>JARQOD010000009.1:113713701-113783829 GCA_033576555.1 Oophaga sylvatica | reverse complement strand
TGTTAGCGCTATATAAAAATAAAGATTATTATTATTAAGTTAAAGGGGCTGAATAATATTGCACGCCCCACTTTTCAGTTTTTGTATTTCCACAAAAATTTAAAATAACCAATAAATTTCGTTCAACTTCACAATTGTGTCCCACTTGTTGTTGATTCTTCACAAAAAAATACATTTGGTAGCTTTATGTTTGAAGCATGATATGTGGGAAAAGGTTGAAAAGTTCCAGGGGGTCGAATACTTTCGCAAGGCCCTGTATATACTATAGATCTCTATTACAGTTCTATGGACAGGAGTATTATACTATTCTACATTCATGACCAAAAGTTTTGAGAATGACACAAATATTATATTTTCACATGATCTGCTGCCCTCTGGTTTTTATGTGTGTGTTTGACAGATGTTTTTATCACAGACAGAAATATAATTGCAAACATATGAGTAACAAAAGCTTATATTGACAGTTAGAATGAGTTAATGCAGCAAGTCAATATTTGCAGTGTTGACCCTTCTTCTTCAGGACCTCTGCAATTCTCCCTGGCATGCTCTCAATCAACTTCTGGACCAAATCCTGACTGATAGCAGTCCATTCTTGCACAATCAATGCTTTCATTTTGTCAGAATTTTTAGGTTTTGTTTGTCCACCCGTCTCTTGATGATTGACCACAAGTTCTCAATGGGATTAAGATCTGGGGAGTTTCCAGGCCATGGACCCAAAATCTCTATGTTTTGTTCCCTGAGCCATTTAGTTATCACCTTTGCTTTATGGCAAGGTGCTCCATCATGCTGGAAAAGGCATTGTTGATCGCCAAACTGCTCTTGGAGGGTTGGGAGAAGTTGCTCTTGGAGGACATTCTGGTACCATTCTTTATTCATGGCTGTGTTTTTAGGCAAGACTGTGAGAGAGCCGATTCCCTTGGCTGAGAAGCAACCCCCACACATGAATGGTTTCAGGATGCTTAACAGTTGGCATGAGACAAGACTGGTGGTAGCGCTCACCTTGTCTTCTCCGAATGAGGCGTTTTCCAGCTGAAACACTTTTAAGAGATGGTCCTGGCGCTTGCTGGTCTTTCTTGGGCGCCCTGGAGCCTTTTTGGCAACAATGGAACCTCTCTCCTTGAAGTTCTTGATGATGCGATAGATTGTTGACTGAGGTGCAATCTTTCTAGCTGCGATACTCTTCCCTGTTAGGCCATTTTTGTGCATTGCAATGATGACTGCACGTGTTTCTTTAGAGATAACCATGGTTAACAGAAGAGAAACAATGATGCCAAGCACCAGCCTCCTTTTAAAGTGTCCAGTGGTGTCATTCTTACTTAATCATGACAGATTGATCTCCAGCCATGTCCTCATCAACACCCACACCTGTGTTAATGGAGCAATCACTGAAAAGAGGTTAGCTGGTCCTTTTAAGGCAGGGCTGCAATGATGTTGAAATGTGTTTTGGGGGATAAAGTTCATTTTCTAGCCAAATATTGACTTTGCAAGTAATTGCTGTTAAGCTGATCACTCTTTATAACATTCTGGAGTACATGCAAATTGCCATTAGAAAAAGTGAAGCAGTAGACTTTGTAAAAATTAATATTTGTGTCATTCTCAAAACTTTTGGCCATGACTGTAGATCTCTCAGTGCACATACACTGCCAAAGTTCTCAGCAGCACATGTCCTGTTTACACAGGACGATGCATCAGCAAGGACAATGCTTTTTTGCACTTTCCACTTAGGTCATCAGCAGCCTTTTTTTTTGTTATATAGCAATATAATCATGAAACAAGCATTTTTAACAACTCTCTATCCCGATTATCTTGCAGTGTAAATTCAGCATAAGACTAAGCTAAGGTCACACGACAGTATAAAAAATAGTTTAGAGATGCATCCAGAAAAGTGGGATGATTTTTTTTCTCACTTGGCATCCGTGTGCAATCTGTTTTTTTACATCAGCAGATACTCTTAATTTACAAGATCATTTACAGTTTCCTATGTTACAGAATTGCAATGTATCCAGAAACATCAGATGCCAGTCTGTATCACTGTATGGCATACGATTTTTGATTATTTTTTTCCCTCACACCTATAGATTTGAATGGGTGAGTTCCACCCAATTTTTAGAGGTAAATCGTGCATGCTGTGTTTTTTTGGGGGGTTTTCACATGGAAATTCAGTCTGGGAAAAAGATCATACATCTGCACTCCCCCATTGAATAACATTGGTCCGAATGTAATCCGTTTTTTTAACGGACTGCACTTAGGCTACTTTCACACTTGCGTTTTTTAGCGCTGCGTATTGAGCGCACATAAAACGCATAAAAAAAACGCGTGCAAACGCGTGTAATCGCTGCGATATTTTGCAGTCGAAGAGTGCGCATTGCTTTAAAAAAACGCAGCGATTGTAAGCGATTGTATGCTATTCAAAGTGTTTTTGTATGCGTTTGCGTTTTTTTCTGTGCAAAACACATGATCAAAATCCTTGAAAAATTCTTTCAACAGAACCCACCAATGGGACACCAGTGGGCGTGTCTTATTGAAAATATTTATATAGAGCCTGTTCACAGCCCTTTTTTACATTTGCTTGCATTTGCCTTTGTGAACATGGATCTGCTTATGAAGACTTTCCACTTCAACCTGGATGTGGACATGGCTATGGCTCAGGCTTATGCCGTTGCTTGCCATGAAGAAAGGGAGAGACAGAGACATCGGAGACGGCAGCGTCGGCGTTTGTGGGTACATCCCATTGTAGAACTCCGGGAGAGCCGTTGAGCGTATCACACCCTCTACAGTGAGCTGCAGTCAAACCCGGAGAAATTTAACGACTACACCCGGATGTCACAACAAACCTTCATGGATTTACTTGCTCGGGTCCAACAATTAAATAAGGAGACAGGACACACAGCTCCGTCGGGCGATTCCTCCAGAGGAAAGACTCCTGGTGACATTATGGTACGTAATATTGAGAAACCAATGCCTGCATCATTGTATTACTTATGCCATGTACTATTCCAAAGATGACAGAATTATTGTTCTGCCACCTAGTAAACAAAGACCTGCAGAATTATTGTTATGGCATTTTTTGTTTCGAAATGTTTTACAAAAACATATACAATAATATTTTTTTTGTTCTTTCTCTAGATTCCTTGCTACTGGAGAGAGCCTGTCTTCACTCCACTTCCAGTACCGGATTGGTATCTCCACGTTGTCAGGAATTGTTGTGGACACCTGCCGGGCATTGTGGACTGTTCTCTGTCCGGAATTTATGCCCCTGCCCACCACAGAAAAGTGGCTAGAAATAGCCGACAAATTCTGGACAACCTGCAATTTCCCCAACTGTTTGGGAGCAGTTGATGGGAAACACATCCGCATCATCAAACCTAAAAGAACAGGCTCGGAGTACTACAATTACAAGAAGTACTTCTCTACAGTTCTCATGGCCATTGCGGATGCAGACTGTATGTTTGTTGCCGAGGACATTGGTGCATTTGGCCGTGGGAATGACTCACAGGCGTTTAAGAACTCGGACATGGGACGGAGGTTGTATGGAAACCAGTTTAATTTCCCCATGCCACGGCCTCTTCCCCACACCGAAGGTCCACCCATGCCATTTGTAATGGTTGGGGATGAGGCATTCCAGATGAGCCAACACCTACTTAAACCCTACTCCAGCCGGGACTTGGACCACAACAAAAATTTTTTAATTACAGGCTGACCAGGGCAAGAAGAACTGTAGAGTGTGCCTTCGGTATATTGGTTTCCAGATGGCGCATTCTGGGCACAGCTATTCATCTTAAAGTGCAAACAGTGGATGAAGTTGTGAAGGCCTGTGTTGTGCTTCATAACTTTGTCATGGCGAAAGAGCACCCAAACTTTGAACTTGATGATGCAGCTCCTAACCCATTGCCTGAGTTCACTCAGCACCCTCTCAGGTCTTCTGTTGAAGTAGGCCAAATGAGAGACCAATTTGCGGCCTACTTCATCTCAGATGTAGGACGGGTGGATTGGCAAGATCAAATGGTGTAAAATAATATTGTTGTCTGTATGTTAACAAATTTTTGGATTTTTTTAGTATGTTAATAAAATCCCTCTGTTTATACCTCTACCACGTGCAGTCTCTGTTTTTAAATTAAAAAACAATGATGACATGGCCAGGTTTACCAGTGAATTCATGATGCATATTTTTTGGTGCATCATGAATTTATTTGTAATCCTGACTAGGTAATTAACTATACATGTACACAAGTTGTATGACCTTGATTATCTCTCCACTTTTGCTTCCATTTTCAGTGACGGTGGACATAACACAACAATTATTTGTGTCACCTGACCTGCTGTTTCCAAAAATTGATTTGGGGATGCACAAGCATCTGTACATTTTTAGTCCTGATCATGTGACTATAAATATAATTTGTATTTTCATCACTGACTTGATTTGGAACGCAGAGATAATAAAGATTATACATCTTGTTCAATACCAAGGGCTGGTGGCATGCTGAAGTGGTGATGCCCCAAATAACGCATCGTCACTTCAGAATGTATCAGGCCTGGGCAGGTGAGTACACATGAGTTCTAAACAGCAGCATCGCTACAGTATGCTTCAAATAAATGCAGACTGAAGCAACGCAGCTGGTTAAAACTCATGTCTATTCACCTGGCCAGGTGTGATAGTAATAATGATACAAGGCTGGGCAGGTGAGTACACATGAGTTATAAACAGCAGCATCGCTACAGTATGCTTAAAATAAATGCAGACTGAAGCAACGCAGCTGGTTAAAACTCATGTCTATTCACCTGCCCAGGTGTGATAGTAATGATACAAGGCCATGGTATTGTACATATATAAAGTGTATTTTCACCATCATCACCTCACTTTCTTCAACACACACTGAATAGAGGATGTGCTAAATTACAATCTATATCTAGAATACATGGCCTTTTATCATAAAGTGAAATAATGTCAAAAACACACCAGACTCATTTCACTTTTTAGTATATCTGGAAAGGTAAAATAGCTATGCCTTGCACTCAACACCATCCTCTATTCAGTCTGTGCAATATTAGCAGACAGACAGACTGGTGGTGAAAAAAATAGGAATATATTTGTGTTTTGGAGTAAGCATATCTCCATGAAGTATACAAACATGTGTCATTCCTGTAGTTATGTGTAGTCAAAAACGCTAAGTGTACGGCACAGTGTGTGTACGGCGCAGTGTGTAGGCGGCAAAATAAACACAAAGCAAACCAAAATTACTAAAAGAAGATTGGCACTTTTATTTTTCACAAGAGGAAAACAAATTTAGAATTTGCAATGATTTTTTTTAATACATTTGTATAGATCACATTATTACTTTTTTGGAGTACAAAAAGAAAATATGTATATTCACACAAAGGTTTTGGATAGATCAGATTAGTACAATATGTGTCCAAGATGCCATTATAGTCACTGCCCCAGAAATTGTAGAAAAATCAGATTAGTACAATATGTGTACAACATTACCAGTTTAATTGTCAGTGCCCCAGAAGTTGTAGAAAAATCAGATTAGTACAATATGTATCCAAGATGCCATTATAGTCACTGCCCCAGAAGTTGTAGAAAAATCAGATTAGTACAATATGTATCCAAGATGCCATTATAGTCACTGCCCCAGAAATTGTAGAAAAATCAGATTAGTACAATATGTGTCCAAGATGCCATTATAGTCACTGCCCCAGAAATTGTAGAAAAATCAGATTAGTACAATATGTGTACAACATTACAAGTTTAATTGTCAGTGCCCCAGAAGTTGTAAAAAATCAGATTAGTACAATATGTGTACAACATTACCAGTTTAATTGTCAGTGCCCCAGAAGTTGTAAAAAAATCAGATTAGTACAATATGTGTCCAAGATGCCATTATAGTCACTGCCCCAGAAATTGTAGAAAAATCAGATTAGTACAATATGTGTACAACATTACCAGTTTAATTGTCAGTGCCCCAGAAGTTGTAGAAAAATCAGATTAGTACAATATGTGTCCAAGATGCCATTATAGTCACTGCCCCAGAAATTGTAGAAAAATCAGATTAGTACAATATGTGTACAACATTACCAGTTTAATTGTCAGTGCCCCAGAAGTTGTAGAAAAATCAGATTAGTACAATATGTGTCCAAGATGCCATTATAGTCACTGCCCCAGAAATTGTAGAAAAATCAGATTAGTTGTTGTGAATGGGTTTGAGATGAGTTCTGAGCAGAGGCTCCCTCTGGTGGTTACAAGCGGTACTAGTGAAGATTGTGAGGACTGGGAATCAGGTGTTACTGACTGGTCTTATATAAGGGAGTCATTTTCCCATCAGGGTTGCCGGTGATCAATTGTTCTGGTCTGAATCCTTCTTTCCAGTTTCCCTTGTAGCCTGCTGTGTCGTGTCTGCATCTCCTGCTATCAGATAAGACATTTTCTTCTTTTGTGTTTGTGCTATATTTTTGCATTTTGTCCTGCACTTCTGTGGGGGCCTTCAGGGTCCCCTCCGGGGGCTTTTGCCCCTCAGTTTAGTTCAGCCACTGAGTTTTGTACTTTTGCTTTTTCCAGTTTTTTCAGTGGCTGCTGTTTTGATTTTGTTACACCAGAGAACTAATTTAGGTGGTAGAGGTCGTGTGATCTCAGGTGATTTTGAAATTAGTAGAGTTGGTGTTTTTCAGGGTTTTCTGGGATTGCAGTAAGTACCCTTCCTGTCCTTTTCTATTTAGATAGTTTGGGCCCCAGCGTTTGCTCATACTATTTTCTTTCTGTGTCAGTATTTCCTCTTGTCTAACCGCCATTACATGTTTGGGGGCTTTCTATTATCTTTGGGGTTCTGCTCCGGGGCAGATAGCTTTCCTATTTCTATCTTTAGGTGTAGTTAGTTTCTCAGGCTGTGACGAGGCGTCTAGGACCAACGTAGGAACGCTCCACGGCTGCCTCTAGTTGCGGTGGTTAGTCAGGGTACTGCAATCTCATAGATTCCAACTGCTCTGGTGTATTTCCTTTTTTACCTGCACTCCTCAGCTACCGTAAACATAACAGTATCACCGGCCAAAAATTGAAAATTGTATGGTACTCACAGAAGGGAAAAAATATTGTGAAAGAATAAGGTTGTCAGAGTTGTCAGAGATATTTTTCTGTTTGTTGCATTTTTTTCCCTCTGTATCTCTGGGTGCTGGGGAGGATCTTTTCTCCCAATGGAGTTTGCACAGTTGTCTGGCCGTGTGGATCAGCTTGCCACTGAGGTTCAGAGTATTGCTGCATATCTTGCTAGGTTGCCTGTTGTGGAACCTAGGATCCCATGCCAGATTTGTTTTTAGGGGATCGAGCTAAGTTTCAGAATTTCAAAAATAATTGTAAATTGTTTTTTGCCTTAAAATCTAAGTCCTCAGGAAACGCAGCGCAGCAGGTTCAAATTATCATCTCTCTCCTGCGCGGCGATCCTCAGGATTGGGCTTTTTCCCTGATACCTGGGGATCCTGTTTTGAGTGATGTTGATGCATTTTTTCAGGCTTTGGGGTTATTGTACGATGAGCCTAATGTCACTGATCAAGCTGAAAAAGCCTTGTTGGCATTAAATCAGGGGCTTGATGACGCTGAGTTATACTGTCAGAGATTCCGTAGGTGGGCAGTCCTGACCAAATGGAATGACGACGCTTTGGCGGCCCTTTTCCGGAAGGGTCTGTCGGATAATGTAAAGGATGTTATGGTGGGATTCCCTGTCCCTCTGGTCTCAATGATTCTATGTCATTAGCGATTCAAATTGACAGACGTTTGCGTGAGCGGAGAAGTATGCGTGGAGTGGTGTTGCCTTGTGAGCCAGCTTCTGAGCCCATGCAGTGTGATGGAGTGGTGTCTGGGGCACAGCGTCATGAGTTTCGAAAGCGCAATGGGTTATGTTTCTACTGTGGTGATGCCTCTCATGCTATTTCAGTCTGCCCTAAGCGGGGAAGACGTTTTGCACGCTCAGTTGTCTTGGGTAGTGTTCAGACTAAGTTTTTATTAACTGTCACTCTGATATGCTCTCTGTCCTCATTTTCTGCTCAGGCTTTCGTTGATTCTGGAGCAGCTATTAACCTGATGGATTATGATTTTGCTAAACGTTGTGGGTTTCCCTTGATACCCCTACAGAAGTCTATTCCCCTACTGGGGATCGATTCTACCCCTTTGGCTGAGAATAAACCCCAGTTTTCTACTCAGGTGATAATGAGGGTTGAACCTGATCACCAGGAGTGCTGCAAATTTTTGGTTCTATATAATCTGCATGACATTATCGTGCTGGGTTTCCCTTGGTTACAGTCTCATAATCCTGTTTTGGATTGGAAATCTGTGTCTGTAACCAGTTGGGGCTGCCAATGTGTTAATACCAACACTCCTGTTTTTTCTGCCTCCCCCCAGGCTCAGGATGTTCTGACTTTTTGTTTGATTTTTCTGATGTGTTTAGCGAAAGTAAATCTGCATCCTTACCTCCCCATAGGAGCTATGACTGCGCTATTGAATTAGTGCCGGGTAGTAAATTCCCTAAAGGTCGCCTTTTTAACTTGTCTGTACCTGAACATGATGCTATGCGGTCTTATATCAAGGAATCATTGGAGAAGGGTCATATCAGACCATCCTCTTCACCCTTAGGTGCCGGTTTTTTCTTTGTGGCCAAAAAAGATGGTTCATTAAGGCCGTGTATTGATTATCGTCTCTTGAACAATATTACTGTGAAATATCAATACCCGTTACCCTTGATTTCTGACCTGTTTTCCAGGGTGAAAAACGCTACTTGGTTTACCAAGCTTGACCTCAGGGGAGCGTATAACCTTATTCGCATTAAGCACGGGGATGAATGGAAGACGGCATTCAATACCCCTGAAGGGCATTTTGAGTACCTAGTGATGCCCTTTGGGCTCACTAATGCTCCTTCCGTCTTCCAGTCCTTCATGAATGACATTTTCAGGGATTTTGTGGAAAATTTCTGATTGTTTATTTGGATGATATCTTGATTTTTTCTAATGACTGGGACTCTCATGTGAAACATGTTCGAACTGTATTCCAGATTTTGAGAGAGAATGCTCTGTATGTGAAGGGATCAAAGTGTCTTTTTGGCGTACAGAAGATCTCATTTCTGGGATTCATTTTGTCCCCATCTGTTATTGAAATGGACCCGGTCAAGGTTCAGGCCATCTGTGATTGGGTCCAACCTACTTCATTAAAGGCTCTTCAGAGATTTTTGGGTTTTGCCAATTTTTATCGTAAATTTATTGGTAATTTCTCGGTTATTGTTAAACCATTAACTGATTTGACCAGAAAGGGTTCTGATGTGGTGAATTGGCCTCCTGAGGCAGTCTCTGCATTTCAGGAACTTAAGCAGAGATTCACTTCTGCTCCTGTTCTACGGCAGCCTGATGTTTCTCTGCCATTTCAGGTGGAGGTTGATGCCTCTGAAATTGGGGCAGGTGCCGTTTTGTCCCAAAAAGATCCAGAGACCTCTAAAAGTAACCCTTGTGCCTTTTTCTCTCGAAAATTTTCTCCTACTGAACGTAATTATGACGTGGGTAATCGGGAGTTATTGGCCATGAAGTGGGCTTTTGAAGAGTGGAGACATTGGCTGGAGGGAGCCAAACATCAGGTGGTGGTCCTTACGGACCATAAGAATCTGGTCTATCTGGAATCTGCCAAGCGACTCAATCCTAGACAGGCCAGGTGGGCCTTGTTTTTCACACGTTTTAATTTTGTGGTTTCCTTTCTTCCTGGCACTAAGAATGTTAAGGCGGATGCCCTCTCGAGGAGTTTCCTTGCGGACTCTCCTGAGTTATCTGATCCTTCTGTTATTTTGAAAGAGGGTGTAGTTCTTTCCGCCATCTCGCCCAATTTGAGACTTGCTCTGGAGGGGTGTCAGGAGGATAGGCCCGAGCGCTGCCCTGTTGGAAAATTGTTTGTCCCGGACCAATGGAAAAAGAGTGTGATGTCTGAGATTCATTGTTCCGCATTGGCTGGGCATCCCGGAATTTTTGGTACCAGAGACTTGGTTAGTCGGTCCTTTTGGTGGCCTACCTTGTCTCGCGATGTCAGGGAATTTGTGCAGTCCTGCGGGACTTGCTCTCGCTCCAAGCCTTGCTCTCGCTCTAGTGGTTTGTTGATGCCATTGCCTGTGCCCAAGAGACCATGGACCCATATCTCTATGGATTTCATTTCCGATCTTCCTGTTTCTCAGAGAATGACCACCATCTGGGTAATTTGTGATAGGTTTTCCAAAATGATACATCTTGTGCCATTACCTAAGTTGCCTTCCTCCTCTGAATTGGTGCCGTTGTTCCTTCAGCACGTGGTTCGTTTACACGGCATTCCTGAGAACATTGTGTCTGACAGAGGAGTCCAGTTTGTTTCCAGATTTTGGAGGACTTTTTGTTCTAAACTGGGTGTTCAATTGTCTTTCTCCTCGGCATTTCATCCTCAGACCAATGGTCAAACTGAGAGAACAAACCAGACATTGGAGACTTATCTAAGATGCTTTGTGTCTGCTGATCAGGATGACTGGGTCTCTTTTTTGCCTTTGGCTGAGTTTGCTCTTAATAATAGGGCTAGCTCTGCCACTTTGATGTCTCCGTTTTTCTGTAATTCTGGGTTTCACCCTCGATTTTCTTCAGGACAGACGGAAGCTTCTGTCTGTCCAGGTGTTGACTCTGTTGTTGAGCGTATGCAACAGATTTGGGACCAGGTAGTGGAGAGGTTGTCCCTCTCTCAGGAGAAGGCCCAGCGGTTTGCTAACCGGCATAGGACTGATGGTCCTCGGTTTAAAGTGGGGGACTTGGTCTGGTTGTCCTCAAAGAATATTCCTATGAGAGTAGCATCTCCTAAATTTAAGCCTAGGTTCATTGGACCTTATAAGATCATGGAGATTATTAATCCTGTTTCTTTTCGTTTGCTTCTTCCAGGGACATTTAAGATCCATAACGTGTTCCACAAGTCCTTGTTGAAGAGGTTTGTTGAGCCAGTGGTTCCTGCTGCTGTGCCTCCTGACCCTGTTTTGGTTGAGGGCAATCTGGAGTATGTGGTTGAGAAAATATTGGATTCTCGTTTTTCTAGACGAAGACTCCAGTATTTGGTTTAAATGGAGAGGTTATGGTCAGGAAGACAATTCTTGGGTGTTTGCTTCGGACATCCATGCTAGGAGACTTATCCGTGCGTATCATAGAACTCATCCTGACCGACCTGGTTGCTCAAATGAGGGTTCGGTGACCCCTCCTCAAGGGGGGGGTACTGTTGTGAATGGGTTTGAGATGAGTTCTGAGCAGAGGCTCCCTCTGGTGGTTACAAGCGGGTACTAGTGAAGATTGTGAGGACTGGGAATCAGGTGTTACTGACTGGTCTTATATAAGGGAGTCATTTTCCCATCAGGGTTGCCGGTGATCAATTGTTCTGGTCTGAATCCTTCTTTCCAGTTTCCCTTGTAGCCTGCTGTGTCGTGTCTGCATCTCCTGCTATCAGATAAGACATTTTCTTCTTTTGTGTTTGTGCTATATTTTTGCATTTTGTCCTGCACTTCTGTGGGGGCCTTCAGGGTCCCCTCCGGGGGCTTTTGCCCTCTCAGTTTAGTTCAGCCACTGAGTTTTGTACTTTTGCTTTTTCCAGTTTTTTCAGTGGCTGCTGTTTTGATTTTGTTACACCAGAGAACTAATTTAGGTGGTAGAGGTCGTGTGATCTCAGGTGATTTTGAAATTAGTAGAGTTGGTGTTTTTCAGGGTTTTCTGGGATTGCAGTAAGTACCCTTCCTGTCCTTTTCTATTTAGATAGTTTGGGCCCCAGCGTTTGCTCATACTATTTTCTTTCTGTGTCAGTATTTCCTCTTGTCTAACCGCCATTACATGTTTGGGGGCTTTCTATTATCTTTGGGGTTCTGCTCCGGGGCAGATAGCTTTCCTATTTCTATCTTTAGGTGTAGTTAGTTTCTCAGGCTGTGACGAGGCGTCTAGGACCAACGTAGGAACGCTCCACGGCTGCCTCTAGTTGCGGTGGTTAGTCAGGGTACTGCAATCTCATAGATTCCAACTGCTCTGGTGTATTTCCTTTTTTACCTGCACTCCTCAGCTACCGTAACATAACAGTATCACCGGCCAAAAATTGAAAATTGTATGGTACTCACAGAAGGGAAAAAATATTGTGAAAGAATAAGGTTGTCAGAGTTGTCAGAGATATTTTTCTGTTTGTTGCATTTTTTTTTTTCCCTCTGTATCTCTGGGTGCTGGGGAGGATCTTTTCTCCCAATGGAGTTTGCACAGTTGTCTGGCCGTGTGGATCAGCTTGCCACTGAGGTTCAGAGTATTGCTGCATATCTTGCTAGGTTGCCTGTTGTGGAACCTAGGATCCCATGCCAGATTTGTTTTTAGGGGATCGAGCTAAGTTTCAGAATTTCAAAAATAATTGTAAATTGTTTTTTGCCTTAAAATCTAAGTCCTCAGGAAACGCAGCGCAGCAGGTTCAAATTATCATCTCTCTCCTGCGCGGCGATCCTCAGGATTGGGCTTTTTCCCTGATACCTGGGGATCCTGTTTTGAGTGATGTTGATGCATTTTTTCAGGCTTTGGGGTTATTGTACGATGAGCCTAATGTCACTGATCAAGCTGAAAAAGCCTTGTTGGCATTAAATCAGGGGCTTGATGACGCTGAGTTATACTGTCAGAGATTCCGTAGGTGGGCAGTCCTGACCAAATGGAATGACGACGCTTTGGCGGCCCTTTTCCGGAAGGGTCTGTCGGATAATGTAAAGGATGTTATGGTGGGATTCCCTGTCCCCTCTGGTCTCAATGATTCTATGTCATTAGCGATTCAAATTGACAGACGTTTGCGTGAGCGGAGAAGTATGCGTGGAGTGGTGTTGCCTTGTGAGCCAGCTTCTGAGCCCATGCAGTGTGATGGAGTGGTGTCTGGGGCACAGCGTCATGAGTTTCGAAAGCGCAATGGGTTATGTTTCTACTGTGGTGATGCCTCTCATGCTATTTCAGTCTGCCCTAAGCGGGGAAGACGTTTTGCACGCTCAGTTGTCTTGGGTAGTGTTCAGACTAAGTTTTTATTAACTGTCACTCTGATATGCTCTCTGTCCTCATTTTCTGCTCAGGCTTTCGTTGATTCTGGAGCAGCTATTAACCTGATGGATTATGATTTTGCTAAACGTTGTGGGTTTCCCTTGATACCCCTACAGAAGTCTATTCCCCTACTGGGGATCGATTCTACCCCTTTGGCTGAGAATAAACCCCAGTTTTCTACTCAGGTGATAATGAGGGTTGAACCTGATCACCAGGAGTGCTGCAAATTTTTGGTTCTATATAATCTGCATGACATTATCGTGCTGGGTTTCCCTTGGTTACAGTCTCATAATCCTGTTTTGGATTGGAAATCTGTGTCTGTAACCAGTTGGGGCTGCCAATGTGTTAATACCAACACTCCTGTTTTTTCTGCCTCCCCCCAGGCTCAGGATGTTCCTGACTTTTTGTTTGATTTTTCTGATGTGTTTAGCGAAAGTAAATCTGCATCCTTACCTCCCCATAGGAGCTATGACTGCGCTATTGAATTAGTGCCGGGTAGTAAATTCCCTAAAGGTCGCCTTTTTAACTTGTCTGTACCTGAACATGATGCTATGCGGTCTTATATCAAGGAATCATTGGAGAAGGGTCATATCAGACCATCCTCTTCACCCTTAGGTGCCGGTTTTTTCTTTGTGGCCAAAAAGATGGTTCATTAAGGCCGTGTATTGATTATCGTCTCTTGAACAATATTACTGTGAAATATCAATACCCGTTACCCTTGATTTCTGACCTGTTTTCCAGGGTGAAAAACGCTACTTGGTTTACCAAGCTTGACCTCAGGGGAGCGTATAACCTTATTCGCATTAAGCACGGGGATGAATGGAAGACGGCATTCAATACCCCTGAAGGGCATTTTGAGTACCTAGTGATGCCCTTTGGGCTCACTAATGCTCCTTCCGTCTTCCAGTCCTTCATGAATGACATTTTCAGGGATTTTGTGGATAAATTTCTGATTGTTTATTTGGATGATATCTTGATTTTTTCTAATGACTGGGACTCTCATGTGAAACATGTTCGAACTGTATTCCAGATTTTGAGAGAGAATGCTCTGTATGTGAAGGGATCAAAGTGTCTTTTTGGCGTACAGAAGATCTCATTTCTGGGATTCATTTTGTCCCCATCTGTTATTGAAATGGACCCGGTCAAGGTTCAGGCCATCTGTGATTGGGTCCAACCTACTTCATTAAAGGCTCTTCAGAGATTTTTAGGTTTTGCCAATTTTTATCGTAAATTTATTGGTAATTTCTCGGTTATTGTTAAACCATTAACTGATTTGACCAGAAAGGGTTCTGATGTGGTGAATTGGCCTCCTGAGGCAGTCTCTGCATTTCAGGAACTTAAGCAGAGATTCACTTCTGCTCCTGTTCTACGGCAGCCTGATGTTTCTCTGCCATTTCAGGTGGAGGTTGATGCCTCTGAAATTGGGGCAGGTGCCGTTTTGTCCCAAAAAGATCCAGAGACCTCTAAAAGTAACCCTTGTGCCTTTTTCTCTCGAAAATTTTCTCCTACTGAACGTAATTATGACGTGGGTAATCGGGAGTTATTGGCCATGAAGTGGGCTTTTGAAGAGTGGAGACATTGGCTGGAGGGAGCCAAACATCAGGTGGTGGTCCTTACGGACCATAAGAATCTGGTCTATCTGGAATCTGCCAAGCGACTCAATCCTAGACAGGCCAGGTGGGCCTTGTTTTTCACACGTTTTAATTTTGTGGTTTCCTTTCTTCCTGGCACTAAGAATGTTAAGGCGGATGCCCTCTCGAGGAGTTTCCTTGCGGACTCTCCTGAGTTATCTGATCCTTCTGTTATTTTGAAAGAGGGTGTAGTTCTTTCCGCCATCTCGCCCAATTTGAGACTTGCTCTGGAGGGGTGTCAGGAGGATAGGCCCGAGCGCTGCCCTGTTGGAAAATTGTTTGTCCCGGACCAATGGAAAAAGAGTGTGATGTCTGAGATTCATTGTTCCGCATTGGCTGGGCATCCCGGAATTTTTGGTACCAGAGACTTGGTTAGTCGGTCCTTTTGGTGGCCTACCTTGTCTCGCGATGTCAGGGAATTTGTGCAGTCCTGCGGGACTTGCTCTCGCTCCAAGCCTTGCTCTCGCTCTAGTGGTTTGTTGATGCCATTGCCTGTGCCCAAGAGACCATGGACCCATATCTCTATGGATTTCATTTCCGATCTTCCTGTTTTTCAGAGAATGACCACCATCTGGGTAATTTGTGATAGGTTTTCCAAAATGATACATCTTGTGCCATTACCTAAGTTGCCTTCCTCCTCTGAATTGGTGCCGTTGTTCCTTCAGCACGTGGTTCGTTTACACGGCATTCCTGAGAACATTGTGTCTGACAGAGGAGTCCAGTTTGTTTCCAGATTTTGGAGGACTTTTTGTTCTAAACTGGGTGTTCAATTGTCTTTCTCCTCGGCATTTCATCCTCAGACCAATGGTCAAACTGAGAGAACAAACCAGACATTGGAGACTTATCTAAGATGCTTTGTGTCTGCTGATCAGGATGACTGGGTCTCTTTTTTGCCTTTGGCTGAGTTTGCTCTTAATAATAGGGCTAGCTCTGCCACTTTGATGTCTCCGTTTTTCTGTAATTCTGGGTTTCACCCTCGATTTTCTTCAGGACAGACTGAAGCTTCTGTCTGTCCAGGTGTTGACTCTGTTGTTGAGCGTATGCAACAGATTTGGGACCAGGTAGTGGAGAGGTTGTCCCTCTCTCAGGAGAAGGCCCAGCGGTTTGCTAACCGGCATAGGACTGATGGTCCTCGGTTTAAAGTGGGGGACTTGGTCTGGTTGTCCTCAAAGAATATTCCTATGAGAGTAGCATCTCCTAAATTTAAGCCTAGGTTCATTGGACCTTATAAGATCATGGAGATTATTAATCCTGTTTCTTTTCGTTTGCTTCTTCCAGGGACATTTAAGATCCATAACGTGTTCCACAAGTCCTTGTTGAAGAGGTTTGTTGAGCCAGTGGTTCCTGCTGCTGTGCCTCCTGACCCTGTTTTGGTTGAGGGCAATCTGGAGTATGTGGTTGAGAAAATATTGGATTCTCGTTTTTCTAGACGAAGACTCCAGTATTTGGTTAAATGGAGAGGTTATGGTCAGGAAGACAATTCTTGGGTGTTTGCTTCGGACATCCATGCTAGGAGACTTATCCGTGCGTATCATAGAACTCATCATGACCGACCTGGTTGCTCAAATGAGGGTTCGGTGACCCCTCCTCAAGGGGGGGGTACTGTTGTGAATGGGTTTGAGATGAGTTCTGAGCAGAGGCTCCCTCTGGTGGTTACAAGCGGTACTAGTGAAGATTGTGAGGACTGGGAATCAGGTGTTACTGACTGGTCTTATATAAGGGAGTCATTTTCCCAACAGGGTTGCCGGTGATCAATTGTTCTGGTCTGAATCCTTCTTTCCAGTTTCCCTTGTAGCCTGCTGTGTCGTGTCTGCATCTCCTGCTATCAGATAAGACATTTTCTTCTTTTGTGTTTGTGCTATATTTTTGCATTTTGTCCTGCACTTCTGTGGGGGCCTTCAGGGTCCCCTCCGGGGGCTTTTGCCCCTCAGTTTAGTTCAGCCACTGAGTTTTGTACTTTTGCTTTTTCCAGTTTTTTCAGTGGCTGCTGTTTTGATTTTGTTACACCAGAGAACTAATTTAGGTGGTAGAGGTCGTGTGATCTCAGGTGATTTTGAAATTAGTAGAGTTGGTGTTTTTCAGGGTTTTCTGGGATTGCAGTAAGTACCCTTCCTGTCCTTTTCTATTTAGATAGTTTGGGCCCCAGCGTTTGCTCATACTATTTTCTTTCTGTGTCAGTATTTCCTCTTGTCTAACCGCCATTACATGTTTGGGGGCTTTCTATTATCTTTGGGGTTCTGCTCCGGGGCAGATAGCTTTCCTATTTCTATCTTTAGGTGTAGTTAGTTTCTCAGGCTGTGACGAGGCGTCTAGGACCAACGTAGGAACGCTCCACGGCTGCCTCTAGTTGCGGTGGTTAGTCAGGGTACTGCAATCTCATAGATTCCAACTGCTCTGGTGTATTTCCTTTTTTACCTGCACTCCTCAGCTACCGTAACATAACAGTATCACCGGCCAAAAATTGAAAATTGTATGGTACTCACAGAAGGGAAAAAATATTGTGAAAGAATAAGGTTGTCAGAGTTGTCAGAGATATTTTTCTGTTTGTTGCATTTTTTTCCCTCTGTATCTCTGGGTGCTGGGGAGGATCTTTTCTCCCAATGGAGTTTGCACAGTTGTCTGGCCGTGTGGATCAGCTTGCCACTGAGGTTCAGAGTATTGCTGCATATCTTGCTAGGTTGCCTGTTGTGGAACCTAGGATCCTCATGCCAGATTTGTTTTTAGGGGATCGAGCTAAGTTTCAGAATTTCAAAAATAATTGTAAATTGTTTTTTGCCTTAAAATCTAAGTCCTCAGGAAACGCAGGTTCAAATTATCATCTCTCTCCTGCGCGGCGATCCTCAGGATTGGGCTTTTTCCCTGATACCTGGGGATCCTGTTTTGAGTGATGTTGATGCATTTTTTCAGGCTTTGGGGTTATTGTACGATGAGCCTAATGTCACTGATCAAGCTGAAAAAGCCTTGTTTGGCATTAAATCAGGGGCTTGATGACGCTGAGTTATACTGTCAGAGATTCCGTAGGTGGGCAGTCCTGACCAAATGGAATGACGACGCTTTGGCGGCCCTTTTCCGGAAGGGTCTGTCGGATAATGTAAAGGATGTTATGGTGGGATTCCCTGTCCCCTCTGGTCTCAATGATTCTATGTCATTAGCGATTCAAATTGACAGACGTTTGTGTGAGCGGAGAAGTATGCGTGGAGTGGTGTTGCCTTGTGAGCCAGCTTCTGAGCCCATGCAGTGTGATGGAGTGGTGTCTGGGGCACAGCGTCATGAGTTTCGAAAGCGCAATGGGTTATGTTTCTACTGTGGTGATGCCTCTCATGCTATTTCAGTCTGCCCTAAGCGGGGAAGACGTTTTGCACGCTCAGTTGTCTTGGGTAGTGTTCAGACTAAGTTTTTATTAACTGTCACTCTGATATGCTCTCTGTCCTCATTCTCTGCTCAGGCTTTCGTTGATTCTGGAGCAGCTATTAACCTGATGGATTATGATTTTGCTAAACGTTGTGGGTTTCCCTTGATACCCCTACAGAAGTCTATTCCCCTACTGGGGATCGATTCTACCCTTTTGGCTGAGAATAAACCCCAGTTTTCTACTCAGGTGATAATGAGGGTTGAACCTGATCACCAGGAGTGCTGCAAATTTTTGGTTCTATATAATCTGCATGACATTATCGTGCTGGGTTTCCCTTGGTTACAGTCTCATAATCCTGTTTTGGATTGGAAATCTGTGTCTGTAACCAGTTGGGGCTGCCAATGTGTTAATACCAACACTCCTGTTTTTTCTGCTCCCCCCAGGCTCAGGATGTTCCTGACTTTTTGTTTGATTTTTCTGATGTGTTTAGCGAAAGTAAATCTGCATCCTTACCTCCCCATAGGAGCTATGACTGCGCTATTGAATTAGTGCCGGGTAGTAAATTCCCTAAAGGTCGCCTTTTTAACTTGTCTGTACCTGAACATGATGCTATGCGGTCTTATATCAAGGAATCATTGGAGAAGGGTTATATCAGACCATCCTCTTCACCCTTAGGTGCCGGTTTTTTCTTTGTGGCCAAAAAAGATGGTTCATTAAGGCCGTGTATTGATTATCGTCTCTTGAACAATATTACTGTGAAATATCAATACCCGTTACCCTTGATTTCTGACCTGTTTTCCAGGGTGAAAAACGCTACTTGGTTTACCAAGCTTGACCTCAGGGGAGCGTATAACCTTATTCGCATTAAGCACGGGGATGAATGGAAGACGGCATTCAATACCCCTGAAGGGCATTTTGAGTACCTAGTGATGCCCTTTGGGCTCACTAATGCTCCTTCCGTCTTCCAGTCCTTCATGAATGACATTTTCAGGGATTTTGTGGATAAATTTCTGATTGTTTATTTGGATGATATCTTGATTTTTTCTAATGACTGGGACTCTCATGTGAAACATGTTCGAACTGTATTCCAGATTTTGAGAGAGAATGCTCTGTATGTGAAGGGATCAAAGTGTCTTTTTGGCGTACAGAAGATCTCATTTCTGGGATTCATTTTGTCCCCATCTGTTATTGAAATGGACCCGGTCAAGGTTCAGGCCATCTGTGATTGGGTCCAACCTACTTCATTAAAGGCTCTTCAGAGATTTTTAGGTTTTGCCAATTTTTATCATAAATTTATTGGTAATTTCTCGGTTATTGTTAAACCATTAACTGATTTGACCAGAAAGGGTTCTGATGTGGTGAATTGGCCTCCTGAGGCAGTCTCTGCATTTCAGGAACTTAAGCAGAGATTCACTTCTGCTCCTGTTCTACGGCAGTCTGATGTTTCTCTGCCATTTCAGGTGGAGGTTGATGCCTCTGAAATTGGGGCAGGTGCCGTTTTGTCCCAAAAAGATCCAGAGACCTCTAAAAGTAACCCTTGTGCCTTTTTCTCTCGAAAATTTTTCCTACTGAACGTAATTATGACGTGGGTAATCGGGAGTTATTGGCCATGAAGTGGGCTTTTGAAGAGTGGAGACATTGGCTGGAGGGAGCCAAACATCAGGTGGTGGTCCTTACGGACCATAAGAATCTGGTCTATCTGGAATCTGCCAAGCGACTCAATCCTAGACAGGCCAGGTGGGCCTTGTTTTTCACACGTTTTAATTTTGTGGTTTCCTTTCTTCCTGGCACTAAGAATGTTAAGGCGGATGCCCTCTCGAGGAGTTTCCTTGCGGACTCTCCTGAGTTATCTGATCCTTCTGTTATTTTGAAAGAGGGTGTAGTTCTTTCCGCCATCTCGCCCAATTTGAGACTTGCTCTGGAGGGGTAAGTAGAGAAAGCAAGTCGACAGCACTCTCAGGAAAAGGGGGCGCACGTACCAGGTCCAATGAACCAACTTGGAGAAGACGTATCAAGGCAGGAAGAACAGCGCTCCATCCAGGTGAGTAATGTAGAAAAAACTTTATTTCAGGCCATCACAAAAACACAACGTTTTGACCTAGAGAGGTCTTTTTCAAGTGTAAGCCCAAGTTAAAAAGGGCGGTCTTAAATAGTATGGGCACAGAAATCATGCCCAATCATATCATAATGCACGCCCACCATCATAAACATATACAGAATAACAACACCATATAAAACCATACTAACAGTGTATATTGGCGATCAGACATAAGGATAACATATAATGTAACATATTCAAAAAACAGTGAACATAAACACACATTTTGATACTATTAAACCATAGAAAAATACATAAATAGAATAGTGTTGATCCGTTGTAATGGAAACTTTGGGCCGATCGAAACCACCCACAGTACATACTCGATCACTACAGCCAATCCGGTGAGTATCGCAAAGAGGCGCCAGGGTAGGTATAAACCTACCCCATCGTACAAGACACAGGAACATCAGCTACTTCTCCAATCACAGATAACATCTCTGAAAAGGAAAACGCTGGCAACGTCATCAATCCGCGACCTACTAAAGGAGGAGAAAGAGACACGTCATAGGACAAGGCAGCACACACGTGAGGGGTATGTTTTAGAGTATATGTGACGTATCCACGTCTCCGCCCACCTTGTAGTCATGGCTACCAAGACGCATATCCACTGCAGAAAAAAGTGTGCGCACATGTACATATATAGGCAGATGATGACGCAGCACAAGCGATATTGTTCGCAACTAATATCTAAGTTCCAATCAATGACAAATCCATGTCCAGGTTCATGAACATACCCACTCCAAGTGTCATCAAAGACACATAAAGCGGCAGCATCCCACTAAAATTGTAATGAAATATATAATATGTCCATAGCATAAAAAAAGAGCGCAAAGACGAGAGCTATGCCACACATTTGGGTTACCGCATCCCCAATAAAGGACATTACAGTAAACCCCATATAATAATTGCTATATATATAAGACCAACCTGTGATTACCCAGAAAACTGAATTTAATATCGCCACCTAACCATACCACAAAATAATTATAGGTGTAGAGTGTTCAAATCCTCAATGTCCAGAGGAAACCCATCTATAAACAGACTAACACATAGAGGCTTAACATAACCGGAGCATACTGTGGGATCGATAGGCCAGGACCAAAAATGACAAACATACTATCCAACCTATACAGTGAAACCAATACCAATGTAGAGATTTAACCACTAAAAAGACTGCTAAAACAATATTTATATATACAGTAGAAATTAAAATTGGATCGCAAAACAAACACAACCCTCTCTGAATTACCAGAGGTTCTATAAGAAGGTCATGACCGATGTGCCAGTAGATAATTAATGTATTTATATGTTATTGAGGTTGAACTCTATATTTAAACCAGCCGGTTGAAGAGTTCCCAATTTATGTATCCACCTCAATTCTTTTCTCCTCAAAAGTCTTGCCCTATCACCGCCCCTTCTAAGCACCGGTACACTATCAATTACTCTAAATCTGAGTTGATTGACTGAATGTTGGGTCTCAATAAAATGCTTAGGTACGGGCAAATCCATTAATTTTGTTCTTATAGTACTTTTGTGCTTGCTGATGCGAGCTTTCACCTCCATGGTTGTCTCACCCACATAGACAAGTCCACATGGGCAGACAACCATGTAAACAACAAAGCTAGACGTACAGGTATACCTCTCCCTGAGATAGATCTTTTTACCAGTGCGTGGGTGATGAAAAAATTCCCCTTTCAACATGTTATTACAACATGCACATCCCAAACAAGGAAAGTTACCGTATCGAGGAGTACTAAGAGTGCGTTGTATAGGTAAACCACTTGGTCCAAAATCTGATTTGCACAGACAAAATGCGAATAGCATCATCTTCCGTATATGAAAACGTGACAGCATTGTCCAGCTCACCAACCTCTGGATTAGTAGTAATATCCATCCTTATGGAATGGGTGCAGGTCAACTTCGGTTCAATAAACAGCAAGTAGAGAAAGCAAGTCGACAGCACTCTCAGGAAAAGGGGGCGCACGTACCAGGTCCAAGGAACCAACTTGGAGAAGACGTATCAAGGCAGGAAGAACAGCGCTCCATCCAGGTGAGTAATGTAGAAAAAACTTTACCATGACATGTTCATTGACACAAGTACAATTCTTGGATACATTGGTCTACAAGGATTGCGATCTTTTAAAAACAGATGTTTTTGTCAAAAGCACAGACAAGAATAGTCTTTTGTTATTTAATAGCAATCACCCTAAAAGAATGGTTAGTTCCTTACCCTGGAGCCAGCTCCTTCGTGTGAGGAGGATAGTTTCAGATGAGGGATTGATTGATGTACGCCTGGATGATATGTGTAAAAAATTTCTAGAGAGGGGTTACCCTACTGATATAGTAATGGGATATAAACATAAAGTCCTCTGGACATTGAGGATTTGAACACTCTACACCTATAATTATTGTGTGGTATGGTTAGGTGGCGATATTAAATTCAGTTTTCTGGGTAATCACAGGTTGGTCTTATATATATAGCAATTATTATATGGGGTTTACTGTAATGTCCTTTATTGGGGATGCGGTAACCCAAATGTGTGGCATAGCTCTCGTCTTTGCGCTTTTTTTATGCTATGGACATATTATATATTTCATTACAATTTTAGTGGGATGCTGCCGCTTTATGTGTCTTTGATGACACTTGGAGTGGGTATGTTCATGAACCTGGACATGGATTTGTCATTGATTGGAACTTAGATATTAGTTGCGAACAATATCGCTTGAGCTGCGTCATCATCTGCCTATATATGTACATGTGCGCACACTTTTTTCTGCAGTGGATATGCGTCTTGGTAGCCATGACTACAAGGTGGGCGGAGACGTGGATACGTCACATATACTCTAAAACATACCCCTCACGTGTGTGCTGCCTTGTCCTATGACGTGTCTCTTTCTCCTCCTTTAGTAGGTCGCGGATTGATGACGTTGCCAGCGTTTTCCTTTTCAGAGATGTTATCTGTGATTGGAGAAGTAGCTGATGTTCCTGTGTCTTGTACGATGGGGTAGGTTTATACCTACCCTGGCGCCTCTTTGCGATACTCACCGGATTGGCTGTAGTGATCGAGTATGTACTGTGGGTGGTTTCGATCGGCCCAAAGTTTCCATGACAACGGATCAACACTATTCTATTTATGTATTTTTCTATGGTTTAATAGTATAAAAATGTGTGTTTATGTTCACTGTTTTTTGAATATGTTACATTATATGTTATCCTTATGTCTGATCGCCAATATACACTGTTAGTATGGTTTTATATGGTGTTGTTATTCTGTATATGTTTATGATGGTGGGCGTGCATTATGATATGATTGGGCATGATTTCTGTGCCCATACTATTTAAGACCGCCCTTTTTAACTTGGGCTTACACTTGAAAAAGACCTCTCTAGGTCGAAACGTTGTGTTTTTGTGATGGCCTGAAATAAAGTTTTTTCTACATTACTCACCTGGATGGAGCGCTGTTCTTCCTGCCTTGATTGCTCTGGAGGGGTGTCAGGAGGATAGGCCCGAGCGCTGCCCTGTTGGAAAATTGTTTGTCCCAGACCAATGGAAAAAGAGTGTGATGTCTGAGATTCATTGTTCCGCATTGGCTGGGCATCCCGGAATTTTTGGTACCAGAGACTTGGTTAGTCGGTCCTTTTGGTGGCCTACCTTGTCTCGCGATGTCAGGGAATTTGTGCAGTCCTGCGGGACTTGCTCTCGCTCCAAGCCTTGCTCTCGCTCTAGTGGTTTGTTGATGCCATTGCCTGTGCCCAAGAGACCATGGACCCATATCTCTATGGATTTCATTTCCGATCTTCCTGTTTCTCAGAGAATGACCACCATCTGGGTAATTTGTGATAGGTTTTCCAAAATGATACATCTTGTGCCATTACCTAAGTTGCCTTCCTCCTCTGAATTGGTGCCGTTGTTCCTTCAGCACGTGGTTCGTTTACACGGCATTCCTGAGAACATTGTGTCTGACAGAGGAGTCCAGTTTCTTTCCAGATTTTGGAGGACTTTTTGTTCTAAACTGGGTGTTCAATTGTCTTTCTCCTCGGCATTTCATCCTCAGACCAATGGTCAAACTGAGAGAACAAACCAGACATTGGAGACTTATCTAAGATGCTTTGTGTCTGCTGATCAGGATGACTGGGTCTCTTTTTTGCCTTTGGCTGAGTTTGCTCTTAATAATAGGGCTAGCTCTGCCACTTTGATGTCTCCGTTTTTCTGTAATTCTGGGTTTCACCCTCGATTTTCTTCAGGACAGACTGAAGCTTCTGTCTGTCCAGGTGTTGACTCTGTTGTTGAGCGTATGCAACAGATTTGGGACCAGGTAGTGGAGAGGTTGTCCCTCTCTCAGGAGAAGGCCCAGCGGTTTGCTAACCGGCATAGGACTGATGGTCCTCGGTTTAAAGTGGGGGACTTGGTCTGGTTGTCCTCAAAAAATATTCCTATGAGAGTAGCATCTCCTAAATTTAAGCCTAGGTTCATTGGACCTTATAAGATCATGGAGATTATTAATCCTGTTTCTTTTCGTTTGCTTCTTCCAGGGACATTTAAGATCCATAACGTGTTCCACAAGTCCTTGTTGAAGAGGTTTGTTGAGCCAGTGGTTCCTGCTGCTGTGCCTCCTGACCCTGTTTTGGTTGAGGGCAATCTGGAGTATGTGGTTGAGAAAATATTGGATTCTCGTTTTTCTAGACGAAGACTCCAGTATTTGGTTAAATGGAGAGGTTATGGTCAGGAAGACAATTCTTGGGTGTTTGCTTCGGACATCCATGCTAGGAGACTTATCCGTGCGTATCATAGAACTCATCCTGACCGACCTGGTTGCTCAAATGAGGGTTCGGTGACCCCTCCTCAAGGGGGGGGTACTGTTGTGAATGGGTTTGAGATGAGTTCTGAGCAGAGGCTCCCTCTGGTGGTTACAAGCGGTACTAGTGAAGATTGTGAGGACTGGGAATCAGGTGTTACTGACTGGTCTTATATAAGGGAGTCATTTTCCCATCAGGGTTGCCGGTGATCAATTGTTCTGGTCTGAATCCTTCTTTCCAGTTTCCCTTGTAGCCTGCTGTGTCGTGTCTGCATCTCCTGCTATCAGATAAGACATTTTCTTCTTTTGTGTTTGTGCTATATTTTTGCATTTTGTCCTGCACTTCTGTGGGGGCCTTCAGGGTCCCCTCCGGGGGCTTTTGCCCCCTCAGTTTAGTTCAGCCACTGAGTTTTGTACTTTTGCTTTTTCCAGTTTTTTCAGTGGCTGCTGTTTTGATTTTGTTACACCAGAGAACTAATTTAGGTGGTAGAGGTCGTGTGATCTCAGGTGATTTTGAAATTAGTAGAGTTGGTGTTTTTCAGGGTTTTCTGAGATTGCAGTAAGTACCCTTCCTGTCCTTTTCTATTTAGATAGTTTGGGCCCCAGCGTTTGCTCATACTATTTTCTTTCTGTGTCAGTATTTCCTCTTGTCTAACCGCCATTACATGTTTGGGGGCTTTCTATTATCTTTGGGGTTCTGCTCCGGGGCAGATAGCTTTCCTATTTCTATCTTTAGGTGTAGTTAGTTTCTCAGGCTGTGACGAGGCATCTAGGACCAACGTAGGAACGCTCCACGGCTGCCTCTAGTTGCGGTGGTTAGTCAGGGTACTGCAATCTCATAGATTCCAACTGCTCTGGTGTATTTCCTTTTTTACCTGCACTCCTCAGCTACCGTAACATAACATTAGTACAATATGTGTACAACATTACCAGTTTAATTGTCACTGCCCCAGAAGTTGTAGAAAAATCAGATTAGTACAATATGTGTACAACATTACCAGTTTAATTGTCAGTGCCCCAGAAGTTGTAGAAAAATCAGATTAGTACAATATGTGTACAACATTACCAGTTTAATTGTCACTGTCCCAGAAGTTGTAGAAAAATCAGATTAGTACAATATGTGTACAACATTACAAGTTTAATTGTCAGTGCCCCAGAAGTTGTAGAAAAATCAGATTAGTACAATATGTGTACAACATTACAAGTTTAATTGTCAGTGCCCCAGAAGTTGTAGAAAAATCAGATTAGTACAATATGTGTACAACATTACCAGTTTAATTGTCAGTGCCCCAGAAGTTGTAGAAAAATCAGATTAGTACAATATGTGTACAAGATGCCATTATAGTCACTGCCCCAGAAATTGCAGAAAAATCAGATTAGTACATTATGTGTACAACATTACAAGTTTAATTGTCAGTGCCCCAGAAGTTGTAGAAAAATCAGATTAGTACAATATGTGTACAACATTACCAGTTTAATTGTCACTGCCCCAGAAGTTCGAAAAGCAGATGACTGACATATCACATGCAAATAATAAATATACGTTCTATAAAGAAAAAAATCTAAACCATATACATGTGAATTTTGGACCTAGTAGAAGACTGACTGTACCTGATACAGAAATGCCACACGAACCACAGTCATGTAGTCTAAGATAACATCTTTATTAGTATAAAAAGACATAACAAGATAAAATTGACCATAGGGAATTGGAACAGGAAAAAGTGAACAACGATGACCACAATTACTAAAGCAGTAGAAATAGCACGGGCCAGACAGCAACAAATACACACACAATGTATATAGATGATATAGATCTTAAATATACAAGAATGGTAATAAGAGGTAAAATGCAAGGACAAGAAGTCAGGCTATAGTGGTTGTGACAATGAGCAAATACAACAGCAGGATAATAATGAGGATATTAGTATAATACAGAGATCAGCTGATGTCCTTCTGCACCTGGGACAAGTAATGATACAATTATATAGCAATAAATAACCTATGCCTAAACATAGGCTAGTATAATATAAATTAATCAGTCCCGTATAGGGTGGAAAGGATAGTGTGCAAGATATTAACCAAAAAGCAAAAAACCATACAGCCTGAACTTCAAGTCAGTGCACATGTCAGGAGAAAATCACAGCATGTTAACAGAAGGAGAACAGTACATCAGTATGTCCCTGACATCCAAAGTCGCGCTGAATAACAGCAGCTCAATCATAACATCAGCGCCATAGATGGCTACAGTATATTACCTCAAGTGTGGGTATATGAGCGTCCAGGACCCACCCCAACGCGCGTTTCGGAGCCAAGAAGCTCCTTCCTCAGGGGGCGTGTGTAGAGTCAGAGAGCGCTTCCATTTGTACCGACACCGCCGGAAATGTGGCTGTGACGCTACTCAGGTGCCTCCCAAACTAGGCGCCTCCCAATGCAGCGACACCCATGACGCTGCATCAGGACCAATAGAAGGAAGGGATGGTAGTAACCAGTGCGCGCATGCGCACAAAGGTAAAAGAAACAAGGGCCGTCATTTTGGAACAGGGCACAGACAGGACATATAAACAATACCAAAAGGGATATAAAAATAACGATGCCAGTAACCGGACACACATGTCACAATGTCGATGAGCAGAGTGCAGTCCAATGTGGGGCCCCACATGGACAGTCTTGCGCAGGACATTGAACACGCTGACCGTAGGTATCGTATAGACAAATAAGAAAATATATGTCATGTGACCCATATGAAATAATAAACACAAGCAACAAAACCCAAACAACACAAAAACACCAAATAAAAAATGTTAAATAGATAGTAATACAAGAGCAAAAATAAATACACACATATGAAATGCATGCAAACACTAATAAAGAAGAAAAATAGAAGAAAAATAATAATATATACATGATACATTACATAATACAGTGTTAATGTATCCCAGAAATTATAGAAGCGTACACCCATACTACTAAATAAGACAACAGTCCATTATCAGCGTAGCATCCAATAAGGCTCCTGCGCATACTTCCAAATAGAGGTTGCTTGTGGACTAGAAGGCATGGAAAGCAGAATATCCAATGAAAGACTAAAAATATATAAAATAGAGAACAAATGAGAACAAGATAAATGAAACAGCTATTAGATAATTGCTGACAACAACAGAGATGGAAGATCACAAAAATGGGACGAAAGATAGGTTTTCATTTAGCCCATCTGGAACCATAGTACTTAGGGTCCAGATCCACCTAGTTTCCATTTGGGACAATCTCTTAGATAAATTGCCACCTCTTATATTAATGTTCAGGAGGTCAATACCCCGCACCCTAAGGAGTGTCCCATCACTTTGATGATGTTCCCTAAAGTGTCTAGGCAATGTCTTCAGGGAGGATATGTCCGTGCAGGAGGATGCCACCTGTATGCCTAGAACGTGCTCTCTAATGCGCACTTTTAACTGTCTTGTAGTGAGTCCTATGTAAATTAGGCCACACGGACAGGTGGCATAATATATAACATAACGAGAGACACACGTAATTCTCTGCTTAATAGCAAATGTCAAGTCGCCTTTAGCATTGCTAAAGCGTGTACATCGCTCAATGTTAGGGCAGGCGACACACCTCCCGCACGGAACACATCCACCCATATTAGACACGGAGCTGAGAAAATGAGGAGGAGCTGAAGCTGTATAGTGACTGCAGACAAGCCGGTCACGCAGGTTTTTAGCTCTCCTAAAGGTGATCGCAGGACGCTTCGGGAGAAATCTCTGAAGAATCGGGTCAGCTTGTAAGATAGGCCAAGCTTTGTCAATAACCGATCTCATAGTATGAGATTGAGAGTTAAATGATGTAATGAATCTAGGTATGTTGGAATTACCCAGATTACGTGCATCATTCCTGTAAAGTAGACTGCTACGTGTTGAATGCTTGGCACGATGGTATGCTTTTTTAATTGATCGTGCACTGTAGCCACGTGCCAGGAACCGATCTTTTAGTTCACGGGCACGGCATTCAAAATCAAGATCTGTGGAACAGATCCGTCGCAATCTCAAAAATTGCCCCACAGGAACGGCACGAATAACATGACTTGGATGACACGGTGATGCGTGTAATAATGTATTTGTAGCCGTTTTCTTACGGAAGATGTCAGTTTGGATGATGCCATGGCAATCTTTACGAATAGTAACGTCCAAGAAGTCAACAGATGAAGGATCCCATGCCAACGTCAAAAAAATATTAAGATCATTATTGTTTAATGAAGCAGTAAACTGCACAAGGTCGACGGAGGTGCCCTGCCAGACAAAGAAGATATCGTCGATGTATCGAGTCCAAAGTAGGACTCGACTAATCGACCCCTGTTTGTCTGACAGGAAAATATCTCTCTCCCACAGCCCCAGGAAGAGATTAGCGTAGGCGAGCGCGAATGCCGCGCCCATCGCCACTCCCTGAAGCTGCAGGTAGAAAGATCCTTTAAACACAAAAAAATTGTGTGTGAGGGTAAACTCAAGTAGTTCCAGGATGAGGTCTCTAAGACCCGCTTGTATGTTGGAAGTCTCTAGGAAAAAACGGGTGGCCCTAAGGCCATCACAATGTCTAATGTTGGTATACAGAGACTCAACATCCATGGAAGACAAGAGAGTGTCCGCCTCTAAGCACAGTCCGTCGACCCTGCGCAGTAAGTCTCCAGTGTCTTGAAGAAACGAGGGCAGGCCAGTGACCAGGGGTTGCAAATGAAAATCAACCCATTGGCTAACGTTTTCCAAGAAGTTTCCTCTACCAGAAACAATAGGTCTACCTGGTGGTGACGTCTCACTCTTATGGATTTTGGGAAGAAGATATAGAGTTGATATAGTAGGTTCCTTTACGACGAGTGCCGAAGCCAGCTCCTTAGTGACAATGCCGTCGTCTAATGCTCTCTTAAGAATAGAATCAAGTTTGGCCGAATAGGCAGTCAACGGATTGTACGTTAGTTTTTTATAACAGGTGGAGACACTTAACTGCCGAAATGCCTCCCCTTCATACATCTGTTTAGGCCATAGGACGACATTGCCACCCTTGTCTGCTGGCTTCAGCACTACGTCAGGAAGAGTTTGGAGGGCTCTGAGTCGTAGCCTCTCATCTCTAGAAAGATTATCTCTGTTCCCAAATCTAGGGATTTTCAAAAATTCCTCAGTCACCACCCGGACAAAGACCTCAATGCTGGCACATGTAGAAAAAGGGGGAAAATTCTGGGAGCGGGGTTGAATAGAAGGAGGGATCTTACCTCCTATATTGTTAGATTCATTCGCTAACTCCTCCAATGTTCTTATGGCCTCCTGCTCCTCTTCTGTTGGAAACAACGTATGCAATTCGTTATTAAAAAAATACCTTTTAAACAATAACGATCTAGCAAAGATATGAAGATCTTTGATAGCTATAAAGGTGTCAAACCTGCGTGACCGGCTTGTCCGCAGTCACTATACAGCTTCAGCTCCTCCTCATTTTCTCAGCTCCGTGTCTAATACGGGTGGATGTGTTCCGTGCGGGAGGTGTGTCGCCTGCCCTAACATTGAGCGATGTACACGCTTTAGCAATGCTAAAGGCGACTTGACATTTGCTATTAAGCAGAGAATTACGTGTGTCTCTCGTTATGTTATATATTATGCCACCTGTCCGTGTGGCCTAATTTACATAGGACTCACTACAAGACAGTTAAAAGTGCACATTAGAGAGCACGTTCTAGGCATACAGGTGGCATCCTCCTGCACGGACATATCCTCCCTGAAGACATTGCCTAGACACTTTAGGGAACATCATCAAAGTGATGGGACACTCCTTAGGGTGCGGGGTATTGACCTCCTGAACATTAATATAAGAGGTGGCAATTTATCTAAGAGATTGTCCCAAATGGAAACTAGGTGGATCTGGACCCTAAGTACTATGGTTCCAGATGGGCTAAATGAAAACCTATCTTTCGTCCCATTTTTGTGATCTTCCATCTCTGTTGTTGTCGGCAATTATCTAATAGCTGTTTAATTTATCTTGTTCTCATTTGTTCTCTATTTTATATATTTTTAGTCTTTCGTTGGATATTCTGCTTTCCATGCCTTCTAGTCCACAAGCAACCTCTATTTGGAAGTATGCGCAGGAGCCTTATTGGATGCTACGCTGATAATGGACTGTTGTCTTATTTAGTAGTATGGGTGTACGCTTCTATAATTTCTGGGATACATTAACACTGTATTATGTAATGTATCATGTATATATTATTATTTTTCTTCTATTTTTCTTCTTTGTTAGTTTTTGCATGCATTTCATATGTGTGTATTTATTTTTGCTCTTGTATTACTATCTATTTAACATTTTTTATTTGGTGTTTTTGTGTTGTTTGGGTTTTGTTGCTTGTGTTTATTATTTCATATGGGTCACATGACATATATTTTCTTATTTGTCTATACGATACCTACGGTCAGCGTGTTCAATGTCCTGCGCAAGACTGTCCATGTGGGGCCCCACATTGGACTGCACTCTGCTCATCGACATTGTGACATGTGTGTCCGGTTACTGGCATCGTTATTTTTATATCCCTTTTGGTATTGTTTATATGTCCTGTCTGTGCCCTGTTCCAAAATGACGGCGCTTGTTTCTTTTACCTTTGTGCGCATGCGCGCACTGGTTACTACCATCCCTTCCTTCTATTGGTCCTGATGCAGCGTCATGGGTGTCGCTGCATTGGGAGGCGCCTAGTTTGGGAGGCACCTGAGTAGCGTCACAGCCACATTTCCGGCGGTGTCGGTACAAATGGAAGCGCTCTCTGACTCTACACACGCCCCCTGAGGAAGGAGCTTCTTGGCTCCGAAACGCGCGTTGGGGTGGGTCCTGGACGCTCATATACCCACACTTGAGGTAATATACTGTAGCCATCTATGGCGCTGATGTTATGATTGAGCTGCTGTTATTCAGCGCGACTTTGGATGTCAGGGACATACTGATGTACTGTTCTCCTTCTGTTAACATGCTGTGATTTTCTCCTGACATGTGCACTGACTTGAAGTTCAGGCTGTATGGTTTTTTGCTTTTTGGTTAATATCTTGCACACTATCCTTTCCACCCTATACGGGACTGATTAATTTATATTATACTAGCCTATGTTTAGGCATAGGTTATTTATTGCTATATAATTGTATCATTACTTGTCCCAGGTGCAGAAGGACATCAGCTGATCTCTGTATTATACTAATATCCTCATTATTATCCTGCTGTTGTATTTGCTCATTGTCACAACCACTATAGCCTGACTTCTTGTCCTTGCATTTTACCTCTTATTACCATTCTTGTATATTTAAGATCATATCATCTATATACATTGTGTGTGTATTTGTTGCTGTCTGGCCCGTGCTATTTCTACTGCTTTAGTAATTGTGGTCATCGTTGTTCACTTTTTCCTGTTCCAATTCCCTATGGTCAATTTTATCTTGTTATGTCTTTTTATACTAATAAAGATGTTATCTTAGACTACATGACTGTGGTTCGTGTGGCATTTCTGCCCCAGAAGTTGTAGAGAAATCAGATTAGTACAATATGTATCCAAGATGCCATTATAGTCACTGCCCCAGAAATTGTAGAAAAATCAGATTAGTACAATATGTGTACAACATTATCAGTTTAATTGTCAGTGCCCAGAAGTTGTAGAAAAATCAGATTAGTACAATATGTATCCAAGATGCCATTATAGTCACTGCCCCAGAAATTGTAGAAAATTCAGATTAGTACAATATGTGTCCAAGATGCCATTATAGTCACTGCCCCAGAAATTGTAGAAAATCAGATTAGTACAATATGTGTACAACATTACCAGTTTAATTGTCAGTGCCCCAGAAGTTGTAGAAAAATCAGATTAGTACAATATGTATCCAAGATGCCATTATAGTCACTGCCCCAGAAATTGTAGAAAAATCAGATTAGTACAATATGTGTCCAAGATGCCATTATAGTCACTGCCCAGAAATTGTAGAAAAATCAGATTAGTACAATATGTGTCCAAGATGCCATTATAGTCACTGCCCCAGAAATTTGTAGAAAAATCAGATTAGTCCAATTATGTTGTACAACATCCATTATTGTCACTGCCCCAGAATTGTAGAAAAATCAGATTAGTACAATATGTGTACAACATTACAGTTTAATTGTCAGTGCCCCAGAAGTTGTAGAAAAATCAGATTAGTACAATATGTGTAACATACATTACCAGTTTAAATTGTACAATGTGCACACCAGTTAATGCTGATGTAGAGAAATGTGATTTGTCCAGATAATATTACAAATTTTTATTGCGACGGAAGTTTTGGTGGTGATTTCGATACTCTGGGGGTGTGCAGAGATGAAGAGCGGCTGGAAAGCGATGAAAGGGTTCGAGGGGAAGGGGCAACAAAAGTAGTGGGTGAAGGAAGATCAGACATCAAATGAGAGGCACTTTGAGACACATTAGGAGGAGAGGGTGGATGGACCAACAAAGATTTTCTTTGTTTCTTCTTGGGGACAGGAGTACCATGCATGGACCGACTTCTCTGTGTCCGCCTTGAGCTGGTTGACCGTGGCCTTGACCCAAAAAGAGTGAATGTGGGTCACCGCTCTCATGCTCAGTGGTGGCAGTGGCGGTGGAAGTGTTGGCAGTGCTCTGAGTACCACATGGGTTGGCGGTGTTACAAGGAGGAAAGTGGGTGCCCTTGAAATGGATTGTTGCTGACTGGTGGCGGTACTCATAGGATCAGTGGGTGCTGTGGCCGGAAATTGTTGATGACTGGTGGCGGTACTCCAAGGAGGAGAAGTGGGTGCCCTTGAAATGGATTGTTGCTGACTGGTGGCGGTACTCATAGGATCAGTGGGTGCTGTGGCCGGAAATTGTTGACGACTTGTGGCAGTACTCCTAGAAGGAGAAGTTGGTGCGGTGACAAATGGTTGCTGACTGCTGGCAGTACTCCTAGAAGGAGAAGTGGGTGCGGTGGCCCAAGCAGGTACTGCGGTGGCTTGAGTCGATGACTGTGGACCAGTGTCTGTGGGGGTGTTGCTCCACACAGGAGCAGCGCTTGCCATGGTGGTGGCGACGGTGGAGTGTCCAACAGTACTCGGACTTGTGGTGGTGTAGTGGTGACTCGGAATGCTGGTGGCCGTGCAGTGGTATGCAGCAGAAGTCGGTAGTGATGTGTGGCGAATCAGTGGTGGCACTGTTGGATATGCAACTACTGACTGCTGCACGTATCGATTCTGCTGCATAGCCTGCAAGTAAGCAGTGTTGCAGGCCTGCATCACACTCAGCTGTTGGTCAGGACTAAGGTGTTCCGCCATGCCCCGTTCAATTTTACTGAAAAAATGGTGCGCTGGTCTGTTGAGGTCGGCCTCCAGGCGATCAAGACACAGTTGAAGCGGTGATCCATGTGGGTAAAACCACGTTCCATAAGTGAAAAACCGCTTCCAACTGAGCCTCCAAGCGTCTTCATATTGCCTTGAAAGGCCTCGCTCAAGTGAACAAACTCGGGCAAGACATTCCTCTCCATGGCCCTCTGCCGCTGGCAGGAAGTGCCCGCATAACCAGTGGCAGAGACCTGGGAGAGGGGAAGACCTGATGGACCAGCTTCCTGGTCACCAGCTGTCCGTGTTGCTGACCTGCAAGTTGCTTCCAGGCTGTCGGATGGCTGGGACGAGTCCAAGGTCGTCCGAGGAAGGACCGCTTCAGGGACAGGCTGCATGGTGCTGCTCCAGGTGCTGTGGAAAGAAAACAAAACCATTACTATAATGCTTTAACAAGAAGCATCAGCTGTGGAAAAAAAAAAAAAAAACATAAAAATTAAAAAATTAAAAAAAAAAAAAAAACTTACGCTCTGCTGGCAAGGACCGGTCTCAGGAACGCCAACTCGCGATAGTAGCGATATTTCTTTCTGGGCCTTGCTGCAGAACCACTGCGAACCTGTCCCTCTGCTCGAACATCAGTGTTGAAGCGGTCCTTCATCGAGCGCCATCGTGTGCGGACTTTGTTCACTGTTGAGAAAAAGAAAAAAACAATTATACAATGCAGTCAGGGCAAAATCAGTCTCAACACACATACCTGAATGAAAATGTCAAACTGTCAATGCAGCATTATAAAAAGCTATACAATACACAGGATCGTCACTGTAGACCAGATGAAACTGTTGTGTTTGCTGTTAGAATATATCCACCAGCAAAACCAACAATAGCATCTGTAACAACAGTGACTAGGCAATAAAAAACCAATAGAATGCACAAGACATAGCTGAAGAAACCACAGGTCAGTGACTGTTGACCCAGATGAAACTGTTGTGTTTGCTGTTAGAATATATCCACCAGCAAAAACAACAATAGCATCTGGAACAACAGTGACTAGGCAATAAAAAAACCAATAGAATGCACAAGACATAGCTGCAGAAACCACAGGTCAGTGACTGTTGACCCAGATGAAACTGTTGTGTTTGCTGTTAGAATATATCCACCAGCAAAAACAACAATAGCATCTGGAACAACAGTGACTAGGCAATAAAAAAACCAATAGAATGCACAAGACATAGCTGAAGAAACCACAGGTCAGTGACTGTTGACCCAGATGAAACTGTTGTGTTTGCTGTTAGAATATATCCACCAGCAAAAACAACAATAGCATCTGGAACAACAGTGACTAGGCAATAAAAAAACCAATAGAATGCACAAGACATAGCTGAAGAAACCACAGGTCAGTGACTGTTGACCCAGATGAAACTGTTGTGTTTGCTGTTAGAATATATCCACCAGCAAAAACAACAATAGCATCTGGAACAACAGTGACTAGGCAATAAAAAAACCAATAGAATGCACAAGACATAGCTGAAGAAACCACAGGTCAGTGACTGTTGACCCAGATGAAACTGTTGTGTTTGCTGTTAGAATATATCCACCAGCAAAAACAACAATAGCATCTGGAACAACAGTGACTAGGCAATAAAAAAACCAATAGAATGCACAAGACATAGCTGCAGAAACCACAGGTCAGTGACTGTTGACCCAGATGAAACTGTTGTGTTTGCTGTTAGAATATATCCACCAGCAAAAACAACAATGGCATCTGGAACAACAGTGACTAGGCAATAAAAAAACCAATAGAATGCACAAGACATAGCTGAAGAAACCACAGGTCAGTGACTGTTGACCCAGATGAAACTGTTGTGTTTGCTGTTAGAATATATCCACCAGCAAAAACAACAATAGCATCTGGAACAACAGTGACTAGGCAATAAAAAAACCAATAGAATGCACAAGACATAGCTGAAGAAACCACAGGTCAGTGACTGTTGACCCAGATGAAACTGTTGTGTTTGCTGTTAGAATATATCCACCAGCAAAAACAACAATAGCATCTGGAACAACAGTGACTAGGCAATAAAAAAAACCTAATAGAATGCACAACACATAGCTCAAGAATCACCAAGGCAGACACTGTTGCACCACATGACACTGTTGTTTTTGCTGGTAGAATATTTCTACCAGCAAAAACAACAGTACAATGAGGAACAAGAGTGACTGGCCAATAAAAAGATCAATAGAATGCACAACACATAGCTCAAGAATCACCAAGGCAGACACTGTTGAACCACATGACACTGTTGTTTTTGCTGGTAGAATATTTCTACCAGCAAAAACAACAGTACAATGAGGAACAAGAGTGACTGGCCAATAAAAAGATCAATAGAATGCACAACACATAGCTCTAGAATCACCAAGGCAGACACTGTTGAACCACATGACACTGTTGTTTTTGCTGGTAGAATATTTCTACCAGCAAAAACAACAGTACAATGAGGAACAAGAGTGACTGGCCAATAAAAAGATCAATAGAATGCATCAGGAACAACAGTGAGCAGTACAGAGAATGAAAATACTTACTAAACGCCTTTTTCAGGTTTGGAGAGGCGCTGTCCCAGCCATCCATCAACGCTGCGGCCACCTCGTTCCGTAGACGCCGGGTCACCACATTGTCCTTGTACTGCGGATCACGGCTGTCCCACAACGGGACACTTTCATGGACCTGGCAGATGAAGGCCTCGTTGTCCACATACAGGTCGTCGTCCCGTTGTGGAACCTAGAAGAAACAAAATAAAAATTACAATCTTGTATAATTTTTATAAAGAAAATAACAATAGGAGTACAAAAGAAAAATACATTCAAAGGCTATATACTTACATTCCGTCTCGCCACCGGGACTTGACTCGGCTGCGACTGCTCCTGAGACTCCTCAATGCCCGTGTCCGACGATGATGTCTGAAAAAGGAACACAATTAGGACATTTGTAGATTCAGCAGCTATACTTACCCAAAGGCAGGAAGATACTCACATCATGCTCTGCTTCCGCCAGTTCTTGCCGGGATGGTGAATATTCGGATCCAGAAGACATGCTGCAAAAATAAAAATTAATGATGAGCACATATTACATTATAAAGGCAGCCTGTCATTTGTTTAAAGAATACTCACATTCTTGTACTTTGGATCAGTCTTGAGTCCAGGCACAGTGTCTCCAGGCAATATCCAGGCTGTGTATGTGTCCAAGGTGGATCTTCCAGTCTCCAGGTCCAGTCTCCAGGCAGTGTATGGGTCCAAGATGGATCGTCCAGTCTCCAGCTGCAGTCTCCAGGCACTGTAGTATGGTGCACGCTGTTTGCAGGCCTTTTTATAGGGATCCAGGCTGTATCTTCAGGTCTCTTTATCAGCAGGCAGTCTCCAGGCAGTCTGCGTAGGGGTCTGTGTGGCACTGACACCTTCCTTTATCTATACTCATTTTATCTTGACTCCTCACAAACAATGTATCTTGTCTAGGGGGTAATTGGACAAGTGTCTAGACATTGTTTTCTTAAAAATCGCATGCGCGCACAAGCGCTGACAAGCGCACAGCCACACGCATGCCAGCGCCCACATAGACAGCAATGATATTTTTATGCGCATTTTTAAATTGGTGTGCTGCAAAAAAAAAATGCAACATGTAGCGTCTAGCGCGTCTGGGCGCACACCTGGAAAATGCGCTGCGCACGCCAAACGCTAATGAGCGCGTGCAAGCGCAAGACACTGCGCCCGCCATGTTAATGATAGGGGAACATTGCGCATGCGACCAATAGCGCACGATGCGCAGCGCTAAAAAACGCAAGTGTGAAAGTAGCCTTAGACTGAAAAATCGGTGTGTACATGACCCTCCAGACGGAAGGAAGTGTGCTTGTAAGAACAGACTACAGAGGGCTCGTTTGCAGTCTGTAAAGATGGAGTCACAATGGCTTACATTAAATTAGGTCTTTATAAAGGCTGTAAACGCAAATAGCAAGCTAAATTCAAAGTTTCCTATCTTTTCATCTCATATGTATTGGATCAAATGCAAAAAATGTTTTTTATAGTTGTACAAGGGGTTTTATTCTGTCATTCCAAAAAATGTGATGGATTTAATGTTGGTCCCTTTAAAATAAAACAAGATGTGCTCAATTGTTTTCTATTTTTAATACCATTTTAATTATTCATCCAGCCCACAAAATAGCAGGAACATCACTACTAATTGAGAAGATACTGAAGAGACGTGTTTTCAGCATTTTTCTTGAGTCACTGACATTATGAGATTACAATTGCTAAAAGGACTTTTGTACAATTTAATATTGCATTATGAATTTCTAAGAAATGAAATCATGTTTGTCTAACCTCTTGAGAATTGAGCTCACATTCAGACAACTGCTTCGCCAGGAGGTGTCGAGCCCTATGTGGACCGTCCTCCCTTCCCATAGGTGGTGTCTTCAATGGTTTCATTTGTCATATACTACATTAAAAATTAGATGATACAGGCCAGATTGTTAGGCAGTTGCATCATTCAAAAAGTCCATAAAGGACATGCGTAATACATCCTTAATACTTTATAAATGTCTTTTTAAGAAGGGAAAATACTTTACCTTCAACGCCAACTTTCCCGCAAAAAATACTATGGATCAAAATCTCTATTTTAGAAGTATCACTTAATATTGTGTGCGGTAGTTACATTATGTTAACTACTTTTTAGGAATTGGTCTGTCTATCAGTGTTCAAAAACAAACTCCATCTTTATATATGTCTATGCATACAGTAACGTTCATTACTTTTTTGAAGTCATAGGGCCTCATGCACACGTGACACCAGGAGAGAGCCTGCATTGTGGCATACGGCCCATAAATAATATCCAATCTGTTTACCAGCATGCCGTCTACTCTATATAACAGAGGCATGTACTATAATGAAAAATGATGAATACTCAGCAAAATCGTAACTGCATAGACAGGTAAACAGCAGTAGAAAACGTAAAAAAAGCTGAAGTTTCCCCACACTGGTAACTTTTCAAAAAGAGCTGAAAAGGCTTATAAGAAAAAAAAGCCATACACATCGTGTTACAATTTTTTGATTGAAATTTTTTAAATAGTTAGAAAACCCCATGTAATTTCCTTTAGACTTCACAAATACTTCCTACTTTGTATTGGTATGTTGCATGAAACGGTATGTTGCATGAAATTATTATTAATTTCATAGTTAAATAGTTGAATAGTTGAATTTAGCTTTATGAAATGATTTTATACATACAGGTACAGGCTCGGACTGGCCCATAGGGTAACAGGGCAATCCCCCGGAGGGCTCCTGTGCAGATCTGGGCCCCCAACCGCACTGTGTGGGCAGTACTTGGCATAATTCACTTGATTCGCTCTGTACAGAAAAAAAGTAGCATCTCATCATTCATTAACCAAAGTACCCGGTTTATTATCATATAGAGATATGGGTAAATTTGTGAACGAGGGTAGTGTAATATTTGTATGTAGGTTAAAAGCATGACCCCCCAATGTCAATGTTACTGGTGGGACCTTGACACCCCAGTCAGACACTGTTTAGGGATATATAGTGTATTCTGATATCCTTTAACCCTTACTAACTTCTTGTCCCCAACTGAGACCACCGACACTACTTGAATTTTTTTTTTGCATTTATTTTTATGTACTGCACCATGTATCACGCTATGGGGGGTCATGGAACTAATAATATACTCCAATTTTCAAGTTTATTATCTACTCTCCCTTTATTTGTTCAGCATCCCTTTTACAGCATTTTTCTGCTTTTTAAATTGTATGTTTTAATATATTTCAATAAAATTGTTTTCTTTTATTTGGTTAGATTGCTTCATTTACCCTACAGTATTCACTACACGTGTTGGGTGTTAGATTGTTGCATCTTGTACGAAGTACCCGCATTAATTTAGGACTATTATTGTTTAATTATCGCATCTGAGAGCACCATAATGTAGACTCTGATCCCAGTGATGTATCACTTAGTTTACTGGGTGCTGCAGTTGTGACACAATCAGAGATCTTAGATGAAGCAAGTAGCAGAGCTCAAAAGCTTCCGTCACCCACACTAGACTCTGAATGCAAATAGACTGTTGACAGTAAGCTGCTTATCACAGGAGGGGGCGGAGTTGAACCTAAAGGCATGTGCCAGCTAGTCACTTCAGTAATAATGGCCTTGTAATAAAACCTTCATTGTAAGTAAACATCATACTGCTTGATAAGTGACACATCTTTGAATTCAGCGTTTTAACCCCTATCTCATTCCGTGCCCATATTACATAGCAAAAATCTACAGGCAGATTCCCTTTAAGGAGTTAAAATAGCACAAAGGGACTGCAGCGCGTACCTGTCCAGGTGTCTGAACTAGTACACTCCCAAGATGCAGCAAGCCCATGTGATAAAAATGGAAGCAATACAGGTGCACTATTTCAGACACCTGGACAGGTAAGCACTGCAGTTCTTTTGTGCTGTTTTAATTCTTGAATTTCTAGAGGATTTTTAGTCCTCTTTTTGTGGTTTTTCCTTTAAGGAGTTGACAGCAGTGGTCAGAGCTTGGCTCCACTTGCTGGTGTTAGTGGAAGATTATAGCTGAATAACAGCCATCATCTGCCGGACATAATGCAGGCTCAGCTACTGCACCTGTTTTAAAGAAATGTATCCAGCAGCATGCCATATGTCAGGAAGAGATCAATAAACTTATCCGCTCATGGGTACACTATTTTAAAAATCTTTGTAACACTTTTTTTGTAGTTGGGAACTCAGAATAAATTTTTGAGGTCCTCAACTGTAATAAAGTTAATTCTTATCATTTTACATGTTTCTTATGCAAAGTCCAGACAGAAAAAAATGTTATGGTAATTATTTTCAAACCCTAGTTAAATGCAATGGACTAGAAAGGGCAGCATGCTGCTGACTCCATCATTTGGGAAGAAGCATTAATTTAAAACGTTAACTTTCAGAATACAAAAGGTAGTTTGTTCAAACGCTTCTCCCCTGGGTGTTATGAAAAGGCTTTAAGGCGTGAACTCTTGAATCTGCCAAGAAGAATTTTGAAAACCAGATGCAGTGCTGACCTTGTTAGTGCATTCGAAAATATAACTGTTAAATGTTAATAAACCGCATATTCTGTATTTGAGGTGGTAATGGAATTTGGACTGCCTTTCACATCCTAGGCAAGGCTCTTCCTCAGCAGGGTTTGGTCACCTTTAGAAGATGCCAGTAGATCTGTTGGATCTGTTGAGAAAAGGTTATTACATAATTGACAGGGCAACCATAAATTCAACTTTTTTTTCAAGTGGAAAAATATGTGAAAATAGACAAGACACAAGTTCAGGCATTGTAAAAATAATTTGCAGAGTAAAAAACACTTTATGCAATCTCTTTGCCATTTGCTTAGGTAATGTGTGAGGGTGTGGTGGCTAGCACTTAAAATTGGGCATTACAGTTGACCGTATTGCTTTTGGATAAACCTAACTCAGACATTATATTGAGCAAATTCAGTTTTAGTTTGCTAATTTTAGCCTGTATAGTAAAATTGTTATATCCATGTGCAATATTAGATGTCCTTCATAATGCTTTTACGTAACCTACTTATACTTTTTATGATCGTCTTTTGGAAAGAGCACATAACTTAGGCAAAGGGACAAGGGGATTTGGATAACATGGACTCCAGACACAGTTCCGTATAGTATTGTGTGTTCATAATATTAGTTCATCCAGTATTCAAATGCAGGCACACAGATATGTTTTCTGTATTAGCATAAGTAAAAAAAAACATATTCTCTCAGCATGCCCCACACTCCTGAAAGCATTATTTCAAGGATCAAATGAACTATCATACAGGGAAACCCAGGAGCACATGGCCTTCAATATGGTTTTATACCATGGACCTTTATGACATTCTGAATTTTCTTTACAATACACCTTTGTATTGCTAAATCCATACTGTGTTCAGCCCCAAAATGAAGGAACTTCTCCACATCAAGTGTTCTTGAATTTTAAGGTATTTCTACATTTTATTTTAAAAAAATTAAGCGGTAAACCTCCCCAAACATTTTTGGGACACTGTTCACAAATTATTTTGAATATTGACTCTTCATTCTAGGGCTTACGCAGTCCATTGCACCAGCACCTCGCCTGTTTAGACAGAGTGCATACTATTTTGGCTCATTAGTGAAATAATAATATAAGCTGCGATAGTAATGTGTATATGCATAGTGTGTGTGTTGAGATGTGAAGGCTGATCAGTTAGTCAGGGCCTTCCCATGAAGACCCCAACTCTGCTTCATCTGGATTGCATGGCCGAGTGGTGGTTTGATGCGATCGTTCAGCCATGAATACAGTAGACACTGAGCTGAGCCTGAGAACTGCTGCCTGTGACTGTTGGTAACCTTAATGACATCACCAATCTGCACTGAAGTCTCCTAGATTCACAACTGAGCAGTCACATCATGCTACCACTCAGCAATGTAATCCAAATGTAGCACAGTTGGAGCATGTCGTGGGACTTATGGATTATCATCGAACTGGTGAGTAATATATTGGTTTGTTATTTTTAATTTTGCAGTGATAGGGGAAAGAAGGTGGGGAGTATTTCTTTCAAATAAAGAAGTCTGTGTTTTTATCTCATTTAAAGGACTTTTCTCTCTGTGTTTTTATTACATTTGACTCTAAACGCCTCTTCATTACTAACTTGTGGGCTTGATGTCAGCTGACAATACAAAGCAGACATCAACCCCACAAATATTACCCCACTTTTCACCACACCAGGTGAAAGTACTTTTCAGGGGCGACTGCGACCTGCTATTTTTAGGCTGGAGAAGGCCATTATTCATGGCCCCTTCCCAGTCTAAGAATACCAGCCCACAGCTGTCTGCTTTAGCTTGGCTGGTTGTCAAAAATGGGGGGATCCCATGCTGTTTTTGTAAATTATTTTAATAAATTAAAAAATGGCATGGGGACCCTTCTATATTTTTCTTAACCAGCTGAGATAAAGCTGACCGCTGAGTGCTGAAGCCCGCAGCAATCGGTTTTGCATGTGCTGGTTAGCAAAAATAGAGGGGAGCCCACCCAATGTTTTTAATCTTATTTATTTAATGCACAGTGCTGGTTGATGAATACACTCATCATCATCGTACTTCTGCTGTTGCAGCTATCAGCGAGACCGGGTATACGATGATGAGAGTAGTACTCTCATCACCCGACGCCTGTGATCTCCGGTAACATTTTTACAGCCGGTCACAGCTGCTGGCTCACATGCTGTCACTGTAATGAATGTACCACCGATCAGAGAAGGTGTTTCTCACGCTGTCACACAGATGACAGCATGGGAAACACCGGATATTTGGACCCCCATTCATTTGAATGAGGTCAAGGTTCGGAACCCAAACTTTTTTAAAAAAAAATGTTTGGCTGAACCTGACTGACCCGTACATCCACTTGTCCTTCCATCACTAATAATTACAATATTAGTAACCTTTTTCCCTGTATTTCTTGTAAGGATAAGTTTAGTGTTTTTCTCAAGATCAATCTTCAGGGGTTCACTGCTTCTGTGTCTCCTGTCTTCATTCTTGCTGGAGTGTGGTAGGCTAATTCAGAGTTTAGGCCTGACCTGTGTAGCCTCTGTAGCTGTTAATAGAGGTAGCTTTACCTCTGAAAATATGGGAAGCTTGGGGTCACTAAAGTTAGTTGAATCTAATGATCTGGCTGGTTTCAGAGCAGCACTTACAAACTCTAGAGCAAAAAGGACTACTTGCCTAATAGACTGGCAGAGGTGGCCAGTAACCTAGTCAATGAGTAGTAAATTAGACAATTAAAAATCCCCTCTTCTTAAGGACCAAGGGATTTTTAATTACAAGTAAATTGCAAAACGGCTTGTTTTTACAATCGCAGTAAGACAACCCCTTTAAGACAGCCATGTACTAAAACATTTGTGTCTCCATGTATCTAAAGTGTAGTGTTAACAAATAGTGATAGCAGATGTAATTGCTCATCTTGTGTGTATCCTAGCAGACAGGCTCTACAAATACCTCTGATAACATATCCAGTAAGGGTGCTTTCCAACTTCCAGTCTGCAGAGAGGTAACTTTTAGATGTGTCCCACTTGACCTTTGCCCACTGAACGCTTACCAAAAAATAATTAGAAAGATAACCAGAATGACTAAATCCTTAGGATGAAACTAATTGTGAAAGAGCTATCTTGTGGCATGCTATCAACTCCAGCAGGCTGTACTCAGTCATTGGTTCAACACAACATTCATTGTCATGAAGTCAGTCTTGTCATTGCTTGGTGTCACTCACTCACTGCTGACTCATTCTTATGGAAAAAGATACTTTTTTCAGACTTCTGTGTTCTCTTGAACAATTCAGTCTGGGAGGTTTTGTCCTATTTTATGTTCACATTTGCAGATGGGTAAAAAGATTCGAACCCCCTGATCTGGGGTCCGGTTTGCTACTTTGTGGCAGCTGGACCAGGCCAGTTTTCACTTCTGCAAGGTCAATTTACTGCCCAGCATCCTGGGTGCCTCCACCACTTAGATGCCGAACAGAGCATTGCACACTGCTTTTGTCCGGCTACTAGAAAGAACCAGCCTGGAGGGCAGGCCAGAGTAGTTTCTCTCTACTTAACTTCATCGTATCAAACCTGCTTTTTAATACATCAGTTCATCTTGATAGTCTAAAATTCTGCAGAAAATGTTCATTGTTAGGTAGATAAATAAAAAGTGTGCCTGGCAGCTTTATTGCCTAAATTAAAGAGATTTCTAAAAAAATCAACCAAAATGGTATGAAATAAAGCAATCACTAGAGACGAGTGGATCAATACGAGGAGGATCGAGTTTGAGTTGAATGTTCTAAAATTTGAGTTTTCACACAAATTGGTATAGGAAAGATGTGTATCTTCGTACCGTGTTAGCCAGTAGATAGAAAAATATTTAGACTTGAGAGTCCTCAGTGGTTGATACCTTTTAATGGCTAACTGAAAAGATGGTAACAAATTGCAAGCTTTCGAGACTACTCCGGTCTCTTCATCAGGCAAAGACTAAAGACTTAGTCTTTGCCTGATGAAGAGACCGGAGTAGTCTCGAAAGCTTGCAATTTGTTACCATCTTTTCAGTTAGCCATTAAAAGGTATCAACCACTGAGGACTCTCACACAAATTGGGACACTTTTGAGATTTGATTCTTCCAAAATAATTTAAAAAAAATAACATGAAATTAATGAACAAATAAAGATTTGTGTGGCCATGCTCCCTTCCATCACAGTGCCATGAAGTTGACAGCTAAAGAATTATCATACTTTGGATAATTGTGGTCAGTCAGAGATCAGTGGTCACAGTTGGTCGCACGTGCTTCCCTTCCCCAAAATGCCCTGCAGACTCCGTATGCATCTCCAGATTCCACAGGTAAATGGAATATACATTGTGGTACAGCAAAGGGTGTTTTGCTGGATGGGAGATATATTTCTGCCAGCAGGTTAAAGTTTGGTCGGGATTTTCCCTAAACATAAGAACCTGTGATGATGTCATGGTCACGTGATCAGCCCAGGTGATGTGTCCCTCACTGTGGGTGTGGTTAAGAGCTATGTAATGGTGAGTGTGAGAGAGAGATCGGAAGAGGAGGAGAGGAGGAGCTTGGCTGGAGCCAGCCTGGATCTGTTTTGGATGACACGTGCTGAAAAGAAGCACTAGCATCTAGACTCCAGACTACCCGGGGAATTGCACCTTGGGGTCGCTGCTGACCTGGCAGCCGCTTAGTTAAGCCGGTCCCAGCAAGGATGAGTCTGGGACTAGTGGTTCTCCAAGTTGGAGTAAATTTGTGTTTTTGCTATGTTTTTGTGATCCTGGTGTTTAAAGTGACATTAAACCACTGAAGTTGGACTTTAACCCTGTGTGTTGCCTCATTACTGCGGCCCTGCCACTACCTACCAGAGCAAATCCCTACAATTGGTGGCTCAAATGCGGGCAAACGCAGTGAGGTCGGGCTGTTTTTTGCTTATTTTTTTCTCTGCACTCCAGTCGATGTACTGGGTGAAAAGAGTGATGCAAACCCAGGTGGAGAACTTTCCAAAAATGGAGACCATGGTAAAACTGATGATGAAGGCCATGCGACAGCAGCAGCAGGTTACACAGCAGCAGCAGGAGGCCTTGCGACAGCAACAAGAGGTTACGCAGCAGCAGCTGATATTTAATCAACAGCAGCAAGAAACCAACCGGCTGTTCATACAGCACATCACAGCGCCACAGACAACAGGAGCTACCCAGGGAAGCCATGAGGTCCGGAAAGCGGTTCGTACAGCGATTCCAAAAATGGAGAAATCTGATGATGTTGAGATGTACCTGGAGATGTTCGAAGGAGTGGCTGAGAGGGAGAGACTACCCCGGGACCAGTGGGCAGAAGTCATTTCTCCGTTTCTGGCCCCAGGACCGTTGAAAGCCTATCAGGACCTACCCACTGAGCAAAAGGCAGACTACACGATCATCAAGGGTGAGATACTAGAACATCTTGGGGTAAATGTTTTGGTCCGGGCCCAGCGGGTACACAAGTGGGAGTTTACCCCCTCCGAGCCGGCTCGGTCTTAGTATTACGACTTGGTGCACTTGTTACAAAAATGGTTGCAGCCTGAGATATTGTCGCCCAGCATTATGCTTCACCATATAGTGACTGATAAATTTTGGAGCGCTTTTCCCCACTCCCTCCAAACATGGGTTGGACAGGCATCCTCTAATAATGCCCTCCAGATGTTAGACCTCATAGAAAGATATGAGGCTACCAAAGAACTACAGGGAGAGACTCCCCGGAAAGTAACAAGAAAGTTCCCTAATGGCTCGGCGAGCCGAGACCAGGAAGGCCGCTCAAGAAGTATCTGGGGAAGATAGGGGCCCCATAATCTGCTGGCGGTGCCAGGAACCAGGACATGTGAGAGCTGATTGCCCCCACCTGACTGAGCCCATGGACATAGACTTTGGGTACTACCAGTCTCACTATGCCGAACCGATGTGTGCAATGGGCACCCCAGAGGGACCCAGTATGAAACATTTGTGTAAAGTTGAAGTGGAGGGCACCCCTGCTCTGGCTCTACTGGACTCAGGGAGTCTTGTGACCCTGGTACGAGCCAGCCATGTGCAAACCAGCGAGTATACTGCTCGGACAATTGGGGTGTTGTGTATACATGGAGACCTAAAAGACTATCCTACCGCACTAGTGATGATAAACACGCCAGGGGGGAGGCGGTGCCACGAGGTGGGGGTGGTGATTAAATTGCATTATGAAGTAATAATCGGAAGAGATTTTCCTTTGTTTCCTGTACTTTGGCCCACTGTTGTCCCACCCGCAGAACAATTGCCGGCACGGGTGGCAACCAGGTTGCATTCTCCAGAAGTAGGGCATGAACCTGGTGGCCCAGAGGAAGAAGTGCTGGCGGTAGGGGTAACCTTCTCTTCAGTGGAGAAGGGGAAAGCTTCTCCCATAGAAGTATTGGCTGGGGAGGTGGAAGACTTGCTGCCAGGACCTGGATTGTCAGACTTAAATGTGTCAGGTGACAATTTTGGTACGGCGCAACTCCGAGACCCTACGTTGGCTCGAGCCAGGGAAAATGTATTGTTTGTTAATGGGGAACCCCAACAACCTGGGGCGGCTACAGTATTGCCACGCTTTGAGCTAAACCAAGATTTGTTGTATCGCCTTGAGAAAATACGTGGGGAAATGGTAGAACAATTACTGGTACAGCAGGCATATCGTAGGCTGGTAATGGATTTAGCGCATGCTCATGTACTGGGTGGGCATTTAGGCCAAAAGAAAACCCTAGACCAAATTCTGCAGCGGTTTTACTGGCTAGGGGTCCATGAAGAAGTTAAACGGTACTGTAATTCCTGTCCAGTGTGCCAGGTAACCAGGTCCCAGGCTCACTTTCGGAGTCCATTGGTGCCGTTACCCATTATAGAGGTACCTTTTGAAAGAGTCGCAATGGATTTGGTTGGGCCTGTCCCTAAATCAGCAAGGGGTCACCAACACATCCTGGTAGTTTTAGATTACGCTACCCGGTATCCGGAGGCCATTCCACTACGCCACACATCCGCTAAGCTTATCGCAAAAGAACTCATGGGTATGTTCTCACGGGTGGGAATTCCTCAAGAAATTTTAACAGACCAGGGAACCCCCTTTATGTCAAGAATTATGAAGGAACTCTGCCACTTGTTAAATGTCAAACAGTTGCGCACGTCGGTCTATCATCCCCAAACAGATGGTCTGGTAGAAAGGGTCAATAAGACTCTGAAGAGTATGTTAAAAAAAGCAGTTTCCAAAGATGGGAAGGACTGGGATTTCTAACTGCCATATTTATTGTTAGAAGTGTGGGAGGTGCCCCAGGCATCTATGGGGTTCTCGCCCTTTGAACTATTGTATGGCAGACATCCACGGGGCTTACTCGATGTAGCCAAAGAGGTCTGGGAGAACCAACCTACCCCCCATAAAAGTGTGATAGAACATGTTGCAAAAATGCAAGAAAGAATGGAGACAGTCCTGCCAATAGTCCAGGAACATATGGAGGCAGCACAAAGGTCGCAGAGTCAGGTCTATAACCAGGAGGCTCGGGTAAGAACCTTTAGCCCTGGGGATCGGGTGCTGGTACTTGTGCCTACAGTGGATAGCAAGTTTCTTGCAAGGTGGCAGGGACCCTACAAGGTTATAGAAAAGGTGGGGCCAGTAAACTACAAGGTACACCAACCCAGACGAAGAAAGCAAGAACAGGTTTACCATGTTAATCTGCTTAAACCATGGAAAGATAGAGACCACCTGGGTGGGGATCCTCCGCTGCCTGCATTTCCGGTGGAGAAGGCTCCATTACCTGGGGGGGACAGAAGAAGCCCTCTCCGTAGTCAAAATAGCAGACACTTTGTCTCCTAGACAGGTTCAGGAGGTCCGAGAGTTTGTTAGCCAAAATACAGATGTTTTTTCGGAGCTCCCTGGTCGCACCTCCCTAATCCAATATGACATTGTCACGGAGCCACAGGCCAAAGTCCTACTAAAGTCATATCGGGTGCCTGAGGCTGACGACAAGCCATCTTGGAGGAGGTAAAAACTATGCTGCAGTTAGGAGTCATTGAAGAGTCCCAGAGTGAGTGGGCAAGCCCGATAGTCCTAATACCCAAGCCTGATGGGAAGCTAAGGTTTTGTAATGACTTTAGAAAGCTTAATGAGATTTTAAAGTTTGACGCCTACCCCTTGCCCCGGGTCGATGAGTTGATAGAGCGGTTTCGGCAGGCACGGTACTTTTCAATCCTTGACCTCACAAAAGGATATTGGCAGGTACCCCTAACAAAGGCTGCAAGGGAAAAAAACGGCTTTTGTAACTCCCGAGGGGCTTTTCCAGTATATAGTATTACCCTTTGGGTTGCATGGGGCGCCAGCAACGTTCCAGCGGTTAATGGATATTGTTCTTCGTCCTCATTGCCGTTATGCCGCGGCCTATCTGGACGATATTGTTGTGTACAGTACAGACTGGGAAAGTCACTTACCCAAAGTAAAGGCGGTTATAGATTCTCTGCGACAAGCAGGGCTAACTGCCAACCCAAAGAAATGTTCCATAGGGTTGGAGGAAGCTCGGTACCTGGGTTACGTAATTGGGAGAGGAGTTCTCAAACCCCAAATAAACAAAATGGAGGCAATCCAGAACTTGTCCCATCACCTAACAACAAAACATGTAAAACCTTTTTTGGGTTTAGTGGGATATTACAGGCGGTTTATTCCCAACTTTGCAACCCTGTCCGCGCCTTTAACAGACTGCTTGAAAGGGAGGAAATCGGTGATGGTGCGCTGGAATGATCAGATAGAGGAGGCCTTTGTAAAATTAAAATTGGCACTGTGTGGTACACCTGTTCTGATTACACCCGATTTCAAAAGAGAGTTCATTGTGCAGACTGACGCCTCTGAGATAGAGCTTGGCGCCGTACTGTCTCAGGAGGTCAACGGGGAAGAGCATCCCATTAGTTTCCTGAGTCGGAAGCTTACCCCAGCTGAAACCAGGTACAGTATAGTGGAGAGAGAGTGCCTGGCCATTAAGTGGGCACTGGAGTCATTGCGCTATTATTTACTGGGGAGAACATTTCGTTTGGTGACTGATCATTCCCCTCTGACGTGGATGAGTCAAGCTAAAGAGAGGAATGCCCGAGTCACCAGGTGGTTTCTGTCCCTGCAAAATTTCAAATTTTCAGTAGAACATCGGGCAGGCAGACTACAGGGGAACGTGGATGCCCTATCCAGGGTTCACTGTAGGTCATTTGTCCACCCCCCTAAGGTTGAACAAAGGAGGGAGGTATGTGGTACAGCGAAGGGCGTTTTGCTGGATGGGAGATATATTTCTGCCAGCAGGTTAAAGTTTGGTCGGGATTTTCCCTAAACACAAGGACCTGTGATGATGTCATGGTCACGTGATCAGCCCAGGTGATGTGTCCCTCACCTGTGGGTGTGGTTAAGGGCTATGTAATGGTGAAGGTGAGTGTGAGAGAGAGATCAGAAGAGGAGGAGCTTGGCTGGAGCCAGCCTGGATCTGTTTTGGACCACACGTGCTGGAAAGAAGCACTAGCATCTAGACTCCAGACCACCCGGGGAATGGCACCTGGCGGTCGCTGCTGACCTGGCAGACGTTTAGTTAAGCCCATCACAGCAAGGGTGAGTCTGGTACCAGTGGTTCTCCAAGTCGGAGTATATTTGTGTTTTTACTATGTTTTTGTGATCCTGGTGTTTAAAGTGACATTAAACCACTGAAGTTGGACTTTAAGCCTGTGTGTTGCCTCATTATTGCGGCCCTGCCACTACCTACCAGAGCAAATCCCTACAACATATAGATTGCAGTATATTGAACATATTGCCATGTAAGAGAGATTGCCTTCCAGCTATCGATAAGTGTGCAAATGTTGTTTTTGCTTGGCTGTGCCCGCTTCCCCTCAATCCTTCTCTCCTTCTCTCTTTTTCCTGTAATAAAATTTGCACAAATTTCTCTGCTGCAAATCAGATTTTGGGGAAAAATTCAGCAAACCCTGCAAGTTTGAATTTCAAAAGATCCACTCTAGCAGTAAGTGATACTTGCCCTGACACTGGGGAATTACCCCAGCGTCCACTCGGTCTCTGCTTATTTCCTGCATCCTTGATATGTAGATTATGCACATGCAATGCAGAATTGGTGATCACATGCCAGCATCACTGTTGAGCTGCAAATGGCTGCCAAAGTCACATGCGCAAGTTCACACGCCAACACTGCCAAAAGTAAGAGATTGGTAGCGACCAGAGTGGCATTCCACTGAAAGGGGTAAGTATAGGGTATTGCCGTTTTTCTTAAAATGACTTAATAGGGTTTTCAAAAATTTTAACAACCTGAAAAAATGAACATTGGTACCTACTGCATGCCGCGTAAGTGATGTGGTTGTCATGATGCTAAAGCATAGTAGTAAATAACATCACAGTGAATATTCTGATTATATATGATTTTTTACATGAAACCATTAACATATACAGTAAAAGCAAATCTCACAACTTATAAAGATTCTTTGATTTTGCTTTTCACCTTCTTAGAGATATCTTACCCCCAGATATGATTACTTTCTCGGGGACCAGCAATCAGCACTTTGTAGTTAAATTAAGCCTAGAATAAATATGGAGAAGTCAGAGAGTCTGGTGACTGATTCAAAAGCAGCAGATTGTTAGGAACACTAATGTGCTTTTAAAAAATGTTTTGAACTAAAGCCAAGCATATTTCTTTTGTTTAGACTGAAATAAATTGCTCTAACACTTGAGTAAAATGTTTTATGTTATATTGCAAAGTTTAAAAGCCTGGCTTTTTTTTTTTTAGAAACTTTGAAATCCTGGATGAGCAAATTGTTGAACTCCATATGTTTCAGAACAACATTACTCATGATTGCTTTGCACCATGAGTGATCCAGTTCTACGATGACTCATATAATGTAGGTTGCCCGTCACGGTGCAACAGATTATTTGTTAGAGTTAGTTGACAATAGAACCATGGGTTTCACCCAAGGGAGAGATTACAGGTGCATAACAAAAAGGCTACAATTCATTTTTTACCCTACGGAAATCTCCAGATTAATACCCAATTCCCATAACATTTTGCTGTCCTCTCCTAGGAGAAGCCTCTGTTTCTAACATTGCCATCTGCCTGCCATTGTCAATTATACTCTAACCAGAGACAAGGTGAATTTGAGAGACGAGTTCATGTGTACACAGGAGCGGATTGTGGTAAGGTGATATTGATATCCTGTAGTGGCAGGAACGTATTGAACACAGAAGTCTATGCAGGAAGTAATTGAAAAGGGAGTCTGCTTTAATTCCAAATTTACGCATAATGTTGCCTACTCCCACATCACCATAATTATCTCCTATGTTGCGTAGGGAGCTAGAGTTTTCTGATGAAGGCACAGTCGTCGTGGAGAAGATGATAAAACTACATTAAAATTGGTCTGAGACTATAATTATTTTCATGAGTTTTTAATTATCTCAAGAACAATGATAAGAAAAAGCTTCTGGTAGTTTAACCAGTAAAAGCCCATCCCCGACACTGCAGCATTACAAATTTTGCTTTTGAAATGAGGCCCAGCAATTAAAGCTTTAAGGCTATGGTTCCACGGTCCGGAACCATAGCGCTTTGGACGGAGCGGAAATTCCGCTCCGTCTAAGCCCCGCCCCCTTTCTGACGCGCGCTCTTTCCGGAGGTGTTCAGGACACCTCCGGAACACCTCCGGAAAGAGCGCAGGGCTACATAGCCCTGTGTTAATTCTGTTGCGGCGACGCACCGTCGCCGCAATACGCGAGGACATGCTGCGGTCTGAAAAGACGCGCCGCATGTCCGTTTACGCAGGTCTGCCACCTGCGTGTTGTTACGCATAGTGGAGACGGGATTTCTTGAAATCCCCTCCACTATGCTGTAACATCTGGACGCTGCGTGTTTGGCGCTGCGCCAGCGCACAGCGCCAAACACGCAGCGTTTCCTGACCGTGGAAACTCACCCTAAGGGTTGATCCGGCACAGCTCACTTTAGCATTTGCAGGTGAGTGGCGCTAATGGCATCCCATTGGCAAGTGCATGCCAGGATGTGGGCATGGCCAGCAGGTATCATGATCCCATTCTGGGAGGCACCTGTTAATGGGATACCATCAGCGCCACTCAACTTTCAATGCAAAAGTGAGTGACCTTTTAAGTGTACAATGTTTAATTATTAAGAACACATGGGTTCAATTTTCTTTATTTGGCCTGTGGTATTCGTTGCTATTTTTTACTATAATTTGGTAAATGCGATTCTTGAAATTTGCACAATATTTAAAAAATGCATTTTAATTAGGTCTTTAATTTATGTGACTTTTTAGAGTAAAAATGAATGTGTTGCAAAATGGGGTAAAACTGTGTGCCACAAATAAATGGTGCTTACAAAACCACACTAAGGTGGGACTACAGTACACTTTCATCAATTTCGACTTTTTAAAAGATTTGTTGCATCAGTCTGAAACTTGTGGAAACCCCACACCATGCCTACAATGGTTAACTTAAATGGAAAAAAAATTAAAACCTAGGCAAAGACATAAAATAGCTTTAAAAAGTGTGCAGATTTGCAGAGAAAGGTTAGCTGCAAATGAAAAATGGGAAAAAAAATGACAGTGGCGGATCTACGTTTTCTGGCACCCAGGGCAAAAATTCCATTTGGCACCCACTCTTATACAGAGCTTAAGCGGTTTGAGTAGTCATCATGTGATTGCTGTGGATTTGCATACACAGTCATCTACAGACTATGTGGTCTTCCTAATTCTTTCAATGTTCAGTGAAATACTACAGACTCTACTTTATTGAGAGAAGCAGGGAGAAAAGCTAGTCGGCACTTGACGGTAAGTATGAAAATCGCAAATGAGAGATCATGGGATTAACATTGGAATCGGCAAGTAGAGCCAAATCCTGACAGCGAGTATATTACACATTGGCTTGTGCATGCTACAATACATTTTATAATTAAAGGGGTTGTCCAGGTTTGTGATGAATATCTGCAGCATGCACTGCACACTGTCTGGATTCTTCCATGCCTGCATCAAGAGCATGCGGTCATGTGACTGTAAGTATATGATTTGCATTCTGTCGGTCACATTCCTACTAAATGTGCATGGCCTCACTCAATACAAGTAAACTGAGTGCGGCAGTGCATATCTAGTAGACATGTGACCGAAAGAAATCATATACTTGCACATACTTGCGGTTACTTGGCCTCCTGCTTTCACTGTCTGCACCAGAAAATCCTGATGGCCTGCAGTGAGCACACTGTGTGGATTCAGAAGTCTGCAGTCACTTGGTCCCCTTTTTACACTGTCCCATCACACTGCATTGCTTGGTCTCTATACTGGGCCCCCACCTCACATTCCTTCCCACCTCTGCGTACTGTCCCCTGTATACTGTACCCTCACACTGTCCCACATGCTTCTCTCTATCCATACTGCTCCCACACACTACCCATTCCATTTACTGTGTGCCCTGATGGTTTTCTTTCTCAAATCTATCTTCTCACCTTTTTTTCCTCCCATACATTTCTCCCCCATACTGTCCACACATTTCTCCCATCCCATACTGACTCCTAACTCATTTTTCCCTTCTACTGTGCCCCACCTCAAACACCTCTACATAGTCTTCTAACACAGTATTTCCCTCCTTCCCCAGACTGTCTCCCCATACCGTCTCCACACACTCCAACCCCTACACACACTCCTCATACTCTCCCCCAAACTGTTCCCTCAAGCGCCTCCTCACTCCATCCTATATTGTTCTTTCACAAGATACCCATGGCAATAAAACTTCGTTTTTTTTCAGCTCCAATTAACTGTTTACCATACTGACGCTCTCCGCCTATGCAGAACAGAAGAGAGTCGTCAGTAGTGTGATCAGATGACCTGATCAATCGGTCGATGTGTCACCCTGACCAGGAAGTGCCTGTGATCAGGGAAGATGTGAGTACAAAATTAATGTTACAACCTCAAGCTGACAGCCAACTCAGAAAATGGCCGAATCACACTCTGGGGAGCATCAAAATGCAGCTGCCTGAGGGATACTGCAGACCACTACATCAGGCGGTCTGATGGCTTTCCACTGCCAGCTGCACCCATGGTAAAGGCCTCTCCTGTTCTCTCTCGATATGCTACTGCTAAAAGCAGTTTCAATTGAAAAAAGCAATCATGCCTAGACATCATGGAAAGACTATAGACATAGTAGCCCATAACGAGTGATCCAGTCTCTCCAGTATGGTATTCCCAACTGGTTCTCAGATTCACTTTATTGTGCTCATGGAAAAGGCAAATAAGCTTTCTATGCATATATTTAAGGGGAAAAACAGTTCCAGCATTCAGAAAAATGTATTTGTCAGGTGAGAGGGGGTCACATACAAGTACCCATACTGCAAGACTATGCTGTAATATATGCACTGTTGGGAGAAATGTTATGCCTTTACATGTTAAAGCCTGTCATGTGTTGAAACTAAGGAACATCTGGTGAACTGTTTTGTGTTTGCTCATGACAGCAGGAATGACATTGTTGGATTTCCTCCTGCAAGACGAGCAATGTCTCCGCCATATTCTTGGCGCCCTATATCTGAATTGGGGTGAGCATTGTGGTGCATAAATCAATGCTCTGAAACGTCTAGAAGTGGGGTTTGAAAAACATCCCAAATTTCTGGTGTTTTGTCTGCCTAAAGAGACATCAGAGATCAGGAGACCTGCTTTGATACTGAGCAAAGGTTTGGATAAACACGGCAACTGAAGGAGCACTCTCTTCGACAGCAGTAGAGCGCCTTGGAGTGAGGGAAGTCTGAAGTGGATTGGAGTCCCATCTGACTGCAGAGTAATGGAGTATACAAAGCAGATTCTTAAACGGAATTTGTCATCAGGTTTTGCTACTCAATAGAAGAGCAGCATAATGTAGGGGCAGAGAATCTGATTCCAGTGATGTATCACTTACTGGGCTGCTTAGTGTAGTTTTAATAAAATCACTGTTCTATCACCAGGAGACTATCACTAGAGAACTACTTGGACTGCTACCACGTAGTCCAACTCCACCATCCACCACTAATTGTCAGCTTTCTGCTTATGCAGCATGTACACAGAAGCCGGCCAATCAGTGGTGTGGGCGGAGTTTACAGAGCTCGTCATTCAGAGAAGTGGTAGATCTGAAACAGATAGAAGTTTTTTTGGGTCTCTACCCATTCATCATACTGCTCTCAGATGAGATAGAAAAAAAACTGCCAGTAGGTTCTATTTAAAACTGTTAGGGCTCATGCAGATGTCCATGGATCTCTGGCAGTGGATCTCCTGACCAGAGCTTGGTCATACATTTCTATTGAGGTTGTCAAACTCAGATCAGAAGACACACTGCCAGGTCGTAGATAGCGGTCCGTGCTCGGCCCGATTTCCACGAACGTCTGCTAGAGCCCTTGGTTGTATATACAGGATCCGGGTGAAGTGTCAGTGGATGCGCTGCTGATGAATATATTCAGATAGTCGATAATATTTTTAAAATATTTATTGGACAGGTTTCAGGTCAATGCGTTTCGAAGTTATACGCAGGACCTTTTCATCAGGACAAAACCTATGAAGGGGTCCTGTGTATGACTTCGAAACGCATTGACCTGACACCTGTCCAATAAAGCTTTTAAAAATATTATCGACTATCTGAATGTATTCATCAGCAGCGCATGCAGTGACACTTCACCCGGATCCTGTGCCACTCTTTCCTTATGGACCTGTGCCTTGCAGCGGTTGACATGTGCTAAACATGTTGCTTAGGTGCAACTTCATCAGGTGAGCAGATTCCTTTTTTCTCTGCACCTTATTGTGTTATCAGTTAAGACCCTATTGCGCTCTGTTTTTCCTAATTTCCCATATCTTCTTGGTGGTATATAAGCTGTGGACACCTGTGGAATTGCCAGTGTATCATCCTGCAAGTGGCTGGTGCAGCTATATAATAAACTTTTCATTATTTGGGCTTAAGCTAGATTTATTCTACACAATTATGATTCCTAGGAACGCTTGTTTCCTGAAAATTGTCAGGCTGCTATTCACCCAACAAACAAGTAAAACGCTTGTTCCGTTGGGTGAAATTATTTTTAAGCTTGTGAAAAGGACATGTGATTCCCAGGAGTCAGGACAATAGCAACCTACACTTTACTGATTGTTCTGAATATGAAATGCGGTCTGCCTGGCTAAATAGCCTATTAAACAACCAATGATTAGCAAACGTGAGCTGATTGCCAGTTGATGAACACACAAGTTGGGTGGTGTAAATCCTTTGATTCAAAACACTGATGTACAACGGTCCATGTTTTTACATACAGGAAAAATCACCAACGTCTGAATGAGATCTTAGTTACTCATTTAGAAGATTGTGCCTTTGCAAATAAAGGGGAAGGGGCAATTTGTTCCATTTCTCAAATGGCAGCCAAATGGAAATAACTACAAAACTAACTTCAGTATAGTGCTCGATTGGTGCTGATGTCATGCACATGGCTGCATTATGGATTTACGGTATGTGGTTTAGATCTGTAATCTTATACCTGTAAGCCAACGCTGTACTTCTTTGCCTACAATTTAGCTTAGGACCTCACAGAAGTAATTTTTTCCTATTCATACAGAATGGAAGTCTTCAATCTCTTGGCACGTTATGCATTGTGAATCTTCACGGGACACCATATGGTTGCCTGTCCAAGCAGTGCCCACAGCTTCCACAATCTGAGCCTCCGCGTAGGTGCACATGACAGTATTCTCCCTATCTGAGAAAAAAGGTCCAATTATTCTGATCAGACTCTGATCAAACTGTAATAAAACTGATCAGAGTGGCGTCAGTATTTCTCAGAGGTGGAGAAAATAAAAAGTTTCTCCACCTTCTCCATTCACATTCCATGAAAATCAAACTGAATTCTGCTGTCATCTGAGTGCGGCCTGATATTTTTAACAGACCCATAGACTTGCATTGACGATTTTGATCAGAAACTCGGATCGAAATTGGACAGGTCTCCGATTTTTTTTTCTCTGTCTGAAGAAAAATTTGCACATGTACACAGCTCCTTAGAATATCATTGGTCCGTGTGCTACCCGTGAAAACCACAAATAGCACTTGTCCAATATAATCGGTCTTGTGCACAAACCCTTAGGCCGGCGTCACACTTGCGAGTTTGATGCGAGTAAGTCGCACGACTTTCTCGCATCAACACCCGGCACGGCCGCCCGCTCTCGGACCCGAGTGTACGGCTGCATGTATTTCTATGCAGCCGCACACTCGGGTCCGAGAGCGGGCGTCCGTGCCGGGTGTTGATGCGAGAAAGTCGTGCGACTTACTCGCATCAAACTTGCAAGTGTGACGCCGGTCTTAGACATTAAATTTGCTGGGGTCATGCACCTGTTTTACATTTGTAGGTAATTAGTAATAATTCTATTAAAATATATTTTTTACAAATATTATATTCTTTTAATTAAGTCACTTAGTAAATAATTCCTAAAAAAATATTAACCTTCTAGGTGTAATATCAAATATGGCACCCTACAAATCTATGTGCCTTATGGTTCTCACTATAGATCAGTCTATAAAACCCAAAATAAGCATAAATGGCTAATAACGTTCCACATAACGAACATGTTTGTTCATTTATGCACAGTAATGCCTTCCAACTTGGCCAAAACAATTTGTATTCATGCAACCTGTACTTATTTGCTTCGGCCTGTTGTTATTTTTCATAGCAGTTCTTAGGCGTCTGTTGCTCACCATGTGGTTCAACTTTTAGCACATCGCACACAAAAAGTCAACCCTGCCAGCGATTCCAAAACATGGCCATCAGCTCGAAGCATCTTGTGTTGAACCTCACAAAGATGCTCCCAAGCTGTCGACGATTAGAAGAAGGAGGAGCGAAAAAAAAAAAAGACATTTACATAAAGGAAAAAAATACTGAGTGAGTAAATTGAGGGAAACTGCTGAGCATACCCAAGGGAGGTCATTATCAATGAACACTTGTGAAACAGCTGTGAATTCACACACCGTTCTGTATTTTCTTTTTAGCCTTTTTTTTCGTACACATATGAGAATGGTACGAAACCAGCGAGATTTACAAACAGCTACAACTTCATAACTTCAGGCCAACGACAATCGAACTTTGCGGAGGTCTTCCACACTCTATTTGAAGTGCTCGTGTTTGACAAGTTTGCAATTAAATAAGATGTTTAGTTAGCTGGGAATGTCTTTTGTGGTTTTTGTCTGGCATATACAAAAGGCGCAGAGCACAGAAAGGTCTGCTGCTCAAAAAAAAAAAAAACAGGAATTTGGCAAACGTTTCTTAAATCAGAACAAATTACTCAAATACAACAACAACAAAATGTGAATCCAGTTCTGCCTTTTACACATGTCGGCATTTATTACAATCCTGCATCAACTTTTTGCCTTCTGTCATTGTACTGAAGATGGCAATAATGTAGAAATGTGTTGTTGTTTTTTTTCTTTTTTTTTTTTCTTTTGGACTATTGATGGAGAAATATGTCTGAATATTAATTACTACATTTCATTCATTGGTTATAACTGTCGTAGTTTGTGAATTTTGGATGGAGTTACCTTTTAATCCCGCGTTACATTCACCTGACATTACATAATAATAGGTCACCATTGAAAGTTTTCCATTTTGATGAACGCTTTAGCAGAGTTGGGGTTAGGTCAAAGATGATTTTTACAATTTTTTATTCTAGTTATAAATAATATATTTATTCTATTTATCAATTTTTTTTTTTTAGAAAATAAAACAATTGGATAAGACCAGTAAACTTTACAGACACTTTTAGTAGTCTGCAAAACTGATGACTGTGCGAGATAGGATAGGTGTAGGTAACTTTTGCACAGTATTAACTGAAGCATAAAATTAAGCTTTATTCCTGCAAGTACTCCGGTGGCAATCGCAATGGTTGCATTTTTTTTATTTTTTTTAGCATTGTGTCAAGAAAAAGCTACTTACAATATGCATGTTTTTACGTGTTTGTGTGTGTATAAATATATACGGTTTTGCAGTATTTTTATTTACATTTTTCACCCATTGGTTTAGGTGAAAAGTGTTGCAACAACAATGAAAAAATTGGCCCGCTGTGTCTGGGCAAAAGTGCAGCATGGCTCAAATTATGCGTGTAAAAAAAAATCATGTGGGCGAGATTTCAGAAATCTCATTGATTATGTTGGTAAAGTAAAATGTTGCGTATTTTACGTACCACGTATGCTGCAAAAAACATACTGCAAAAACGCCATAGGTGGACATTACCTATGGACCCCATTTGCTCTTTAGTGACACTGTGGAATCCAATCAGGAGCCATTAAAACCGTTATTCAACATTTCCACAACCCATGCCTTTTTCTCTTAAGATTGAAGTGCATTAGGCTCTTTATGGACTGCCTTTGTAGCACTTGAAGTGACCCAAGTAAGAATCAAACTTTGTCACATTTATGCTGCTATTAAAATAGTAGTGAAAGGGATGTTTAATCAACTTAAAGGCTCATGTAGATGTGAGTGCAAATGGGTCCGAGCACAAACTGATCACGGTTCCCCGATATGACTGTGTGAGCCTCATAGACCTATATAAGCTGTGATGCTTGGGATTGGAGAGCCACGGCCAGTCTGTCCATTGTGGTCCATGCTTGGACATCTACATGAGCCCTAACACTTCTCCTACAGCGCTCTGCCAGCGTTTTAGTCTACAAAACTGATGACTGATTCCCATTAATTCTTATGTCTTTTGATTCTCTTCCAAACATTTAAAAAAAAAATGCTAGTACCATGACAAGGTTTTACAATAGAGGAAATGAGGATATATTGACATAGTTCAACTGGGAATCTTGCGCATCTCGTTCCCATCACAGCACTACCAGCCACATCTGCTTGAATGAAGCTGCGCTGTACTGTCTTGCTCAACGTGCTGCAAAGATAATGTACCATCACTACTGATTGGTGAGTGTGCTTATGATTGGTGAGTGTGCTTGCCACTGCTCGTTAATCGATCGTTCATTGGGTTGCTCGGGCACGCTCATTTCTTGATCGAGTATCGTGGGTACTCAAATGCAATGCTAGAGACCCCAAACCATCTGTTTCACAGCTGTTAGCCTATAAACATGCAAGAATTTCCCACCATACACATACTGTGATTGGCCGGCCACACCACGTCATGGGGTTTATAGAAGACCCAGTGACATGATCCCAGGCACACTGTGTTCAGGAAGCAGTTCAGGGAGAGTTGTTATAGGAGGGAGGGCTTAGATTAATTTCCCTCCCTAAATTTCATAAAGTTGAACTTTTTAGTGCCTTTCATGTGTCACTAAATGATGTTTTTAACCATTTATACCTATTAATAAATAATTCATTTAAAAAAAATAATGTGGGTTCCCCCCAATTCTTGATAACCTGTCAGGGTAAAGCAGACATCTGGGGGATGATATTATCAGGCCGGGAAGGTTCATGGATATTGGCCCCTTCCCAGCATAGAAATACAAACCCGCAGGCACACCAGAATTGGTGCATCACATTGAATGCACCACTTCTAGCACTTGGCCAGGTTGATCCCGATTTGCACTGATGCATCGGCAATCAGGGTAATATATTTTGGGATTGATGTCAGCTGTGTAATGTCATCTGGCATCAAGCCCTGGGGTTAGTAATGGAAAAGTATCTAGACTCAGATACCCCATTAATAACCCAGTAATAATAATAAACCCCCCCCACAGAAAACAGTCCTTTATTTGAATAAACACTTCCCCACACTATCCCTCTTTAGCCAATTTATAAAAACAGTTCCTAAGAATCTCCTCCAATGTAGTCCACATTCCCCATATCTCCTGTGTCTGTGAATAGCAGTAAATTACTGCTATTCACAGGTGCTGGGTAGAGATGACAACTCTCATCAGAGCCGCTGACTCAATGTTACGCTCAGTGAGACCTGATGGCTCTAATGACAGTTGTCGTCACTACCTGGTGCCTATACTTTACTGCTATTCACAGACATCGATGCTGGATTCGAGGATCGTGGGAACATTTTTGTAATAAATTGGTGAACAAAGGCTAGTATTGAGGAATCTTTATTCAAATAAAGTGGGTTTTTTTTGGGGGGATTACTGGTTTAGTAATGGTTGTGTCTGAAAGAATCCTACCAATTACTAACCCCTGGGCTTGATGCCAGCTGACACTACAAAGTTGACAACAACTCTAAAAATATTACCCTGATTGCCACCACACCAGGCTAATCTGGAAGAGCCGGGGAAAGCCCAGAATTTGTGCATTTACTGCGCCAATTCTGGGGTGCTTCTGTCTGGTATTTTTAGGCTAGGAAGGGCCAAATAACCATGTACTTTCCCAGCCAGATAATATCGGCCCCCACCTGTCTGCTTTACATTGGCATGTTATCAAAAATAGAAGGGACCCCAGGTAATTTTTTTAAATTATTTATTTATTTTATTCCCAGCAGCGAATTGTGAATCCAATGCATCCACACATCTTCCCCATGCTGTTCCCATTCTATTTGTGTGCTTTTTCCATTATTTAATTTTTTGCCCCCTCAGCACTCCTGTTAGGGTCTGCTGGAAAAATGCTCGAGTTTCCTATTGACTTAATTTTACTTCATGTTACTCGAGTTGAGCACGTCCGAGCATCTGACCTGCTCGATTTGAGCAGCGAGCACTATTTTAGTGCTCGATCATTAACCCCTCTCTGACATCCGACGTACTATCCCATCCATGAAACCCGTGCCAATCTGACCATGGACGGGATAGTACGTCATGCCCTTTAATGCAACATCACGACTTAAGTAGCAGTGATCGCATTAAAATTCCGACACCAGCTTACCTCTTGGAAGTTGGCGTCGGCATCCCGGGCTGCTCCTCCCCCCTCAGGCTTCCCGATCGCTGTGATTGGCTGTTCAATTCTGAACAGCCAATCACAGCCTTTCTCACTGTTTCAGCAAATCAGAGCGGCTGAAACAGTGAGATCGCAGGCTAGGATCGAGTACCGATGTACTCGATCCTAGGCCTGGGCCTCAGAAGGTCCAGACCCCCCCAGATTGGCGCGATCGCCGATCACATCGATTGCGCCAATCGCAGGGCACAGCCGCGGTATATCCGCGCTGTGCCCTGCCTGTACCTGCCTGGATCGGTGCATCATTTTCCAACTGGTCTCCTGTAGACGCAGTTGAAATGATGCAGTTTTGGGGCCTGGTCCTCCATATGGGAATCCTGAAGAAGCCAGAAATTCTGCAATATGGAGTGTTGATATTTTATACAACACTCCACTGTTCCGAATGGTCATGGCTCGGACGCGTTTTGAGGCCATCCACAAATTCCTGCATTATAATGATAATGCACAGTGTCCCCCACGAGATGACCCCAACTTTGACCGCCTGTTCAAAGTTCGGCCGGTCATCGAACACTTCAACAAAAAGTTTGCTGAAGTGTACGTGCCCCAAAGGGACATCTGCGTGGATGAGTCCTTGGTTCATTTTAAGGGACGGCTCGCATTCCGCCAGTACCTGCCCAGCAAGAGGGCAAGGTACGGAATCAAACTCTATAAGCTGTGTGAGAGTACCTCAGGGTACACCCACAGCTTTAGAGTTTACGAAGGAAAGGACACCAGGATTGAACCCCCTGAGTGTCCCCCCGTCCTGGGAGTGAGTGGGAAAATTGTGTGGGATTTGGTGCACCCACTGCTGGATAAAGGTTATCACCTTTACACTGATAACTTTTATTCCAGCATCCCACTCTACAAATCCCTCTCTGCGCGAGGTACCGCAGCCTGCGGTACCGTCCGCAAAAATCAGAGAGGCCTCCCAAAGACGCTACTTGGGCTGATGCTCAGAAAGGGTGAGAGCAGAGCCCAATGTAGCGACCACCTGTTGGTGGTCAAGTACAAGGACAAGAGGGATGGCCTTCTCTTGACCACCATACATGGTGATGGCAGCGCCCTCAGCACTGTACGGGGTACCTCTACACAGGTCTGCAAACCGGACTGTGTACTGTGGTACAATAAATACATGGGGGGTGTTGATCTCTCTGATCAACTCCTCCAACCGTACAGTGCTTTGAGAAAGGCCAAGGTGTGGTACAAGAAGCTGTCCGTGCACATCATCCAAATGGCAATGCTCAACGCTTTCCTGCTGTCACGATGTGCACGCAACAGCGATACGACGTACCTTCAGTTTCAGGAGGTAGTGGTTAAGGCCCTGATGTTTGGCGCTCAGGAAAGAGCGGGCCCCAGTACTTCCGGAACTGAAGGTGCTCGTATCATACCAGGTCAGCATTTTCCGGGGGTGGTCCCGCCAACTGAAAGAAAAGGTAAGCCGCAAAAAAGGTGCCGAGTGTGTTACAAAAGGAGAATACGCAAGGACACCACTTACCAATGCGACACCTGCCCCGAAAAACCTGGCCTGTGTATGAAGGATTGTTTCAAATTGTACCACACCTCCATACACTACTAATTTACTTTACAGGAAAGATTAGTTCCAGAAGGGGGGCACATTTAGAAAAGTTCCTTGGGAGTCTACTTTCCAAAATTATGTCACTTGTGGTTTTTTTTTACTGTTTAGGCACATCAGGGGCTCTGCAAACGGAACATGACGCCCGCAGACCATTCCATCAAAGTCTGCTTCCAAAACGTCACAATTTCCCTTCTGAGCCCCAAATTGTGCCCAAACAGTTTTTTTCCCACATATGGGGTACCAGTGTACTCAGGACAAATTGGACAACAACTTTTGGTGTCCAATTTCTCCTCTTAACCTTGGGAAAATAAAAAATTGGGGACTAAAACATCATTTTTGTGAGGTAAAAAGTAGGATTTTTTTTTTCACACCTGGGCATTATAAACTTTAGTGAAACACTAGGGGGTTCAAAGTTCTCACCACACACCTAGATAAGTTCGTTAGGGGGTCTAGTTTCCAAAATGGGGTCAAATGTGGGGGGTTTCCACTGTTTAGGCACATCAGGGGCTCTGCTAACGGAACATGACGCCCGCAGACCATTCCATCAAAGTCTGCATTCCAAAAACGTCACTGCTTCCCTTCCGAGCCCTGCCGTGTGCCCAAACAGTGAATCCCCCCAACATATGGGGTATCAGCATACTCAGGACAAATTGGACATCCATTTTGGTGTCCAATTTCTCCTCTTAACCTTGGAAAATAAAAAATTGGGGACTAAAACATCATTTTGTAGTAAAAAGTAGGATTTTTTTTCACACCTGGGCATTATAAACTTTAATGAAACACTAGGGGGTTCAAAGTCTCACCACCACCACCTAGTAAGTTCGTTAGGGTTAGTTCCAAAATGGGGTCAAATGTGGGGGGTTTCCACTGTTTAGGCACATCAGGGGCCTGCAACGGAACATACCCGCAACTTCCATCAAGTCTGCATTCCGAAAAGTCACTGCTTCCCTTCCGAGCCCTGCCGTGCGCCCAAACAGTGGATCCCCCCAACATATGGGGTATCAGCGTACTCAGGACAAATTGGTCAACCACTTTTGTGGTCCAATTTCTCCTCTTACCCTTAGGAAAATAAAAAATTGGGGACTAAAACATCACGACCAGGGCATTATAAACTAATGAAACACTTTGGGGTTCAAAGTGCTCACCACACACTAGATAAGTTTCCTTAGGGGGTCTAGTTTCCAAAATGGGGTCACATGTGGGGGGTTTCCACTGTTTAGGCACATCAGGGGCCCTCCAAACGTGTCGCAATTCCAGCCAATTTTGGTTTGGAAAAGTCAAACGCGCTCCTTCCCTTTCAAGCCCTGCCATGCGCCCAAACAGTGGTTCCCCCCCACATATGGGGTATCAGCGTACTCAGGACATGTTGGACAACAACTTTTGTGGTCCAATTTCTCCTCTTACCCTTGGGAAAATAAAAAATTGGGGACTAAAACATCATGCTTTTGGAAAAAAATAATGATTTTTTTTTCTTCACGGCTCTACATTACAAACTTGCGTGAAGCACTTGAGGGTTCAAACTACTCACCACACATCTAGATAAGTTCCTTAGGGGGTCTAGTTTCCAAAATGGGGTCACATGTGGGGGTTTCCACTGTTTAGGCACATCAGGGGCCCTCCAAACGCGACATGGCGTCCGTTCGCAATTCCAGCCAATTTTGGTTTGGAAAAGTCAAACGGCGCTCCTTCCCTTTCAAGCCCTGCCGTGCGCCCAAACAGTGGTTCCCCCCACATATGGGGTATCAGCGTACTCAGGACATGTTGGACAACAACTTTTGTCATCCAATTTCTACTCTTACCCTTGGGAAAATAAAAAATTGGGGACTAAAACATCATGCTTTTGGAAAAAATATGATTTTTTTTCTTCACGGCTCTACATTACAAACTTGCGTGAAGCACTTGAGGGTTCAAACTACTCACCACACATCTAGATAAGTTCCTTAGGAGGTCTAGTTTCCAAAATGGGGTCACATGTGGGGGGTTTCCACTGTTTAGGCACATCAGGGGCCCTCCAAACGCGACATGGCGTCCGCTCGCAATTCCAGCCAATTTTGGTTTGGAAAAGTCAAACGGCGCTCCTTCCCTTTCAAGCCCTGCCGTGCGCCCAAACAGTGGTTCCCCCCACAAATGGGGTATCAGCGTACTCAGGACATGTTGGACAACAACTTTTGTGGTCCAATTTCTCCTCTTACCCTTGGGAAAATAAAAAATTGGGGACTAAAACATCATGCTTTTGAAAAAAATATGATTTTTTTTCTTCACGGCTCTACATTACAAACTTGCGTGAAGCACTTGAGGGTTCAAAGTGCTCACCACACATCTAGATAAGTTCCTTAGGGGTCTAGTTTCCAAAATGGGGTCACATGTGGGGGGTTTCCACTGTTTAGGCACATCAGGGGCCCTCCAAACGCGACATGGCGTCTGTTCGCAATTCCAGCCAATTTTGGTTTGGAAAAGTCAAATGGCGCTCCTTCTCTTTCGAGCCCTGCCGTGCACCCAAACAGTGGTTCCCCCCCCACATATGGGGTATCAGCGTACTCAGGACAAGTTGGACAACAACTTTTGTGGTTCAATTTCTCCTCTTACCCTTGAGAAAATAAAAATTTGGGGACTAAAACATCATGCTTGTGGAAAAAATATGATTTTTTTTCTTCACGGCTCTACATTACAAACTTGCGTGAAGCACTTGAGGGTTCAAAGTGCTCACCACACATCTAGATAAGTTCCTTAGGGGGGTCTATTTTCCAAAATGGGGTCACATGTGGGGGGTTTCCACTCTTTAGGCACATCAGGGGCCCTCCAAACGCGACATGGCGTCCGTTCGCAATTCCAGCCAATTTTGGTTTGGAAAAGTCAAACGGTGCTCCTTCCCTTTCAAGCCCTGCCGTGCGCCCAAACAGTGGTTCCCCCCCACATATGGGGTATCAGCATACTCAGGACATGTTGGACAACAACTTTTGTGGTTCAATTTCTCCTCTTACCCTTGGGAAAATAAAAAATTGGGGACTAAAACATCATGCTTGTGGAAAAAATATGATTTTTTTTCTTCACGGCTCTACATTACAAACTTGCGTGAAGCACTTGAGGGTTCAAAGTGCTCACCACACATCTAGATAAGTTCCTTAGGGGGTCTAGTTTCCAAAATGGGGTCACATGTGGGGGGTTTCCACTGTTTAGGCACATCAGGGCCTCTCCAAACGCGACATGGCGTCTGTTCTCAATTCCTGCCAATTTTGGTTTGGAAAAGTCAAACTGCGCTCCTTCCATTCCAAGCCCTGCCGTATGCCCAAACAGTGGTTTTCCCTCACATATGGGGTATCGGCGTACTCAGGAGAAATTGCACAACAACTTCATCAGTCCTTTTTCTCCTTTTTCCCTTGTGACAATAAAAAAAATGTTTGTAAAGATCATTTTTGTGACTAAAAAGTAAAATGTTCATTTTTTCCTTCCACATTGCTTCAGCTCCTGTGAAGCACCTGAAGGGTTAATAAACTTCTTGAATGTGGTTTTGAGTACCTTGAGGGGTGTAGTTTTTAGAATGGTGTCACTTTTGGGTATTTTCTGCTATATAGACCCTCAAAGTGACTTCAAAAAAAATTTTGTTCCAAAATTGTGCTGATGTAAAGTAGACATGTGGGAAATGTTATTTCTTAACTATTTTGTGTGACATATCTCTCTGTTTTAAGGGAAAAAAAATTCAAAGTTTGAAAATTGCAAAATTTTCAAAATTTTCGCCATATTTGCATTTTTTTCATAAATAAACGCAAGTTATATCGAAGAAATTTTACCATTATCATGAAGTACAATATGTCACGAGAAAACAAATCTCAGAATCGCGAAGATCCGTTGAAGCGTTCCAGAGTTATAACCTGATAAAGAGACAGTGGTCAGAATTGTAAAAATTGGCCCGGTCATTAACGTGCAAACCACCCTGGGGGTGAAGGGGTTAAACATTAGAGATGGGCGGACACCGGGATGTTCAGGTCTGGTGGGTTTGGCTGAACAGTTACAAAAAGTTCAGGTATGGGTACCAGAACAGTACCCGGACCCAAACTGAATGGGGGGGCCTGAACATCCAGTATTTTGCCTCGATGTCATGTGCATGACAGTGCGGCAAACTCGCTTCTGAAAGGCGGTAAAATCATCATCGCCGGTCCCCATGCTGTCAAAAGACAGCGTGAGCGCTCAGTTGTAACTGGAAGTATAAAGTTTACCTCCGGTCACTAGTGTCAGCTTATGGCAGCCAAAGCCTGCTGCTGCTACTAACAGCGAGAGCAGACAGTGCTGATGGAGTATTCATCAGCGGGCCCTGGAAAAAAAATAATTAAAAAAAAAAATGTATTGGTTTCCCCCCTGTATTTTTGAAAACCACAGGCAAATCTAACAGGGGGGCTGCAGCCCTCAGCTGTCGTTCAGCAAGGCTGGTTTCAATAAAGGAGGTCCCCCCCCACTTGATTTTTTTAATTATTTAAATAAATAATTAAAAACAGTGTGGGGTCCCCCCCATTTTGACAACAACCAAGTAAAAAGACGAGGGGGTTTTTTGGGGGCCGGGGAATATGGCCCCCCCACCAAAAAATAGCAGCCCACTGCCGTGTAAAAAGGCGCCTATAGAGCGCTAATTTGGCGTTTTTCCCCCCTTCCCCTGTGAGTGGCAAAGGGGTTGAGGTCACCCTTGTATGGCCCGGGTGAAAAAACCCACGGATTAGTAATGGGAGGCATCTATAAAAACCCTATCCATTTCAATTTAGTTGTTTGTAAATAAAACCACCAAAAAAGGGCCTTATTTTAAATAAAACTAACACACTTTTTTTTATTTAAAAATAAAAACAGTTAATTCAGGGGAAATTAGCAGGAACATGCACAAAAATTAAAATGTTAAGAAAATACTGCTTTAAAATATAGAGTTTTTTCTAATTAACAAATTTTTGGGGAATTTTAATTTTTTTTAGCTCCCACCCAAAAAAAAGAATGGGTTTTAAAGAGTTCATTTCTTTAAAGAAGAGATTTATAAAAAATACCCCCACTTTTTTGTAAAGAAGCATTTAAAAGAATTCTGTCTATTAAATGTACCTCAAACCCCGCACCAGGAAGCGAAACTAAAAGGTGTTGACTACAGAGGTTTTTTAAAACGAATTTTAAAAATTTCTGAAGCAAAATTTTAAAATTAACAGAGTGAAGGGGAAAAAGGCTGAGTGACAGGAAAAAGCTTGAGGCACTCCCCCTTTGAGGCGAAGGTCTATACCCCTGTGTGGTGTACCGGGAGTGTAATCAGAACGTATTAGTGGTTGTAGGGTTACTCTGGTAATTTGATAGATAATTACAAATTTGACAGCA
>JARQOD010000009.1:113574553-113713601 GCA_033576555.1 Oophaga sylvatica | reverse complement strand
TTCGCAATTCCAGCCATTTTGGTTTGGAAAAGTCAAACGGCGCTCCTTCCCTTTCAAGCCCTGCCGTGCGCCCAAACAGTGGTTCCCCCCACATATGGGGTATCAGCGTACTCAGGACATGTTGGACAACAACTTTTGTCATCCAATTTCTACTCTTACCCTTGGGAAAATAAAAAATTGGGGACTAAAACATCATGCTTTTGGAAAAAATATGATTTTTTTTCTTCACGGCTCTACATTACAAACTTGCGTGAAGCACTTGAGGGTTCAAACTACTCACCACACATCTAGATAAGTTCCTTAGGAGGTCTAGTTTCCAAAATGGGGTCACATGTGGGGGGTTTCCACTGTTTAGGCACATCAGGGGCCCTCCAAACGCGACATGGCGTCCGCTCGCAATTCCAGCCAATTTTGGTTTGGAAAAGTCAAACGGGCGCTCCTTCCCTTTCAAGCCCTGCCGTGCGCCCAAACAGTGGTTCCCCCACAAATGGGGTATCAGCGTACTCAGGACATGTTGGACAACAACTTTTGTGGTCCAATTTCTCCTCTTACCCTTGGGAAAATAAAAAATTGGGGACTAAAACATCATGCTTTTGAAAAAAATATGATTTTTTTTTTCTTCACGGCTCTACATTACAAACTTGCGTGAAGCACTTGAGGGTTCAAAGTGCTCACCACACATCTAGATAAGTTCCTTAGGGGGTCTAGTTTCCAAAATGGGGTCACATGTGGGGGGTTTCCACTGTTTAGGCACATCAGGGGCCCTCCAAACGCGACATGGCGTCTGTTCGCAATTCCAGCCAATTTTGGTTTGGAAAAGTCAAATGGCGCTCCTTCTCTTTCGAGCCCTGCCGTGCACCCAAACAGTGGTTCCCCCCCCACATATGGGGTATCAGCGTACTCAGGACAAGTTGGACAACAACTTTTGTGGTTCAATTTCTCCTCTTACCCTTGAGAAAATAAAAATTTGGGGACTAAAACATCATGCTTGTGGAAAAAATATGATTTTTTTTCTTCACGGCTCTACATTACAAACTTGCGTGAAGCACTTGAGGGTTCAAAGTGCTCACCACACATCTAGATAAGTTCCTTAGGGGGGTCTATTTTCCAAAATGGGGTCACATGTGGGGGGTTTCCACTCTTTAGGCACATCAGGGGCCCTCCAAACGCGACATGGCGTCCGTTCGCAATTCCAGCCAATTTTGGTTTGGAAAAGTCAAACGGTGCTCCTTCCCTTTCAAGCCCTGCCGTGCGCCCAAACAGTGGTTCCCCCCCACATATGGGGTATCAGCATACTCAGGACATGTTGGACAACAACTTTTGTGGTTCAATTTTCTCCTCTTACCCTTGGGAAAATAAAAAATTGGGGACTAAAACATCATGCTTGTGGAAAAAATATGATTTTTTTTCTTCACGGCTCTACATTACAAACTTGCGTGAAGCACTTGAGGGTTCAAAGTGCTCACCACACATCTAGATAAGTTCCTTAGGGGGTCTAGTTTCCAAAATGGGGTCACATGTGGGGGGTTTCCACTGTTTAGGCACATCAGGGCCTCTCCAAACGCGACATGGCGTCTGTTCTCAATTCCTGCCAATTTTGGTTTGGAAAAGTCAAACTGCGCTCCTTCCATTCCAAGCCCTGCCGTATGCCCAAACAGTGGTTTTCCCTCACATATGGGGTATCGGCGTACTCAGGAGAAATTGCACAACAACTTCATCAGTCCTTTTTCTCCTTTTTCCCTTGTGACAATAAAAAAAATGTTTGTAAAAGATCATTTTTGTGACTAAAAAGTAAAATGTTCATTTTTTCCTTCCACATTGCTTCAGCTCCTGTGAAGCACCTGAAGGGTTAATAAACTTCTTGAATGTGGTTTTGAGTACCTTGAGGGGTGTAGTTTTTAGAATGGTGTCACTTTTGGGTATTTTCTGCTATATAGACCCCTCAAAGTGACTTCAAAAAAAATTTTGGTTCCAAAATTGTGCTGATGTAAAGTAGACATGTGGGAAATGTTATTTCTTAACTATTTTGTGTGACATACTCTCTGTTTTAAGGGAAAAAAAATTCAAAGTTTGAAAATTGCAAAATTTTCAAAATTTTCGCCATATTTGCATTTTTTTCATAAATAAACGCAAGTTATATCGAAGAAATTTTACCATTATCATGAAGTACAATATGTCACGAGAAAACAATCTCAGAATCGCGAAGATCCGTTGAAGCGTTCCAGAGTTATAACCTGATAAAGAGACAGTGGTCAGAATTGTAAAAATTGGCCCGGTCATTAACGTGCAAACCACCCTTGGGGGTGAAGGGGTTAAACATTAGAGATGGGCGGACACCGGGATGTTCAGGTCTGGTGGGTTTGGCTGAACAGTTACAAAAAGTTCAGGTATGGGTACCAGAACAGTACCCGGACCCAAACTTGAATGGGGGGGCCTGAACATCCAGTATTTGCCTCGATGTCATGTGCATGACAGTGCGGCAAACATCGCTTCTGAAAGGCGGTAAAATCATCATCGCCGGTCCCCATGCTGTCAAAAGACAGCGTGAGCGCTCAGTTGTAACTGGAAGTATAAAGTTTACCTCCGGTCACTAGTGTCAGCTTATGGCAGCCAAAGCCTGCTGCTGCTACTAACAGCGAGAGCAGACAGTGGCTGATGGGAGTATTCATCAGCTGGCGCTGGAAAAAAATAATTAAAAAAAAATGTATTGGATTCCCCTGTATCTTTGATAACCAGCCAGCAAATCTAACAGCTGGGGCTGCAGCCCTCAGCTGTCAGCTTCAGCAAGGCTGGTTATCAATAATAGAGAGGTCCCTCCCCACTCTGATTTTTTTTATTTAAATAAATAATTTAAAAAACAGTGTGGGGTCCCTCCCATTTTTGACAACAACCAAGCTAAAGAAGACAGATGGGGGTTGTTAAGGGGCCATGGATATTGGCTCCCCCAGCCTAAAAATAGCAGCCCACTGCCGTGTAGAAAAGGCGCATCTATTAGATGCGCTAATTCTGGCGCTTTTCCCCCTTACCTGTAGCAGTGGCAAATGGGTTGAGGTCACCCTTGTATGTCCGGTGACATAAAGCCCACGGATTAGTAATGGAGAGGCATCTATAAGACACCTATCCATTTCTAATCCTATAGTTGTATTGTAAATAAAAACACAGCCAGAATAAAGTCCTTTATTTGAAATAAAACAAAACACACTTTTCCATTTTTATTTAAAAATAACAAACAGTTATATTCACCTAATGCCATTCCATCAAAGCCCTCTTCTACTGTAATAAAACAAAAATAAAAAAACACAGTATCCCACATCTGTCCGTCGTTCTGTCCCACACCGTGATCCATGTCTGGGGGATAAACAGTTTTCAACCTGGACAGTGCCAAGATGCGAATATTCAGGCTGAGAACCACTGGAAGTGAGATGCTGCAAGCACAGCACCAGTGACTAGCGGTGACTCCGTCAAGGTACCCAACCCCACTATGCTCTATTGGATGCTTTCTTTGTATATTTCTTCCGATTAAAGATTTGATACAAGGGAATAATATTTTCCTTTGGAGTAATGTTGTTATATGTTGCAGTAAGGTGGCACTATACGGCAGAAAAAGGAGTGCCTGCAGCTCTGTAGCATGAGAACCTCGGAATATAGCAGGAACATGCAACAAAAACATTTGAAATGTTAAGCAAATACATGCATTAAATATATAGATGATCTTTCTAATATAACAAAATATTTTAGACATTTTACATATTTTTTTCAGCTACCACCCACAATATAAAGAATGGAGTGTTAAGAGTTCATTTCTTTCAAGAAGAGATTTATGAAAATACCACCAGGACATTCAATTTGTAAAGGAGAGCATTTTCACAAGCAGATTCATGTCATACTGTACATGTACCTCTAACACCGCACTCAGTGAAGCGTAACTAGTAAGGCTCGTTAGTACTCACAGAGAGTTATTTAACAGTAGATTTTAATAATTTCTAGCAAGCAAACATCTAGAATTAACAGACCGTGAAAGGGAAAAGGTCTAGAGTGACAGGAAAATGCTCTCCGAGGCACTCCCTTCTTCAGGAGTGCGAAGGTCTTATAGCCTCAGTGTGTGGTGTACGCGGATGTGTATATACAGAACGTATTCAGATGGTTGTGAGGGTTACATCTGGTACTTCTGTATAGCATTAATTCACACATTTGACAGCACTTCTGCAATATCTGATTAATGAAATTATTTCATGGTGTTCATTACTGCTGACAGAGCACTCTTAGTTTAGTAAGTTTCCTGGGTATAGATAATGTTTTTCATTCACAGTAGGAGACCCTTGATGCATTAATGAGGTGCTGGTCTGCAGGTCTTAAAGGGAACCTTTCACTGGGTTTCTGCTACCCAATCTGAAAAAAAAATGTACTGGGATACAATAATGTGTGCATGTAGCATGTAAGCGCACATTCACACTGGCCACTGAACAGAAAAAACAAAGACAGAGCATAAATAAATGCAGCATGATGTTGTGCCAGAGACCCTGATTTTAGAGATATATTACTGGGCTGCTTGCTGCAGTTTTTATGAAATATCCATTTTATCTGCTGCAGAACTACTTGTTCTCTGAATGTTGAGATGTGCAGAATCCGCCTACACCACTGATTGGCAGCTTTCTGTGTACACTGTGCATAAAGCTGCTAAGTCAGTGATGGTGCGGGGATAAACAGAGCTCATGAATCTGGAGTGCTTAACGGCAGAACGTTTACTAGTTCTCTAGCGATAATCTCCTGCTGATAAAACTGTGGTTTTGTCAAAACTACAACGAGCGGCCCAGTAAAAGACACATTGCTGGGATTGAGGTCTATGTACAATTTACTTCTTGCAGACTCCTTCAAAATCCTGATGACACATTGCCTTTAACCCCTTCACGATATGCGGCGTACATGAACAGCGCATGTCGGATCTCCACGTTTGAAGTGGGCTCCGGCGCTGAGCGCACATCTTTTCCGGCACATGTCAGCTGATTTCATCAACTGACATGTGCCCCTAACAACGGCTGTTAACATGTTAAGGGCCGCAGTCAATCTGAGACAGTGGCATTTAACTTGCATGTGCTGGAAATGCGTCACAAACCCGGCCCATCGGCGACGGTGTCACATGACCACGGGTTGCCGGTGGGTTGGCATAACAACCCGGGGACTGCAGGAGACCCCTGAGGTTGTCATACCCGGTTAGCTGTGAGCGCCACCCAGTGGTCGGCGCTTATAGCAAGTGATCAGTTTTGCTGAAGCCCTGCTCTGTGAAGCACAAGCTATCGGATGAGTGCAGCTTCTATTCTCCCATAGGGACTATTGAAGCAAGTGAAAAGTTAAAAAAAAAAGTTTTTAAAAAATATATAAAAGTTTAACCCCTTCATGCTGCAGCCCATTTCACGTCGCTCCCCAGTCTGTTTTTTGTTCTCCGATCAGATTAATTCTTTTATATATTGATAGATCAGGTGATTCTGAAAACGGCGATACCAAACATTGCATTAAAATGCAATAACGGAAGATCAAAATATTGTATCTATGCCAAAATGGTACCGCTGTGAAAACATAAGCCCTCACCCAGCCCTAGATCACAAAAAATGGAGACACTACAGGTCTCATAAAATGGCGTAATTTTTTTTTAATAAACTTTGGATTTTTTTCACCACTTAAATAAAAAAGAACCTGGACATCTTTGGTATCTCCGAACTAGTAATGACCTGGAGAATCATAATGACAGGTCAATTTTACAAATTGGTGATCATGATAAAAAAATAAAAATAAAATGTGGAATTGCACTTTTTTTTGCAATTTCACAGCACTTGGAATTTTTTTCCCCGTTTTCCTGTACGCTATATAATAAAACCAATGATGTCGTACAAAATTCGCAAAAACAAGCCCTCTCAAGGCCATACTGATGGAAAAATAAAAAAGTTATGGCTCTGGGAAGAAGGGGAGTAAAAAAACGGAAACGCAAAAATGGAAATTGGCCCAGGGTTGAAGGGTAAGCATTTTGACCAATACAAGTTGAGCTATTTTGCGGTATCATTTATATAGCCCATATATTTACTACTACTGGTGCTGGGAGTCTCCATTTTTACAACGTCAAAATAATGGTTTATTTCTAATACAGTCCTACATTATATTTTATCCACTCGAATCCGTGAACATTTACTGATTTCTATAGACACTGGAAGGTCTATAGGAGGTTTGGCATCCAATCCCTCTTGATTCAATATGCCATAATAGGATATACTAAAAAGCGCTGTTAGAATCGTGTACAGGTATTTTCAAGTGGGTATCGACCTATAAGCGTTGGCTTAGCTACCAGGGTAGTAGGTAGCAGCTGCTGTAGAGCGCAGGGGACTCTACTCTTACTTAGATGTGAGATGCTGCTATTGATAGGTATGGATGATAGAGGAGGAGAATAAATAATGAATTCAATCCTCCACTGACATCACGCAAAAGAGAAAATATACACAGAGGACAGTGCAAAATGCTAAAAAATTACAAGCCTTTTATATGCTGATAATGCCTGTTCCAATTTTGTGTTTTTATATAGGGCCATTTTGCTAGATTGTTTCCTGTTAGCACATTTTTTGCGTTTATATATTCTCCACAATTAATAACTGATTAAGGTGCATAGCAATACAAGGTTTAAGTGTGTTTGATCAAACCATGCTAGCTTCACACTTGCTAATTTTGCTTAAGCCTCTGGTCCCAGCAGATCTTCTTCAGGTTTTGCATCAGACATAGGTCAGTGTCTTGTGTTGGCATGTGACCACAGCAGTGATATTAGTAGTGCAAACTGTAGGAAAACAAAGAAGCGAAAGGACTGTCTTTGTGGTCATATATGACTTAGAAACGCGTAGAATAAACCACCATTAATTTTTAACCTTATTTTGCATCCTAAATTGTCTTGCAGCGCAGATATAGTCCACAATCTTCCTTGATGATATCACAGCAGTGATATGGCTGACTGCCCGTTTCAATAATTAAGCTCGCACTTTCCATACAAAATATGGGGCACTAGAGTGCAAGTCCTCTTCCTCTATGATGAGGCAATTTTCATATTTAATTTCTGGGAGGAGCTTTGCATGGCCTATAAGTCTCCTTACACTAGCATGTCACTCTCCAAAGGAGAGAAATTACCCTCCAACCCACATCAAAGGCCTTTCTTCCAGCCAAATCAGACCTTTTGCTTTGCACTGATGAAGGGCAAACAGTGAAACATGTATGCAAATAGTGTCTGATTTTGCTTTTATCCTAAGTCATGTAACAAGGCTTGTTGAAAGGTCGATATTCACTTTTAGGGCTCATATAATCATCTGCAAGAAAAATTGAGGAGTGCAATCTGCTAAAAAATCAGATTGCACTCTGACCAATGTTAATCTACAAGTCCCTGCTCATCTGTGATTTTTTTTTTCTCAGCTCAGATCAGCACAGCAAAATCACAGGGTGTTAGTAATGGAGAGGCATCTATAAAGATGTCCCTATTAATAACCCCAAAGTCATATTGTACATAAAAAACACCCTGAATACAGTCCTGAAATAAAGACACTGACTGATTGTTTGTTTATTAAAAAATAAAAAGGTAAACTTATACTCAGCTTTATGCCCAATCCACTAAAGGCAATGTCCCCTGTAAAAAAAAATAAAATAAAATAATAAACATCCATATCCCTCACATGTCCCCAAATATAATCCTTCAATGCCCATGACCCTTGTAAAAGAGTAAAAAAAAAAAAAAATAAGCAACCATGTTCCTCTCCTCTCCAACAAGAATTTAATCCATTTGTCCATAGACAACTCTAGCTCTGCTACATCTACTTGGAATGCTGAACACTGGCAGGATGTGAGCATTCACCACGTTAGGCAGACGAGACACTGAGCTTCGTGTGCTTGTGCACCTCAGTGCCTCGCAGTAACGGGAAAAAGGTGATCAGGATTGCTATCGAATGAACTCCGTTCACCTCACTGATGTTACCGTGAGCGTGAAAAAGTTTTCACACTCGTACTGCTGTGAGAAATGTGAGTAGTGTTCATGTCCAATGGATTCAGTTCACCTCAAGATTTCCTGGTGCTCACGTTCTCATTTTTTTGGGGGTGGTCCCCCATTTTATTAACCAGTAAAGTCTAAGTATACAGCTGTGAGCTCCATGGGTATGGGGTATTACCTCCCTTCCCAGGCTATAAACATCTGCCCCCAGCTGTCTGCTTTACCTGTGATTGCTAATAACATTTCGGGAGATCCCACTCCTTTTTTTTTCAGAAAATAATTTATTTAATACTAAATACATGTACAGTAAGCTATACACATTAAGCACTGATTGTATATCTCACTGACCTATTTCTATCTCATATAAATAATATTTCCTTGGAAAATGAATTACTGTATGTAAAAGCTCATGTTAAAATTGCATTACATACTGATTACATTCGCATGTCATACGGAAGCTAGGTGACATGTACTCAAATTGCAAGTCACTCGCATGACACTCATCTGACTTTTCAGGAACAACATCAGACTGATTTTTTTAAACAGTTATTGGTATGAGTCCTTAGTAGTGTTGAGCATTCCGATACCGCAAGTATCGGGTATCGGCCGATATTCGCGTTATCGGAATTCCGATACTTAATTCCGATACTTTTTCAATATCGTATACCGGAATCGGAAGTTCCCATAATTCTTTGAGAGGCAATGTGATGTTAGTCAGCCAATGATGAATCTTATGAAGTGTGGGCACATCCTGTAATGCTGCGGTCATCTTAACTAATGGCATGGCTGTGATTGGCTGCTGAAATGATGTCAGAATGCACTATAAAAGGCGCCGCAGCCATTTTAGCGTCACTGTGCTGTGAACTCAGTTAGGGACAGAACGCTACTCTGCTCACTCTGAGGGACAGTTAGATATTGCGATTTTGTGTACTACTGTGCTTGAGGCAGGCTAGTTTACCAACAGGTCCTGCCCACATCCTTCTTCCTAGTGAGGATTCAACATCATCAGCCGGCGTTCCTGATCTGGCCACGGAGGCCAGAGATCACCGGCTTTCATCAACGGATGTAAGTTTCGTCTGCGGGCCATAGGAGGCTGAAGTCGGACTTTCTACTGCAAGTGACCCATCGGGGTTGTCAGCAGGCCAGAGGAGGCTGAAATTGGACTTTCTATTGCAAGTGACCCATCGGGGTTGTCAGGTAAAACCTGTGCAAACAGGACTATTTTCTCCACAGTGCACCACTAATACTCATTCATCTGAGCTGTCACCGGCCGGGACAGTGTCAATTTCTTCTGACCTTTCTGCATAAAAGGTTTTTTAGGATTTCTGCAGCGTTTTTCTGCTCCATCGTTAAAAGAGGACCTCTTTTACTTTTTCAGGGTTTGTCCATATTAATACCCATATGAATAAATACCTTATGCGTATTATGACTATTTAGTCCTTTGGTTTGGGGTTTACTACATAATAGACTACAGGCTTTTCTCATCACCTTTTTCTCACGGGTCTTAGTGCAATATTTATTTATTACTGTATTATTACATCTGCATCTCAAACTGTTCTACAGAGTGCGTCTGAATTTATGTATTGTTTTCCATTTGACACATGCATATTCCTATTTTTCTACAGATCCTTTTGTGTCTTGTAGTTTTTATGTGCGCAAACTATTTTTATTTTCAATTATAGAGGGCCATGTTATTGACTTTGCATTGACGTGTAAAAGATTTATGTTGTGCCACTGGCTATATGTATTCTAAAGGTGTACCCAGTCTCAACAGATCATTAGTCTGATTGTTCTTTGATTCTCCTAAATGTGAATTTGTCTGATTTGGTGTCAAACTTGACTTTGTCCCTATTTTTGTTTTGCCATGTGACCCAATGATTATACAAATCTATATAGGGTTTGGCATCATCAAAAGTAACAGAATATTAGCATGCATGCATATTTAGGATATAAAAGAGAAGTATCTTGTTGTGCCAGAGTGTTCCTAACTCCTGAATGGATATAAAACAATATGGTCTACGGATCAGGTAAAATCGAGGGTCCGCATGTCTATATTTTATACAATTTGAGTGGGCAAGGGTGGGATTTAGAGATTAGCCCATTCATGAAAGTTTTGGGAGCTGAGAACCTTCAGGAGTTGTTAACCATGCTTTGAGGTCGATTGAATGCCATGTCACTCAGGCAGCCAATCACTGCTGTCAAGCGCAATGGAAAGCAACACACGGTTGGTCCTGTGGCCAGCAGCACAGGAGGGGTAAGGGTAAAACATGAATATATTAGATTATGTTTTACTATTTGGAGCAAGTTTGAAGTTTTCTTTAAGGATTGGAAAACCACCTTCAGTTAGGAATCGGATCAATCAAACAGGGCACAATATGGAATAATGTGCGTTGTTATACACAGTAACTTACAAACGTGGTTCTCTCTGGCATCTATGTACATGGGCAAGTATTACTCTAATTTGGGTCTAATGTGTAGTTTATTGGGTGCAATATAGGCTCATTGTAGGACTGCAAACACACAATTTGGTTCTTTGCAGGTAGAATATGGTACTTTATGCAAAGTATATGGCTGTGTGCAGGCACAGAATCACACTGTCCTATGAAAACAAACTATGGGACTATTGTGGCATGGTATGGCGGTCTCTGGCCACTGTTTAGCATAATATAGTACTATATGGACATTGGACAACAACAACTTTTTAATGTGCTGGTATTGTTGTGGTTACAATTAAAGAAATATTCTCAATTTGTCTCTGGAGCAGGTCAGAGCTATGTTGCTCTTTACTTCTTTGTTTCTGATAGGATAGGCTGAGTTATAGTATTAGTAGAACTATAAAGTTCTGCTGTAACACATTCAGCTATTAGTGATTTGTTTTATAATGTACACTGCTATCACTGTATTTACGGTACATATAGAGATAATGGCACTTGAACAAGCACATAGCTCAGGATAGTCAGAGCTGTGATTAGGAGAACTACTCTTGGAGAAGCTAGTGCTATAGATTGGTGATTTTGCAAGTAGAGATGGGCGAACCCGAACAGTAAAGTTCGGCATCCAGACCGAACACCTATGACCTATGACCCGACATGAAATGACACTTGGTGTACATAGGGTTAACCATGTCTTTTCATGTCCTTTGCTATCTAATTTGCACAAACAATTAAATCAGACTATGTGTGCAAAATTTCACACCTGTAGGGGTTAATTAAAGGTGTAAATTCGTAGCAAAAAAGTCCGTTTTTTTTACAACGAATTTACACCTTTAATTAACCCCTACAGGTGTGAAATTTTGCACACATAGACTGATTTAATTGTTTGTGCAAATCAGATAGCAAACGACATGAAAAGACATGGTTAACCCTATGTACACCAAGTGTCATTTCATGTCGGGTGCTTCTGTCTTTTCACTGAAGCCGGCTTTACCGGGCAATTGAATCAGAGGATATTTTACTATGTAGAAGTGTATAAACTATACATATATGTATATATATGTCACAATGACATGTATATATATATATATGTTTTCTATGTGTGTATATTTAGTGTTTACAAGGAAAGAATGGGGTTTTTTTAGTTGCGATATTTTGTTCCCATAGACTTACATGGGACTTCCGGTATCGGTATCGGGTATCGCCGATATTTTAGTGATATCGGCGATACCATTCCGATTCCGATACTTTAGGATATCGGAAAGTATCGCTCAACTCTAGTCCTTAGGATAAAAGTGGCATCCTTAGGATAAAAGTGGCATCCTTAGGATAAAAGTGGCATGAGAGTTCAAGCCTTTTTCTTCTCTGATGAAGCAATACTGTACATAGGTTGTAACAAAAAAGATTGACTAAAGGCTTCCATGCACATTAGATAAGTCAGCCAAACCTGCCCAATGACAAATGTCTGGGCAGAGAAGGATCTGGCCATGGCAGTTTCACTGTCTGATCCTTTTGTTTGGTTTGAAATAGTGATGATCAAGCAGCAATTTGCTCGAGTGCTAGGTACTCTCTCTGTGTCTTTCTCTCTGTCTACCAGGAAAAAGAGTCAAGCTGATACTATTCCCTGCATTCCCAGTAAGGGAAAACCCCTCTTCAGTGAGCTTGAACTTCTTATGGGAAGTCGAGCACCACGCGATACTCGGCATTGTTGATACTCAGATCAAACGCCACAATGCTGTATCAAGCAGTACTGAGCACGCTCCCCTATCACTAGCAGGAAACAAAAACTACTGCCAGAGGCGTCAAGCATTCCTGTGTATGCAGGAGTTGGACGAGAGCTCGATCAACTGGTATGATCCCTCTTCTGACAATGATCCAATGTGTATTAGGAACCTATAACTATTGAAATGAGCAATCCTGCCAACCCACCTCAAACACAGCAGTGAGCCATTTCTGACACAGGACAAGGACCTGCTATGACTTAAGACTGGAGCTTGTCGCTAAAAATCTGGTTTAAAGATATGAACTATATGAGTCTGTTGCAATATTTACTAAAAGGGCAAAAACACTGCAAGTGTTTATCGTGAACGAGAGTTTTTAAAAGCGCTCGTAATTATTTAGCAGTGTAATCAAGCTGCCGATCACCCGATGAAAGAGCAAAATGCTTCATTATTAGGTGAAGTGATCTTTCATGCGACGTACAAAATCATTGACATGTCCCATGACTTGAGAATTTGGTGCTGTATTGTTGCTGTTACACTGCTATGCAACCCTTTTAGAAGTTTGTCCTGTCTCTCCCTGTAGCCCAGCTGTGATGTACTACTCACCAGATTCAGTTTTTGAACCTGGTCTGGCATCTTTCATAGATTAGGTGATTCTGTGGCATTCTCATGTGATATATGGCTGAGGGTTGTACTCCTGACAGGGTATGATGTATCTTACGGTGGCCAAGCTTTCAGTCAGAAGTGTCTTACCTTACCAAATTATAAACACACACCAGAAACTCCACAATACAATGTTTGCACAGTAACTGCTTCTAGGCAGAAGATGATGATGGTGGTAGTAGTTGGTACATTGGAGCCCCAGTCATGAAGCAGCCATAAGGATTTAAAACAGGAGTCTTTTTACTGAAAGAAATGGGGCAAATTATTATCTGCAAACAGCAGGAATCTGAGGTACAGGATAACACTCACGGTTGATGATTGCTGTGTACCTGCAGACAGGCAGATCTTAGTAACCTCTTGTTTTATTAAGTCTGAATATATCTTCTTCAACACTGTGCTCTGTTTCTGTCCTGAGGTAATTCTTCCTCCTAGAGGTGCAATGGTAGTCTTCCTCATATGAAGACTATTAATTCCCCTTATCATGTCAGTCCCCTTCTTAACCCCTTCACCCCCAAGGGTGGTTTGCACGTTAATGACCAGGCCAATTTTTACAATTCTGACCACTGTCTCTTTATGAGGTTATAACTCTGGAACGCTTCAACGGATCTTCGCGATTCTGAGATTGTTTTCTCGTGACATATTGTACTTCATGTTAGTGGTAAAATTTCTTCGATATACCTTGCATTTATTTTTGAAAAAAAAACGCAAATATGGCGAAAATTTTGAAAATTTTGTAATTTTCAAACTTTGAATTTTTTTTTCCCTTAAAACAGAGAGATATGTCACACAAAATAGTTAAGAAATAACATTTCCCACATGTCTACTTTACATCAGCACAATTTTGGAACCAAAATTTTTTTTTGTTAGGAAATTATAAGGGTTAAAAGTTGACCAGTGATTTTTCATTTTTACAACAAAATTTACAAAGCCATTTTTTTAGGGACCACCTCACATTTGAAGTCACTTTGAGGGGTCTATATGGCAGAAAGTACCCAATAGTGACACCATTCTAAAAACTGCACCCTCAAGGTACTCAAAACCACATTCAAGAAGTTTAATAACCCTTCAGGTGCTTCACAGGAGCTGAAGCAACGTGGAAGGAAAAAATTAATATTTAACTTTTTAGCCACAAAAATGATCTTTTACAAACTTTTTTTTATTTTCACAAGGGTAAAAGGAGAAAATGGGCAGATAAAGTTGTTGTGCAATTTCTCCTGAGTACGCCAATACCCCATATGTGGGGGAAAACCACTGTTTGGGCACACGGCAGAGCTCGTAAGGGAAGGAGCGCCATTTGACTTTTTCAAACTAAAATTGGCTGGAATTGAGATTGGACGCCATGTCATGTTTGGAGAGCCCCTGATATGCCTAAACAGTGGAAACCCCCCACAAGTGACACCATTTTGGAAACTAGACCCCCTAAGGAACTTATCTAGATCTGTTGTGAGCACTTTGAACCCCAAAGTGTTTCACAAAAGTTTATAATGCCTGGGTGTGAAGAAAAAAAAACAATTTTCCACAAAAATGATTTTTTAGTCCCAAATTTTTGATTTTTCCCAAGGAAATTGGACCCCAAAAGTTGTTGTCCAATTTGTCCTGAGTACGCTGATACCCCATATGTGGGGGGGGAACGGTTTGGGCGCACGGCAGGGCTTGGAAAGGAAGCAGTAACGTTTTGGAATGCAAACATTGATGGGGGTCATGTTCCGTTTGTAGTGCCCCAGATGAGCCTAACAGTGGAAACCCCCCACAAGTGACCCTATTTTGAAAGCTAGACCCCCTAAGGAACTTATCTAGATCTTTGGTGAGCACTTTGAACCCCCAAGTGCTTCACACAAGTTTATAATGCCCGGGCATGAAAATAAAAAATCCTATTTTTTTCCCACAAAAATTATCTCTTAGTCACTAATTTTTTATTTTCCCAAAGGGTAACAGGAGAAATTGGACCACAAAATTTGTTGTCCAATTTGTCCTGAGTACGCTGATACCCCATATGTGGGGGGAACCACTGTTTGGGCGCATGGCAGAGCTCGGAATGGAAGGAGCACCATTTGACTTTTTCCAACCAAAATTGGCTGGAATTGAGATTGGACGCCATGTTGCATTTGGAGAGCCCCTGCTGTGCCTAAACAGTGGAAACCCCCACAAGTGACCCCATTTGGGAAACTAGACCCCCTAAGGAACTTATCTAGATCTTTGGTGAGCAATTTGAACCCCAAGTGCTTCACACAAGTTTATAACGTAGAGCCGTAAAATTAAAAAATCATATTTTTCCACAAAATTGATCTTTTCACCCCAATTTTTATTTTCCCAAGGGTAACAAGACTCCAAAAGTTATTGTGCAATTTGTCCTGAGTGTGCTGATACCCCATATGTGGGGGGAACCACTGTTTGGGCGCATGGCAGAGCTCGGAATGGAAGGAGCACCATTTGACTTTTTCCAACCAAAATTGGCTGGAATTGAGATTGGACGCCATGTTGCATTTGGAGAGCCCCTGCTGTGCCTAAACAGTGGAAACCCCCCACAAGTGACCCCATTTGGGAAACTAGACCCCCTAAGGAACTTATCTAGATCTTTGGTGAGCAATTTGAACCCCAAGTGCTTCACACAAGTTTATAACGTAGAGCCGTAAAATTAAAAAATCATATTTTTCCACAAAATTGATCTTTTCACCCCAATTTTTATTTTCCCAAGGGTAACAAGACTCCAAAAGTTATTGTGCAATTTGTCCTGAGTGTGCTGATACCCCATATGTGGGAGTAAACCACTGTTTGGGTGCATGGCAGAGTTTGGAAGGGAAGGATGCCATGTCGTGTTTGGAGAGCTCCTGATCTGCCTAAACAGTGGAAACCCCCCACAAATGACACCATTTTGGAAACTAGACCCCTCAAGGAACTTATCTAGATGTGTGGTGAGCACTTTGAACCCCAAAGTGCTTCAAAGAAGTTTATAACGTACAGCCGTAAAAATAAAAAATCCTTTTTTTCTTTTACAAAAATGATTTTTTCGCCCCCAATATTTTATTTTCACAAGGGTAACAGGAGAAATTGGACCCCAAAATTTGTTGTCCAATTTGTCCTGAGTACGCTGATACCCAATATGTGGGAGAAAACAACTGTATGGGTGCACGTCTGGGCTCGGAAGGGAAGTAGTGATGTTTTGGATTGCAGACTTTGATGGACTGGTCTGGGGGCGTCATGTCGCATTTGGAGAGCCCCTGATGCGCCTAAACAGTGGAAACCCCCCACAAGTGTGGTGAACGCTATGAAGCCCCAAGTGCTTCACAGAAGTTTTATAACATACAGCCGTAAAAACAAAAAAAATCATTTTTTTTTTTACAAAAATGATTTTGTCGTCCCCAGTTTTTTATTTTCCCAAGGGTAACAGGAGAAATAAGACAAATTGCACAATAACTCTTGTGGTCCAGAGTACGCTGATACCCCATATGCGGGAGTAAACTACTGTTTGGGCGCATGGCAGAGCTCAGAAGTGAAGGAGCACCGTTTGACTTTTTCAACGCAGAATTGGCTGGAATTGAGATCAGACGCCATGTCACATTTGGAGAGCCCCTGATGTGCCTAAACAGCAGAAACCCTCCAATTCTAACTCCAACCCTAACCCCAACACACCCCTAACCCTAGTCCCAACCCTAACCACAAAACTAATCCTAACACACCCCTAACCGTAATCCCAACCCTAATCCTAATCCTAACGTTAGCGCCAACCCTAACCCTAACTTTAGCCGCAACCCTAACCCTAACGGGAAAATGGAAATAAATACATTTTTTAATTTTATTATTTTTCCCTAACTAAGGGGGTGATAAAGGGGGGTTTGATTTACTATTTATAGCGGGTTTTTATGATTGGCAGCTGTCACGGTAAAAGACGCTTTTTATTGCAAAAAATAGTTTTTTGCATCACCACATTTTGAGTGCTATAATTTTTGCATATTTTGGCCCACAGAGTCATATGAGGTCTTATTTTTTGCGGGACGAGGTGACGTTTTTATTGGTACCATTTTTGAGCACGTGACATTTTTTGATCGCTTTTTATTTCGATTTTTGGGAGGTTAGAATGAACAAAAATCAGCAATTCATGAATTTCTTTTGGGGAGGCGTTTGTACCGTTCCGCGTGTGGTAAAATTGATAAAGCAGTTTTATTCTTCGGGTCAGTATGATTATGGCGATACCTCATTTATATCTTTTTTTATGTTTTGGCGCTTTTATAGAATGAAAACAATTTTACATAAAAAATTATTATTTTTGCATCGCTTTATTCTGCGAGCTATAACTTTTTTATTTTTTCACTAATGATGCTGTATGATGGCTCGTTTTTTGCGGGACAAGATGACGTTTTCAGCGGTATCATGGTTATTTATCTCAGTCTTTTTGATCGCGTGTTATTCCACTTTTTGTTCAGCGGTATGATGATAAAGCATTGATTTTTTGCTTCGTTTCCTTTTTTTTTTAAAAGGGTTCACTAAAGGGGTTAACTAGTGGGACAGTTTTATAGGGGGGGTCGTTACGGACGCTGCAATACCAAATATGTGTACTTTTATTGTTTTGTTTTTTTTATTTACAGGAAAGAATGAATTTATTGGGGAATATATATATATTTTTTTATGATTTTTTTTACCACTTTTTATTTTTTATTTTTTTACTTTTTTACTTTGTCCCAGGGTGGGACATCACTGTATTTTAGTAGATCGCTGGTGTGACAGTGTGCACAGCACTCTGTCACACCAGCGATTGCTCTGGCATCGCTGCAGGCTTCCTCAGCGCCTGCTCTCAGCAGGCGCTGAGGAAGCCGCCTCCCTGCAGGACCCCGGCGCCATCTTGGATCCGGGGACCTGGAGGGAGGACGGACCCTCGGAACAGCGCGACACATCGCGCTGCTCTGAGGGTCTCAGGGGAGCGCGCAGGGAGCCTCACCCTGCGCGATCCTCCCCTGTGCCCCGGGTACACCGCGATCATGTTTGATCGCGGTGTGCCAGGGGTTAATGTGCTGGGAGCGGTCCGTGACCGCTCCTGACACACAGTCACGGGTGTCAGCTGTGATAATCAGCTGACACCCGGCGGCGATCAGCTGTGCTCCCCCCGGGAGCGCAGCTGATCGCCCATGACGTACTATTCCGTCCATGGGACTTAGGTCCAGGGTCACATGGACGGAATAGTACGTCTGATGGAATAAAGGGGATAAGCAAAGTCGGCATGGAGAAGGCAGGTAATTCCCTCACCTAAAAAATGGTTTCCTCTTCTCAAGATGTTTGACCACCAACTGCAACTTCAAATTTAAAACTCTCTCCCAGGACTTGGCTCCTCCCCCTTCTGTGTGACTGTAGAGCTGCAGTCATTGGCTGACTGCCCTGAGGCATTTTTCCAGAGCCTTCTGAATATTAAAACAGAGCTGGGTCACCTGATCAAGCCTGTGAGAAGATTAACCCTTATTGTGCTGCCTGTCAGCAGGTCTCACAATGTATTTAAAATGCACAGTCCGCATAAAAATTCACAGCATTTATATGAAAACACACTATACAGTATATCCGGTATCCCATAGAAATGGCCACTTTGTGGGATACCACAATTCTACTGGTTTTATTTGTATAATCACTCTTTTCACCTAAGGCCGGGTTCACACATGCAACGAAGTCGTCCGACACTCGCATGTGGAATCACAGCTCTGGCGCCGGCACTCGACAGTGGAGTGCGCAGCTGCATGTAGTTCTATACAGCCGCTCGCTCCACTCCCGAGTGCCGGCGCCAGAGCTGGGATTTCACATGCGAGTGTCGGACGACTTCGTTGCATGTGTGATCCCGGCCTAAGACTCAGAGTGGTTCTACTTTTGGGCTATTTTTCCAACTCTTTTTATAATCTTTTTTCTATATATACACTTTTTTTTATTATTATATGTATTCTATTAACGGTTACTTATTTATTGACTGTTTCCCTTTTACCTTGTATGCCAAACACAATCACATTCCAACTGTGCTGACAGGCACCCCTTGCGCGATATCTTAGCCAGATTTTATTTTACTGCTATGCATTATCCTACCATTGGGACTGCCTTGGCTCGGATGTTCCGGCGCATGCACATAATGGACCTGTTAAATGACAGATGTATATAATAAGTATTAGCGCATGCGCATAATACCTATCATTTGCAAGATACTCCCTTCGCTGAATGTAATGGGACTCATGCACATTTGGTCTTTCTGACATCAGCGGTACATTGGTGCCCGAATTGGCCCGTTGCGCGCATGCCCACACTGTGACTGGCAACGCTGGATACTTGATCCTCCATGCGCCTCGCGAGATGGGGAAGGGGAACGTGTCAGTTCCATGCTACAGCTGGTAATGATTATTGTTCATTACTGCTTATCATTTACATATATAAGGGGCACATATTGACTGTAGCCATTACATCACCCCTGAGGAAGACACTGCTTAGTGTCGATACGCGTGGAGTCCCTGCTTCCCAGGCTGCACACAGCATTTTATTTATAGAGGTCAAATGGCTGCCTAGCATTGCCTGAGCACACATCAGCTGGAACCATATTGGGTAATGGCTCTACCATTCAAATATAGCGTCTTTTTTGGCAATCGCCCATGTTTATCTACATCAGTGGTTCTCAACCTTTCTAATGCCGTGACCCCGCAATACAGTTCCTCATGTTGCGGTGACCCCCAAACCAAAAAATAATTACAGTCCTCCATACAATATTATGGGCACCACATAGTCCTCCATACAGTATTATGGGCCAAATATAATGCTCCATAAAGAATACTGGTCCCCATATAATGCTCCATACAAAATATGGAGCTCTCCTCTGCACTGTGCTGCGTTCTGCACTGTTACGGCTCAGGAAAGGGCACTGTGGAAAGACTCCCCATTATCATCATCAATTGCCTCCCCATCATCATCATCGCCTCCCCATCATCATTGCCTCCCCATCATCATTATCATTGCTTCCCCATCATCATCATCATTGTCTGCCCATCATCATTGACTTCCCATCATCATCATTGCCTGCCCATCATCATTGGCTCCCCATCATCATCGCCTCCCCATCATCATCATCATCATTGCCTGCCCATCATCATTGGCTCCCCATCATCATGATCATTGCCTGCTCATCATCATTGGCTCCCCATCATCATCATTGCCTCCCCATCATCATCATCATCATTGCCTGCCATCATCATCATCATTGCCTGCCCATCATCATTTCCTCCCCATCATCATCATCTTTCCTGCCACTCATCATTGCCTCCCCATCATCATCATTATTGCCTGCCCATCATCATTGGCTCCCCATCATCATCATCATCATTGCCTGCCCAACATCATTGCCTCCCCATCATCATCATCTTTGCCTGCCCATCATCATTGTCTCCCCATCATCATCATCTTTGCCTGCCCATCATCATTGTCTCCTCATCATCATCATCTTTGCCTGCCCATCATCATTGGCTACCCATCATCATCGCCTCCCCATCATCATCATTGCCTGCCCATCATCATCGCCTCCCCATCATCATCATCTTTGCCTGCCCATCATCATTGGCTCCCCATCATCATCGTTGCCTCCTCACCACCATCACTGCCTCCCCCATCACCATCACACATACAGCACCAAACACAGACAGCACCGCAGCACTCTCTCACATACACACACGCAGGCAGACACACACACACACACACACTGATACACACAGACACATACACCTCACATCTCACCTGTCCGGCGCCCGCGCTCTCTGCCACAGCCGGCCGCTGAATGATGACGTCATCCAGCGGCGCTGCTGTGACAGGAAGTGCAGGCGCCCTGCAGGCACCCCATGGAGCCCGGAGCTACGGAGGCATGGGGAGAGGTAAGTATTGCGCCGCCAGCTCAGGCCGGGTCCCCCCACTCCCCGCACAGTGGACTCACCGACCCGCCGCTCAGCTCAGGAAGGTCCCGGGCCGCTGCACTGTGACTCCGTGGGAGGAATTGCTGCTGCCACGCCGCCCCACACACGTGCTGCCTGGGGCGGACCGCCCCACACACGTGCTGCCTGGGGTGGACCGCCCCCGCCCGCCCATGCTACGCCCGCGCCACGCTACGCCCGTGCCCTACGCCCGCCCACGCTACGCCCCTGCTATGCCACTGGGCTAAAGCCATCGGAAATATGTATTTTCCGATGGCTTTAAGCGACCCCTGTGTTTTGGTCGTTCGACCCCCGCCGGGGTCGCGACCCACAGGTTGAGAACCGCTGATCTACATGGTGCCATAACTCCATTATCCTTTATCTTTGATTGTTCTTCACTAATCAAGCTTGGCTGGCAGCACACCATCAATTGAACTGTTTTTTCTTAGTGAATTGACTTTGAGTATCTATGTGCATTGGCTAATAATTTGATACTTTGATTGTACTCCTATTGTCAAAACTTTGATATCTGTCATGGAGGCTGATGGTGTACCTTTATCTATGCTACTGGGGAGGGCCATATTGGGTCAGGTTCCTTTAGCCATTTTGTTTTATTTAAATGTTTTTATAATTTTTGGTCATATATTTGTGTCTTTATGTTTGTACTTAAATAAAATTATTTTGTTAAGGTGATCCCTATCTGTATGCATACCTCTTTTTCTCTTTTTTCCCAGCTGTGAGGTAAGTAAACCCTTGCCTTCTTCCTCTCGTCTCAAATTTAATCAGCCATCTTCATCTGAGGTTCATATCTATATGGCTCTGGTTCAGAATTGTTGTTTTACCTACTGTTATTGCATCTTCTCTTCTGCAGCTGTTGCAGTTAATGCAATTGTGCATAATACAAGAATTCAGACTAAGAATGAAACATCTTCTGGAATCTTCATACATGCCTCTGCAGTCTAGTTGAAGCTACTTGATGAATTTTCTTTGTGTGAGTACTGGTTCATACAGACATCCATAGAAATGCTGTCTAAGGCGCTCCAGCCTTGCAGCCTAGTTATGGAGTCAGAATAATCATTGTTTTCAGCGGTGCATCATCCTGTGTAACCAGGACTTGATCTTCTGAGAACTATGGCAGCCTTTGTGCAGTGAGCGATCTAGTATAGATTGCTCTGCGCATTGTTTGCTTTGGTTTCGCTGTGTAAAACAGGCATTCAAATGTCCATCGGTCATGGAAATGGACCTTAACTTAGGTGCATGTATCAATTTTTGTTAAATTTAGAAAGGTTTAACCTGACAAGTGTGATTACACAAGTATGTAATGATCTAACAGATTAGTGTGCGGTCATAGGTTCTCATTCTTTATATTGTGTAATATACTCAATAAAAGTGGAAAAAAAAGGAATTCTACTTTTTAACACTGGTGGTGATATGGTCCCTGGCGTAGATTGGATACCGAGGCCTAGAAGCTTCAGGATATACCTCCGCTTATAATGTTCTTCTGTATCAATGTGAACCCTAGATGAACCTTAATTCTATTACATGCACAATAAAGGAGGAAGAAAAAGCCGGGGCTACAACATTTTAAAGCCCCTTTCTTTTAACCAAACAACAAACCTCATTATTACCAGCACAAACTTTAACTGATTTTTTTCATTGGAAAAGATAATACCCCCCTCCCCGTCCCAGAGTGCTATGGTGAAAGCAAGCTGTTAGCAGAAATGAGTAATTATTGAAGCTCTAACAGGCAGCTTTCATTGCATTTGATTACAGCAGCCATATAATCACTTTTAAGGATGTTGTAATCACAGTAGCAAGCAATGGTTGGCTTGTTTCTTATTGTTTTCACTCAGGGTGGAGGTAGGGGGCCTGCGAGAGAACCAGTTTCACCACCTAACTGCAATTTCTGCTGCAAAAGAATGGCACACAGCTCTGAATGAGGAAGACAATTAAGTTCGCCAAATTATTAGCATTCTCCCCTCCCTCACGCAGAACAGACCATCGGATTCAGGAAATTGCTGTTATTCAATATGCAAGCCAAAGGTTTTTAATGACTGTTGGGAAGGGATCGGCAAACAATTACAGCCTTTTTTTTGTGAAAAGAAATAATCTAGTTGAAGCTAAACTGCCCTGCTACTTACTAGGGCCGTTGTCACCGGTTAAGTGAGAAGAACAGATCTGCAAAGCAAGTTAACAGGAATAAATTAGTTGGATCGAGTGAAGGAAAAAAAAGGCATACTCATTAGTGTGATGTTATAGGCAACGTAAAAGCCTATCTTCAGTGCAATTAGGTAGACAAATGAATTGTACAATTGACTGATTCACACCTGCTAACTGCTGAGGGCTAAGCACAAATGTACAAAATCCACTCTTTACAGTTCATGCATACTTGCATAGTTTAATGGAAATTGCATTCCTAAATTATCCACCATTCCTTCAGATTTTACTTTTGTTAAGGTAAAAATAGGTCAGCCTTTACTTCAATAGCATTACTGTGTCTGTAATAGCATCCGTGTATTTCAAGTGATGAGATTGCTGTTTACAAGGAGACAATGGCTTTTTCTCTATAATTAATGTCATGTTTTTCTTTTATTTTACTCTATTATAACATTATAAATATAAACATATATATAAACGCACATGTATGGAAATCTGTGTGTATGTGTGTGTAATATATATATAATTTGTGTATATGTGTGGGATATATATATATATATATATATATATAGTGAGGCACTGACCCCTGTTACAGCTAGGGGGCACTGTATGTTCTCAGGATATGCCACTGACCCCTGTTACAGCTAGGGGGCGCTGTATGTTCTCATGATACACATGGAGGCGGATTGAGGCCATGGGAGTGCATGGCAGTCGCTGGAGTAACTGTGATCGTGAGACAGTGACTGGTATCATTGTGAATGGCTGGTACGTGTCGCAGAGACGGAGGATATCCTATGCGCTGTAAGCCCGAAAATGTTGTTGTTCTGGGACCTGTAGTCCCACACGTGTTTGTTTCGTTTTAAGGGGGGATTATAGGGTTATTCGGTGAGCTGGGTGGGACTGGCTAACCACACACACCTCCCACCTATGGGGGTGGCTACAGTAATATAATGTGACTGAGGTCTGGTCACATGGGCTGTGGTGTAAGGTCCTGGACGGCCTGTGTGTTGGAAGCTCCTGACTTCCTGAAGAGCACATGGTGAGGCCATGGATCTGGATGGTCGCTGTGTTGGAAGGTCCTATGCATGGATTGGATTCCTGAAGAGCACAGGGTGATACCATGAATTGGCAGAGTCTGTGACGGCACTGCATTGGGGAAGCTACGTTCCTTCTGAAGGTCTGGAACTGTCGGATGGCCTGGTGAGCAAGGCATTGTCAGGGAAGGTGATCCCAGTTAGGCAGCTTCCCTGGGAACCAGGACTGACAGGAGGTTGGTGTATGGAGCAGAGCTCCTCAAACCTTGAACAAAAGGGGTTACTATGAACTGTGCGGTCACCACGGTAACTGGACGAAGTGAGGTCCAACATGATTAAAGACTGCGATCTAATGTTGTGTAATGCTATGTGAGTAGAGACATTGGTCCAGTGCACAGACACCCCCATGAAGTAGTCAGAGGAGGACTGGCGGGTGTAGTGTTTGTCAAATGAAGGAAGCTGTGTACAATGAACTTTATGTTATGTTACACATGTGTTGTATAAACCGCGGTTTATGAGTGGATAATAAACCGAACGGACTGTTTAAGTGAAATTGCTACTTTGTGTCTGAATCCTGTTGCCAAATGAGTGTCCCCAATATATATATATATATATATATATATATATATATATACTGCTCAAAAAAAATAAAAAAATAAAATAAAGGGAAATAACACATCCTAGATCTAAATTAATGAAATATTCTCATTGAATTCTTTGTTCTGTAAACGTTGAATGTGCTGTCAACATAATAACACAAAAATCATCAATGGAAATCAAATTTTTAAACCAATGGAGGCCTGGATTTGGAGAGACCCCCAAAATGAAAGTAGAAACAAGTCAAAATGAAAATCAAAACAAGACAAAATTAAAGTGGAAACAAGTCAAAATGATGCTCAGTATTATGTGTGGCCTCCATGTGCCTGTATGACCTCCCTACAACGTCTGGGCATGCTCCTGATGAGGTTGCAGATGTTCTCCTGAGGGATCTACTCCCAGACCTGGACTAAAGCATCCATCAACTCCTGGACATTCTGTGGTGCAATGAGACATTAGTGGATGGAGCGAGACATGCTGTCCCAGATGTGCTCAATCAGATTCAGGTCTGGGGAATGGGCAGGCCAGTCCATAGCTTCAATGCCTTCATCTTGCAGGAACTGCTGACACACTCCAAACACATGAGCTCTGGGATTGTCCTGCATTAGGAGGAACCCGGGGCCAACCGCACCAGCATATGGTCTCACAAAGGGTCTGAGGATCTCATCTCGGTACCTAATGGCAGTCAGGCTACCTCTGGCGAGCACATGGAGGGCTGTGCGGCCCTCCAAAGAAATGCCACCCTGCAACATTACTGACCCACTGCCAAACCGGTCATGCTGAAGGATGTTTCAGGCAGCAGATCGCTCTCCATGGAGTCTCCAGACTCTGTCACGTCTGTCTTATGTGCTGAGTGTGAACCTGCTCTCATCTGCGAATAGTACAGGGCACCAGTGGCGAATTTGCCAATCCTGGTGTTCTCTGGCAAATGCCAAGTGTACTGCATGGTGTTGGGCTGTGAGCATAACCCCCATCTGTGGACGTCGGGTGCTCAGGCCATCCTCATGGAGTCTGCTTCTAACCGTTTGTTAAACAAAAGAGACTAGTACCAGATGATGGCACACAAAATGTATGGGAAGTCCCTTGATAAGTGCCATCTGGTCAGGACTAAAGTGAGAAGCCCATCGTTAATAGATCAAAGAGAGGAGGTGTGATGTGACCATCACAAGAACAACGAAACCGGGCATTTAGAAAAATTACAAATCTTTATTGAAACATATATAAAAACACATTATGGTACAAGTAAGAGGCAAAAGACAGTGTAAGGCAAATGAACCACAAGGACAGATGCAAGTCCAGAAAAGCAAGGGAGTCGCACTGGCCCAGGCAACTAGATGGTAAATAGCTGTGTGATGAAATCACGACATAATGTCAATAGTATGAATGGTACTGCGACCCGCATACAAGTAGATCACCTGTGTAAAAAAGTGATCACAAACGGCTAATGGACCATATACAGGGATACAGAATGTGGCCCTGACACAAATTATGGGTACTCCAAAAGAAGAGGTGATTCTTAATAGAACTGACAAAATGTCAAAATGGCATATAATATCCACTCACCAAATATATATATTTTTTGGTTGTTCGATAGGGTCACAAATTCATTCAAATATATAATGATCCACATGCATATAGGTAAAATTAAATCAACACAGATGCTTGCAAAAGGGTTGTCAAATTGTATACAAGTGTGCATATATATCCCTTAAGTAAAGCAATAGAGAGGGTGCTCAAATGAGTTTCTAAACTACATGCTTGTACTGACCAGTGTCAGAAAAGTACTATTACCTCTCTCCAGTGATAGCGGGTGCGAGCCTGGGTCTGCACGTCTGCCCCGACGCGCGTTTCGGCACGATTGCCTTCGTCAGGGGCGTGTTAGATGTCAAAACCGGGAGGCTTAAATGTCAGTGAACCGGAAGTTCAATGCCGCGACCCGGAAGTGACGCCTCCGTTGCTGCAACGACCGACAATGCTAAGCAATGCCGGCGTCATGAGGAGGGAGGCACATGTTGCCATGGTGACCATCCACATGAAGACGCCGGACATCGCGCAGCATTCGCCGAGCAGCAGGAAGGCGTACAAGGTCGCGGCACGAAACCGCCGTGGCGGCCAGATGGTAAAACAAATGAAAATAATGATATAAGGACACATTAATTCTCATATATATAAAAATGAGTTTGAGCATATAAATTGTTGTAGTGTTACTATAAGATAATGCTCTGTATGAATTAACATCTAATTAACATCTAAATAATGAAATACATAGAATATATAAAAAAGATATAGTAACAATACAAGATATAACCAATATAAATAATCCAAAATACATAATAAGTGTCATTGTTAACAATACACAAATGATATTACTAGAAAACCTAATAAACAGCACAATGCGAACATAAAACAACATATGTAAAGAAAAAGTGAAAGGTACACAAGAAAAAAACCAAAAAAATAAAAATCTGAAATAAAGACGAAACCAAATAACGACGTTGATGAACTGTGGGTGGGATTAGATGATGTCCTATTAGAATGAAACGAAGTGGCCATCACAGGGTATAATTACTAATGAATTAGAATTGGCCCTTACGGTGAAAGAACCCATTATTCCTACTTTCTACCTGCTCCCTAAGGTGCACAAGAATGCACTAAATCCACCAGGTCGGCCTATTGTTTCGGGACGGGGGAACTACCTGGAGTGCGTTAATCAATGGATTGACTTTATGTTGCAACCTTTGGTGGAGGTTCTTCCATCGTACTTGAAGGACACAAATCAGTTACTCCAGAGAGTTGATGGTCTCTCACTTGACAATGATTCATTATTGGTCACGGCTGATGTTGAATCATTGTACACCAGCATAAGACATGATGACGGCATAAAAGCGATCAAGTTCTTTCTAAATTCATCGACACTTTCTTCTGAAATTCAGTCCCTCATTCTTGAATTGTTGGAGTTCACGCTCAAACATAATTTTTTTGTTTTTAAGGGGTCCTTCTTCCTGCAGACCCAGGGAACAGCCATGGGGGCGGCCTTTGCGCCCTCCTATGCCAATCTGTTAATGGGTCTGTGGGAGAGGGACCTCTTCCTGTCGGATCGGCAGTCGTCTATGGACCGCATCCTTTCATGGACGCGGTACATAGACGACATCCTGCTGATCTGGCAGGGGGATGACATGTCTGTTAATGATTTTTTCCAGAGGCTTAATGACAATGATCTTAACATCAGATTGACCTTTACCTATAATGCTGGAGGGATTGAATTCTTGGATGTTATGCTAAGTAAAGACACCACACAGACCATACAGACTAGTATTTTCAGAAAACCCACTGCCACCAATGTTTTGTTGCACGCCTCCTCCTCCCATCCTGAACACATGATACGCTCCATCCCCGTTAGCCAATTCCTACGGTTACGTCGGATCTGCTCAACGGATTTAGAATTTGACATTCAGGCGAAACTCCTGAAAGAACGTTTCCTAGAGAGAGGCTATAGCCACAGATCTATCAAAAAAGCCTATAATAGGGCTAAAAATAGTGTGAGGAATTCATTGCTGTATAAGACAACCGATATTGATAAGAAGCCAGAACCCATTAGGTTCATCACAACCTTTCATTCTCAATCCAATAGAATTAGGAAGGTGATCTCTAAAGCATGGCCAATTCTACAAACTGATTCCACCCTCAAAAAGTTGATTCCAAATAAGCCTCTTATAACATACCGAAGGTCAAAAAATTTACGAGATCATTTGACCCAAAGTCACTATGTAGAGTCTCCACGTCAAACTTTTTGAATGCTTCCAGTGAACGCAGGGGTTCATTTCCCTGCGGTCACTGTGTAGCATGTACTAATATGGTCCGTACAGACTCATTCTCTGATTCCTCAGGCAAGAGAACATTCAAAATTTATAAAAACATCAATTGCAATACCAAGGCTGTCATCTACTATGCCATGTGCCCATGCTCCCTGATCTATGTTGGTCTCACCACCCGCCAACTTAAGGTCCGGATCAGGGAGCATGTGCTTGGCATAGAGTCAGCAACAAATGAGGTTGATGTGTCTGTACTTAAGACCATACCGAAACATTTTAAGATCCATCACAATTGTGATAGTAAAGGCTTCAAAGTCAGAGGCATTGATTGCCTCGATTTGGGTATACGTGGCGGAAAGATTACGCAACGTTTAAATCAACTTGAAACAAGATGGATTTGGACTCTGAACACAGTCCATCCATCAGGATTAAATGAAAACCTAAGTTTTGTGTCTTTCTTGTGATCACCGCCGCGCTGGATTTTTGACCTATAGGGACAATTGCACTGTCTTGTAAATGTTTCTTTTAACCGGTTTTAACATTTTCATTTTTATTATATCATTCAGGCACTAATGTTTTTTCTGATCAACTGAGGCGTTTCTCCCTGTGATGGCCACTTCGTTTCATTCTAATAGGACATCATCTAATCCCACCCACAGTTCATCAACGTCGTTATTTGGTTTCGTCTTTATTTCAGATTTTTATTTTTTTGGTTTTTTTCTTGTGTACCTTTCACTTTTTCTTTACATATGTTGTTTTATGTTTGCATTGTGCTGTTTATTAGGTTTTCTAGTAATATCATTTGTGTATTGTTAATAATGACACTTATTATGTATTTTGGATTATGTATTTTGGATTATTTATATTGGTTATATCTTGTATTGTTACTATATCTTTTTTGTATATTCTATGTATTTCATTATTTAGATGTTAATTAGATGTTAATTCATACAGAGCATTGTCTTATAGTAACACTACAACAATTTATATGCTCAAACTCATTTTTATATATATGAGAATTAATGTGTCCTTATATCATTATTTTCATTTGTTTTACCATCTGGCCGCCACGGCGGTTTCGTGCCGCGACCTTGTGCGCCTTCCTGCTGCTCGGTGTCCGGCGTCTTCATGTGGATGGTCACCATGGCAACATGTGCCTCCCTCCTCATGACGCCGGCATTGCTTAGCATTGTCGGTCGTTGCAGCAACGGAGGCGTCACTTTCGGGTCGCGGCATTGAACTTCCGGTTCACTGACATTAAGCCTCCCGGTTTTGACGTCTAACACGCCCCCTGACGAATGCAATCTATTTGTATGCGGGTCGCAGTACCATTCATACTATTGACATTATGTCGTGATTTCATCACACAGCAAATTACCATCTAGTTGCCTGGGCCAGTGCGACTCCCTTGCTTTTCTGGACTTGCATCTGTCCTTGTGGTTCATTTGCCTTACACTGTCTTTTGCCTCTTACTTGTACCATAATGTGTTTTTATATATGTTTTATATATGTTTCAATAAAGATTTGTAATTTTTCTAAATGCCCGGTTTCGTTGTTCTTGTGATGGTCACATCACACCTCCTCTCTTCTAACCGTTTGTGCAGACACATGTACAAATTTTGGCCTGCTGGAGGTCATTTTTCAGGGCTCTGGCAGTGCTCCACCTGTTCCTCCTTGCACAAAGCTGGAGGTAGAGGTCCTGCTGCTGGGTTGTTGCCCTCCTACGGACCCCTCCACGTCTCCTGGTGTACTGGCCTGTCTCATGGTAGCACCTCCATCCTCTGGACACTACGCTGACAGACACAGCTACCCTTCTTGTCACAGTTTGCATTAATGTGCCATCCTGGATAAGCTACACTACCTGAGCAACTTCTGTGGGTTGTAGATACTGCCTCAAGCTACTGTACAGTACCTCTAAGGATGAGATCAATGACAAAATGCAAAAGTGACCAAAGCAACAGCCAAAAAGGATGAGAAAGAGAAATGGTCTGTGGTCCCCACCTGCAGAACCACTCCTTTATAAGGGGTGTCTGCCTAATTGCCGATCATTTCTACCTGTTGTCTATTCCATTTGCACAACAGCAGGAAAAATTGATTCACAATCGGTGTTGCTTCATAACTGGACAGGTTGATTTCACAGAAGTGTAATTGACTTGGAGTTATATCTTGTTGTTTAAGCGTTCCCTTTATTTTTTGAGCATGGTGTTTGTGTGTGTATGTATATATATATATATATATATATATATATATATATATACAGTACAGACCAAAAGTTTGGACACACCTTCTCATTTAAAGATTTTTCTGTATTTTCATGACTATGAAAATTGTACATTCACACTGAAGGCATCAAAAATATGAATTAACACATGTGGAATTATATACTTAACAAAAAAGTGTGAAACAACTGAAAATATGTGTCATATTCTAGGTTCTTCAAAGTAGCCACCTTTTGCTTTGATGACTGCTTTGCACACTCTTGGCATTATCTTGATGAGCTTCAAGAGGTAGTCACCGGAAATGGTTTTCCAACAGTCAAGAATGAGTTCCCAGAGATGCTTAGCACTTGTTGGCCCTTTTGCCTTCACTCTGCGGTCCAGCTCACCCCAAACCATCTCGATTGGGTTCAGGTCTGGTGACTGTGGAGGCCAGGTCATCTGGCGTAGCACCCTATCACTCTCCTTCTTGGTCAAATACCCCTTACACAGCCTGGAGGTGTGTTTGGGGTCATTGTCCTGTTGAAAAATAAATGATGGTCCAACTAAACGCAAACCGGATGGAATAGCATGCCGCTGCAAGATGATGTGGTAGCCATGCTGCTTCAGTATGCCTTCAATTTTGAACAAATCCCAACAGTGTCACCAGCAAAGCACCCGCACACCATCACACCTCCTCCTCCATGCTTCACGGTGGGAACCAGGCATGTAGAGTCCATCCGTTCACCTTTTCTGCGTTGCACAAAGACACGGTGGTTGGAACCAAAGATCTCAAATTTGGACTCATCAGACCAAAGCACAGATTTCCACTGGTCTAATGTCCAAATTAAATCCTAGAAGTTCATGAATAAAGTTTTGTAATAATAAGAAATGACACAGGGAAAAAGTATTGAACACACTTACTGAAATGTATTTAGTACAAAAGTCTTTGTTGGTAATTACAGCTTCAAGACGCCTCCTGTATGAAGAAACTGTGAAGGATGGCATCAGAGAGATTGCGCAGAATCCCACAACTGTCAACACATGTAATGTACCCTCACCTCGCCACCCCACCTTACGTCATTATTACATCAAACGGCTCATGTAATGCGGTCTCCCCACTTTCCCCAATGTGACGTTCCGCTCATGCTCCCCCTGGGGAACATATAAGGTCAGTTTAGCACAGATTTACACAGACAACCCCCTCTCCACACGAGCCCAGGGAGGCAAGGGGATTGAGAGGACGTGGACCACGCAGTCACTGACATGGCATGATCCTCGCTCACAACCCTGACAGACGGAGATGCCCCTTTAACTAGTACCAGGAAAACAGAGCGCTAACAGCCTGGAAGGACTGCCACCAGTTCCTCATTGGATATAAGCCCAGTTCGTTAACGAGATTATATCGGGCCAGATACCAGCCATGGTAGAATGGAAAGTTAAACCGAGAAATGGACCTGTGGATTTGTGGATCGAGATAAAAGGGCAGCCTAAGGTTAAATTATATATTTAATCGCCTTAAGGGCACATTGGACAATACACTATATACAGAATGGTCATACATATATAATGATCAGATATGCAAATACAGATAGGGGTAGTGTAAAACCATGGCTGTGGGGTAGCCCCATCAGCCGCTCCAGTACTCACTGTGCTGGAGGCTGCTTCATTCTTGGTACGTTTCACAATCCTTCTGGGGTTCAAAGGACTGGAGTCAGAGGCCGGAATAACTTCAAACAATTCAACTTTATTTTCCTCTAGGCACAGCACATCCAGAACACCATTAGCACATTTGACACGGTACCAGCAATACATCTTCCACTACACCGCTTCACTTCTTCAGGTACACCAGAATAGACCACAAAGTAAAATCGGGACGAGGAGCCTGGTGAAAACGGCACTTCGATTCTTTCCCTGGAGACACTTCAATCCAGTCACGGAAACACACATCTACTAGGTCGTCCACCCCCTTTTGATTATCCTGTCCGTGAACTCGATGGTGGCCCACTCACTTCTTTGCTCAAGCATGCACACTTCTGCTGAGCGTTCCCACAGTGGTTCTTCCACTGGCACTACTGATGCATCAGTGCACAGACTTTGGCTAACGTTCCCACGTGATTCTTTCACCGGCTTCACTACGGTTGCTGGTACCTCTCATACGTCACTCTTCTCTGCTCTGCACAGCTCCCTGACATCTACTCTGGATGGAAAGGGATTCCACTTCACATGGTTGTGTGTCAGCTAGGCTTCTCAGGAACAATGCCTTCTGATTCGTACCAAGGGCTACCCCTGACTGAACTGAACCAGGAAATCTATCTCAGCCAATTCCCGGTTAAACACTCCCACAATTAACCTCTGGAGTGTCTTAGAACTGTGTCCTAATATGAATGTGCTCAGTGCCCCCATCTTGTGTCCTACCACTGTACTACACCAACCATCTAATAACTCTCTAATTGGATCCACTATTATGCCTGCCCTCATCTAGTGATCCATTGCAAAGCTATATTTACCCAACTTTAATTACTATACTACAAGTGCCCTCCTCTAATGTTCCCAACAGATGCACTACCTTATCTAACTCTATATACAACACATCACTATACAGTCAATGGCAGATAAACAGATATATACATATATTTACACACTACAGTATGGAACATTTAAAGGATTAAAATCTTGACCCTCCTTACAGTAGGACAAAAAATATAAGCACATGGATTATGATAATTAACGGGTTGATGTTCGACCATCTGTGCGCTGGGCCGCAGGGGCCATGGGCTGCTAGCTGGCTCCTAGGTCCTTCACTACACGTTACTTGACGTAACCTCCCTTTCAAAGTGGACTGCATGCATATCGGAGAGAAAGGCCACATTGTCCTACTGTAGACTTTATCCCCTATGGGTCACTCCCCTCTTGCCCGCTTTGTAGCTGGGAAAACTTGGAAATTCGTCAGTGCATCAAATGCTTATTTTCCCCACTGTATAAGGAGATGCACACTGCAAATTGCGGATGTGACTGCTTCTGTGCACCGAGATGTGGATGAGTGCATGTGCTATCTGCCATTCACCTTTTATTCTGCTGAAATGATGAGACTAGAGCATGCTAACATTTTTTTGTGTGTGTGTGTGTGTGTGTGTATGTATGTGTGAAAACGCACTCTTGTTAATTTGCCTGTTAGTATTAATGCAATCCACGGTCAGGTAGGGGGTAGTAGGGATACACGTTAAGCAATTTGTATGCAGATAGCTTGGCTATCATTGTTTTTGGGACACTGAGTCATTCCAGTTGGTTTACTGTTAATTCCCCCATACACATTAGACTCACGTCGGCCTAACCTGCTGATATTACCAGGTTCAACCAATGGTCTATTGTGTATGGGGGCACCAGCTAACTGGTAGTAGGGGAAGATATCAATTGTGTTTGTCCAATTTTGGACTGCCAATCGCACCGTCCTCCTGGAGATAAGCCACTGGCTGACGTTTTATAGAAAACACAGGAGCACTTGATCAAACGAGGGCTCCTTTGTATGTGAGGGTCAGCTAAGATGGCTGTTAGCAGAACAATCAGCCAAAACATTGTTCAGCAAAAATACACATCTAATATGAATGGCCGGTTTAAGTGTGTATTTGGTTGTAGTAGAACAAATTGCTTTCACCCACTATGGTCACCATTGTCCGAGTACTTTTCAAGATGCTGATGAATAGATTAAACAGACTTTGTGCTAAGTTTGATTGGTAGACAAATTCAGAACCACAATCTAGGTCCTAGACACTTTTATGCTTAGTCATGTTCGGCTTCGCTATGAGTCTCTGTGGCATCCAAATACAATGTCAACAATTACATCTACTATCTGAGCTGGGTTCTACTTGTCATCACCTGAGCATGCATTGAGAGCCCAAACCAGACAGCTAGATGTCATTGTTGACGTTGCATTTGGATGCTTCAGACTCTCGTGTTATCCAAACCAGAGGCCAGTGGGAAAACGAAGGATCCAGATAACGTCATCATGGCACCTATGGCTGCACTAGGAAAACTGAACACTGCAGCTAATTAAAGCATTAATAAGCTTGAAATTAACAGCCAAGATGATTCTTTAGAAAGCCCATTCATAGTGCTGGACATCACCTTTTAATTATAATATTGCAAAACCCCAGATTCCCCATCACTCCAAAAAGCATACTTTTTAGATACTATGTAAATGATCAATGTGCGTGTTTGTTTTTTATTAGGCAAAGTAGATTGAGCACTGATAAATGGACCGGTGTGAATGGTGAAAATCTCTGAACAGTTCTTCAAAATATATTGGCGGCTACAGAAATGAATAGTTCAGGCTTGAAAATGTATAAGAAAAAAAGCAGAGGTTGGGTTTGTCACCATTCATTGTGATAGTATTAATTACATGAAGTAACATGCTCCATTATCTTAACTCTGAATATCATAAAGCACAAGCTACAGTATGTAGACTCCAAGAAGAGAATGACAAACTCTTTTCTGTCACATCTGTAGCTACTGAGAAATAAGCAGCTGATTTGGAAGCAAATATAATGAAATCCACTGTTGAATTGGAAAGTATTCATGTTTATTGTATTGCTTTTATGCTTCCTCTCGACTATAGAAATGGGATATGAACGTCTCCAACAGAGGAGCGCTAAAGAGTGTCTGAAAATTGTAATGTTCGGCATTGTCTATCCACAGTTAAAGAACCCTGCAGGAATCTGTCTATTCATTTTGCTATTCATTTTATTTGTAATTGGGCCATGGGCTGGAAGGATTAATTACATTTAAGCTGTGGGAGTTATTAGAGAACAGAAATGAGAAAACGTTAACTAACAAACCAGGCACTAACTGAAAGTTAATGGTATGTGTAGAAGAGTGAAGTATAGCGTTTACAGAAACCATTTGTCTTGTCCGGGAGAAAGTATAAACTGCGCAGCATGACTATGATCCTCAATGCCAGACCTCAATGTAAACCTAAATGTAAATGATGTGAAAGTTTCCATCCTGGCTTAAGTCTGATCTATGAGAGCCTTAGGCCATCCAAGAAGGTGAATTTCTATTTTCAGAATTTTAGGCTGTTTTTTTGTAAGCCTTTAGAAAGGGACTACTGAGTAGTCTTTAGCAAATGCTCTCGATAGCACTGACTTGTAGGGCTTGCAGACTAGTAAATTTAAGGAGTAGTTGTAGCATCCATAAAAATTTAGGAGGACAAGATGAACTGGCAGTGAACTACAGTTGCCCATACACCTTTAGGCCACATGCAAATTAGAAGAAAGTCTGCAGAACCGACCGAACATCTGATGTGCTGGAGGACCTTTTGACTCTTCCCCCAATAGACTGTATCAGGGCAGAGCAGGATTGAGCAGTTGGAATTTGAAAGCTTGATTCCTTTAAGGCTGTGGTTCCACGGTCCGGAACCACAGCGCTTTGGACGGAGCGGAAATTCTGCTCCGCCCAAAGCTCCGCCCCCTAGAGAACGCGCGCTCTTTCCGGATGTGTTCAGGACACATCCGGAATGATTGCAGAGCTACATAGCCCTGTGTTATTTCCCTTGCAGCGCCGCCGCAAGGGACTAGGACATACTGCGGTCTGAAAAGACACGCCGCATGTCCGGAAACGCAGGTCTTCCGCCTGCATGTTTTACAGCATAGTGGAGACGGGATTTCTTGAAATCCCCTCCACTATGCTGTAACATCTGGACGCTGCGTGTTTGACGCTGCGCCAACGCACAGCGTCAAACACGCAGCTAATCCGGACGGTTTCTTGATAGTGGAAATATACCCTAAGGGTGATAATCCACTTCCAGAAGTGTCTTGCAAATGATTTCTCCTCACTCCACATAGGAAATGAATAAATGCTCTACCAAGCAGTGTTCTCAAATGTGTGGGGGACTTGGGAGAGATAACGATCTGTCAATGACTATCTCGTGTGTATGGTCAGCATTAAATAGTCGTTACCTAATCAAGCTTTCAGTTGACCGCTACATCTCTCGACTCCCCCCAAGCACACACATCAGTGCATACTCAGTATGCATGTATTTTCAATGACTAGAGTGGAGTAAGCCACTGTTGGACATTTATGGCAGCAGCTTATTACTATCAGAAATGAAAGGATTGGGTGCTGTAATTCAACATGGACAAAAATTCTCTTCGCCCCTGAGCATCTGTTGGGGAGAGTCGGGAGGCTAGATTAATGTTGACCAAAGCTCCGGATTACCAAATGGTATATGGCCTTAACCAATCTGTGTTTTTGAATGCACAACCATGAAAAATTCAGGTAATACTAACTTCCATTTGTTTCAAGAAAAGTTGGCATTAGCAAAAAAGGATAGGGCACTCTCATTTTAGCAAGCGTAAAGGGGTTGCCCACATTTTGAGACTTTTTTTTCCTAAATTAAATGAATGTATTTATGGTTAATAATTTTTGAAAATTGGGTTTCATTAAAAATGTTGCATGTTTTCCTTATAAAGCCTGTTTTTTCACACTCAATTGTTGGCTAACTGAGAATCTGTCAGTCAGTTTGCTATGCTCGTCTAAGGCCTCCTTCACACGTCCGTATAAAACACGTATGTGAAAAAATAGTACCTGTGCCATTAGTGTATCATCAGTGTGTCTTCAGTGTTTTTCTGGTATGGATAAAGAATGAGACACATTTCAAAAGCTTCTATATTTTGCAATGTTAAATGCGGATGGCACACACATGCCATCCGTGTACTAGATGTGTATTTCATGGACCCATGGACCTGTATTGGCCCTTGTCATCTGTGCTGCGGAACAAAATTGGACATGTGCACAGCAGCATAAGTTATAATAGGTACATGTGGTATCTATGAAAAAAACACAATTGCAAAGATATTTTGAGCCTCATATAAGTTGAATAAATGAAAAAAATGTCCCCAAAGCTGAACAAACCCTTAACGTTTACTAAAGACTCACAACATGGATTTGAGTTAATGGCTGCCTGAATGTAAGTAAAAAGGTTCTACCTATTTACCAGAAAATGCATCACTCGTTACCATGGGCAATGTTTAGTGATGCAACTCCACCCTAATAACTTGTCATGGTCAAGAGAAACTCTTGGGTCTGCTTTTTCCAGAAATATTTTATTAAACTTAGAAACCCTTTTAACAATATGGATTTACAACTTTCTAAAACATGTTGTAATCTTGGATAGGCTTTATTTAAAATTTAGCCATAAGCTTGTCATGCAGAAAACAGCTCTTGTGAAATATTTCTCATGTAGTCATATATTGTAAGTTGGACATGGATGTAAAAGGGCTGAGAAGAATATGTCTTAGCACTGGGTTTATCTTGGCCTTCATCTGCCATTTGCCATTCCTTTTGTAGGTCACTTGATGTCATCCTGTTGTTGCTGAGTGACATTCGAAGAAGATGACGGTCATCCCGGTCAGTGGAGAGTCGTTTTCACCCTCTGCCGGTCTGTAGCTTTGTTGTCCCCAATGTCTGCTGCTTGACTTTGTTGTAATGGTCTGCCGTCTTAGAAATTTTAAGGGTGGAGGCAACATGACGCTCACTGTATGTAAAGCCAGAATTGAGGCCTTCTTTTCCTCACTCAAGGCTTTTCTTTACAACTCCTTTGGGATGGTTAAGTTATTTTTTCATTCCTATTACTTTTGGAAAATTACTAGCATTTGTTTTGCCATCCAGCTTGTCCTATTGCAAGAGGATTGTGAACACCACAGAAGTGTTATATATATACACGGTTTTGCTCAAAAGTTAACACACCCCGGCATAATTTTTGCTTTCTTTGCCTTTTTTCAGAGAATGTGAATAACACCAAACTTTTTCTCCACTCATGCTTAGAGGTTGGGTGAAGCAATTTATTGCCAAACTACTGTGTTTTCTCTTTTTTAAATCATACTGACAACCCAAAACATCCAAATGGCCCTGATCAAAAGTTTACATATCCTGGTGATTTTGGTCTGATAACTTGCACAGAAGTTAACACAAATTAGTTTGAATAGCTACTAAAGGTAACATCGTCACCTGTGACAAATGCCAGGAAATAGTTCGGGATGCAAAGAAAAACCTACAAATAACATTAGCTGAAATTCTGGACTCTCTGAAAACTAGCGGTGTGGCTGTTTGACCACAAGTGATCAAAATTGTTGGTACCCCTCGTTTAATGACAGAAAAAACAGTAATAACTTGAATCTGACAAAAGTAATAACTAAAAAATGTTTGGTAATGAACAGATGAAAGTCAGACATTGCTTTTCAGCCATGCTACCACAGAATTTAAAAAAAAAATAAAACTCATGAAATAGGCCTGGAGAGAAATGAAAATGATGGTACCCTTAACTTAATATTTTGTTGCACAACCTTTTGAGGCAATCACTGCAATCAAACGACTCCTGTAATTGTCAATGAGACTTCTGCACCTCTCGACAGGTATTTTGGCCAATTCCTCAAGAGCAAACTTCTCCAGTTGTCTCGTGTTTGAAGGTTGCCTTTTCCAGATGGCATGTTTCAGCTATTTTCAAAGATGCTCAATAGGATTTAGGTCTGGACTCATAGAAGGTCACTTCAGAATAGTCCAATGTTTTCCTCTTAGCCATTCTTGGGTGTTTTTAGCTGTTGTTTTGGGTCATTATCCTGTTGCAAGACCCATGACCTGCGACTGGGACCAAACTTTCTGACACTGGGCAGCACATTTCTCTCTAGAATCCCTTGATAGTCTTGAGATTTCATTGTACCCTGCACAGATTTTAGACATCCTGTGCCAGATGCAGCAAAGCAGTCCCAAAACATAACAGAGCCTCATCCATGTTTCAAAGTAGGGACAGTGTTTTGTTCTTGATATGCTTCATTTTTCCATCTGTGAACATAGATCTGATATTGTGTGGCCCAGCTGCGCTTGGTACACATGTTCCAGGAGTATGCACTAAAAGGTAACTGCAAAATCTGATATTCATTCACAACACTCACACTTCTCAGTATTACCACTAGAGGGAACCTTAGACTATTTAGGGTGTGAGTTAAGCAGCAGTGAGGTCAGTTAGTTAGTTCCTGTCAGCAGAGATCAGATCAGTTCCTGTCAGAGCTCAGTCAGAGCTAGAGACAGACGTGTGTGGATTTCCTGTCAGAGACATAAGAGAGAGAGATTGCAAGCTGATATCTCAGAAAAGACAGACTGCTATTATCCCATGAATGTGGAAAGTGACTCTCGGAGCGGGCTCGTATTCAGTCTGACGAAACGTCCTGAGAGCTGCTCTGGACAGAGTCTTTGAAGAAAAAAGGAAGGGGACTACAGTTTGCAGAACATCGAGTTAACTGAGAATCAGTCAGCGAGCTTTGGAAAGAAGGAAGAAAGCTAATGACAGAACCTACTGCTGCCCTGTGCTTATGTTAAGGAGGAGAGTAGGGCGACGGGCGAGTGGTTACCCTAGGAAGGAGTGACTTCGGTGACAGACCACCTCCACTCAACTAACCGGACACCGGGTCCGAAGTATTGCTAGTTCCTTCACGGCTGGTGATAGAAAACTGGAGACCCTGCTGGACTTCAAGTCGCAGAGGGTAGCCCTAAGTGCCGATACGTAACAGGAGTCAGGGAGAACAGGAGTCCGGCCTGATCAGCCACAAGGGCTTAGTTCTTTCCAATTTCTGGTCACCAGAACAAGCAAAAGGCTCCACCACAATGTCGACCGGGCGTAGCTGTTGCATCAAGAGTTAAACTTGACTTCACGCAAGTTAGAACTCATACACTTTTAAGGGAAAGGAGGCCTTTAACCTACTCAGCAATTACCTGGATGTGCATACTCCACCCTGAGCAGCTTCCTGGGACATACCTGCAACCATCTACAGTAAAGGTATGGAAAGAGAACAACTTGTGTGTGACTGACTTTTTGCCTGCACCCTGCACCGCCATTACACCCTGAGGGATCCATCTAGTCTCACCTGTGGGAGACCTACCACCTTGCTGCCCCAACCCTCAGAGGATTCACCCTGCAGCGCTGGTCACATTGATCAGAAACCACAGGTGGCGTCACGAACTATTCCTAAAATCCCCTGTAAATACCCCCTTTGTATGAGCGCCCAGGGCAACGGACCGAGCTGTGCTACTTGTGACATTCCCCATAGACTTCAATGGGCTCGGTGCCGAGTACCCCATAAGCCCTGGTACCGTGTGTTGTGCGACTCATCTTTGGCGTCACGAACAGGATACGAAGCTTACTGGATGTGAGTCCTGTGTGCCTGGAATTAGACTGTTTTTGTGATTTTTGGCGCCATTTTCCGCCATTTTGACGCCATATTGCGCCCTGAGGCGCTGGTGAAGAAGGTGGGCGTGCCTTCATGGGCATACCCCCCCTGTGGCGCGAAAGTGATGGGCGCCTTATCCAAATGCTATTACAATACCAGAGCCTGCCCTACAGCAGGGAGATCCGCCTCCTCTTCATCCTCTATGCTAAGAAGAGGAAGCGAAAGTCCCGCCTCCACGGAAGAGACCAGATTGTTCCAGATGGAAAACACAGTCTGGCCTGGAGTGAGATGGCGGAAGGACAGGAGACGCTGTGTGGAGGAACGGCGGTGCGCAGGCCCCGTTCCCCTGAAGAGCCGTTACCTGTGCCTGAGCCGTCCCCAGGTCGGGAGACAGACCCAAGAATGCAGAGAGTGAAGAAGGTGGATGCGGTGCTGGAAGATGTGGCCCGCCACCGTAAAGAAGTGGAGGAGATGGAGAAAAGCTGGCGTGCCCTGAAACAGCGGCTGCTGTGGGACGCAACGCTCTCCCCTCCAGAAGCGCAGCCATTACCTGTGCCACCACTGCAAGCGGCTGATGAAGAACCGGAGGCCGGCTCCAAAAGTGCTGATCCCGACTCCACCGATGATGCGGCGGGAGAGAAGGAGGCTGAGGAGGCCCTGCTAGTTCCGGAGTGCCAGCCAGGCCAGGAGGCCGCAGCGGAATGCAGTCCCCGGTAGGGAACCGGAGGGGACCCAGCCGTCCATGATGGAGGTCGACTGGGACGATATGGAGTACCTGGATGACATAGAATATGCCGCCCAGGTGGAGAACGAGTGGCGACGCCGGGAGCAGGAACAGCGACGGCAGCAGGAGCAGAGGGAAGTGCAGCAGTTTCACAGAGGTACCAGGAGGAGTTTCTCGCTGATAAAGAAATCGTCAGGAGAAATAAAGGTACGCTCCGGGAACCGCGGCGCCAGGGGTGCGTTAGCGACTTCAAACTCCCAGAAGGCTGGGGTTTCATCCATGAGCCAGGCCTGTACCAAGGGGTATTTGTCAGTCGCAGAGATGTGGAATCTCATCTGCCCATGGGACATCCGGGAAGGGATCTTATGAATGGGGATATAGTCAGCTATACGCGGCACTGGGGTCTTAAAGGGTGGTATGCTCTGAACGTCTTCCGTGTTAGCGACCCCGTCCCCGACGCCGGTAATGTACATCATGCCACAGTGCCCCGGGTCTCAGCCCCATCAGCGCCAGGCCGCGCACCAGCATCGTGCCCTGCATCGTATACTGCACCTTACTCTGCATCATATCCTGAGTTCTGCTCCACATCGCAACAGCGTGATGCGACCTCAATTGAGCCACTGCGCAAGCCTGCTTCTTGTCCAACATCTTATACTGCAACGCAACCGGATGGTGCGTCCTCAGTTAAATCACTGCACAAATCTGCGTCATCAATGCAAGACCTATATTCAGAAGAGGCACCCGTTAGGTCCCAAGCGAATCGCTCAAGTGCAACAAGAACTGTGGCTACTCAAACACAGATCGCAGGACATGATCTATTTGTAATGCGTTCTAGAGAGCACCGCGTACTTCCAGCCCCAGGAGTGGAAGACGTCGTTACAATCTGCAAAGAAGAAGACCAGTAGGACCCAGACAGGGTTTACTGCATCTGTATAAAGTTAAAGAAGAATTTGCACTTTACTAATTTATGTAATGATGTTTGCATAATTTGCATAATTTTGCATAGAATACCCCAGTTGGGTAATGGGAAATATTTAACACAGTATTATTATAGAAATGTGATTTTCTAAAAATGTTTTAGCAAGGACTGCGTGGCTGAGGACTTTGCCAGCCCAAAAACTGTGATGTAAATAGTTCGCACTTCGGTGCCCCATCTTGGTTTTACATAAAACCTTACTACCTCAGAAGAAAAACCCGTATGGTGTGGCCTTGAGTGAGGTCTGCAATGAAGTCCTGCAGCCCACCCAGGACCCACGTGGGAGGTTTTTGGTGCGGGTCCTCCACAAGAATCTAACATTGTATTTATTGATGTGAAAAGTATATTTTGATATTTTTCTACTTGCCATTGTACAAATTGTAACGTTAAAGAGTCCTTACCTCCCGCAAGGGAAGAGTTATGTTGATGTTATTATAAAAAATTTTTTTCTATTTCAGCCCGGGAGTGCTGATGATAACTAGGGGGGATGTGTGGCCCAGCTGCGCTTGGTACACATGTTCCAGGAGTATGCACTAAAAGGTAACTGCAAAATCTGATATTCATTCACAACACTCACACTTCTCAGTATTACCACTAGAGGGAACCTTAGACTATTTAAGGGTGTGAGTTAAGCAGCAGTAAGGTCAGTTAGTTAGTTCCTGTCAGCAGAGATCAGATAGTTCCTGTCAGAGCTCAGTCAGAGCTAGAGACAGACGTGTGTGGATTTCCTGTCAGAGACAGAGAGAGAGAGATTGCAAGCTGATATCTCAGAAAAGACAGACTGCTATTACCCATGAATGTGGAAAGTGACTCTCGGAGTGGGCTCTTATTCAGTCTGACGAAACGTCCTGAAGCTGCTTGGACAGAGTCTTTGAAAGGAAAGAAGGAAGGGGACTACAGTTTGCAGAACATCGAATTAACTGAGAATCAGTCAGCGAGCTTTGGAAAGAAGGAAGAAAGCTAATGACAGAACCTACTGCTGCCCTGTGCTTATGTTAAGGAGGAGAGTAGGGCGACGGGCGAGTGGTTTACCCTAGGAAGGAGTGACTTCGGTGACAGACCACCTCCACTCAACTAACCGGACACCGGGTCCGAAGTATTGCTAGTTCCTTCACGGCTGGTGATAGAAAACCGGAGACCCTGCTGGACTTCAAGTCGCAGAGGGTAGCCCTAAGTGCCGATACGTAACAGGAGTCAGGGAGAACAGGAGTCCGGCCTGATCAGCCACAAGGGCTTAGTTCTTTCCAATTTCTGGTCACCAGAACAAGCAAAAGGCTCCACCAAATGTCGACCGGGCGTAGCTGTTGCATCAAAGTTAAACTTGACTTCACGCAAGTTAGGACTCACACTTTTAAGGGAAAGGAGGCCTTTAACCTACTCAGCAATTACCTGGATGTGCATACTCCACCCTGAGCAGCTTCCCGGGACATACCTGCAACCATCTACAGTAAAGGTATGGAAAGAGAACAACTTGTGTGTGACTGACTTTTTGCCTGCACCCTGCACCGCCATTACACCCTGAGGGATCCATCTAGTCTCACCTGTGGGAGACCTACCACCTTGCTGCCCCAACCCTCAGAGGATTCACCCTGCAGCGCTGGTCACATTGATCAGAAACCACAGGTGGCGTCACAAACTATTCCTAAAATCCCCTGTAAATACCCCCTTTGTATGAGCGCCCAGGGCAACGGACCGAGCTGTGCTACTTGTGACATTCCCCATAGACTTCAATGGGCTCGGTGCCGAGTACCCCATAAGCCCTGGTACCGTGTGTTGTGCGACTCAATATGCCCTGCCAAAAAGTTCCATTTCTGTCTCATCTGTCTATGGGACATTCTCCCAGAAGCTTTGTGGCTTGTCAACGTGTAGTTTGGCAAATTCCAGTCTGGCTTTTTTATGATTCTTTTTCAACAATGGTTTCCTCCTTGGTCGTCTCCCATGAAGTCCACTTTGGCTCATACAACGATGGATGGTGCGATCTGACACTCATGCTCCTTGAGCTTGAAGTTCACCTTTAATCTGTTTAGAAGTTTTTCTGGGCTCTTTTGTTAGCATTTGTATTATCAGTCTCTTTGATTTGTCATCAATTTTCCTACTGCGGCTACGTCCAGGGAGGTTGGCTACAGTCTCATGGATCTTAAATTTCTGAATAATGTGTGCAACTGTAGTCACAGGAACATCAAGCTGCTTGGACATGGTCTTATAACTTTTACCTTTAACATGTTTGCCTATAATTTTCTTTCTAATCTCCTGAGACAATTCTTTCCTTTGCTTCCTCTGGTCCATGTTGAGTGTGATACACACCATGTCACCAAACAGCACAGTGAGTATCTGTAGCACTCTATACAGGCCCACTCACTGATTCCAAGATTGTAGACACCTGTGATGCTAATTAGTGGACACACCGTGATTTAACATGTCCCTTTTGTCACATTATTTTCAGAGGAACCATCATTTCTGTCCAGGCCTATTTCATGAGTTTATTATTCTGTGGAAGCATGGATGAAAAGCAATGTCTGACTTTCATTTGTTCATTATCATAGATTTTTTAGTTATCATTACTTTTGTCTGATTCAAGTTATTTCTGTCACCATTGTGGGTTTTTCTGTCATTAAACGAGGGGTAACAACAATGTTAATCACGAGTGTGTGTATGTACATTATATATATATATATATATATATATAATATACATATATATTATTGTGAGACAGTGAAGGAATATGTGTTGAATGGGGTGTACATTTCACCTAGGTACTGTGCTGTATGGTATAAGGGAAATGTGTGGCTTTGTAAACCTAGTGGTAGAGAAAGGTCACTACACCTCACATTCAACACACACTTGCAGCTCAGGCCTGAAACCATTCAGCTGTTAATTAGGAGACCAGAAGTAGGTGTCTGCAAACACAGTCTGAGAGCTGGCTTAGTCTGGACACAGGAAGGTGTCCCGGCACAAGAAGCAGTCTCCAAGAGTGGAGCTGGCTTAGTCTGGACACAGGAAGGTGTCCCGGCACAAGAAGCAGTCTCCAGGAGTGGGAGCTGGCTTAGTCTGGACACAGGAAGGTGTCCCGGCACAAGAAGCAGTCTCCAGGAGTGTGAGCTATCTCAGTCTGGGTGCAGGAAGTACCCCGGACACAGGAGTAGTCTCAGTGAGATCCGTGCGAATAGCGGCTGAATAGGAGTGGATCTCTCTCAAGTCTGGTCGCTGAAGGGGCCTTCAGACACAAGGAGGAGTATCTGTGAAACTCCATACTGGTAACATATATCATATGTGTTGTTTTGGGCACAGACTGGTAGAGTCTGGACCCGGATAAACAGGGAAATCGATCTATGTGTAATTAGTGGCTAGACAAGCCTAGGTTTTCTGTTTATGCTTTATTTTTATCTGTTTGCTGTGGACTTTAATAAAGCTGGTTGCGGCCAGTTTTCACCAGAACTGCTGTCTGAATGAACTGTTTTCGTGTCACTCTGTCTACCCAGACAGCGATCCTAGAGCTATATCCCCTGGAAATGCTACAATTGGTGGAGGATGCAGGCAGCGCAGTGGCTGATACAGTTAGTGCTGGAGTGTGCATGCAGCACAGTGGCTTAGAGACAGCAATAAAGGTGAAGTCTGTTGAAATAGCAGCAGAGAAAAAAAAGTGTGTGTCAGCAGAAACGTCTGTTTGGAGCAGTCTTAAAGAGACAGGAGCCCTAATAGACTTTGCAAAGAAAAAAAAAAAAAAAAAAGTGTCTGCACAGCAGAGCTGAAATTTTCTATGGAAAAGACTGTGGAGTGTGTATGTCTTGAGTGAAGACTGCCGTGGTTGAGACAGATAAGTCCGGCAGTATGGAGGGGCTCGTTGAGTACCTGGTCCAGGCCCAGCGGATCATGGAGCAGCAGCGCCTGCAGCACCAGCAGTACATGCAGCAGGCCCAGCGGAGCATGGAGCAGCAGAGCCTGCAGCACCAGCAGTGCATGCAGCAGCACCAGCAGCAAATCCTGCAGCAGCAGCAGGAGAATAACCGGGTGTTGGAGCAGATTGCAGCTCTCAGCACCTCGTCCCAGAGTAATGTTGTGAAGGCACCTGCCTTGTCCGCTGTAAAGAAGGCGGTAAGACGGTCCCTGGAAAAGATGACACCTCGTGATGATGTGGAGGTATATCTCACTAGGTTTGAGGAACTGGCAGAGAAGGAGAATCTGCCCCTATCTGAGTGGGCCATGATGGTCGCACCCTATCTGATTGGAGTGCCCCAGGTGGCCTATGCTGACCTGAGCGAGCAGGACAGCCAAGACTATGCCAAGCTGAAAGCGGAGATTCGTACCCGGCTGGGTGTTACGGTGACAGCCCGTGCCAGGGGAGTTCATGACTGGAGATACAGTTGGGAGTCTGCAGTCAGCAGGCCTGATTATGGAGTTGAAAAGGTGATAGTGAACCGCTACACCCGAGCATGTCCTCCTGAGGTACAGCCGTCTGAGAGGTCGTCACTTCGGAGTTCCCGGACGCTGAACTCTAGCGGTAAGAGCGTTCCAGCTGTGGGGGACATGGGGTATGCTGATAAGCGGGTTCAGGCCCGAGGGGACATATGGGAGGGTGATTGTGGTGGACAGTGTTGGAGATGTCGTGAAATTGCAGCCGGCTGTTCACTAGAGGGGGAGCCTATGTGTTGTGATGTTGGCGGATCCCTCTCTCCCTGCGCAGAACCTGTGTGTGTGTCCACCTCAGCCGAAGAGACTGGACCACAGGTGTCCCCGGTGGTTGTAAATGACTGCCCAGAACAGGCCCTCTTGGACTCAGAGAGTCCAGTGACTTCCGGATGTGACAGCCTGATTGATAGGGACTTCATCCCTGATAAGCACCTGAGTGTGGTGTGCGACCATGGAGACACCAAAGTCTACCCAGAGACTGTCGTGGACTTGATCCCCAAACACGGGGAGGTTTCATGTGAAGTGGGGGTAGTGAAGAACCTGGTGCAACCCGTCATATTGGGTAATGACTTTCCCCAGTCTAAGGATCTCTGGGGGAAAGATGTTTCTGATGGACAGTGTGATGAAGCTCCTACTGAGGGTGCGCAGTCCCGAGGGGCGGAACACAATGCTAGTGGGCCGTTAAACTTATGTGATAATGATGATGATGATGTAATGATGACCATGATGCTGATGCTGATGCTGATAATGATAATGATGACTGTGATAGTGATGAAATTCCTTTGCAGGTGATGTTGGGAGACGAGGATGGTGGTTCTCGGGAACCGAGTGTCCCTGACTTGCCTGTGTCCTGTGACAATTTTGGGAGTGAGCAGTGGCGAGACCCCACTCTTAGGACGGCACAGGAAAATATGATTGTTCTAAATGAGGTTTCCCAGGAGCCTGGCTCTGAGGAGAGGTTTCCTCATGCTGCCATGGACAATAGCCTATTGTATAGGGACACTGAAGTCCAGGGAGAGGTCGTGAGCCAGCTCCTAGTACCTGAACTATAAAGAAGTATAGTGCTGGGGTTGTCACATAGTCACATACTTGAGGGACCAGATGGTGAAGTTAGTGTTGTGGATGACATGTTAACTAAGGTTCCAGATCAGGATGTGAATGAAAATGAATTGTATAACCTGACAGTGGGCAGGATATGAATGAAAATGAATTGTATAACCCTGACAGTGAGCAGGATGTGAATGAAAATGAATTGTATAACCCTGACGGTGAGCCAGATGTGGCTGAGAGAAGAGGTTCAGATAGTGATAGTGAATCATCTGATGACCATAAAGCAACCAGTGCAAATGAGGAAGGCATGGTAGCACAGGAGGCACGTGAATTTCTGAGGAAGAGTCAGCAGAAGTGTTCTGATGTGCCGGGTCGTACTTCTCTGGCCAGGCACTATATCTGTAATGTATGTAGTACAGTTCATATAGCGTCTTGTGCTTGGGTGCGATGAACATACATGAGACACAGGTTTGATATAGAAAGTCCTGTATTACTTCATACAAGTTGGCAAAAATAGTCACACAGTTTGCAGACACAGAAGCAGGAGACACAGCAGGCCAGAGTAATCTAAGCTCAGCAATCACTCTCCAAAACAGATTCAGGATCTTCTTCTCTGTTACCGTAAGTCCATGCAAACGTGGGTCTTTCAAAGAACAGGGTTCAGAGTCCACAAGTGCTTCAGAGTTCCTCAGTAGGAATAGCTGGAGTACAAGGTCCAAGGCTTACAGGAGTCAAGTCACAGGTTCACTGCAGGCTAGATTCTGAAGCACTGATTGCTCAGCTGTGGCTGCTTAAGAAGCAAAAGGAGAGAATCAGGGCGGGAACATGCAAGCTGGAAACTCCATTTTGACTGAGGGCAAGATAGCTGCAGCAAGACAGAAAGTAAAATGGCTGACGAACAAACTGAGTTTCAGGAACATGTACACAGAACCTTACAATATCGAAACTGAGCCCGGCCCTAAGGTCAAGATAAAACCGTGCAGGATACCCGAGGCCCGCAGAGAGTATAGGCCTGGGAGGGTACAGGGTAGTGCGGATGCTTCAGATGAAGAGAAAACTGATGTTGGCTATGACAGTGGTGAAGATGAAGCTGATGAGGGCCATGACTGGTCCAGAGTTCACTGTCTCTGTTGGATTGTTGACCAGCCCTCTGGTCTGGATGACCAGCCCTCCGATCTGGAGAAGAGGGAGGGGATATGTGAGACAGTGAAGGAATATGTGTTGAATGGGGTGTACATTTCACCTAGGTACTGTGCTGTATGGTATAAGGGAAATGTGTGGCTTTGTAAACCTAGTGGTAGAGAAAGGTCACTACACCTCACATTCAACACACACTTGCAGCTCAGGCCTGAAACCATTCAGCTGTTAATTAGGAGACCAGAAGTAGGTGTCTGCAAACACAGTCTGAGAGCTGGCTTAGTCTGGACACAGGAAGGTGTCCCGGCACAAGAAGCAGTCTCCAAGAGTGGAGCTGGCTTAGTCTGGACACAGGAAGGTGTCCCGGCACAAGAAGCAGTCTCCAGGAGTGGGAGCTGGCTTAGTCTGGACACAGGAAGGTGTCCCGGCACAAGAAGCAGTCTCCAGGAGTGTGAGCTATCTCAGTCTGGGTGCAGGAAGTACCCCGGACACAGGAGTAGTCTCAGTGAGAATCCGTGCGAATAGCGGCTGAATAGGAGTGGATCTCTCTCAAGTCTGGACGCTGAAGGGGCCTTCAGACACAAGGAGGAGTATCTGTGAAACTCCATACTGGTAACATATATCATATGTGTTGTTTTGGGCACAGACTGGTAGAGTCTGGACCCGGATAAACAGGGAAATCGATCTATGTGTAATTAGTGGCTAGACAAGCCTAGGTTTTCTGTTTATGCTTTATTTTTATCTGTTTGCTGTGGACTTTAATAAAGCTGGTTGCGGCCAGTTTTCACCAGAACTGCTGTCTGAATGAACTGTTTTCGTGTCACTCTGTCTACCCAGACAGCGATCCTAGAGCTATATCCCCTGGAAATGCTACAATATGTTATATATATATATATATACACTGTGTTCCAAATTATTATGCAAATAATATTTTCTCAGATTTTCCCAAATTACCTATATGAATTGCAGTCATTGTAATTTTCCAGTCAAATAACTATTAGAGTACAATTGAAAGGTTTTTGTACAAACTGCTATGATAACAGTATATTTTAAAAAAAATAAAACACTCAAACTGCACTCAAAATGCATGTTCCAAATTATTATGCACAGCAGAGTTTTCAACCTTTTCATTTTAATAAAGAACAAAAGAATGGTCATTTTTGAAATTATAAGCAGTAGCAGGTTATTACAAACTGAAATCAAACAGTTTTCAACTTAAAACTTTATTCTAGGTGATGTTACATTTTGCACATAAGACCCCTTGTTCGAAAGGAGCTTCTGAACTCTCTCGTCCATTGAATTTGTCAGGTTTTGGATGGTTTCTGCTTCAATTGTTTTGCATGAGGACAGAATACCCTCCCAGAGCTGTTGCTTAGATGTAAACTGCCTCACACCATCATAGACACTCCTTTTGATGATGCTCCAGAGGTTCTCAAGGGGGTTGAGGTCAGGGGAGCATGGGGCCACACCATAAGTTTGTCCCTTTTATGCCCATAGCAGCCAGAGATGCAGATGTGTTATGTGCAGCATGAGACGGTGCATTATCATGCATGAAAATGATCTTGCTGCGGAATGCACGGTTCTTCTTCTTGAACCATGGCAGGAAGTGCTGTTTGAGAAACTTAACATACACTATGGAGTTCATCTTTACCCCTTCAGGGATCCTAAAGGGGCCGACAATCTCTTTCCCCATGATTCCAGCCCAAAACATTAGTCCACCTCCTCCTTGTTGGCGTCGTAGCCGTGTTTGCATGGGGTGTCCATCAACCCGCCATCCTCCACTCCATCCATCTGGACCATCGAGCGTTGCACGGCACTCATCGGTGACCAAAACAGTTTTGAAGTCAGTCTTCATGTATTGTTTGGCCCACTGGAACCGTTTTTGCTTGTGTGCAGTGGATAGAGGAGGTCGACAGGATGGCTTACTCACAGCTGCAAACCTCTGAAGGACCCTGCATCTTGTTGTTCGGGGGACGTTGGAGGCACCAGCAGCTTCAAAAACTTGTCTGCTGCTATGACAAGGCTTTTTTTCCGCTGCTCTTTTAACCTGACGTAATTGCCTGTAGGAAAGAGTCCTCAATTTTCCCTTATCAGCACGCACACGTGTGTACTGTGAATCAGCTACATACTTCTTGATTGTGTGATGATCACGATGAAGTGTCTTGGCAATGTTGATTGTAGTCATGCCTTGACCTAAACACTCCACAATTTGTTGCTTCTCAGCAGCTGACACATCCTTTTTCTTTCCCATTTTGGCAGAAAATGTAGGCTGCTTAATAATGTGGGACAGCCTTCTTAAGTAGTCTTGCCTTTCATTGGACACACCTGCCAAACTAATTAGCACAGGTGTCTGCAATTGCTTACAGTGATATAAAGAGCCCAGACACACATCACCATCAATGAGTTTAACTGACAAACAAAAAAATTCTTACCTTATCACTCCTAAACAATTTTTGCATAATAATTTGGAACACAGTGTATATATATATATATATATATATATACACTGCTCAAAAAAATAAGGTAACACTCAAATAACACATCCTAGATCTGAATGAATGAAATATTCTCATTGAATACTTTGTTCTGTACAAAGCTGAATGTGCTGAAAACAAAATCACACAAAAATCATCAATGGAAATCAAATTTATTAACCAATGGAGGCCTGGATTTGGAGTCACACACAAAATTAAAGTGGAATGCAATGTCCTTAAAACAAGTCAAAATGATGCTCAGTAGTGTGTGGCCTCCACGTGCCTATATGACCTCCCTACAATGCCTGGGCATGCTCCTGATGAGGGGCGGATGGTCTCCTGAGGGATCTCCTCCCAGACCTGGATTAAAGCATCCGCCAACTCCTGGACAGTCTGAGGTGCAATGTGATGTTGGTGGATGGAGCGAGACATGATGTCCCAGATGTGCTCAATCGGATTCAGGTCTAGGGAGCAGGTGGGCCAGTCCATAGCTTCAATGGCTTCATCTTGCAGGAACTGCTGACACACTCCAGCCACATGAGGTCTGGCATTGTCCTGCATTAGGAGGAACCCAGGGCCAACCACACCAGCATATGGTCTCACAAGGCATCTGATGATCTCATCTCGGTACCTAATGACAGTCAGGCTATCTGTGGCGAGCACATGGAAGGCTGTGGGGCCCTCCAAAGAAATGCCACCCAAACCATTACTGACCCACTGCCAAACCAGTCACTCTCCACGGTGTCTCCAGACTCTGTCACGTCTGTCACATGTGCTCATTGTGAACCTGCTTTCATCTGTGAAGAGCACAGAGTACCAGTGGCGAAATTGCCAATTCTTGTGCTCTGTGGCAAATGCCAAGTGTCCTGCACGGTATTGGGCTGTGAGCATAACTCCCATCTGTGCACTCAGACCATCCTAATGGAGTCGGTTTCTAACCGTTTGTGCAGACACATGCACATTTGTGGCCTGCTGGAGGTCATTTTGCAAGGCTCTGGCAGTGCTCCTCCTGTTACTCCTTACACAAAGGTGGAGGTAGAGGTCCTGCTGCTGGGTTGTTGCCCTCCTACGGCCCCCTCCACATCTCCTGGTGTACTGGCCTGTCTCCTGGTAGCGCCGCCAGCCTTTATTTTTTTGAGCAGTATGTATATATATGCACTGCTCAAAACATAAAGGGAACACTTAAACAGCAGAATATAACTCCAAGTAAATCAAACTTCTGTGAAATCAAACTGTCCACTTAGGAAGCAACACTTATTGACAATCAATTTCACATGCTGTTGTGCAAATGGAATAGACAACAGATGGAAATTATTGGCAATTATCAAGACACACTCAATAAAGGAGTGGTTCTGCAAGTGAGGACCACAGACCACATCTCAGTACCAATGCTTTCTGGTTGATGTTTTGGTTAATTTTGAATATTGGTTGTGCTTTCACACTCATGGTAGCATGAGACGGACTCTACAATCCACACAAGTGGCTCAGGTAGTGAAGCTCATCCAGGATGGCACATCAATGCGAGCTATGGCAAGAAGGTTTGCTGTGTCTGTCAGCTTAGTGTCCAGAGGCTGGAGGCACTACCAGGAGACAGGCCAGTACACCAGGAGACGTGGAGGGGGCCGTAGGAGGGCAACAACCCAGCAGCAGGACCGCTACCTCCGCCTTTGTGTAAGGAGGAGCAGGAGGAGCACTGCCAGAGCCCTGCAAAATGTCCTCCAGCAGGCCACAAATGTGCATGTGTCTGCACAAATGGTTAGAAACTGACTCCATGAGGATGGTCTGAGTGCCTGACGTCCACAGATGGGGGTTGTGCTCACAGCCCAACACCATGCAGGACATTTGGCATTTGCCACAGAACACCAGAATTCGCCACTAACGCCTTGTGCTCTTCACAGTTGAAAGCAGGTTCACACTGAGCACATGTGACCGACGTGACAGAGTCTGGAGATGCCGTGGAGAGTGATCTGCTGCCTGCAACATCCTTCAGCATGACCAGTTTGGCAGTGGGTCAGTAATGTTGTGGGGTGGCATTTCTTTTGAGGGCCCCACAGCCCTCCATGTGCTTACCAAAGGTAGCCTGACTGCCATTAGGTACCGAGATGAGATCCTCAGACCGCTTGTGAGACCATATGCTGGTGCGGTTGGCCCTGGGATCCTCCTGATGCAGGACAATGCCAGACCTCATGTGGCTGAGTGTGTCAGCAGTTTCTGCAAGATGAAGGCATTGAAGCTATGGACTGGCCCGCCCGTTCCCCAGACCTGAATCCAATTGAACACATCTGGGACATCATGTCTTGCTCCTTCCACCAATGTGACGTTGCACCACAGACTGTCCAGGAGTTGGCGGATGCTTTAGTCCAGGTTTGGGAGAAATCCTTCAGGAGACCATCTGCTGCCTCATCAGGAGCATGCGCAGGCGTTGTAGGGAGGTCATTGTCACGCTGTATAGCAGATATATATATATGTGATGACAGTAATCTATATCAAAAGGGCAACATACAATATAACATGCGCATAGATATATGATAACATAGAATTACCTGACAGAAAGTCCAGTGGGTCAATACGGAATCCGTTATACGCTGTCTCCGGCTAGAGGGTGACCGGGGTCTATGCTGACCCTAAACTGGGGTCCTAACTAATCCCTCTACCTGGAGGTACTGTTAAAGGTACAGAGGTCCAGGCCACCAGCGTAAACCCTGTCTCCTATCAATCCCTGCCAACTGTAATCTAGTCCTAAGAAGGACCCTGATTACCACCAAAGGGAATGAACAGGTAACGGTTAATGAACAGAAAGACATACAAGAAAGACAAGAAATAAAGTAAATAAAGTCTTACATACAACACTCACACACAGTAGGAACACCTAAGGTCTCAGAGATAAACTATAAGCTATAAGAGTAAAAACAACTAAGGAGCTCTTAGCTTAAGTATTCTCAGAACCGATCCAGTCTGCTAGACTACATAAAGGCTTTCACCGGCATCTAACAAGCAGACTGGCAGGTATATGAAGGAATCTAATTAGAACATAATCAAAAGCAGCCGGGCGAGGCTGGACCTAGTCTTAGCAAAGAGCTAGGTAAAATTAACTCCCTCATTACCAAACACAAAGAAACAGCAACTCAGCTGTGAGAAGTCAGAGTGTGTAATCGCGACGATCCTTGTGGCGATACACCCATGACAGTACCCCCCCCTCTACGAGGGGACTCCGGACCCTCAGGGCCAGGTCTGCCCGGGTGAGTTGTGTGAAAGGTCCGAACCAATCGATCTGCATTAACATCAGACGCAGGGACCCACGTCCTCTCCACAGGACCATACCCCTCCAATGAACCAAGTACTGAAGGGATCGGCGACTGAGACGTGAGTCAATGATTTTCGACCCATGAAATTCCACGTTATCATTGACCACCACTGAAGGCGGAGGTAGAGGTGACGGTATGACTGGTGCCACATACTTTTTAAGTAATGACTTGTGAAACACATTATGAATTTTAAACGTAGGAGGGAGGTCCAGACGAAATGCCACAGGATTAATTATGGAACTGATCCTGTACGGCCCGATGAATCTGGGACCCAACCTCCAGGAGGAAACTTTAAGTTTTATATTCCTGGTAGACAACCAAACTAGATCGTTCACCTTCAGATCTAGACCAGAAACTCTCCCCCTATCAGCCATCCGTTTGTAACGGTTCCCCGTAACCTTCAGTCTTAACCGATCTGGAACTATCAGTCTCCCTGGAAGTCCCACCGGGGCATCCCCCTGAGCCCCCAATACCTCCCCCTCAAGCTCAGAGCATACAGCTGACACTACAACTCCCTCCTGAGGAATAGGAACCGGATCATCCGTCTTCCCGGCCCCTGGGAAAGTACGAGATAAGGCATCAGGAAGCAACTTTATTGAGCAGTCATATGCGCGATGAGGAGGTAACTCTTTACACCCCTCCTCTGAGAACATCTCCCCAAAGTCCTCCAGAAAAGGAGACAAAGTCCTAGGCACAACCGCACCGATGACCGTGCTCATGCAGTTATTCCTGCAAAATTCACCCCACTGGCTTATCTTTCCGGATTGCCAATCAATCACTGGGTTATGTTTAGCCAACCAAGGAAGTCCCAACACAATAGGAGTAGGTAGACCCTCCAACACATAACAAGACAATTGCTCTTTATGTCTTGCCCCTACTCGAAGATCTATGTTATGAACAGCTTGTACCAAGCTACCTTGACCGAGAGGTCTAGAATCAATAGAGACTATAGGGACCGGTTTGGCCAATACACTCAGTTGCATACCATGCACCTGGGCAAACCGAGCGTCCACCAGATTAGCCCCGGACCCACTATCAAGAAAAACAGAAATCCTCTCAGTTCTAGTACCAATCACCACCTCCGCAGGCACGAGAAACTGAGAGGGATTTGGGGACGAAATACACACTCCCAGGTTAACTCCTTTGCTCAAAGAGGCCCGGGATGGACACCCCCCAACAAAATGTCCCTCTCTCCCGCAAAAGAAACACCTTCTAGTCTTGCGGTGCACCGCCAATTCCCTCCTACAAAAAGATGTCCCTCCCAACTGCATGGGTTCCTCAGAACAGACCAGGGGAACCTCAGTATAAGGGACTTTAGTAGTAGGTGGAGTCATCATGGGAGGCGGAGTTACCTCGCGTCTTCCCCGAATTCGTCTATCCATGCGAATAGCGAGGGCCATAGCAGCCTCCAGTGATGGAGGAGAATCATACTGAGCCAACACATCTTTTAATTTGTCAGACAACCCTTGACAAAACTGGCTCCTAAGAGCTGGGTCATTCCACTGAGTATCTGTTGCCCATCTACGGAACTCAGAAGAATATTCCTCCACTGGACGATTTCCTTGCCGTATTTTACGTAACTTTGTTTCAGCAAGGGAAACTCGATCCGGATCATCATATACCAGACCCAGGGCAGTAAAAAATCGATCCACTGACTGGAGATCTGGGGAGCCTGGAGGAATAGAGAACGCCCAAGATTGAGGGTCCCCTTGTAAGAGCGAGATAACAATTCCCACCCTCTGCTCTTCACTCCCAGATGACCGAGGCCGCAGCCGAAAGTACAATTTACATGCCTCCCGGAAAGTAAAAAAATTTGTCCCACCCACCAGTGAACCTGTCCGGGAGAGCAACCTTAGGTTCAGATCTGGTTTGCTCCGGGGGGAACAAAACCTTGGACTTAATGTCTGCAAACTCCATGGACAACCCCTGCAACTGCCGGGCCAGCTGGGCTACTGGATCCATGACAGCTGGAGAGAATCTTTAGTATGGCCGGTGAAAATGTCACGCTGTATAGCAGATATATATATATGTGATGACAGTAATCTATATCAAAAGGGCAACATACAATATAACATGCGCATAGATATATGATAACATAGAATTACCTGACAGAAAGTCCAGTGGGTCAATACGGAATCCGTTATACGCTGTCTCCGGCTAGAGGGTGACCGGGGTCTATGCTGACCCTAAACTGGGGTCCTAACTAATCCCTCTACCTGGAGGTACTGTTAAAGGTACAGAGGTCCAGGCCACCAGCGTAAACCCTGTCTCCTATCAATCCCTGCCAACTGTAATCTAGTCCTAAGAAGGACCCTGATTACCACCAAAGGGAATGAACAGGTAACGGTTAATGAACAGAAAGACATACAAGAAAGACAAGAAATAAAGTAAATAAAGTCTTACATACAACACTCACACACAGTAGGAACACCTAAGGTCTCAGAGATAAACTATAAGCTATAAGAGTAAAAACAACTAAGGAGCTCTTAGCTTAAGTATTCTCAGAACCGATCCAGTCTGCTAGACTACATAAAGGCTTTCACCGGCATCTAACAAGCAGACTGGCAGGTATATGAAGGAATCTAATTAGAACATAATCAAAAGCAGCCGGGCGAGGCTGGACCTAGTCTTAGCAAAGAGCTAGGTAAAATTAACTCCCTCATTACCAAACACAAAGAAACAGCAACTCAGCTGTGAGAAGTCAGAGTGTGTAATCGCGACGATCCTTGTGGCGATACACCCATGACAGTCATACAGGCACGTGGAGGCCCACACACTACTGAGCATCATTTTGACTTGTTTTAAGGACATTGCATTCCACTTTAATTTTGTGTGTGACTCCAAGTCCAGGCCTCCATTGGTTAATAAATTTGATTTCCATTGATTATTTTTGTGTGATATTGTTGTCAGCACATTCAATTTTGTATAGAACAAAGTATTCAATGAGAATATTTCATTCATTCAGCTCTAGGATGTGTTATTTGAGGTTTCCCTTTATTTTTTTGAGCAGTGTGTATATATATATATATATATATATATATATATATATATATATATACAGTACAGACCAAAAGTTTGGACACACCTTCTCATTCAAAGATTTTTCTGTATTTTCATGACTATGAAAATTGTAGAATCACTCTGAAGGCATCAAAACTATGAATTAACACATGTGGAATTATACATTACACTTTACAAAAAAGTGTGAAACAACTAAAAATATGTCTTATATTCTAGGTTCTTCAAAGTAGCCACCTTTTGCTTTGATTACTGCTTTGCACGCAGAAAAGGTGAACGGATGGATTCTACATGCCTGGTTCCCACCGTGAAGCATGGAGGAGGTGGTGTGATGGTGTGGGGGTGCTTTGCTGGTGACACTGTTGGGGATTTATTCAAAATTGAAGCGGTGAGTGGTCCAGCTCACCCCAAACCATCTCGATTGGGTTCAGGTCTAGTGACTGCGGAGACCAGGTCATCTGGCGAAGCACCCCAACACTCTCCTTCATGGTCAAATAGCCTTTACACAGTCTGGAGGTGTGTTTGGGGTCATTGTCCTGTTGAAAAATAAATGATGGTCCAACTAAACGCAAACCGGATGGAATAGCATGCTGCTGCAAGATGCTCTGGTAGCCATTCTGGTTCACTATGCCTTCAGTTTTGAATAAATCCCCAACAGTGTCCCCAGCAAAGCACCCCCACACCATCACACTTGCCACCTCAATGGTAGTCTATCTGGATGACATTCTCATCTTTTCTCCAGATATGGTCTCCCACCGGAGATGTCTGCAAGGTCTTCGACCTCTTGCGGGCAAATTCCCTATATGCGAAGTTGGAGAAGTGCATGTTTGAGCAGGAGTCTCTACCGTTCCTGGGCTATATCATCTCCACCCAGGGATTGGCTATAGATCCTGCCAAACTACAGGCTGTAATGGATTGGCAAGAACCCCACTCTCTTAAAGCGGTGCAGCCATCCCCGCTGCGGTCCCCCATTCGTCTCCGGCTGCAGTGGAGCCTGCTCAGCAGAGACGTCGGTCCCAGCGTCTCGCCCAATCTAATACTGTGCAGAGGATGACTGCTGCCTCCCCAGTTCCTGCCATTGTAACCAGTGCAGGTCAGCGGCAAGCAGACGTAGTTGGGACTAAGTCCTGTGTGTTCCCTTCTGAGCATGCTCAGGGTAATATCTCTCATAGGAGATCAGGGGTCACATGGTCGGGTACTGCAGCGACTCCCATTGGTCCTCCAGGAAGGTCCTGAAGCTGCTTTAGTTCTGGAGCAGCTTTCCCATTGGTCCTTTTCTGGAAGGTCCTGTAGCTGCTACTATAAAAGGTGTGCATGACCGCACGGCGGCGTGCTAGTATCAAATCTGTTACGTGCTTGCACCAGTGTGGTCCTGTATGCATGTGGTTAGGTCTAGCTGAAATAAGCCCCTAGAATACCGGCACCTCTGGTGAGGATTTTTTTATGCACGTGTTCAGGGCTCGGCTGAAAACACCATTAGAATACCGGCTACTCCGGTGAGGAGATTATTGCTTGTGTTCTGATTGCATGACCATAGACTGCAATCCGCTTAGCAGTCATCTGTGTCCCCTGTGAGTCTAACAAGACACAGTCTTTGTCACAGCGACTCTGTGAATTAACAGAGTCCGCTTATATCGCCATATTGCGCTACAGCATTTTATTTAGCGACTCTGTGGAATAACAGAGTTTGCCCATACCGCCATATAATGCTACGGCGTTTACATCTGCGACTCTGCGGGATAACAGAGTTCGCTCATACTGCCTATTTGCGCCATCTTACTAGCAGCAGGCTCTGCCTGCACCGTGGACCCCGGGCTGCGAATGCACCTCTCCTTAATATCTATTAGGTGCGTTCCGCAGGCCCTTAACAGTATGTTATATCCAATTTATCTGGCGTCCAAAATAAAAAGAGAAAAAAAACCTTATCAATGGTTGGAGCAATCTGACAAATGTCAAGCTATACCATGGTAAATTATTGGCCATATATAATTCTCATCAATTAGTATACTTTTCTTTACCTTTTCCCATCCTTTGGTTCAACTTGATGGACATGTCTTTTTTTTTGCCTCCATATTAACTATGTAACTGTGTAAGCCAGCTTATATATAGGTATAAAAGACAGCGTACGGCTAAAGTGATGTGAAAAAAAATATCTCTATATTTTAAATAATTTTTTTATACAGACAAGCCTATTGTCTTTATTTTCCACATGAGTAAATATCTATTCTAAGCTAAAGGATAGTCTTTCATGGTTGATTAACTGAAACACCTAAGAGCCCCCATCAGGAAATCCTATTCTCTACTGACTAATGAGGAACAATTTGAATTTAGAAGGTATATCCACATAGGGATGGTAATTACATAACACAAAGAGGAAATGTGTAAAAGATGGGATTGCCTTCCAGGCCATTCTACCTTGTGCTGTATAATAATGATGCTATACCATAGAAAATGTGCAACAAAACAATATTTATTTGCATAATGTTGGCATATTCTGCAGCACGAGGCAATACCCAGTGTAGCTGCTTTTTATGGTTTGCACACACATTTTTAAGGTATACACGTTTATAAGCATGTAAGAAAATGGCTGGACTAAATTTTCAATTATTCCAGTAACTTCAAACAGGATCCATATTATTAAAGGGTTGTCCACTAATAATATCAGATCAGTGGTGGTTAAAGCCTGGCATCTACGCCAATCAGCTGTTCCCCTTGCCAGTGGTGGCTGGATTTGATTAGTTGACAACTGTATAGTGGGCACAGCCAGGTACTGCACATCTGCCGCTATTCGACTCTGCAGTAGCCTAATATACAGTTGATAGAGCTATGCTGTTCAGCTCTGAAACTAGTCACATGCGTCCGAAACGAGGAAAAGCTGAACAGTGGGATTGCCCCCACCAGTCTAATATTGATGACCTATTCTAAGGATATGCCATCAATATAGAAGAAGTGGACAACAACTTCATATGGCAAACCACGAGATATTTACCTTTTGAAATTATGTACCATCCCCACTTTGCAGGTGCCATGGTCTCCAGCATCAAATTTTTGTCACAATGACCTGCAATATACATGAATGCCACCTGTCAATATATTAATATGAAACATAACATGGATGCCAGTCCTGACCGCAGTGCCATTGTAGCCCATGTACCCACCATCATGTCGCAGTGAGTAGAAGTATGAAACCCCAGGTCCACCATCTGATAATCCTGATAAATTGTCAGTTAATGATAGAAATGAGAACTGCAATCTACCCAAGCAACATTACATTGCTTAAGGTACAATACTATTAGGCATCCTTTACACACTTTTTACAAACCAAAGATAAAATAAAAAATGTTGCAAAAAAAGTTATGAATTTCATGACTTGACCAGTGATCTGTATCAAAAGAGCTCTCTTTCTCATTTCAGCCAACCCCCTTTCTATATACAAAAAAAGGTTGCACTTTATCGTGCCAAAGCAAGTCAATGTGAAATATGAAACATGAATAGCAATATGGCTTTTGAATATTAGAAAAAAATGAATGAGACGCTTTGCACAAAATTTGGCCAAATAATGCCTGCCCATACACCAACGTCAAGGTGGTCTCAGAACGTATGGGTCCCTGCCTATGTGAACATACCTCTATTAGGCTGACATCTGAATTCCTGGGTGAATGTGGACACCTCTGTCAGTAAAGCTTGCCTTTTCTGGGTGAGCAGGAACCTGCTATAATTAAAATCACCACATGGTGATGGGTGAAGTGCTCGGTCAGTAAGCTAACATAGAAGTAAAAGAAAACTGACTGGCACATCCAAACCAGTGTGAATTAGGTGCAAACCAGGAGCAGCTACCTCCATAGACAATATACAAAAAAAGGTTGCACTCTATCGTGCCAAAGCAAGTCAATGTGAAATATGAAACATGAATAGCAATATGGCTTTTGAATATTAGAAAAAAATGAATGAGACGCTTTGCACAAAATTTGGCCAAATAATGCCTGCCCATACACCAACGTCAAGGTGGTCTCAGAACGTATGGGTCCCTGCCTATGTGAACATACCTCTATTAGGCTGACATCTGAATTCCTGGGTGAATGTGGACACCTCTGTCAGTAAAGCTTGCCTTTTCTGGGTGAGCAGGAACCTGCTATAATTAAAATCACCACATGGTGATGGGCGGAGTGCTCGGTCAGTAAGCTAACATAGAAGTAAAAGAAAACTGACTGGCACATCCAAACCAGTGTGAATTAGGTGCAAACCAGGAGCAGCTACCTCCATAGACAATATACAAAAAAAGGTTGCACTCTATCGTGCCAAAGCAAGTCAATGTGAAATATGAAACATGAATAGCAATATGGCTTTTGAATATTAGAAAAAAATGAATGAGACGCTTTGCACAAAATTTGGCCAAATAATGCCTGCCCATACACCAACGTCAAGGTGGTCTCAGAACGTATGGGTCCCTGCCTATGTGAACATACCTCTATTAGGCTGACATCTGAATTCCTGGGTGAATGTGGACACCTCTGTCAGTAAAGCTTGCCTTTTCTGGGTGAGCAGGAACCTGCTATAATTAAAATCACCACATGGTGATGGGCGGAGTGCTCGGTCAGTAAGCTAACATAGAAGTAAAAGAAAACTGACTGGCACATCCAAACCAGTGTGAATTAGGTGCAAACCAGGAGCAGCTACCTCCATAGACAATATACAAAAAAAGGTTGCACTCTATCGTGCCAAAGCAAGTCAATGTGAAATATGAAACATGAATAGCAATATGGCTTTTGAATATTAGAAAAAAATGAATGAGACGCTTTGCACAAAATTTGGCCAAATAATGCCTGCCCATACACCAACGTCAAGGTGGTCTCAGAACGTATGGGTCCCTGCCTATGTGAACATACCTCTATTAGGCTGACATCTGAATTCCTGGGTGAATGTGGACACCTCTGTCAGTAAAGCTTGCCTTTTCTGGGTGAGCAGGAACCTGCTATAATTAAAATCACCACATGGTGATGGGCGGAGTGCTCGGTCAGTAAGCTAACATAGAAGTAAAAGGAAACTGACTGGCACATCCAAACCAGTGTGAATTAGGTGCAAACCAGGAGCAGCTACCTCAATAGACAATATACAAAAAAGGTTGCACTCTATGTGCCAAAGCAAGTCAATGTGAAATATGAAACATGAATAGCAATATGGCTTTTGAATATTAGAAAAAAATGAATGAGACGCTTTGCACAAAATTTGGCCAATATGCTGCCCTTACACCAACGTCAAGGTTGGTTCAGAACGTATGGGTCCTGCCTATGTGAACATACCTCTAATTAGGCTGACCATCTGATATTCCTGGGTGAATGTGGAACTCTGTCAGTAAAGCTTGCCTTATTCGGGTGAGCGGAACCTGCTATAATTAAAATCACCACACATGGTGATGGGCGGATAGGCATTGTCAGTAAGCTAAACATATGAAGTGCTTTGGCACTATAGAGTGCAACCTTTTTTTGTATATTGTCTATGGAGGTAGCTGCTCCTGGTTTGCACCTAATTCACACTGGTTTGGATGTGCCAGTCAGTTTTCTTTTACTTCTATGTTAGCTTACTGACCGAGCACTCCGCCCATCACCATGTGGTGATTTTAATTATAGCAGGTTCCTGCTCACCCAGAAAAGGCAAGCTTTACTGACAGAGGTGTCCACATTCACCCAGGAATTCAGATGTCAGCCTAAGAGAGGTATGTTCACATAGGCAGGGACCCATACGTTCTGAGATCACCTTGACGTTGGTGTATGGGCAGGCATTATTTGGCCAGATTTTGTGCAAAGCGTCTCATTCATTTTTTTCTAATATTCAAAAGCCATATTGCTATTCATGTTTCATATTTCACATTGACTTGCTTTGGCACGATAGAGTGCAACCTTTTTTTGTATATTGTCTATGGAGGTAGCTGCTCCCGGTTTGCACCTAATTCACACTGGTTTGGATGTGCCAGTCAGTTTTCTTTTACTTCTATGTTAGCTTACTGACCGAGCACTCCGCCCATCACCATGTGGTGATTTTAATTATAGCAGGTTCCTGCTCACCAGAAAAGGCAAGCTTTACTGACAGAGGTGTCCACATTCACCCAGGAATTCAGATGTCAGCCTAAGAGAGGTATGTTCACATAGGCAGGGACCCATACGTTCTGAGACCACCTTGACGTTGGTGTATGGGCAGGCATTATTTGGCCAAATTTTGTGCAAAGTGTCTTATTCATTTTTTTCTAATATTCAAAAGCCATATTGCTATTCATGTTTCATATTTCACATTGACTTGCTTTGGCACGATAGAGTGCAACCTTTTTTTGTATATTGTCTATGGAGGTAGCTGCTCCTGGTTTGCACCTAATTCACACTGGTTTGGATGTGCCAGTCAGTTTTCTTTTACTTAACCCCCTTTCTATAAACATCGGCTGTGATGGAGACAGGTCTGGCTTTTCTATTAAAATGACTCAGCCAACAAGTCTTTCATACACATCACTGGTCACGTGGTGAAGTGGAGGTGCCGACCATACCTGAACAATACCTCGGTCTTGCCTATCCAACCCCTCCACCACACGCACACTCTCACAGACCCAGCAGCCTTTATTAAAATAACGTAACAATAACAAAATAACAATAACAACCTACCATATTAAATGACTATCATGAATACAAGGAAGAGGTCAAGGGGTATTTGAAGACCCACCAGATAAAGTTCTGCACCATCGGTTCAATGGCTCTCCTGATAAATGGATGCTAGTTAATGACCCTCTGAGACCTCGGCCCAGTAAAGTCCCCAAGTATTTGAGACCAGTAGACGTATGGGGGTGAGCCCCACCTAAAAGAGTCCCCTCCCCTTTTTATCAAATCACTAGTGGCTTTTCAAAGACACATCAGCTGCCATGATATAGTGCATAACCTTAAGTTGATCAAAATTATCACCAACGCATCAATCTACTGCTATGAAATATGAAAATTTTGTGGGATGCTTCTCTAGCAACGATCTGCCTATATTCTGCCCTGTCACCCCACCCCTATATATCACTAGCACGTCCATCACTCGGATAAGTCTATGTCACCATTTTCTCCCTTCATTTTCTTGCTGTCCTCTTTACCACTCCCCCATCATTGCTCATATGATCTTACCTGGCCCTGAAATACATTATTTTTATTATTATTTATTCCATTCATGTGGCCTTCCCTTGTATCCCCTTAGAGTCGCCGTTTGGGCTTCACTGTTCTCTTAATTTCTTTTATTAGAGGAAGAAAAGATTAACATTAAAAGGCATTTTTTTCAGTATGAGCAACCTCTTTAATGAGGACCTGTATGTTTTAAAAACAAAACAAAAAAAAGCTGTAATGATAGTGCAAACCATTTACAGTAATTGTTAGAAGAAGTACAAGTAGTTGAATAGTAGTCAATCACTCACTTTTTGAATAGCACTGGCAGGGTAGGTGTATGTATAATACTGTAGAGGTAGTGCAATTTCTGGAAAAAAGGAACAAAATACTTGAAAGGCTCTACCGGTCTATATTTTGTGTTTTGGAACGGAATTGAATGGGGCTGAACTGCACTACTACACGCAACTTGTGGACTGGTGGACACTGTTTTTTTTTTTAAGCAAGCAGCCATATACTGAACTCATAACTTGCTTTGGTGCATAGAGATTGATTTACCAGTTCTGGTATGTATAATTACATCTTCAGGGATTGAAATTCAGTTCACTTTAGTTAAGTCTAAAACTTTCGTCATCATTTCTGGCATCTGTTGAAGCTAGATCGCCAACTACCACCTTCGATCCTACTGTACCCTTTCAATGGCTATAGAAGACTTCTGCTTTTCCAACTGTTGTCATAAACCTGTGTTAACTTTATATTTTCAGCATTCACACCATCTTACTAATGAAAATAACCTTTACATGGGTCTGTTCTCTTTTTAATTAGTTGAAAGTTGAAACCTAGGCTCCCAAAAAAGTGAAGCTGAGAGAGAAGGAAAAAGTCTATGTAACAAGTTGTGCTGTTTTTATATAGTTAGGTTAACGTGATCCTCGTACAGTTACACAAAACGCATCAGACATTTTAATATTAGTTATGTATTTCCTTCCTCATAGATCATCATGTTTATGAAGTAACAGTAGCACATACATTTATTTTCTTCCTACAATGGGAAGAACCAAACAGGATAATGTATAAGGAAATCTGTCATTAAAATCAACCCCACCTTCCCCTTCCTTGGATATATGGATATGCAAGTCTTAGAAAGATATAAAAGTGTCGACTGATTTAAGGCACTGCCACAACTTAGCGACCGCACCAGCGATCATGACAATGACTTAACCTGGCGAGATCGCTAGTGTGATCGCTATGTGATCACTTAGATTCCAAACACATCTCATCAGCGATCTGTGATTCCAAACACAACTCATCAGTAGAGTTGAGCGATACTTTCCATATCAATAAGTATCGGATCGGAATGGGTATCGCCGATACCCAAAAAGTATCGGCGATACCTGATACCGATACCGGAAATCCAATGTAAGTCTATGGGAACAAAATATCGGAATTAAAAAAAACCCATTCTTGCCTTGTAGGTTAATTGTACATGAAGGAAAACAACAAAGAGTAATGTAGAATGTATTGGGGGAGGTTGAGGACACATTAAAGGCATAGATGTTTAACCCAATCAAATGAAATAGCAGTAATCCTTTTTTTTTAAAGACGTTCGGATTGACGAAGAAATTTACAATGTTGTTAACCTTTTTTCTATTTTGGCAAATATGTATGTTTCACAACTTCCATGCTCTTCACCATTTTTAACTTCTGCCACACTTTCTCCTTCATAATCTTCAGCAGCATCATCTTTTTCATCAAATTATTCTTCATCTTCACCTTATTTATCTTCTTCTTAAACTTCTTGCTATTCATCTTTTTGTTAACATTACTCATATTCTTCTTATTAAACTATTATTCTTCTTCATATTCTACTTCTTCATCTTCTTCCTATTCATCTTCTTCATCATATTCTTATTTGTGACAGAGATTCCTGTACTTGTAATCTGTAAAAGTATGAATTTTTCATCCTTCCGTTCTTGCTGTCACCAAATATTTAAATTACAAGTGTTTGTCCGCGTTCAGTTTAGCCTGCAGCAGCAGCAGGCCTTTTCCAGGGGCACCACGAGGAGGAACGGACTCACCCCCATACACTGCTTAGTCTTCTTCTGCTTATAATTTAGAGCATATATTTAGCTCTTAATTTTGGTCTTATACTTCATGTTCTTCTGCTTTTTGATCTTCTGCTTATTGTTCTTCTGTCTCTTGTTCTGTATCTTGTAGTTTGTCTTAACCTTCTTTTGTCCTGTTGGTGATCTTCTGGGTAATCTTTTATTTGTTCTTTGTGATGGTGTTCAGGCTGGTTGGCTTGATGCTCGTCGTCCTTGTGGTCGTCGTCTTCTTCGGGGTGGTCTCCAGGGTCGTCGTCGTCATCCTCTTCAGGGTCCTCGTCTTCAGGGTCCTCGTCTTCGGGCTCGTCGTCTTCTTCGGGGTGGTCATCAGGGTCGTCGTCTTCATTGTTGGTGATCCATAGTGATTACCCAAAAAAACATTTAAAAAATCTTCAATTTGGAAATGTAGCTGAAGGTACAAGAAGGCTGACTAACTTCCGAGAACCAGCTGACGTTACTGGAACCCGGACGGGTATCAGATTGTACAAGAGACAATGGAAGTAACGAGGACCAGCTGACTGTGCTGGAACCCGGAGGGGCAGCAGAAGGAAAAGAGCCAATGGCACAACCGAGGACCAGCTGCGTTACTGGTACACGGTTACTAAGCAGGAGGTACCTGTGCTCCAAAGCACTACCAAGGACAGCAGACGTTGCTGGAACTCGGATACCGAGATGGAGGCACCTAGCAAGCTGCGGAGAACCAGCTGACGGTACTGGACGGACGGTAGAGAGGAAAACCAATGGAAGTAACGGACGTGACGTACTGGAACCCGGAGGGGCGCAGAGAAAGCCAAGGCACACAGGGTGACGTTACGGACACGGACAACAATACTGCCAAGCTACAAGGAAACGTTCTGGAACTCGTACGAAGGGCACGCCAAGGCACGGAGACTGCGAGGCGAGGTTACAGAAGTCCCAAACAGCCGAGCGCTAGTCCCAGTCCTACAGTGGGTGATTGTCCTATTGTCACAACGGAAACAGCCTTTATTTACATATCCCGCAGCACACATAGGAAGCACCTAAACTGCAGGCACCATAGAGTCGGCTAACCCGACCGCAACACGACAGGACAACTTATTGGAGACTAAGTGACGTTTACACTGACAGGAAACAGCTGGCGTGCTGTAACCAGTCTGGGCAGGAGTGAGTACCCGTGCCAATTACACTTCCGAGCAACAACTGGGGTGTTGGAGCCCAGGGATGAGAGGAGAACAGAGTGGAGGCAGCAGGACTTTTTGCCGTTCACACAGCAGGGGAACAGCTGACATTACTGAACCCCAGTAACACAGGAGCAAGTGTTGACCGTGCTAACAGCACTTCCGAGCAACAACTGGCGGTGTTGGAGCCCAGGAATGAGAGGAGAACAGGGTGGAGGCAGCAGGACTTTTTGCCGTTCACACAGCAGGGGAACAGCTGACATTACTGAACCCCAGTAACACAGGAGCAAGTGTTGACTGTGCTCACAGCACTTCCGAGCAACAACTGGCGGTGTTGGAGCCCAGGGATGAGAGGAGAACAGGGTGGAGGCAGCAGGACTTTTTGCCGTTCACACAGCAGGGGAACAGCTGACATTACTGAACCCCAGTAACACAGGAGCAAGTGTTGACCGTGCTAACAGCACTTCCGAGCAACAACTGGCGGTGTTGGAGCCCAGGGTCAAGGAGGATGTTTAAATACTAGATCAAGTATTTTCCTTGTTACGTGTCAATTAAAAATGTCTATACTCCAAACAAGAGAAATATAACCTTTAGTACCATAAGATGATGATTTTACTTTAAAAAATCAATATAAATTAAGAATTGACAAACATAAACGCATACATTAACATGTTGAAAAGCAATGCAAACCACAAAAAAAATTGGATAAGTAATCTGCTATACGGTTTTAAATAAAAGCATACAAGTACATATCAGAATCCATTAATGATGGATAAGTAACAGTATGTACACCATTTTTATTGTATAGACAATGAATGTCTGACTTCAAAACATAATCAGCATTACAAGTTATCTGTGACATTCATAAAACTTTACATTTGCAGAATAATATCACTAAACAGTTTATAAAAATATATAAAATTTCCATCATGTAATACTGATAATATGTGCCAATCATTTATATTAACAGACATAACCTTTAAAAGTGCATAGTGCATAGTGAAAATAGCTATTTATGCCTGACTGTGGACTTGCAAGCATGACAACGGATAGATAAGGTATATATAGATGAGACTGCATAGCCACAGATGGTGAATGGCGATGTAATACTGTACCTCAATAAAGTGTGCGTCACTACTACATCCTTTTTTTTATATAGCTTTATAAACAGGGTACGTGCATGTATGCTTGCGCCTTTGTTTGGACGCACAAACTGGCTTCCTGCTGTGACGCGTTGGGTATTGGAGCGTCTGTGCGTCTTATGACGCAGACTAACATTCACGTTGCGCATCGTTCATCATCGCAAGCGTACCAACAACACAAAGGCGTTGTCATGACTGCTTTACTCAGTAAACATGCACCTATGATGAAACATACACGCATGTGCCCTATTACATAAGAAGCTACAAGAAAAACGCGTGTGAGGTGTGACACAGCTGTTTTGTTAAGGTACAGTATTATATCGACATTGTACAGGTGTCGCTATTCAGTCTGATAACTAGATATCATTCACCTTTTCTATCAGTTGTCGTTGTTTCAGCACCACTTGCAGGTATATATTTTGCTATTGTGACTATGCACTATTGACTTTAACAAGGTAATGCATGATTTTTGTTACCGATTATCATGTTTACATGATGGACCTTTATGATATGGGCTGTTAACTTTCTAATTAAATATGTATTTTTTAAAATGACACAAGTATAAGTAATGTTGAAGAGGACTATTCCTACATCCATTGTTTGCACAATATTACAGGTGTACATCACGTCCCTTAATCAACATTGGATTATTATATTTACTTGTATGCTTTTATTTAAAAGCCAAGAACACTGAAGTCTAACCTTCGCACTGCAGCTGTTGTCAAAGTTCAACCCACATTATGCACTTCCAACATTGCAGCATTTGAGTCATGATGTGAGTTGGATTTGTCTAAGCTATGGAGTGACAAGGTTGACCATCAGTATCCTATAGCATAAGTAGGCTTTTGTGTTAGCATTTGTGTTCGACATGTGCATATCTGCAATAATATGTCACAATTATTTTGTTACAGATTTGTGACAAAGACTAATCATTTTATGGTTTTGAAGCTGACGTTTCACTTGTTTACAGCTTAGAAATCAGGGTGTAGCCTCATATCTATGTGTAGCACTAGCCACTTTGACATGTCATGTTTTTTTCACCATGTGTAGGTAGCTAGCAGTAATTTTTGCCAGACACACAGCAGGGGAACAGCAGGCGTTACTGAACCCCACAAACACATCAGCGATTGTTTTCATCTGTGCATCCAACACTTCTGAGCAGCAACTGGCGGTGTTGAAGCCCAGGGTCAAGGAGGGTGTAGGCAGAGGCCTAGTATGAGATGTTTGAAGTTTAATTTGTAGTTAGCAGCAGTAATTTTTGCCAGACACACAGCAGGGGAACAGCAGGTGTTACTGAACCCCACAAACACATCAGCGATTGTTTTCATCTGTGCATCCAACACTTCTGAGCAGCAACTGGCGGTGTTGAAGCCCAGGGTCAAGGAGGGTTTGGAAATAAAATATTGAGTTATTGCCTTGTTACGTGGCCATTGCAAATGTATGTACTTCAAACAAGAATAAATGAAGTTTTACTAGGACAATAAAATGATGAATTTCAATTCCAAGAATAAAACTAAATACCCTGCAAACAGAAACGCATATAAGCACATGGCAACAAGAAATGGAACAACACACCACCCAAAAATTAGTTTACAAAATATAGTGTTGTAAATTTAAGAGTAAAAGTCCATTTTTGTATTTAGGAATAATGCGTAAGGAACGCTATGTTAAACCATAACATAGTGAAGACAATGGATTTTGTAATAGTCACTCATCATCATCATTACAATTTATATGTGACAGTCACACACATTTCAATTATTTAAGTTAAGAAAATTGTTACTTTTGACAGCATGTATGACATGTCCAGCATGGACTCATCAATGTGATGACGCAATAATGTACGATAAAAAATAACCATTTAAAAAAACATTATGCATTGTCACAATTTAAGTGTGTGCCTGCAAGTGTAGGTGAAACAAAGGCTACGGATAGCAAAGGTATATTCTATGTCTGTATCAGACAGTGGACAGCCTCTGATGGGTAATGGCAATGTTATACTGTACGTCAATAAAGTCTGCGGCTGCAATCATGCATTTTTTGCTTGTACAGTGTTGAAGAGGGTAAAAGCATGTCTGGTTGCGCAAGGCTTTATCCGTCAACACTACCTTCCTACTGTCACGCGTAGGGTAGGGTAGCGTGTGTCTATTATATGACTCTATAAAATGTGACCTTACGCAGCGTTATTCTGCCCTAGGGACGCCAAAAATACGACAGCAGTAATCATTTACTGTATAATACTCCACCTATGAGCAACAAAAAAAGCACGTTCCCTCTTTAACAATCTACAAGACAAACAAGCATGATGGTTGACGCTGCCTTTATTGAGGTACAGTATTAGATCGACATTGTCCATGAGTAACTATGCACTGTGATACCTATATACCATTATTAATTTATATCTGTTGTGGTTGTTTCACCAGCACTTGCAGGTATAACTACCTATTGTCAGTATGCATGATGCACTTTCTAGATGTAATAATTTATTATTGCACATTATTACCAGGTTTAGATGCTGGCCATTTCATATATGGTGTGTGAAGTTACAGTTGGCATCAGTCTGTGTATTTTATTATGTCTGTCATAAATATAACTCGTGAGGATGATGATGATGATGTTTATGATTCGTACATCCATTGACTGCATTATCTTACAGGTACAGATAAAGTTCCTTAAAAAGCATTAATTGATAAGTATGAAATGTACTTTTATGCATTAATTTCAAAAAGTGAGCACTATGTTTTAGTTTTGTTACTATTTATAATAGACATGTGCAGATATGCGCTGTGATGACAAATTATTATTTGTCCATATTTCTTATAAAAATTTATCATTCTAGGCCTGGAAAACTTCAAACTTTCCTGTTTTAAGCATAACAATCAGGGTGACGGCTCTTCCCTATTTGGAGCATGTTCGACATGGGTTTTTCTGTGCATGTGTAGGGAACAGGAGACTTCTTGCCGGACACACAGCAGGGGAACAGCTGGCGTTACTGAACCCCACTAACACTATAGCTTGTGTATTGGTCTGTGGACACGACACTTCTGAGCAGCAACTGGCAGTGTTGTAGCCCAGGGAGTAGAGTTCAGGTGGTAGAAAGATGAACATAACAGGAGACATGGATAACGTTGCCAACCAGTTATTTAATCGGAAACCGGACAGGCAAATTCAGGCGAGATCCATACCTTGTTCATTTTCAGAAAAGTAAGCCGGTCTACATTATCGGAGGATAGTCGCATGCGACGGTCTGTTAGTACACCACCTGCAGCACTAAAGACGCGCTCCGATAATACACTGGCAGCAGGGCAAGCCAGCACCTCCAATGCATACTGGCTAAGCTCTGGCCATGTATCCAGCTTAGAGACCCAAAACTTGAATGGGGAAGAGCCATCTGGGAGTACACTGAGAGGGCAAGACATGTAGTCTGTCACCATCTTACGGAAACGTTGCCTCCTGCTGACTGGAGCCGTCTCGGATGGTGTAGACATTGGTGGCGCTGCCACAAAACTTCGCCACATTTGGAACATACTGGTCTTGCCCTGTGCAGAGGCGCTGCTTGTGCTCCCTCTTGTTGCAGAGCTGTCTCCACTGCCTCGACGCACAGAGCTGCTTTGTAAAGCAGTAGCAGCAGCAGTGCTCTCGGCTGGAATGGAGAACATTATGGATTGCACCAGTGTGTCTTGGTACTCCCGCATTTTACGCTCCCGGTTCAACGGTGTGATGAGGCTTTGTAAGTTGTCCCGGTAGCGAGGGTCTAGGAGGGTGTACACCCAATAATCAGACGTGGTGAGAATGTGGGCGATGCGGCGGTCGTTTCTCAGGCACTGCAGCATGAAATCAACCATGTGCTGCAGACTCCCAACTGGCCAAGAAAAACTGTCCCCTGCAAGAGGCGTCATCTCTGCCTGCTCTGCATCACCCCACCCTCGCTCTACATACTGACTAGAGCGTTGTGTACCTCCCTCTTGAGCGATGTCTTCCTCCTCCATTGACTTCCTCATCCTCCTCACAAAGTGAGCCCTGCCCAGCCCTTTGTGAGGAACCACGTTGCGCTGACTGTCCAGAAGGTGATGGAATTTGTGACTCCTCATCCTCTACCTCTTCCAAAACCTCATTCCTTAGTGCTTGCAGTGTTTTTTGAAGCAGGCAGATAAGGGGGACAGTCAGGCTGACTAGTGCATCATCTGCACTCGCCATCCGCGTTGACTCATCAAACGCACGCAAAACGTGGCAGATGTCCTTCATAGAGGCCCACTCAGTAGTGGTGAAGTGTGAACGGCGCAAATTGCGAGTTGATTGCGCCTGATGCAGCTGATACTCCATTACTGCTGGCTGCTGCTCACACAACCGCTCCAACATATGTAACGTGGAATTCCACTGGTGGGTACGTCACATATGATGCGATGTTCAGGAAGGCAAAATCTGTGTTGCAGAGCTTCAATGCGCGATCTGGCCATGCTGGAACGTCGCAAGTGAGCGCACTCTAGGCGGACCTTGTGCATCAGTGCATCAAGATCCGGATAGTCCCTCAAAAAACTCTGCACGACCAAGTTGAGCACATGTGCCAGACATGGTATGTGAGTGAGGTTGCCAAGGCCCAGAGCTGCCACCAGATTTCGGCCATTGTCACACACTACCAAGCCTGGCTGGAGATTCGCTGGCAAAAACCACACGTCGCTCTCCTGCTTGATGGCATTCCAGAGCTCCTGCGCTGTGTGGCTTCGATTCCCCATGGAAATTAATTTCAGGACGGCCTGTTGACGTTTGGCCACGGCTGTGCTCATATCGGTCGCAACAGGTAAGCGTTCACGGGTGCATGTGGAGGTAGACCGTGACGGCTCCTGCAGCGATGATTCTGAGGAACTGGAGTAGGAGGAGGAGTCAATGTGTACAGACTGGATTCCTGCAATCCTTGGAGTTGGCAGAACACGTACAGCGCCACTCGCAAGATCTGTACCCGGCTCCACAACATTGACCCAATGGGCAGTGAGGGAAAGGTATCGTCCCTAGCCATGGGTACTGGTCCATGCATCGGTGGTCAGGTGGACCTTGCTACTGACGGCGTTTAGTAGCGCATGTTTAATTTTTCCCTCAACATGCTTTTGCAGACCAGGGACGGCTTGCCTGCTGAAATAAAATCGGCTGGGCACATTGTATTGTGGGACTGCCAATGCCATTAAGTTACGGGAAACTGTCAGTCTCCACCAGCCTGAATGACAGCATTTCAAGGGACAGGAGTTTTGCAATGCCAGCATTCAGAGCCTGTGCTCGTGGATGGTTTGCCGAGTATGGCCGTCTTTTATCCCATGCCTGTGCTACCGATGGCTGTTTTGTGGCCTGGGAGTGTGAGGATGACAGGGAACTTGCAGCTGTGGGTGGAATAACATTGGGTCTCTGGACAACAGTGACAGAGGTTCTTCCATGGCGATCCTGTGAGGAAGCCGAACCAGCTGTGTGTGAGCTGGAGGAAGAGGCTCCAACACGAGCTGAAGATGTAGGTGCTGCTGTAGGTTGGCCTACATCTCCAGTGTGTCTTTGTAACTCAACCACGTGCTTTGTCCGCACATGTTTCCACATATTTGTGGTATTGAGGTTACTGACACTTTTACCTCTTTTTACTTTTTGATTACACAGCTTGCATTTGACATAGCAAATATCATCTGCAATTGTGTCAAAAAAGGACCACGCAGTGCAAGTCCTGGGAGTGCCCGTTTTAGCTTTGGAAGAGAACTGCTCCGAACGGGTGCCAAACTGGAGGCTACAGGCAACCGAGTCTGCAGCCTACCTTTCCCCTCTGTTTGGACCGTTGGGGCAATCTCTTCCTCAGAGCTGCTCCCACCACCTTCCTGTTCCTCACGCCATGTTGGGTCTTGGACCTCATCATCTCCACTACCCTCTTCCAACACCTGCTGCTGTTGGGTGGTCTGGCCAGCACCATGCTCAACAGAAACTGGCACCTGAGTCTCATCATCATCAGATGCGTTCTGCGGTGTGCTGACCATCGGCACTGGCTCATCCGTCTCTTCAGATTCAGAGAGACACAGCTGTTGCGCATCACTGCATACTCCCTCTTCTTCACATTCCAGAATGCTGCTTGGCTGGGCCCCTGTTTGCAAGCCAACAGATTCTGAGAATAGAAGCAGAGACTCAGCTGGCTCCTGTAAAGAGCTCTCTGACTGCCTGGGCAATTTGGCAGGCTGTGAAGAGACAGATGGTTGTTCAACAGTGCTGTGGTCCTGAGAGGAGGTGGAAGCAATTGAAGTCGATGCATTGGCTGCCATCCAACCAACAACGGCTTCAATTTGTTCTTCCCACAGCAGGGGGGTACGCCGACCTCCTACAAAAGTGCGCATAAAGGAACGCTCACGGGGAAAACTGGTGGATGCTGTGTCACTGGGGGCGGCAGCAGCCACAGAATCCCCACGTCCTCTCCCTGCTGAAACTCCACGGCCACGACCACGTGCCTTACTCCCTGCCTTCTTCATCTTGGTAGATTGATAAAGAAAGTCAGAAAAGTTATAAGGCCTAAGTGTGGTTATTCCTCAGAGACTGCAGTGAACACTGCAGACAACTGTTCACTAGCTGTGAAAGGCCCCTTTGTGTACTTCTATAGTGTTTGCAACCAATATATTGTATACGGATGGAAGCGCGTCACACTAACAGATTTGAGTTTTTTTGAAATAGAATGGAGCAGCACCAATTTGAGAAAAATGTCAAGGATGAAGCAGTGACACACGCTCAGCAGACTACAACCAGCAGTGGTTGAAGAACTAACTAGAGCGTGATCTGCACTCAAAAAATGAAAACCTCACAGACTACAGTGAACACTGCAGACAACTGTTCACTAGCTGTGAAAGGCCCCTTTGTGTACTTCTATAGTGTTTGCAACCAATGTATTGTATACGGATGGAAGCGTGTCACACTAATAGATTTGAGTTTTTTGAAATAGAATGGAGCAGCACCAATTAGAGAAAAATGTCAAGGATGAGGCAGTGACACACGCTCAGCAGACTACAACCAGCAGTGGTTGAAGAACTAACTGGAGCGTGATCTGCACTCAAAAAATGAAAATCTCACAGACTACAGTGAACACTGCAGACAACTGTTCACTAGCTGTGAAAGGCCCCTTTGTGTACTTCTATAGTGTTTGCAACCAATGTATTGTATGCGGATGGAAGCGTGTCACACTAATAGATTTGAGTTTTTTAAATAGAATGGAGCAGCACCAATTAGAGAAAAATGTCAAGGATGAGGCAGTGACACACGCTCAGCAGACTACAACCAGCAGTGGTTGAAGAACTAACTGGAGCGTGATCTGCACTCAAAAAATGAAAACCACACAGACTACAGTGAACACTGCAGACAACTGTTCACTAGCTGTGAAAGGCCCCTTTGTGTACTTCTGTAGTGTTTGCAACCAATGTATTGTATACGGATGGAAGCGCGTCACACTAATAGATTTGAGTTTTTTGAAATAGAATGGAGCAGCACCAATTAGAGAAAAATGTCAAGGATGAGGCAGTGACACACGCTCAGCAGACTACAACCAGCAGTGGTTGAAGAACTAACTGGAGCGTGATCTGCACTCAAAAAATGAAAACCTCACAGACTACAGTGAACACTGCAGACAACTGTTCACTAGCTGTGAAAGGCCCCTTTGTGTACTTCTGTAGTGTTTGCAACCAATGTATTGTATACGGATGGAAGCGCGTCACACTAATAGATTTGAGTTTTTTTGAAATAGAATGGAGCAGCACCAATTAGAGAAAAATGTCAAGGATGAGGCAGTGACACACGCTCAGCAGACTACAACCAGCAGTGGTTGAAGAACTAACTGGAGCGTGATCTGCACTCAAAAAATGAAAACCTCACAGACTACAGTGAACACTGCAGACAACTGTTCACTAGCTGTGAAAGGCCCCTTTGTGTACTTCTGTAGTGTTTGCAACCAATGTATTGTATACGGATGGAAGCGCATCACACTAATAGATCACTGTTAATTTCAATTGAATGGAGCAGCACCAATTCCACAAAATAAAAAAAAAAAGTCAGTGAGTGACACGTGCAGATGACTAAAAACAGCGTTGGATGCAGAGCAAACTGCAGCGTCACCTGCACTCACACACACACCTTGCACAGAGCTGTGAAAACAAAACTGCAAGGAAAAAGGATGATTTACAAAGCGGTTTCTCAAATAGCCTGCCTACAGAACAATTCACAAAAACGCTATCTGTAACTGTCCCTCAGAGTCAGCAGAGCAACGTTCTGTCCCTAACTGAATTCACAGCACAGTGAAGCTAAAATGGCGGCGGCTGTCATGGGTGCATCGCCACGAAGATTGTCGCGATTGCACATTCTGACTTCTCGCAGCTGAGTTGCTGTTTCTTTGTGTTTGGTAATGAGGGAGTTAATTTTACCTAGCTCTTTGCTAAGACTAGGTCCAGCCTCGCCCGGCTGCTTTTGATTATGTTCTAATTAGCTTCCTTTATATAGCTGCCAGTCTGCTGGTTAGATGCTGGTGAAAGCATTCATTCAGACTGCAGATAGGATCGGTTCTGAGAAGACTTAAGCTAAGAGCTCTTTTGTTGTTTCTCCTCACCTTGCTTATAGTTTATCTCCTAGACCTTTGGTGTTCCCTCTGTGTTTTAATGTTGTATGCAAGACAGTATTTACTTTATCCCCTGTCTGTCTCGTTTGTCTATACTGTTTGTTAACCTTTACCTGTCCATTCCCTATGGTGGTAATCAGGGTCCTTCTAAGGACTAGATTACAGTGGTCAGGGATTTATAGGAGACAGGGTTTACGCTGGTGGCCTGGACCTCTGTACCATTAACAGTACCTCCAGGTAGAGGGACTAGTCAGGACCCCAGTTTAGGGTCAGCATAGACCCCGGTCCATCTCTAGCCAGAGACAGCGTGAAAAGGATTCAGTATTGACCCACAGGATATTATGTCAGGTAATACTATGCTATATATACATGTTAATGTTACCTATTTATATGTTATATAGAATGTTGTCCCACTTGATAGATTACTGACATTATATATTTATACATCTGCTAGACAGCGTGACATTTTCACCGGCCAAACTATAGATTCTCCCCAGCTACCATGGATCCAGTAGCCCAGCTTGCCCTGCAGTTGCAGAAATTGTCCATGGAGTTTACGGACATTAAGTCCAAGGTTTTGTCCCTCCCGGAGCAAACCAGATCTGAACCTAAGGTTGCTCTCCCGGACAGGTTCACTGGTGGGCGGGATAAATTTTTTACCTTCCGGGAGGCATGTAAATTGTACTTTCGGCTCCGGCCTCGGTCATCGGGGAGTGAGGAGCAGAGGGTGGGAATTGTCATCTCGCTCTTACAAGGGGACCCTCAATCCTGGGCGTTCTCTCTTCCTCCGGGCTCCCCGGCCCTCCAGTCAGTAGATCGATTTTTTGCTGCCCTGGGGCTGGTGTATGATGACCCGGATCGGGTCTCCCTTGCTGAAACGAAGTTACGTAGGATACAGAAGGGAGATCGTCCGGCGGAGGAATTTTCTTCTGAGTTCCGTAGATGGGCCACAGATACTCAGTGGAATGACCCAGCTCTTAGGAGCCAGTTTTGTCAAGGGTTATCTGACAAATTAAAAGATGTTTTGGCTCAGTATGATTCTCCTCCGTCACTGGAGGCTGCTATGGCCCTTGCTATTCGTATTGATAGACGGCTTCGGGGGAGGTGCGAGGTAACTCCGCCCCCTGTTATTACTCCACCCACTACTAAAGTCCCTTATATGGAGGTTCCCCTGGTCTGTTCTGAGGAACCTATGCAGTTGGGTGGGACATCATTTTGTAGGAGGGAATCGGCGGTGCGCCGCAAGACAAGAAGGTGTTTCTTCTGCGGGAGAGAGGGACATTTTGTTGGGGGGTGTTCCTCCCGTGCCTCATTGAGCAAAAAAGTCACCGAAAAACTGTTAATCCCAGGTTGTGTGGTGGACGACAACCTGGGAGTAGGTATTTCGTCCCCAGGTCCGTCTCAATTTCTCGTGCCTGCGGAGGTGGTGGTTGGTGCGAGAGTTGAGAGGATTTCTGTTCTTCTTGATAGTGGGTCTGGGGCTAATATGGTGGACGCTCGGTTTGCCCAGGTGCAAGGTATGCAACTGAGTGTATTGGCCAAACCGATCCCTATACTTTCTATTGACGCCAGACCTCTCGGTCAAGGTAGCTTTGTACAAGCTGTTCATAACATAGACCTTCGAGTAGGGGCAATACATAAAGAACAGTTGTCTTGTTATGTGTTGGAGGGTCTTCCTACTCCTATTGTGTTGGGACTTCCCTGGTTGGCTAAACATAACCCAGTGATTGATTGGCAATCCAGAAAGATAAGCCAGTGGGGTGAATTTTGCAAGAATAACTGCATGAACACGGTCATCGGTGCGGTCGTGCCTAGGACTTTGCCTCCTTTTCTGGAGGACTTTGGGGAGATGTTCTCAGAGGAGGGGTGTCAAAAGTTACCTCCTCATCGCACGTATGACTGCTCAATAAAATTGCTTCCTGATGCCTTATCTCGTAGTTTCCCAGGGGTCGGAAAGACGGATGACCCGGTTCCTATCCTTCAGGAAGGAGTGGTGGTGTCGGCTGTGTGCTCTGAGCTTGAGGAGGAGGTGTTGGAGGCTCAGGGGGACGCCCCTGTAGGACCTCCAGGGAAACTGTTTGTTCCTAATCAGTTAAGACAAAAAGTTATCGAGGCACATCATAGTTCTGCTTTAGCAGGACATCCAGGGAGTAAAGCAACTGTGGATCTCCTTTCTCGCCGGTTTTGGTGGCCTAACTTAAATAAAGAGGTAATAACTTTTGTCGCGTCCTGTGGAGTTTGTGCTCGCTCTAAGACCCCACATACCCGTCCATCTGGGGTTCCTGAGGAGGAACGATTCTCGTCGTCACTTGCTTCAGTTTGGAGAGGAGTGCTGAATGGTCTGAGTGCTATGGGGAACTGTTTCAAGCGGAGGTCTGATAGGAGAAGAGTGTCTGGTCCGGACCTAGGTGTGAACGATCTGGTGTGGTTGTCTACCAAGAATATAAAACGCAAAGTTCCCTCCTGGAAACTGGGTCCCAGGTTCATCGGTCCATACAGGATCAGTTCTATAATTAATCCTGTGGCATTTCGTCTGGACCTCCCTCCTACGTTTAAAATCCATAATGTATTCCACAAATCGTTGCTTAAGAGGTACGTGGCGCCAGTTATACCATCACTTCTACCTCCTCCTCCAGTGGTGGTCAATGGTAACTTAGAATTTCAAGTGTTAAAGATCATTGACTCACGTCTAAATCGCCGGTCCCTTCAGTATTTGGTTCATTGGAAGGGATATGGTCCTGAGGAGAGGACGTGGGTCTCTGCGTCTGAGATTAACGCAGATCGATTGGTTCGGACCTTCCACACGACTTACCCGGACAGACCTGGCCCTGAGGGTCCAAAGGCCCCTCGTAGAAGGGGGGTACTGTCATGGGTGCATCACCACGAAGATTGTCGCGATTGCACATTCTGACTTCTCGCAGCTGAGTTGCTGTTTCTTTGTGTTTGGTAATGAGGGAGTTAATTTTACCTAGCTCTTTGCTAAGACTAGGTCCAGCCTCGCCCGGCTGCTTTTGATTATGTTCTAATTAGCTTCCTTTATATAGCTGCCAGTCTGCTGGTTAGATGCCGGTGAAAGCATTCATTCAGACTGCAGATAGGATCGGTTCTAAGAAGACTTAAGCTAAGAGCTCTTTTGTTGTTTCTCCTCACCTTGCTTATAGTTTATCTCCTAGACCTTTGGTGTTCCCTCTGTGTTTTAATGTTGTATGCAAGACAGTATTTACTTTATCCCCTGTCTGTCTCGTTTGTCTATACTGTTTGTTAACCTTTACCTGTCCATTCCCTATGGTGGTAATCAGGGTCCTTCTAAGGACTAGATTACAGTGGTCAGGGATTTATAGGAGACAGGGTTTACGCTGGTGGCCTGGACCTCTGTACCATTAACAGTACCTCCAGGTAGAGGGACTAGTCAGGACCCCAGTTTAGGGTCAGCATAGACCCCGGTCCACCTCTAGCCAGAGACAGCGTGAAAAGGATTCAGTATTGACCCACAGGATATTATGTCAGGTAACACTATGCTATATATACATGTTAATGTTACCTATTTATATGTTATATAGAATGTTGTCCCACTTGATAGATTACTGACATTATGTATTTATACATCTGCTAGACAGCGTGACAGCGGCGCCTTTTATAGTGCATTCTGACATCATTTCAGCAGCCAATCACAGCCATGCCATTAGTTAACATGACCGCAGCATTACAGGATGTGCCCACACTTCTTAGGAATCCTCATTGGCTGAATAAAATCACACTGCCTCTCAAAGAATTATGGGAACTTCCGATTCCGGTATACGATATAGGAAAAGTATCGGAACTAAGTATCGGAATTCCGATACGGCGAATATCGGCCGATACCCGATACTTGCGGTATCGGAATGCTCAATACTACTCATCAGCGATCTGTAACGACCTCTGCGGTCGTTGGGAAAACCTAGTCCCACCTGCGACGCTGGTGAAGTCGTTCATAAAGGGTGTCACACTCAGCGATTCAGGCTCACCAGCGGGACACCAACGACCAAAAAACGGCTCAGAACGTTCATGAGCGATCAGCGACATCTCAACAGGGGCCACATCGCTGCTACATGTCATACACAGCTAAGTCGCTAACAGGATCTCGTTAGCGATCTCGCTAGCGATCTCGCTTAGTGTGACATACCCTTTAGCTTTCAATCTGTTCCTGCAGCCTTGAGAAATCAGTGCCTCATTTACATATGAATGAAAGACACTAAGTACTCTGGGTGTGACAGAGCACTTCCTCAGTCTCCCAAGGAATTTTCCCCACCTAATACCAGCCACTGTGGCAATATCTGGGATCCGATTCATTAAAGAGTAACCATTGATTAAATTTGTTTTTCATAAATCAATATTACATGTGAAAATAAGAAACTTTGCAATATATCTTATCAGAAAAGTTAGCTTCTTTCTCTGCATTTCTGGTTTAAAAAATGGAAAGTCATGACCAGTCCCCCTTGGCTCCTTCCTTGTTTCCTCCCATTTTGATCTTGCTGCTTTATACTGCTTGAAAATGCAAAAGCTATTCCACAGAAACAGGCATAAAAGCTTTGAATGAGGGCCATATTCCTTTCTTCCCAATGAAATGTAGGCAATGTAATAAGTTAAAAAATATATTTTTTCTTTATCAGTAAGTTACATATGTCCCAAAATCAAGAGAAACAAGAAAAAAAAATCTCCTCCTTCTCCCTCCCCAAAAAAACACTGGTCATGCATCTTGGGTCTAAGACCTGCTCCGCCCCATCTATTTTGAGGCCTGCTGGCACATAGCAAAGTTATTACTAGTGTTAGGGACCATCCTGAATGGGTACACCTTGTCATTGTGGAAATGCTCTTACGATTAAAATATTACTGAAAAATGCCACAGGTAATGGAAGTAACCTGTGTTACTGGATAAATGACAAGCCATGATGGAAAATTAAATGTTTGTTTATTGTCAACGCATTTCAGTGTCATTTCAACTCCTTCTTCAGGACAACCAAAAATTCACTTGAATTTGATGGTGGTCCCAAAGATTAAAAATGTCCTGATTAGAGATGGGCGGACAACTGGATGTTCAGGTCCGGTGTGTTCGGCAGAACAGTTACAAAAAGTTCGGGTGCCAGAACAGTACCCGGACCCAAACCCGAACCCGGACCCCATTCACTTGAATGGGGGGCCCGATCATCCAGTGTTTGCTGTGCTGTCATGTTCATGACAGCGCAGCAAACACCGATTCTGATCGGCAGGGAAATCATCCCCGCCAGTAAGGGAGCCGCGGTTCCCATGCTGTCAAAAGACAGTGTGAGCGCTTTGCTGTGATCGGAGGTATAAAGTTTACCTCCTATCACTGGTGTCAGCGGATGGGACTACTGATTCCATCATCCAAAACCTGCTAATTACAGTGAGAGCAGGAGTGGCTGATGGAGTATTCATCAGTCGCTCCTTCGCTGTAAATAAATAATTAAAAAGAAAAAATGGCGTGGGTTCCCCTGTATTTTTTCTAACTGGTCACAGGTGGTGACGTCACTGAGGCTGCGTTCCCAGCCGGGCTGAATTGCGGTGACCTCGGTGAGACCCGCAAGCATGGTGAGAAGAACTCTCACGGTGCTAGTGGGGATATCACAGAGGTCATCGCAGTTCAGCCCAGCTGGGAACGGAGCCTCAGTGACCAGACATAACCTCTATGATGTCACCACCGTTCTCTGAGGCTGCGCTCACAGCAGTTCAGTCACCAGTGGTACTCAGCCTAGATGGTCACATCTTGGCATTGTCCAGGTTGAAAACTGTTCATCCCCCAGACATGGATTACAGCGTGGGACAGAACGACGGACTGGTATAGTGTATTGTTTTTTTATTTTACTTTTATTACAGGAGATCGAGGGCATCACTGGAAATAGGCGTTTAAATGAAACCTGTGTTTAGTCTTATTTCAAATAAAGGACTTTATTCTGGATGTGTCTTTATTTACCATACAACTATAGGATTAGTAATGGATGGGTGTCTTATAGACACCTCTCCATTACTAAGTCGTGGGCTTGATGTCAACGGACAATACAAAGGTGACATCAACCCCCCAAATATGAACCCCACTTGCTACCGCTACAGGGCAAGTGGGAATAGTCGGGCAAAGCACAGAATTGGCACATCTAATAGGTGTGCCTTTTCTGGGCAGCAGCGGGCTGCTATTTTTAGGCTGGGGGCAATATCCATGACCCCTTAACCAGCCTAAGAATACCAGCCCCCAGCTGTCAGCTTTAGCAAGGTTGGTTGACAAAAATGAGGGGGATCCCATGCGTTTTTTTAAATTATTTATTTAAATAATTAAAAAAACAGCTTGGGGACCCATCTGTTCTTGATAACTAGCCTTGCTGAAGCTGACAGCTGAGAGTTGCAGCTGTGAGTTTTGTCTGGCTGGTTAGCGAAAATACAAGGGAAACCATGCCTTTTTTTTAATTACTGTATTTATTTACAGCATAGGAGCGGAAGATGAATACTCCCATCCGCCGCTCCTGCTCTGACTGTAATTAGCGGTAGCAGGTGTCAGATGATGGGAGCGGTTGTCCCATCAGCTGACACAAGTGAACTTTATACCTCTAATCACAGGTGAGCAGGAACCGAGGCTCTTTGACCGAAGAGGATGATTTCACCGCTGATCAGAAGTGGTGTTTGCCGCGCTGCCATACACATGACAGTGTGACAAACACCCGGTGTTCGGGCAGCCAAACCCAAGCAGTAACATGGACTTCCTGGTGAAGTCCATGTACGGTGTCCACGCCCTAACAGTGGGTGTTCGGTACGGATGTGAGCAGGTTGCGGAATGCAGTGGCGGACAGGAGACAGAGAAAGGGTTAATACTTTTACTCAAAAGAGGTATACTCCACGCAGGGAGATGAACAGTTAAATGGAGGAAAATAGACAATTTGGATGTAAAGAATATACTGATGGGAGAAGCAACCGTAATAGTAGAAGTAATAGTTCTGAGGAGTGTAACTTATCCAGTCAGGCGGTCTTCAGGCTGTAGGTACCACAAGGCAAATGATGGCACAAGCAATGGCCGGCTTGGGGTTGGTCCAGTGAAGTCCTGTAGATGACGACGACCCATGTCCTGGCGGCAGCGGTTAGTCTCTGTTACCTTCCGTGGAGTCCTCAGTCCATATGTCAATGTGGCCAGAGGCGTACAGGCCACAGCACTGTCTGAGCCCAACGTGGCTCGGCAAATATACACCGGGGGGTCAGGGAGCAGTTCACGATCACACTCAGTCTCTCTTAGGTGGCATGCGCGCTGCACTCATGGGCCCAGAGCGCTTGGCACCTTGCTTTGCAGAGGCCAATGGGCACATGGCACGTCTCTGCTCACAGTCTCTACGGGTAGCCGTGGGGATTTTCGGGCGCGGGCCTCCACTACTACGGTGTTCGAGGGACGGAGAACTCACTGCCCTCTGCTGCACGCTGTCTGTTCCTGCCAAGTCTAACTGCTTCCGTGTGCTCTGTGGCTTCAGCAACTCAGCCACGCCCCCTACTTCCGGATCCAAAGTTCGGTCTGGTCCCCTTAGCTCTCCCCCAGACAACAGAGGTGACAGCCCCGATAGTTCCGGACCCGGCGCAGAGCAAGTACCCATAGCCCGGTCCTTCTTCCTACATGGACGCCGAACTTTACTGTTCGGATTCGTCCATCTCTAGTCCTGATGATTAAAATAGTGTCAACTAAATACCATAAAATAATCCTAAACTGAAGAGGGTAAATGTTTTAATGGCCATATTTTATTTTTATTGGACAGTATATTCTGGATCTATTCTCCTCTAGGGTTATTATGTTACATTATTGTTAGCAGAATGCCTTTCTGTACTAATCTATAATACTCTGCTAGATAACCATTAGGAAAACTTAATTCTCATACAGAGTAGGTAGTCATACTAAGATATAAGCGTACTGTAAGAAACTCCTGGCTAAGTAACGTCTCTATATTTAATATATACCAATAAACGCATACACGCACACAATATATAGATAGAATTTACTGTCCTTTACAAATTCAATCTATATTGTTTTTAAAATGATATAAAGCCTATTTTCCAGCAATGAGAATGACACGAGCAGTTTAAATTCTCTCTAGAGAACAGTAACAAGTTCACAGGTGCGGTGGTAGGGTGTGCATTCATCTTTTCATTGGGATTACAGATCACCCATCACAATCATTACCCATGAACAAGGCTGTATTTAGACTATTGGTGTCATCTTATCCCAAGGGGTTGTAAACATGTCAGGAACAGGGGTAGAAGGGAAGAATCAGTGAAGTGTAACACTGAACTGCTCTAGAGACATTGTTAACTCTTGGAGTGATACTGTATATATAATTATAGTATGAGGAGCCTTGCCTTATGGCACTTTTCAGGGAAAGGTGTGTTTAATGTTACCAATGAAACGAGTCCAATTACCTGAAAGGACCCATGAGTGCATATTGGATTGCAGTGGTGTTGCAATATTTTCATCCTTTTTATTGTCCAGCTCTTTGATATGACAGCATTGGATTACAAACTGTAACAAACATGTTCTGTATTCATTCAAAATGTACAGATGGATGTGGTTATAGTTATGTGCCATTAAGCATGACTGGTCGGGTCATTAAAGAAGGACTCCCGATATTTCTTGTATTCCCTTGGGTGTATGTGCACATGGTCAGTAAACACTGCGGGTCGGACGCTGTGTACTTGCGCAGCCTCCAACCCACAATGTCCAGATGTTACAGCATAATGGATGAGATTTCAAGAAATCCATGTCCATTATGCGTCCAGAGACACCGGCGGCTTACCTGCGGAGACGGACATGCGGCGCGTCTTTCCAGATCACAGCATGTCTGTTTATCTTGTGGAGATGCGAGCCTCCGCAAAATAAATTGCACCGATACAATGTATTGGAAGTGGTGAATCCACACAGTTCAATGAACACAGAGGATTCACCTGCATTAAATAGCCGGCAGCGCTTTGGAGGTAGCGCACATGTGCTGCATCCAAAGCGCTGCCAATTACTGACCGTGTGCACATACCCTAACATGTGTAAATGTTGGTGTAGTTTAAATGTGTTAATGTACTCACTTATTGCAGTCTTCTCCAGTGTCCAGTGCCGCTCCAGTCCTCTTTTTAGTTACATGACAGCGATTCTGACTCTCCGGATCACACTGCGCTCTCTGTGAGCCAGAAGCTTACAATGTAAGTCAATGGAGCCTTGTTCTGATGCACCGTAGGCTTACATTGAACAATATAAACTCTAGTGTGACCACCGACGCCACACAGGTCCTGCAACTATTGGACTCCACCAGCGCACAGGATTCCATTGCAGCACCTGCACACCCGCACCTGACCAGTAGAGACCAATGGAACGTCTATCACCGACCGGGACAGCGCTCCACTCCCCTACCTGTCCTCATTAGAGTTGAGCGATACTGCCCGATATCCTAAAATATCGGATCGGATTGGATCGGCCCGATACTCAAAAAGTATCGGGTATCGCTGATTCGATACCGGAAACACAATGCAAGTCAATGGGACAGAAATATCGGAACTAAAAAAAACCCTTTCTTTCCTTGTAAACACTTAATATACACACATCGAATACATATATATTGTGAGACAGTGAAGGAATATGTGTCGAATGGGGTGTACATTTCACCTAGGTACTGTGCTGTATGGTATAAGGGAAATGTGTGGCTTTGTAAACCTAGTGGTAGAGAAAGGTCACTACACCTTACATTCAGCACACACTTGCAGCTCAGGCCTGAAACCATTCAGCTGTTAATTAGGAGACCAGAAGTAGGTGTCTGCGAACACAGTCAGAGAGCACGTTTAGTCTGGACACAGGAGGGGTCCAGGCACAGAAGGTGTCTCCAGGAGTTTGAGCTGTCTCAGTCTGGGTGCTCGATGTACCCCGGACACAGGAGTAGTCTCTGTGAGAATCCATGCGGATAGCTGCTGAATAGGAGGGGAGCTCTCTCAAGTCTGGACGTTGAAGGTGCCTTCACACACAAGGAGGAGACTCTGTGAACCTACATGCTGGTAAATGCTGAACATATGTGTTGTTTTGGCCCCGGCTGTTAGAGTCGGGACCCGGATAGATAGGGAAATCTATCTAAGTGTAATTAGTGGCTAGACAAGCCCAGGTCTTATGTTTATGATTTGTTTTTATCTGTTTGCTGTGGACATTAATAAAGCTGGTTGCGGCCAGTTTGCACCAGTACTGCTGTGAATGAACTGTTTCCGTGCCACTCTGTCTACCCAGACGGCGATCCCAGAGCTATATCCCCTGAAAAGCTTACAATTGGCGGAGAATGCTGGGGCAGCACAGTGGCTGATACAAATGGTGCTGGAATGTGCGTGCAGCACAGTGGCGAGAGACAGCAATAAAGGTGAAGTCTGTTGAAATAGCAGCAGAGGAAAAAAAAAAAAAAGTGTGTCAAGAAAAACGTCTGATTGGAGCAGTCTTAAAGAGACAGTAGCCCTAATAGAGTTTGCAAAAGAAAAAAAAAAAAAAAGTGTGTCTGCACAGCAAAGCTGAACTTGTTGTGGAAAAGACTGTGGAGTGTGCAGCAGCAAAGGAGAAACGTCTATTGGAGCAGTCTTAAAGAGACAGTGGCCCTAATAGAGTTTGCAGAGAAAAAAAAGTGTCTGCACAGCAGAGCTGAATTTTTTTGTGGAAAAGACTGTGGAGTGTGTATGTCTTGAGTGAAGACTGCCGTTGTTGAGACAGAGAAGTCTGACAGCATGGATGACAGCATGGAGGCGCTGTTTGAACAAATGGCGCAAGTTAATGTGCAACATAAGACTGCCGTGGTTGAGACAGATAAGTCCGGCAGTATGGAGGAGCTCGTTGAGTACCTGGTCCAGGCCCAGCGAAGCATGCAGCAGAGCATGGAGCAGCAGCGCCTGCAGCACCAGCAGCGCATGCAGCAGGCCCAGCAGCAATTCCTGCAGCAGCAGCAGGAGAATAACCGGTTGTTTTTTGAGCAGGTTGCAGCACTGCAGGGGACTTGCGGCGCATCGTCCCAAAGTGGTGTTGCAAAGTCACCTGCATTGTCCGCTGTAAAGAAGGCGGTAAGACGGTCCCTGAAAAAGATGGCACCTCGTGATGATGTGGAGGTATATCTCACTAGGTTTGAGAGATTGGCAGAGAAGGAGAATCTGCCCCTATCTGAATGGGCCATGATGGTCGCACCCTATCTGATTGGAGAACCCCAAAGGGCCTATGCTGACCTGAGCGAGCAGGACAGCCAAGACTATGCCAAGCTGAAAGCGGAGATTCTTACCCGGCTGGGTGTTACGGTGACAGCCCGTGCCAGGGGAGTTCATGACTGGAGATACAGTTGGGAGTCTGCAGTCAGCAGGCCTGATTATGGAGTTGAAAAGGTTGTAGTGAACCGCTACACCCGAGCATGTCCTCCTGAGGTACAGCCGTCTGAGAGGTCGTCACTTCAGAGTTCCCGGACGCTGAACTCTCGCGGTAAGAGCGTTCCAGCTGTTGGGGACATGGGGTATGCTGATAAGCGGGTTCGGGCCCGAGGGGACATATGGGTGGGAGAGTGTGATGGACAGTGTTGGAGATGTCGTGAAATTGCAGCCAACTGTCCAATAGAGGGGGAGCCTATGTGTTGTGATGTTGGCGGATCCCTCTCTCCCTGCGCAGAGCCTGTGTGTGTGTCCACCTCAGCCGAAGAGACTGGACCACAGGTGTTCCCGGTGGTTGTGGGTGACTGCCCAGCACAGGCCCTCTTGGACTCAGAGAGTCCAGTGACTTCCGTATGGGACAGCCTGATTAATAGGGACTTCATCCCTGATAAGCACCTGAGTGTGGTGTGCATCCATGGAGACACCAAAGTCTACCCAGAGACTGCCGTGGACTTGATCCCCAAACGCGGGGAGGTTTCATGTGAAGTGGGGGTAGTGAAGAACCTGGTGCAACCCGTTATATTGGGTAATGACTTTCCCCGATCTAAGGATCTCTGGGGGAAAAATGTTTCTGATGGACAGTGTGATGAAGCTCCTACTGAGGGTGCGCAGTCCCGAGGGGAGGAACACAATGCTAGTGGGCCGTTAAACTTATGTGATAATGATGATGATGATGATGATAATGATGATGATGATGATGATCATGATAATGATGATGATGATGATGATAATGATAATGATGATGATGATGATGATCATGATAATGATGATGACCATGATAATGATGCTGATGCTGATAATGATAATGATGATGATCATGATAGTGATGAAATTCCTTTGCAGGTGATGTTGGGAGACGAGGATGGTGGTTCTCGGGAACCGAGTGTCCCTGACTTGCCTGTGTCCTGTGACAATTTGAGAGTGAGCAGTGGCGAGACCCCACTCTTAGGACGGCACAGGAAAATATGATTGTTCTAAATGAGGTTTCCCAGGAGCCTGGTTCTGAGGAGAGGTTTCCTCATGCTGCCATGGACAATAGCCTATTGTATAGGGACACTGAAGTCCAGGGAGAGGTCGTGAGTCAGCTCCTAGTACCTGAGCTATATAGAAGTATAGTGCTGGGGTTGTCACATAGTCACATACTTGAGGGACCAGATGGTGAAGTTAATGTTGTGGATGACATGTTAACTAAGGTTCCAGATCAAGATGTAAATGAAAATGAATTGTATAACCCTGACAGTGAGCAGGATGTGAATGAAAATGAATTGTATAACCTGACAGTGAGCAGGATGTGAATGAAAATGAAGTGTATAGCCCTGACAGTGAGCCAGATGTGGCTGAGAAAAAGGGGTCAGACAGGGATAGTGGTAGTGATAGTGAATCATCTGATGACCATAAAGCAACCAGTGCAAATGAGGAAGGCATGGTAGCAGAGGAGGTTGAGAGTCCTGAGAAGAAAGCTGATGCTGACCTTACAGCCGGACAGAAGATGGCATCTGAAGATGTTTTACAGTTGGCCGGTTCCCTGGCGAAGACTAAGGTGAAAGGAGGAGAGCTGAGCTTTAAAGGCAGGACTCTGAAACTGAAAACAGCACAAGTGGAGGCTGTTGAAGAGGAGAAGTTATCAATGTATGGGATGGAGCTGCATCCTGCCCAGGACTCTGAAGGTAATGCTTCAGAGGTGGAAAAAGCCATGGAAGTGGTGGTCACCAAGCCAGATGCCTCATCAGAAGCTGAGGTCTCAAGTGAAGCTGTGAGGAACAAGATTGAAGATATGGGGACTGACTCTGTCCAGGAATCTGTTTCTGCCGAAGACAGCGGCGTGGACGGGTTACGGTCCGGATCAGTAGCCGCAACTCGTGAAGCTCAGGCTGGAAGTTCGGCGCCCGGAGCCCCAGCGGTGTTCCCGAGTGATACCAAGAATCTGGATAAGTCACAAGATGAGATTTTGAGACATCAGGCTGGCGTTGGTGAGCTCAAGCGCACTTTCATGGAGTCTACATCGGAGCCACGTCCCAATAAATGGGAAAAGCGGTGTGTCACTCCGTTGCCGCTGCAGACACACAGGAGCTCAGATGGGATGCAGAACGTGGTGGAAGAGAAGAATCCGGCGGGTTCTGAGTATACAGATGCAGCTATCAAGGAGAACTTGAAAGCTGGAATAAATGGAGATATTGGACACCATAATGATGTGAATGAAGAAGTAGAATGTAAGACTGACGGTAGGGCTTCTGAGCATGTCCTACCAGAAGAGCCTGAAGAAGGGGCTGAAGACATAAAGGACGGCCAACAGGTACAAGATGAATTGATTACTTCTCAGAAAAAACTCCAAACTGTGATGAAGGAGCGTGATGAGAGCCATGAGCATCTTCTGGAGAAGCTCAATGAAGTAAAGAAGGTTCAAGGGGAACTGGAGAAAAGTGAAAAACCCCCTATACCTTCTGTGATAGTTGGTGACACATGGTCAGTGCACCAGGGACAGGAGGTACGTGAGTTTCTGAGAAAGAGTCAGCAGAAGTGTTCTGATGTGCCGGGTCGTACTTCTCTGGCCAGGCACTATATCGAAACTGAGCCCGGCCCTAAGGTCAAGATGAAACCGTGCAGGATACCCGAGGCCCGCAGAGAGCATAGGCCTGGGAGGGTACAGGGTAGTGCGGATGCTTCAGATGAAGAGAAAGCTGATGTTGGCTATGGCTCAGTTGAAGATACAGATGACAGTAGTGAAGATGAAGCTGATGAAGGCCATGACTGGTCCAGAGTTCGCTGTCTCTTTTGGATTGTTGACCAGCCCTCCGGTCTGGAGAAGAGGGAGGGGATATGTGAGACAGTGAAGGAATATGTGTCGAATGGGGTGTACATTTCACCTAGGTACTGTGCTGTATGGTATAAGGGAAATGTGTGGCTTTGTAAACCTAGTGGTAGAGAAAGGTCACTACACCTTACATTCAGCACACACTTGCAGCTCAGGCCTGAAACCATTCAGCTGTTAATTAGGAGACCAGAAGTAGGTGTCTGCGAACACAGTCAGAGAGCACGTTTAGTCTGGACACAGGAGGGGTCCAGGCACAGAAGGTGTCTCCAGGAGTTTGAGCTGTCTCAGTCTGGGTGCTCGATGTACCCCGGACACAGGAGTAGTCTCTGTGAGAATCCATGTGGATAGCTGCTGAATAGGAGGGGAGCTCTCTCAAGTCTGGACGTTGAAGGTGCCTTCAGACACAAGGAGGAGACTCTGTGAACCTACATGCTGGTAAATGCTGAACATATGTGTTGTTTTGGCCCCGGCTGTTAGAGTCGGGACCCGGATAGATAGGGAAATCTATCTAAGTGTAATTAGTGGCTAGACAAGCCCAGGTCTTATGTTTATGATTTGTTTTTATCTGTTTGCTGTGGACTTTAATAAAGCTGGTTGCGGCCAGTTTGCACCAGTACTGCTGTGAATGAACTGTTTCCGTACCACTCTGTCTACCCAGACGGCGATCCCAGAGCTATATCCCCTGAAAAGCTTACAATATATATATATATATAATATATATATATATATACATGTCATTGTGACATATATATATATATATATATACATATATTTATAGTTCATACACTTCTACATAGTAAAATAGCCTTTGATTCAATTGCCGGGTAATGCCGGCTTTTGTGAAAATACAGAAGCACCCGACATGAAATGACACATGGTTTACATAGCGTTAACCATGTATTTTCATGTAGTTTGATATCTGGTTTTCACAAACAATTACATGAGTGTAAGTGTGCAAAATTTCACACCTGTAGGGGTTAATTAAAGGTGTAAATTCATTGTAAAAAAAACTGACTTTTTTGCTACGAATTTACACCTTTAATTAACCCCTACAGGTGTCAAATTTTGCACACATACACTCATTTAATTGTTAGTGAAAACAATATATCAAACAACATGAAATGACATGGTTAACTCTATGTAAACCATGTGTCATTTCATGTCGGCTTCTGTATTTTCACAAAAGCCGGCAATTGAATTAGCGGCTATTATACTATGTAGAAGTGTATGAACTATAAATATAGATGTGTATATATATATATATATATATATATATATATATATATATGTGTCACAAATTAAATGACATGTATATATATATATGAGGTGTAAAATTGTTGAAAAAAAAATGCGTGGGCTCCCGCCCTATTTTCTCAACAAGACGAAGCCAGCGAGTGGGGTTAGATAATAATAGCCCAAAGAGGGACCATTATTTTTGGCACCCCCTGGCTACTAACATCTGCCCCAGACACCCCAGAAAAGGCAAATCTATAATTGGATTCGCCCTTTCTGGCACTTTGCCCGTCTATTCCCATTGCCCTGTAGCGGTGGCGAATGGGTTAATAAGGGGTTAAAGCCACCTTGCTATTGAAAGGTGAGTTTAAGCCAGGTTAATAATTCAGAGCTGTCAATTAGACAACTATCAATTATTAATCCTATTGTATGAAATAAAAATAAAACACACACACTTTAATAAAAAATCATTTTAATGAAATAAACACACAGTTTTTGACAATATTTTATTTTACTGCCATTCCTTGCGAAGCCCTTGTTCACCTGTTTTTAAGGTCTGCGGAACGCACCAAATATATGTTGTGGAGAGATGCGTTCGCAGCCCGGGTCCACCGTGCAGGCGGAGCCTACTGCTAGTAAAATGGCGCAAGATTTCGGTATCCGATATGACAAAAATATCGGAACTCAGAATCGGAATTCCGATACAGCAAATATCGGCCGATACCCGATATTTGCAGTATCGGAATGCTCAACACTAGTCCTCATACATCCACTGGATGGAAATAAAGCAACGCACCTCTCGCCCTCGAACCTGAAATGAAGCAACTTATCTGACACGGGAAAGGTAATTTAATACTGACTCTAGTACCCGCACCGGGGAACACTGTAACTTTCCTTTTATCCTTTTGCTAGTGAATGCAGATATGATCTAGTGGAGCCCTTGTTTTATTGATCTAGGACACTTTGCAATCACTAGACGTTGAACAGATACATTACTATAGTGTGGCACTATAGCTAATATATTGGCAGAATAGGACAACAAATTTTAGCACCAGTGTCAATCCAACATGTTTCATCGCGCTACCGGCGTCATCAGGGGATGGGACATAGGCTTAAACATTAGGTTATGTCCAATCCCGTGATGATGCCGATAGCGGTGAAACATGTTGGAAGGACGCTGGTGCTAAAATTTGTTGTCGTATTCTGCCAAAATGTATTAGCATACCGGGTGCTATACACTTTCTAAATATAAATTAGCAGGAATACTGCATAAAGTAAGTGCAGACTTCTGAGACAGATTAGGGACAAAATGTTCTATACCCTTTGTATATACTTTATTTTAATTAATAGAAATAAAAGTTACATTTTATGGTCTTCTAGTGAGGGTTTATTTGGGGTTCTCCCCAATCTATATATCCCTCCAAAGATCATCTTAGTTCCTGCATTATTTTTGTTATATTTTATCAACAGGAGTTTATGACTACAGGACAACTGGGCTCGTGCATCCTAGTCCAACCACTCCCCCAGCACTGATTTGGCAGCAATCCGTCACTATACAATGTATAACGAAATCTGTGGTGTGGCCTGGGTTTTTCAGGGCTCCACAACTGAGCTCTGCTAGATCTGCAGCAGTCAAAACTGTGACTCTACTGGGTGCAGCAGTTATGATAAACTAAGTGACACATTCCTGGAATCGGGTTCTCTGCTCCTACATCATGCTGCTGCCAGATTACACAGTAAAATCCTGCTGACATATTCCCTTCAAAGAAAGAATAGTTTAGGGAGGTTTCCTAATCAGTAAAATGTAAATGTTTTAAAATGTGGTCTTTATTATTAGATTGGAACATTTCTAATTTCTATTTGCATCTGTATGAGGTCATCTTAAAATTTGATTTGTTCAATCCTATTCTCGCCATGATCATAAAGGATTAAAATTGTCACATAAGCCCCCTGATCTGCCAAGACAAGAGACCCCATTGGAGAGCAGAAAACTGATTAAATTTGGAAGTTCAGAGTCTCCAAAAATAAGACATTCTGAATGTCTTTTTTTTTTTTTAAACAAATTATCTTTAGGAAAATTTCAGCAGAAATAATTACAGTATAGAAAGTTTGTAGATTTAAATTTCATTTTTTTGCATATTTTTTTTATTCTGGAAATTAAACACCTAAACCCAGGAAGAAATATATATATATATATTTTACGTGACAAAATAATCCAAGTTCTTTTTTTTTAATTTATCGCTCTGTATGAATGTTTACATCTGTTAAGCGTGCTTCCAGGAATGCTGCTTCCCCATTTTCTAAGGTAATGTTGTTTTCATTTGCCTTGAATGATATGCTTTCAACATCGCACCTTAAGGAAGCCTTGCACTAAGTGTCAAGGGTGCCATAACTAGCAGGGAATCTGTTCTGCCAATAATTTTGCTTGGAGTAATGAGACAGGCCTACACAGCCTAAACTCTCCAAGCAAATAAACATGTAGCTGTTAATCTCCAGCATCAAGCCTACTTTTTTAGGCAGACCTGTAAAATACTTTGTTATCCTAGTACAGTAAATTAGGTAGTAATTCAGTCTATACCCTTGACACTAATTTACATTTAATTTAAGACCCTTGCTGTCAGTGGAGACAGGAGCATAATCTGTCAGCGCTAGCCGGCAGCTGGGTGCTTGGGCATAATGGAAGATGACAGCTTGATTACCATAGGTTCTATATATATGCACGGATGTCGTCCTCGTGGCTCCCAAAGAGTTAATCTTGCAAAAGATGAATACCAGCGCTTTCGCTACCCACCTTGGAGTAATACATTACATTGCAGGTTATAATATTGTTAATGTGTACTTGGGTATACCTTTTCAAGTCAACTTCTACTTCAAACTGCTCATATATGAAACTTTTAGAGTAATTCCTTGGTTTGAGTTGTAGGTTATTACACACGCTTTGGTAAAGGTCATAGGATGTAATTGAAAGGAGACGTTTTAAAAACTGTGTTTTCTTAAAGTGCGCAGCTTTATCAGCTATTGAACGGCTGATTCTCCCAATCGGCAGAAGTGATTCAGAAATGGAGTGAGGCAATTTTGGTTATCCGTAGATTTCTTGATGGGCATGATGTCATCAATTACTACAGTTTAGAAAAGAGCCGAAGAAAACTCAAGGTTTAATCTGGCTTCACTCACTTCTGCATCTGGAGTTAAGTGGGAAAGGAGACATCTTGTCTGCACAGGTCTGACACTTAGGGAACTTCCATACGGGACTTTCTACATGTCTTACGTACTTAGTCCTGTCTGGACCCATTACTTTCAAGAGTTAGAAACTTTGGACCTTTCTCCTAGGCGTCCTTTCTCAGGAACCATCTCCAATTGATCATTCTGTCTTAGTCACTTCTGTTCTGGATCTTGCTATCTTGCCTATGGTCTCCTCTCACATTATGGACACCCAAGAATGTGGCACTGTTCACACTGGACCTTAGTTCCTCTCTGTACACTCTAGGCCCTATCTGTCTCTTTGACAGGAAATTGCCCCTTCAACGAAACCCTTCCCAATGTGTGCTAGTCCCAAACATCAACTCTTACTATCCTTACTGTCAAACTACACACAATCAATATTGCTGATGTCTTTAAGGCACATCACAATTCACATTACAAGTGCTTCTCACAAAATTAGAATATCATCAAAAAGTTATTTTTTTTTTCAGTTCTTCAATACAAAAAGTGAAACTCATCATATAGTCATTACAGAGTGATGTATTTCAAGTGTTTATTTCTGTTAATGTTGATAATTATGGCCTGCAGCCAATGAAAACCCAAAAGCCATTAGGTTTATAACAGAAATCTATCTGTAAAAATCGAATGCCTCTTAAATGGTCTTTTTTTTAATCTCATGGAAACCCAGAAAAAAAAATATTCATCTGAACAACACTATTAAATAAAGATATTTGTTATGAGCCCTAAATCTTACCATTAAGGGTAACAGACAAGTGGGAAACAATAAAAAAGCTTAATTTTGCTGCAGATGTCCAGAGAACAGTAACCCTTACTTTTAAACATGCTTTCTCTGAATACAGTATATAGAACAGGAATGTCTATAACAAATATTCACCTGTGCCTACAACTTCTGTCCTGATATACACATTTAGCCCCCGTGTAACCACAGTCAAGAACTTCTGGATAGTAAAATGATTTGATTTCAAGTTATAGTTAAAAAACAAACAAACAAAAATTCTTCTATCAAAAAGGAGTCTGTCAGCACAAAATGACTTTTCAAACCATTCTATATCAATTAAGGAATCTGCGTCTCTGACCTTCTAGGGTCATCAAAACACAATACCAGACCCCAATCAGAGGGCAATAAAACTTTCACTCCTTATCTATGATCTGTTCCAATATTTATGTTCATCCCTCTGCCATAATGACAGTTCTGCTTCACGTCACTTGTCTTACCTATTGCACTATTCCTGTGTCCTCTTGTGTATATATATATATATGTGATTCTTCAGTTTTTGTTTTAGTCTTTGCCTGATGAAGAGACCTGAGTAGTCTCGAAAGCTTACAATTTGTTACCATCTTTTCAGTTAGCCATTAAAAGGTATCAACCACTGAGGACTCTCAAGTCTAAATATTTTTCTATCTACTGGCTAACACGGTACGAAGATACACATCCTTTCCTATTTTCAAACCAGGCACTTGGAAAATCCTTGTCATGGAGAAGCAGTTCAGTGCACTTTCCTATCTACTTTTTTGCATTTATGTCTTCTTCCCTTGATTGTTTTGTTTTGCAAGAATCAAAGAAGGATGTAGACAGATAGAAAGCAATTAGCAGGGAAAATGCACCCGTGCTTGGTTTGAACAGTCATTTTGTGATGACAGCATTATTTTAAGGGCTCATGCAGACGAGCGTAGTTTTGGTCCCAGTGCAACCTGTCAAAACATTAGATCGTGCTCGAACCAATGTTATTCACTGAGTCAGCACACATGTCCAATTTTTTTGTCCCTTGGACCAAGGAATAATATTGCAGCATGCCATTGAAATCAGAGCCTGATCGCCGTGTGATCAGGATAATCAGACCATTTTTCTCGGATGGAGAACATACTGTACGGTCCTTAGGGTAACATTTTCACTGGTAAAGTTTATCCTTGATAATGAGTTTTCCTTTGTGGAACCAAATGTTTTTTCATTATTAATTAGGCTATTTTCATTGCAGAACTCTAAGCTTTCCTTATAATTAAGCGCAAATGCTTCAGTATTACGGACTGCATTTGTAGATTCCATTTTTTGCGTCTATAAAAAAGACTTTCACTTCCGTGCTTGTACCTGTAATTTGTAACAATAATACTCCATCCTGAATAAACTGTATCATGCTTTCCAGACAAAGGATCATGTAATTCTGATTGGTCTTTTCACTCTAAAAGGTTCCATATTGTATAGTTGATGGACTAACTGCAGGTTTGGCTAATAGATATATTCCTGCAGAGCCTTGTTGGAGTTGAATGTTTCGAATGGAAATGTTACACGTCAAGGTATATGAGCCCTCTCTCTTTCTCGCTGCTAGGTGGCAATTTTGTTTATTGTGAACGGCAAACTTGTTGAGCTTTGACAGCCATGATAATGGAGAGCAACCTCCCTTTTTATTACTTTTTCGCTTAGATTTCAAAACTATCAGTTCCCCCTAGAAATCTTGGCTACCTGTAGCATCCTTTTTTTTTATCCTTTTTTCTTTTTTACCCATAGAGCTTAGACAATAATATTAAGGTTACGATTAGTCTTATAAGAAAGCTATAAAGCAAAGTTTAATGCATTGGATAAAATAAAATCCCACTGATGACTTTAATTGAAATTATTGTATTTTTTTTAATAGAAAGAATGGCCAGTCTTGACCTTATCTTTTAACATCCTATAAAGCAAGTGGGCAAGAAAAGGGAAATGCTCAGTTTTATAAAATTGATTTTTATTGTTACCAGTTCAGTATGTCAAATCCAATTTTGAAGGGAATCTGTCACCAGGTTTTTGCCACCTAATCTGAGAGCAGCATAATGTAGGCTGAGAAGCAGATTCCAGTGATGTATCACTTACTGGGCTGCTTGCTGTAATTTTTATAAAATCCGTTTTATTAGCAGGCGATTATCACTAGAGAACTAGTAAACCTGTTGCCAGGTAGTCATCCATATTTTGTTAAACTTATAGTGCATTGTGACCTTTGTCTCTGGCAGCTTTTTGTATACACTGTGTATTGAACTTTCTGAGAATTTTTGGCTCTGCAACAGATAAAACTGTGAATTTTATCAAAATTGCAGTAACTAGTAAAATAAGTGATCCATTTCTGGAATCGAGGTCTCTTCCCCTATATCATGCTGCTTTGAGAGGCTAGCAAAACCCTGGTGACAGATTCCCTTTAACCCTGGGTCAGGGGCATTTCTGGCACTCCCAATGTCATTGGGAGTGATTGTCACGATGGGACACGACCCAACGGATGGTCGGTCAGCTTACGGCACAACACACAATGGGGATGGAATTGGGGCGAGGAAGGCCCTACCAATAGGGAATGATATGGATGGTCACCACCTAAGCTCAAACCTGAGCCTGTCCCTGCACTCCCCTAATACCCTATGTGGGTCCTTCCCCCCTGCCGCCGTCAGGATACCTCATCCCTAGTTGTCACCTATAACTGCCCTGGCTAGTGCACTGGCCAGCAAGGAGCACTATCCTCACCTCTGAAGATAATAAACACAGGGGGAAGTGACAGACACCAAATGTACTAGGTAACAAAAAACACCACACTTAGCTTTCTCTGCTACAAAGCACCGCACAGCTGAATAAAGGCACCATATAAGCGAACTTAGCAGAAGCACCACTGCACCCAGAGAGCTCCTTACTCCAGCTTGGTCACTGCAGATTGTTCTAACACCGACAGTCAGGTGACCTTTTAAAGGATGGTGGGAATGGTCACTGCCCACATCAGCTGACCCAGCAGGAATGCAAATAGTGGAAAAAAAAACTTGGCACTCAGAGAGAGAAGTGACAAAAACAAAATGTTCCATTTATTGCATCCAGAATTAACGATAAACTTTTTCGGTCCACATCCAGACCTTCATCAGAACTGATATGAGAAGACTGGGTTTTGTGTCTTGTTGTGGATGTCCTGTTTTCAACAAAAAGTCCAGGGAGAAATCCAAGTAGCCTGGATGCCTGGTGGAGCTAGCATGAGGAAGAACGTGGGAGCAGGCGAATGTGGTCACAAAGGGTGAGCACTCCTAGTATGCATGACTCCTCATCCCCATCCTGGTATGCATGGCTCCTCATCAAACCAGGGGAGGAGTCCCGAGGAGAGAATTTGCATATTCCCAGTGCCTTCTGGGATAAGTGAACAGTCTCCACGAGCTCAAGGAACACTGGATTTTGGCCGTTGCAGCTGAAAGGAGGACACCAGTAAACTGCGCGCCGCTAGGCATATATTTCACCGCTTGAATATCTCTTGAACAATAAGAACATGGAAGGGGCCAAGAGCCATGTGGTGAGCTGCATTTCTTGCTACATGTTCACAGACTTAGAAAACAAAAAACAAGAAACAAATATCCTAAAATAAAACAAAATAAAAAATATATTGCAAAACATGCATGAAGTTGTAATAATAATAATAAGGGTATTTGGTAAACATAATTTTGATCAAAAGAATGTACAAGCCATCCCGCCACGTCAAGGCAACCCTTTGTGGGACAGTCCTACTCTAATATTAAAAACCTTTCCACTTGTCAAGTGACGTAAATGTGAACAATGCCTTGTTCACATTTACGTCACTTGACAAGTGGAAAGGTTTTTAATATTAGAGTAGGACTGTCCCACAAAGGGTTGCCTTGACGTGGCGGGATGGCTTGTACATTCTTTTGATCAAAATTATGTTTACCAAATACCCTTATTATTATTATTACAACTTCATGCATGTTTTGCAATATATTTTTTATTTTGTTTTATTTTAGGATATTTGTTTCTTGTTTTTTGTTTTCTCTGTTTAATGGTCATGTGTTTGATATGCATTTACATTTTGCATACACATCAACTTACTTTTTCAGTTCAGACCCAGTTTTTCATTTAGTTCTTAGTGCATCTTGTGCATATAAGGGTGTGACCGCCCTGCTTTTGAGCTGAAAAATCCATCCTGTCTGGCCTATGCTTCAACTGGTGGGTTCAGTCCCTCTGCCTTGTTCACATTTACGTCACTTGACAAGTGGAAAGGTTTTTAATATTAGAGTAGGACTGTCCCACAAAGGGTTGCCTTGACGTGGCGGGATGGCTTGTACATTCTTTTGATCAAAATTATGTTTACCAAATACCCTTATTATTATTATTATTACAACTTCATGCATGTTTTGCAATATATTTTTTATTTTGTTTTATTTTAGGATATTTGTTTCTTGTTTTTTGTTTTCTCTGTTTAATGGTCATGTGTTTGATATGCATTTACATTTTGCATACACATCAACTTACTTTTTCAGTTCAGACCCAGTTTTTCATTTAGTTCTTAGTGCATCTTGTGCATATAAGGGTGTGACCGCCCTGCTTTTGAGCTGAAAAATCCATCCTGTCTGGCCTATGCTTCAACTGGTGGGTTCAGTCCCTCTGCCTTGTTCACATTTACGTCACTTGACAAGTGGAAAGGTTTTTAATACTAGAGTAGGACTGTCCCACAAAGGGTTGCCTTGACGTGGCGGGATGGCTTGTACATTCTTTTGATCAAAATTATGTTTACCAAATACCCTTATTATTATTATTACAACTTCATGCATGTTTTGCAATATATTTTTTATTTTGTTTTATTTTAGGATATTTGTTTCTTGTTTTTTGTTTTCTCTGTTTAATGGTCATGTGTTTGATATGCATTTACATTTTGCATACACATCAACTTACTTTTTCAGTTCAGACCCAGTTTTTCATTTATGTTCACAGACTTACCAGTGGAAAAGCCAAACTTCACATGCCAGAAATGCAAGCTTGTGTCCCTGTTGGAGGAAAAGTTACAAATTCTGGAAGAGAGGTTATCTACATTGAAAACCATTAAGGAAGGTGAAGAGTTCTTAGACAGAGCAGAATTATCTCTTCATGTTACAGAAAGAGAAGAAATTCGAAGTGCACCTGAAGAAACAGAGGAATGGAAGCATGTGACCCAGAGAAGCAGGAGGATCGTGAGGCAGTCAGCACCAATTCTGATCAGGAACCAGTACCAGGCTCTTACCCAGGAGAATGATAAAGAAATACATTAAAAGATAAGACTTTGGCCACAAACAATAACCTTGTACGCCCTCAGAGTCCTCCTGAATGGAGAAAGAAAACTGTTGTGAAGAAGAAATGGAGAGTTGTTGTCATGGGGATTCCCTGTTGAGAGGAACAGAGGCCGCTATCTGCAGACCGGATTTAACCTCAAGAGAAATGTGCTGTCTTCCAGGTGCAAAAATTAAAGATGTGTCTGACAGGATATCAGGACTCTTCAGACCTACAGATGACTACCCATTCCTGCTAATACATGTGGGGACAAATGACACCGCAAGAAACGACCTGGAAACCATCTGCAGTGACTTTGAAAACTTAGGTAAGAAAGTGAAAGAACTGGGAGCGCAGGTGGTCTTCTCTTCCATCCTTCCAGTGGATGTCCATGGAACAAGGAGCTGGAAGAAGATTCTGCAGGTGAACAACTGGCTACGTCGATGGTGCCGTCTGCAAGGATTTGGATTTTTGGATCACGGAGTGAATTACCTATACGATGGACTACTTGCTAGAGATGGGGTGCACCTTACGAAGACTGGAAAACATGTATTTGGAAGTCGCCTTGCTACACTCATCAGGAGAGCTTTAAACTAGAACAATGTGGGAAGGGAAGCAAAACGCCTGCAAAAGCCATACACCTGACAAATACTATTGAGAATTCTGCTATTAGAAGTGAAGGGGAAGAACAAAGACAAAAAAATCTACATAATAAAAATATTGGAGGAAGAGAAACCAATCACAAACTAAAATGTTTCTGTACAAATGCACAAAGCATGGGCAACAAACAAGGAGAATTGGAACTACTAACGCAGGAGAAGAAGTATGATGTCATTGGAATCACTGAGACTTGGTGGGACAATACACATGATTGGAATACAAGGCTAGAAGGATACAACTTATTTGCAAGAAACAGACTTGATAAACGAGGAGGAGGTGTCGCATTGTATGTTAGAAAAGCGTATATCTGCACAGAGATTGACGCTTCAGAGACTGGGAGTTCTGTGGAAACTGTTTGGGTAAGAATACAAGGACAGAACAATGGAAAGGACACCATTGTAGTCATTTACTACAGGCCACCTATGCAAGCTGAAGATATGGATGAACTCTTTACGCATCAAATGGCCAAGTTCTCCAAAAAATATGACATAGTGGTCATGGGAGATTTCAACTATCCAGACATTTGTTGGGAATCTCTCTCAGGCAAAACTAACAGGTCAAGGAAATTCTTATCCTCTCTTGCTGACAACTTTATCTTCCAAAAGGTAGGGAGAAAACAAGGGGATCTGCTACCTTGGATCTAATCCTTATAAACAGGGAAGAAATAGTTGAGGAGGTAAGAGTGGCTGGGACCCTAGGAGGTAGTGACCATGCTAATTTAGAATTTTGGATAACAAGAGGAGGAAGACCTGTGAAGACTCAGACGTCAAGGTTAGATTTCAGAAAGGCAGATTTTAAGGGACTCAGAAAGAGAATTGGAGGGATCCAATGGCTGGATATCCTTAAGGACAAAAATGTCCAGGAAGGATGGAAAATCTTGAAAAATGAGATTCTCAAAGCACAATTGTTAACAATTCCGAAAAGAGGGAATAATGGGAAGCATTTAAGGAAACCAGGATGGATGAACACAGAACTTAAACACATGCTAAAAAGGAAGAAAGAAATGTTTATCAAGTGGAAAGAGGGAGGCATATCTAAAGAAGAATATAATGCCGTCTGCAGAACCTGCAGGGCACAAATCAGATTATCTAAAGCTGACAATGAATTAAGGCTTGCAAGTGACATCAAAAGCAACAAAAAGGATTTTGGGGATACGTCAAAAGTAAAAGAAAAGTCAAAGATGCTATAGAATTTTTACAGGATGAAAATGATGAAATGGTAAGACAGGATGTTGAGAAGGCTGAACTGTTAAATTCCTATTTTGCATCTGTTTTCTCTCAGAAAGGAAATGTAACATCAACTGATCTTCACTGTCCTATTAAAGGAATAGAAGAATCCAGGATATCTATAAACAGAAAGACAGTGAGGAAACACTTAGCTAACCTAAATGAATTCAAGTCTCCAGGTCCAGATGAATTACACCCCAGAGTACTGAAGGAGATAGCAGAAGAAATTCTTGAACCACTGTCCATAATCTTTGAAAATTCTTGGAGAACAGGAGAAGTCCCAGAAGACTGGAGAAGAGCAAATGTTGTTCCTATCTTCAAAAAGGGGAAGAAGGTGGACCCAGGGAACTACAGGCCGGGGAGTCTGACTTCTATACCAGGAAAGATCTTTGAGCAAATTATGCAAGAACATGTATGCAAGTACCTGGATAAGAATGAAGTGATTAAACAGAGTCAGCATGGGTTTGTAACTAATAAGTCATGTCAGACTAACTTAATTTCCTTCTATGACAGAATCACTGACTGGATGGATCAGGGAAATGCTGTAGATATAGTATATCTTGACTTCAGCAAAGCATTTGACAAAGTATCCCACACAATCCTTATTGAAAAAATGACTAAGTATGGAATGGACAAGGCAACTGTTAGGTGGATTCATAACTGGCTTAGTGATCGGACCCACAGAGTGGTCGTAAATGGCTGCACATCCAGTTGGAAGAATGTATCAAGTGGGGTACCACAAGGCTCTGTTTTGGGCCCTGTATTGTTCAACATCTTTATCAATGATTTAGATGAAGGAATTGAGGGTAAACTGATCAAATTTGCTTATGACACAAAGCTAGGAGGGGTAGCTAATACTAGAGAAGGGAGAGAGAGGATTCAAAAAGATATAAATAAACTGGAGCAGTGGGCAACTAACAGAATGGATTTTAACAGGGAAAAATGCAAAGTACTACATCTGGGCAATAAAAATGAAAAAAGCATATACAAAATGGGAGGAATAGGGCTAAGTAACAGCACATGTGAAAAAGACTTGGGTATACTAATTGATCACAGACTGAACATGAGTCAACAGTGTGATGCAGCAGCAAAAAAGGCAAATGCAATTCTAGGATGTATCAACAGAAGCATACAGTCTAGATCACGTGAGGTCATTATTGCCCTCTACTCCTCTTTGGTCAGACCTCATCTGGAATACTGTGTCCAGTTTTGGGCACCACATTTTAAAAACAACATCAACAAACTGGAGCAAGTTCAGAGAAGAGCCACCAGAATGGTGACCGGTCTGCAAACCATGTCCTATGAGGAATGGTTGCAGGATTTGGGAATGTTTAGCTTTCAAAAAAGAAGACTGAGAGGAGACTTGATAGCTGTCTACAAATATCTCAAGGGCTGTCACATTGTAGAAGGATCATCTTTATTCTCATTTGCACAAGGAAAGACTAGAAGCAATGGGATGAAACTGAATGGGAGACACAGATTAGATATTAGAAAAAACTTTTTGACAGTTAGGTTGATCAATGAGTGGAATAGGCTGCCACGAGAGGTGGTGAGTTCTCCTTCAATGGAAGTCTTCAAACAGAGGCTGGACAGACATCTGTCTGGGAGGATTTAGAAAATCCTGCTTTGAGCAGGGGGTTGGACCAGATGGCCAAGGAGGTTCCTTCCAACTATACTATTCTATGATTCTATGATCACCATCCTGGTCTACATGGCCTCGGCATCCCCATCCTGGTCTGCATGGCCCCTCACCCCTATCCTGGTCTGCATGGCCCCTCATCGCTATCCTGGTCTGCATGGCCCCTCATCCCTATCCTGGTCTGCATGGCTCCTCATTCCTATCCTGGTCTGCATGTCTCCTCTTCCCTATCCTTGTATGCATGGCTCTTAATCCCTTTTCTGGTATGCATGTCTCTTCATCCCTATACTGCTATGCATGGCCCCATCATTCCTATCCTTGTATGTATGTCTCCTCATCCATATCCTGGTGTGCATAGCTCTTCATCCCTATTCTGGTATGCATGGCCCCATCATCCCTATCCTGGTATGCATGGCTCATCATCCCTATCCTGGTCTGCATGGCTCATCATCCCTATCCTGGTCTGCATGGCTCATCATTCCTATCCTGGTCTGCATGGCTCATCACTCCTATCCTGGTCTGCATGGCTCATCATCCCTATCCTCGTCTGCATGGCTCCTCATCCCTATCCTGGCCTGCATGGCTCCTCATCCCTATCCTGGCCTGCATGGCTCTTCATCCCTATCCTGGTATGCATAGTACCTATCACCATCCTGGTATGCATGTGCATGGAGGGCAGTGAGTATTCATTGCTATTTAGTAGCGCACACAGTGGCAGCCGCCAGTAGTTTTATTTTTTAAGACATTTACACCCTTTGTTCAAAAAATCCATTAGACTGAAAGCTATGCTTCAAAAAAACTGTGTAAAATCATCCTGAATTAGGAGAGGATTCAAAAGAAATGGGAAATATAAAAGTGTCCTTTCGCTGGATGTACTTCTGGCTTTAATGAATCAAGGGGGAAAAAGCCAATGTCAGTCGTCCTTCCTTTACATTTGGTATACTTTATGAACCCTTTCCTGATTTTGTCTCAAAAACTGCATCAATAATTTCTGTGGCATTTTTCCTAAAACCATAGAGGTAAATATTGTCTAATTTTCTGTGTAGTAGGAAGAATGTGCCAGATTTATGAAAGTGGTTCAGGCTGTTTTATACCTTTAGTGTAGTTTAAGATTGTCTAGTCTAAGTTTACAACACTTATTAGTTGACTTATTTTGTGCCAGAAAATGACGCCAGCAGTTTTTGATACATCCTGGTATTTGTAAGGCTGTTTTCCATAAAGACACATTTTCTCATTGGACAAGAAGTGCAAAAAGGATTTAAACACACAATATTTATGGTACATGTCATGAAAGACCATTTTTTGGCTGTAATTACACCACAATTCTGATGACTTTAACTTCATTAATCTGTCCCGTTGAGGTGTATTTATTTTAACTTTACACTGCCGAGGAATTAAACAATATTGATAAATTTCCATCCAGATCCTCTACTAGACTGTCTAGTTTTATGACAGAAATGTGTAACACAATTTAGGCACCTGGTGTTGTATGTTTGACCATGTCTTTTCAGAATAAGCCATATTCCTTTCAACTAGGTTATTGCCTCATGTTGGGGGAAAAAAGTGTCTAAAACACAAATAAGCCTGGTCATAACAATTATGACACAAATCATGAAAGACAGTTTTTTTTTCTTCTATTTTGCCAGAATGTTGATGCATTTTACTTGATAAATATGTGCGTCTGAAATCAGCCTATGTAAGTTTTAAAGGGAATCTGTCACCCCATTTGTGGACTATGAGATGCGACAACCGCCATTAGGGGCTTATCTACAGCATTCTGTAATGCTGTAGATAAGCCCCCGATCTTACCTGAAAGAGAAGAAAAATGAGTTAGATTATACTCACCCAGGGGTTGTCCGCCGTCCGGTCCGGTCCGATGGGCATCGGGGTCCGGTTCGGGGCCTCCCATCTTCTAGCGAAGCCGGCCTCTTCTTTCCATCCCATTGCAGCTCCTGTGCAGGTGCACTGATCTGCCCTGTTGAGTACTGCAGTGCGCAGGCGCCTGACCTCTCTGACCTTTCCCGACGCCTGCGCACTGCAGTACTCTGCTCTGCCCTCACCAGGGCAAATCAGTACGCCTGCCCAGGAGCCGTGACAGGACTCAAAGAAGAGGCCGGCTTCGCTCGAAGATGGGAGGTGCCAAACCGGACCGCGACGCCCATCGGACCGGACGGCGGATAGCCCCTGGGTGAGTATAATATAACTCGTTTTTCTCATATTTCAGGTAACATTGGGGGCTTATCTACAGCATTACAGAATGCTGTAGATAAGCCCCTGATGGCAGTGGCCGCAGCTTATAGTCCAACAATGGGGTGACAGATTCCTTTTAAGAATGCAAGTTAAATTAATGTTTTCAAAATGCTGTTCTGTGAAAGCTTTTATTCACTGATGTAAACCTTTTGGCATTTAGCTTATTTTATATTTTTATTTATTTTTTTCACTGCGACAATTTGCACAAATATTGCAAAAAACAATACCACTGTAGAAGTTTTACTGTAATATATTCTGTGCAAATTTAATGCATACATTGCGTAATAAATATTGCCATATATTATACAGCGCATGAATAGCAGTGCCAAATAATGTCCAAATATATTTGCTGTCATAGAGGAAAATTAAAACTCATAAGACATCTCCGGAGAGAGAACATATCACCCCCACATTGAACTTAGGGGAATAGTTATAGCTAAGGAAGAGAGAAACTAATTATAACTGAGGAAGTGAGGAAGAACTAACAATTCAAGCTCCATTGACATAGAGGCCTCCTGCAGTGAACATAATGACCACATGAGGTTTGTTCTGGGAAAAAGACACCAAGGTTAAGATATGTTTACCCAAAGGCGGGGCAGTATGCTTCCCAGGTATAAACTTCCTCTGATCAATCCACTGTCTGAGACTTTTTGGAGCCAGTGGTCCGTGATGAATGTTTTTGGTTTGCATTGATCTGATATTTATTGGTAGGTATATTTTCAGCATCAAGCAAAGGGTCGCACATATTTAGGGATTGGCGAATCTGAACTGTAAAGTTCAGGGTCCGTACCGAACACCTAGTTCTCTTGCACTGACCCCAAACATAGAGTGCTCCCTGAAGTTCTTGTTACTGTTAGGACTCGGCAGTCTGAACATCCGGTGTTTCCCATGCTGTAAACACAGGCTCTGTTCAACGGTAAGTTCATTACCGCCGGTCAGAGTGCCGCGGTTCCCTAGATGTCATAGTGATGACAGCATGTGAGTCAGCAGCTGTGACCTGCGGTAAAAAGGTTACAGCCAGTCACAGGCATTGGCTGATGAGAGTTCTACCCATCATCGTACGCCTGGTCTCACTGATGGCAACGAAAGCAGGTGTACGATGATGAGATTATTCATCAGCCGGCGCCTCTGCAATAAATAAAATAAAAAAATGGGCTTGGGTTCCCTCTATTTTTTTCTTACCAGCGCATGCAAAACTGACAGCTATGGGCTACAGCCTCAGCTGTTAGCGCTATCTTGATTGATTATCAAGAATAGAGGGGGCCCCATACGTTTTTTTAAATTATTTAAATAAATAATTTTAAAAAATGACATGGAGTCCCCAATTTTTGTTAAGCAGTCAAGCTAAAGCAGACAGGGCCCATGGATATTGCCAGCACCCAGCCTAAAAATAGCAGACTGCAGTCACCCCAGAAAAGGTGCATCTACTAAATGTGCCAATTCTGGCGCTTTGCCTGGCTCTTCCCACTTGCCCTGGTTCGGTGGCAAGTGGGGTAATGTCAGCTGACATCAAGTCCACAGGTTAGTAATGGAGAGGCGTCTTTAAGACACATAATCAAATGTAATAAAAACACTGACACCGAGAAAAGTTATTTTTTTAAAATAAAAACACTGACTCCATTATTTGAAAGAAACACTCCCCATTCTTTTTTACTCAATTATTAATGTAAAAGTAGAAATAATCAAACATATTCCTCACCTGTCTGGGCGATAATCCATATGTCCCACAATGCACTTCAACTCAGCTACATTTGGATTTCATGGCTGAATGCTGGCATGATATGACCGCTCAGCCGTGAATCCAGGAGACACTGAGCTGAGCCTGAGGAACATTGCCTATGACCGGCTGTAACCTTAATGATGTCAGTGCAGGTCACTAAAGCTCTCAGGTTCTGCTCAGTGTCTCCTGGATTCACGGCTGAGTGGTCGCATCAGGCCGAAGCTCAGCCATGCAATCCAGATGTAGCAGAGTTGGAGCATGTCATGGGACATATGGATTATCATCAGACAGGTGATGAATATGGTGTTTTTATTACATTTACATTAATAAATGGGTAAAAGAAGGTGAGGAGTGTTTTCTTTCATAATAAAGGAGTCTGTGTTTTTATTTCAAATAAAGGAATTTTCTCTGTGTCTGTATTTTTATTACATTTGACTATGATGTTAGTAATGGAGCTGTCTTATAGACACTTCATAGTTACTAACCTGTCGGCTTGATGTTTGCTGACATTACAAAGCTGACATCAACCCCAATACTATTACCCCACTTCTCACAGCACCTGTGCAAGTGAGAAGAGCCGGGCAAAGTGCCATATTTATGGCATCTAATAGATGTTCCTTTTCTGGGGTGGTTGTGGGCTGCTATTTTTGAGCTGGGGAGGGCCAATATCCATGGTTCCTTCTCAGTCCAAAAAAAACAGCCTCCAGCTTTCTGCTTTAGTTTGACTGGTTGTCAAAAATAGGGGTGACTCCACTCCATTTTTTTAATTATTTATTTAGATAATTTAAAAAAGCGGCAAGGGCTGCAGTTGGCAGCTGTCTGTTTTGCCTGCACTGGTTAGCAAAAACAAAGGGGACCTCCTGCCATTTTTTATTTTATTTTTTTATTGCACAGGAGCCGGCTGATGAATACTTTCATCACTGTACACCTGCTCTAACTGCTATCAGTGAGACCAGGCGTATGATGATGAAAGTAGTACTCTCATCAGCCGACACTAGTGACTTGGCAGCAACCTTTCATCTGTATGACAGAGTGGGAACCACATTGCTGAGATCGGCTGTAACGAGCTTACTGCCAGTCAGAGCCAGTGTTTCTCGCGCTGTCACACATATGACAGCATTGGAAACACCTGATGTTTGGGCCTCTCATTTATTTGAATTCAACTTTTTTAAAATGTTCATCTAAACCCGCAAGACACAAAAATCACCCTTCACTACTAGGGTTGAGCATTCCGATACTTCCGATACCTGAAATCCAATGTAAGTCTATGGGAACAAAATATCGGAAGTAAGTATCGGAAGTACTTCCAATCACTACACATAACGCCTTTACATCACAGTAAGGCTATTCTAACCTCTCCAACTTAATATCGGGCCAATGGATGATGCTATCCATGCCATGTTTCATCTCTGTAGACTGGTAAAATTGTAATAAGAAACATGACGAAGATATCTACCACCTGGGACCTCTAGGGGCGAAAATATCCTGATATCATAAAGCAGATCTATCACATCCCACAACCAGCCCCCATATGAGTTCACCAAGAGGAGATATGTGCTCGTAACCTTGATCTAATGAAAATGAGAGTTTGGGAATCTGTCTTTGTTCATTCAGGAAGACATAGTTCTCAGTGATAGTGTGCCGCTTTCCTAATATGAGCATTTCCCTCCATAAAAATAAGAGCAATTCCTCCAACATCAAGCTTACTACTTTTCTTTCATTATTCCTTTTTATTTTATGTAGTTGTTTCCATTTTGAATCATCTTTGCATATTTTGTTATAAACACAGCCTACCTTTCCAGATTAATATAATAACATGTCATGGCTCTGTTTTTCTTGCTCTGTAAACCGCACCCCTGAAGCTACCTGTAACAGGTGTCCAATCGGCCTCTATAAATGATTGATGGTGATGGCAGCTAGTGATTCCTTTTTGTTACTGTGGATTTGGCAGTGACAGAGAAATGCAGCCTAGTAAGTTACACATTGCTGGAATCAGGGTCTCTGTCTCTACATAGTGTTGCTATCAGATTACATAGTAAAACCTGATGACAGGTAGTTTTCCTTACACATATCACTAAAGGGAAGGGAGTCTATGTAACATTTCTGGTTCTAAATAATGAGACAAATCCAATTAAATGGCTAACAGGGTGACAAGTCATTGGTCATTACTTTTCTTTTACACACTTATCCCATCTTCTTTAACTCTGTTGCATCAAGGTGCTGTCACTACACTCAGCTCTGCTGTATCTAACTATCCCGGCTCCCCTGATCCAGGTGATGTTTTGTCCATCCCGCTCTACTGTTCCCTATTTGGATCATCCAACTGCACTACATCAACACCTCTGGTTTGTGCTGCTCGCTCGGACCTCCTGCTTAGCGAATCCACCTCACCAGGTGAGCCTATAACAGTTTCACACTACCTCCTATGCAGTATATGTATATTTACTGAACATTTGGTGAATAATTCTGTCCACTGATTTTGTCATGAAATAACATGTAAAATACATTACACAATAAATACAAGTTGGAATTCAACTACTTTTAATTTATATTTACAAACTTTATTCTGCAATTTTTCTTTATGTTGTTTAAAACACATAGAAATGTCTTACAATGTTCTTGAAGTCATCTTACGATGTTTGCACAGGCTTTGATTATTTTTTCAAGTTCTTATTTGCATTACCGTTTCGTTCCGAAAAAAAAAAAAAATCTTTTTATGGCCACTTTTCAACTGCTGTCTCTAGCCATAATTCTCAGCAGCATTTTTAAGTAGAAATGAGCATTCTTCATTACACTGAAAGAGCTGGGAGAGGAATTCTTCCAATTTGTCACAAATTGGTTGTATTTGCATTTGCCAAGCTCTCGGAAATCAATCTTGCGTCTTTCCTCGGATATTTACAAATAAACAGCATAGACCCATAATGGAGATAATGTGCTGCGGATGGCAATAGGATGGGGTTTTTTTTGTAAAGTGTTATAAAATGTGAGTTTATGCATGTTAATGTAAATTGTTAAGATGCTTTTATAACCTAACCAGGTCAAAAATTGATAGAGATTCATGAAACCTGTCAAAGAAGTAGGCTTCTATATATTCAAAGTGTAAAATGACTTGATGTAATATTTGCATAGTTGATATTCTGCTTCTAAACAACTTGGATAGTTTGGAAAACTTGGTAAAATGTGGGGAAAAAAAAGTTGTTTCCAGTAGCAGGCAGCAATGTGCTGTTACTTCACGAGAACAGTAGAATTACAGCACTTATTGGATGCTTTGGACCACAGCCCAGTTTTCATAAATGTCTGTAAATGTTTCCCTGTGACCTGGGCAGTAATCAAAATGTAAACTATACCGAGAGCCAACAATAAACCAGGGAGCCAGTAGGGAATTGATATTTTGACATTTTCTACTTCACTGGTCCACAAGGGTAAAGGGCTTAACTGCTTTGCCTTACTTCTGGTGTAACTTTTATCTACAATTTTCAATGTAGAATATGGTATGAAAATATGGTGGGAAACATTTGTTCTGCCAAAATTCTGGTGTAAAACTGTGTATTGCACATAGTATTTTCAATATTTTGCAACACTTATTGTTTTTTTATGCCAGTTCCAATCAGCCCTGCCCAGTTTTCAAAAAGTGGTTGGCGCTTAGTAGGACAAAACATAGTCAAACGCGACCAACAAATTCATCATAGTCTGCGTCATGAAAATTGTTGTAAATTTTGACATGAATGTACTTTGTTTCCTTGATTGGAGCACAGCACCTGAAAGAGGCACTCAAGATGCTTGTTTTTGAGTAGTTATCTAATATTTTTAGTTATTCAATTATGAGGTGCATACTGTGCTTTAATCTTTTTTTTTTTTTTTGCTTTATTGTGGAGACCAAAAAACTGCAATTCTGTTTTTTTTTTAATTCCTTTACCTCTTTAGAAGGTTTTCTGGGGAAAAAGAAGGTGGTCTGAATGTTTAATATATATGTATATATATGTATACATTTTATTTACTTTTTTCCTGCCTTTTACAGTTTCTCCCCTTATGGGTTTAAACATTTGATCGTTTGGTTGCTTCTTCTACATACCGCAATCTCAGTTTTGCTCCACATAGTAAAAACTACATTTGCCTATGACGCCCAGCCACAGGTTCAAAGTCACAATCATCACATGACAAGCAAGGAGGCCTTCAGCCATCCCAAAGCTGTCAGAGCAACTCATTGGCTCACTGCAATCGCGTCGCTGTGGGGGAGAGATACATTGCGGAACTTAAATGCCACTGTCAGTGATTGACACTGGCAATTAAGAGGTTATGTACTGATGGTGGTTCTGCTAATGTATTCATGTAGGTAGCATTTTACATTTTTTTTGCGGACTTTCAGATTGGTTCTGTATGACAATGTGGCCCTGGACCAAAAAGTGTTGTGCAACCTTGGCATAAACATTTTTTGAAAATTGCATTTTTTTCAAAATTGTTATCAAATTTCCAACATTTTCATAAAGGCAAAAACATATAGACCTGAATTTACCACTAAAGTACAATAAGTCAAGATGTGAATATTCATGAGATTTTACCACTTAAAGTGATAGGTCATATTTAAAAAATTGGACTTGATTACTAAAAGGCTAAATGAGTTTTGCCACAATTGACACTTATCCATGGGATAGTTCATAAATGTATGGGGTCCCACATCTGTGGTTTCCAAACAATCAATCACTCACTAAAATGGGGATCAGCCTCATTGCTCTTCATTGTACCATTAGGCAATTTTTATGGGCTAACTTAATCAATGAACGCCGTCTACATCTGTCCCATACAATTTGAATGAAATTCTAATAGAGCAAGTATGCTACCCCTCCATTGAAACTCCTTGACATTCTGGATTATGGGAAAAATCATATTAATTTACTGTGACTTCCAAAGTGTTTGGTTATTGGATGAATCTCGTGATCAGTTATCTTAAAGGGGTTGCCCAGAACTACTTGATTTACTTTTTTACTATGGGCCTAATAACTAACAGACAGGTAGTTGCTAATAGAGACAACTACCTGCCTGTTCTACCCAGTGCAAACGATTCACAGTGCTTCATGTCAACAGAGCAACAGAGCACCACTTCTTCCGGGCTGATGTGTCAACAGGGCATGACTGCCAACACCATGTTGATTATTAGCCAGCTCCCCGCAGTTAGACAGTGGGGAGCCGGCTGTTGATCAGCATGACGTCAACAGAGCAAAGCAGAAGAGAATCCGATGCCCTGTCTATATGATGCCAGCAGAAACAGCTGAAGCAGTAGCATTCTGTGCCAGAAAAGTTCGGAGCTGGGCATAACAGGCAAGTATTTAGCAACTACCTGCCTGTTAATTCTTAAGCTCTTAGGATATAAAAATTAAATCGTTCTGGATAACCCCTTTTAATGTAAAAAATTTATATCGGTGAGAACCTACAGCTAATCATGCATTTTGGTTGGCTAAAGCATGGGAAACAAATGGCTATCTTCAAACAATAATGGTAGAGCTCATATCCAGAGCAAGCTTTAGAATTCAACAGATCCTCCTCTTGTCCAACCTAATCAACCTTAGGTTTTTGATGATTAACATAAAAATAAATTCAGTTCTTGTATAAGTTTATTTTTTTCTCCTATTGTTTCTTTGTTCTGTTTTTTTTGTTTTTAACTTGCGTTCTATAATACTCCAGTGTCTTTTCTGGATTTTTTGGGTGTTCAATTACTTTAAAGCGTTACAGTGCCTTATTTTGACAATAACAAAAAAATCTGTCTAGAACTTAGTTTCTCTTTGAAAAGAATTACATGTTTTCAGTAACTCTGTAACTTTTGTTAGCTACATAGTGATTGATCACAACAGATACCACTGCTCGAGAATGTACGTTATGGTGACATCGCTTATCTAAACCTAAAATTTGCCCTCATTTGCACGTTCGGTTTTATGTTGAGATGATTGATGCCAGGTTTACAGATTTGTTTAGATTTAAATATCTATTCCTTCCCATTTTCGTTTTAAGCATTTTCTTTATAGCGATCACTTTTGAATAAAGAACCAGTAATTATAAAATGTCAGTAGAAAGTGACATTGGATATTCAACCATCTTATCCAGTTGTTAATAAACCATAAAACTTCTACATGTATACCATTCATGCAAGTTTTACATTCTTCAGACATTTGGTTATTGTAGATAAATGCATGTCAGACTGGACCATGGGATACTAAATTCCTCTACTCTTTTATTAGGAATTTTTGCAAAATAAAGAAAATGCTATGCTGGAGAATTATCATTTAGAATTTCCATAATGAAAAACAAATAAATCCAGTTCCTAACGTAAAGATGTATTCACACCAATAACATTTCAGCATTTGTCTACAGAATATATGATTTCTGGGGGTCTTATTAATGCTCTCATGATTGTTCAAGATTCCACGGGCCCGGTGTCCACCATTTTTATTGAATGGTAGTATGACCACCACTTCTTTCACTACGGGAGTGGTTATTAAGCATTGGCACTGGTACATTTACTTGGGTTCCCAATTTTTAAGATCACTGAGATCAGATTCCCTCCACAACTTGTACACTTATTGCCAGTCTTGTGATTAGGCGATAATATTCTTGGCATGATTCCTTTATGCAAAATCAGTAAAACAAATCTTTTTAGAGCTGCATGTGGTACATCCCTTGCTCTCAACACCATATAATTACCAGTTTTTGAAAGTGAATCTTTGGTTGTGAAGTACTAAAATATTAGGAAAGGAAATTACATTATGACCCAATATCTGATATGACTATTTGATTTTTAAATATTTAATTTGATATGTAGACTATATCTGATATCTTATTATAGAAACATCATCACATACAGTTTATATATCAAAGCCATGTTTTCATGTTATGTTTATGTTCGTAGATCCAGTCCACTATTGCTTTACTGCTGTTAGAACTCTCCTGTTAGGTTTTTTTTATCTTGCTGGTCACATGACCTTTGTGGCTTATTTAATCCTGCTCCGCCCTTCTGGCTTTGCTGGACTTCATTGTAACTTCTACTCTTAAGCTAGCCAGGTGCTTTGTTACCTTACTCAGATAGTTTTGCCTGGTCTTCAGACCTCTATTTTCTATGTTGTTTTGTTTTTCTTTTTACTGCTATAACTTCTGTTAGGAGGTGTCCATCTTTTCTCCCAGTCCCTAGTGCTTGTAGGGATCCCTTCCTCGTATCTATAGGTCTTCGTTCAGACTAGCTGAGGACTTTAGTGGGTCTGATCACAGGATCAGGTTCCCCGTTACATCGTAGGGATAGAGCTTAGTTTTATTGTAGGGACAGATATCCCTTTCTTTCCTTAGTGCTTGTAGCAGAACATAACAACTGCTAGATATTGTCTATTGCTTCTAAGACTTTTCACACATGCAAATAAGAAAGAATTGTTGTAAAAGTTGTACAATGCTAAATATTAGACATATAAGGGTCACACAACTGTTTTTCACTCCTCTGAGAAAATGATTGTGGTGACAGTGTGGTGAGAGTGTGGTCAGAATGTAGTCAGAGTGTGGTCAGAGTGTGGTCAGAGTGTGGTCACAGTTTCTCAGATGTGAAGATTAAAAAAAAAGTTTCTCCACCTTTTCCTTTTAGTTTGCCTGTGAAAATTGGATTGCGCTTGTTTGTCAAAGGAGTTCAGTCCATTTTTTTTCAACGGTCCTATAGACTTGAATGGCCAAGCGTGTTTCGATTATCATTAGTAAATCAGGCATGCTGCAATTCTTTTCCTCAGATTACTAGGTCTGAGCAAAAAATCAGACATGTCCACTGCCTCATTGATTTAACATGGGGTTGAGTGCTAAGATGGACAACACTCGTTCGATTATTATGGTCATCTGCACAAGCCCTTAGAAAAGGCCATCAATACTTGATTGGAGAGAGTCACACCAGTTAGAGCATTGGCCACATATGTGTGTCACAGCTCTATTTATTGTCTATGGGATGGCTAGAGAACATCAAGCATTGTAATACTATATCTCTGGCAGTCCCATAATGAATTAAAATTATCACATACCCACAGAATCCACATGTCTGGAATTACTGCTCAGATCCACTTGATTAAATAGGATGACAGCACATGTTTGAGAAAAATCCATGTTTTTGGTATAGGAGCCAATCTTGGGATGCAGTGTGTTTTTACATCTGAAATGGACCTTGATCAGCAGAAATTGTAGTTCCCCATTGCCTCCTTATCAATGAATTTACTGGAGTTTGAATGGATTCCATGTAATCATGGTACTCAATAGCCAATTGCAAATCTGTCAAAATTTGTCTCCAGTGACAGGGGCTGCAGCGCCTAAAAACATGTCTTTTGTAAGTCGGGTGATGGTGTTCTAGAGAAGTGTCTTGATTAGGCAGCACATTTACCAAAGAAAAATCATTAGTGGAAATATTCATCAAAGTGTCATGGCTCATAAATTATTTAATTAAATGGCATTCATGAAAAGGTGATTGCATAAAGGGGAGGACATCTGTTCCTGTAAGAAGGCTCCTCCATCAGGAAGAGCTGAAATGGGGCTGTATAGTGGAAACCAGTTTTGCTTGAGCCACATGTTATGTATTAAAATACATATTAAGAAGATTCTGCAGGTAGGGTCATCAGTAGAAATTATCCAGTGGAGCACACGGTCTTCAATATACCGAGCAAATCCAGATGTACAGCGCAAGTACGCATCCTTTATATAATGTATTGCATTCTGTACTGTCACCAGCAGAAATCATTCTGAAGGGTTCATGATCCAGATGTGAAGAGCAAGCATGCTTATTTTAATAATATTGTATAGTCTTCTATCCTCATTGCACAGGAAATATTTGCAATAAAAATAGTAGGTTATTTGTGCAATACTCACCAAAAAGGTAATTGACTTTCTACTATTGTTGAGAGGTTGGGGTCACCAGAGGATCCTATTGGACTTTTAGTGGGCTAGTCCATCCTGGAACTGGTTGTCCATAGCTTCTAATACTTGTCCAAAATTTGAAAATATTGTGTAAACCAATAACCAAAAAAACAGTTTGAAGTCACCATTGAAAACCTTTTAAAGGAAAAACATCCATGTAATCTATCTGAATGGCTTTCATTTAATGAGTCAAGACCAGAGTCAACCTCTCTAGGTAAGTCAATGTTTCCCAAACTCCAGTCCTCAAGGCCCAAAACAGGTCTTGTTTTCAGGATTTTCATGCTTTAATCACCTGTGCAATACTATCATCAAGGCATCAGAAATTATCTCACTTGTGCAACTCTATGGAAGTCCTGAAAACATGTCCTGTTGGGGGCCGGGAGGACTGGAGTTTGGGAAACCCTGATCTAAACTATATCTCTTAATATGGGTTGTTTTCATGATACAACCCCAAAGTGGTCCAGAAACGTTACTAAAATCTGTCTTACACCTATTTATTATCACATGTGAACTCATGAAAACAGATGTAGGTTATTCCGAACCGCATATCCCTCTATAACATTGCATCTGTTTTCCTATGTAATAAAAGCTTGAAATTGGCATTAAAATATTTCTCCTAAATGTCACTTAAGCTTCACACATCTAGAATGGATATATAGCTCTCTAGCCTTAGTAATAGCCAGTTGTTACCCAACTAGGAAACTCAAAACCTTGCCTCATTCATTATTCTTGACAGAACGAAATGATTTCCAAGCCACTTAAGTTATATAGGATCGCAAACTATGATCGCTATGCCTTCTGTGATCAGGTTTACCCATAAATATAAGTGTACAGTGCCTACTTAAAAGGCTTCTATATTCATTTATTGTGCTTTTTTACATTTAAGTGGCTGGTCCCATAATAGCTATCACTTCAGAGAACTCATGCATAATAACTATGGTTCCAGTACAATTATACATTGCATTAAAAAGCTATCCTACTGGTTGTGCACCCATTACTCCCATCATCTATAGTAATGCAAAAGAGCCATTTTATGAGACTAAAGAGCCCCGCCATTGTACTAATAATAAGTATTAAGGTGTCTTGGCATGAACGGTATAGTGTGTGTGTATGTATATCAATATAAATAATATATATATTATGTATATGTAACATATTATATTTAAGATCCCCTTGACATGGAAGGTATCGTGTGTGCATACCTATTTATATATGTGTGTATATATAGATAATAGATAGATAGATAGATAGATAGATAGATACAGAGTATATGATGTATACACAAAGCGTATGAGCAATTCAATTCGTAGGACCCTGGCAGGAGACTTGCAAACCACGATCCTCTGATTAGTAGGTCTGATTCAACGTCCTAAATGCATCAAGCTACAATAATGATGGTGCGCCAGGTCTACAGGTCAAAAAAGGCGCAGAGATTCTGGCAAAGCTCTCATCTCAATGCCAAGGAATACTGAGATGCCACTGAACAAATTGATTATCTCATTGCTAATAATTATGCATGAATACCAAAGATATACCGAATGCAAACTGTTGTATGTTGGTTTTATTTTGTACACGTATTATATGATTTTCCAATAATAAAGTAACACATTCCATACCATGTTTCATCGAGGCCATTACTGAATCGTAGTACCGAATCTACCTACGGCACTCTGGAGTCATGCGGATCTCGGCGATATTTGTTATTTTTTTTACATCTTACGTTTATTATGTTGTGGGGTCTGTAGAGACCCCATAGTATAATAGCGGACATTAAATTTGCGGAGAATCACTTCTCTGTAAATCAAATTTCCCATGGAGATTTGAGCAAACAGGCAAACTTGAATTCTACCTGATCCGCTTATCTCTAACAAATGGCAAATATCTATTTTGTGTATCATGTAAGAAAAAAAATGAACATAGCAGTCTTTCTGCTATTTTAACATTTTCTACATTCCTTTTTTCCAGAGAAAATTTAATTTGTGGTAGGCATCAAACTTGTGAGTCTAATTATAATATTATGGTTGGAAAAACGCTTTTTGAAAGTGACCAATGCAATTTGCAACACAGTATGATGAAATTATTGTAGACTTGCACCAGGTTACTCCATTGATTACTCAAGTCTTTATCTTAGTATAGCTGATGATCGAAGTTCATCAATTTTTTTCTCTTTCCCTTTTTTAAAAAATACAAATTTCAGATTTTCTTAGTTCTGTCTTAAAGCATGAACAGATGAGCAAAACAGATTCTTCAGAGACACTTTTACACAAAGTTACATCCATCCAATTCAATTATAAATTAAATTGACTAACGAACCATGGCTCATTATGGGAATCAATTACTCAGAACTGTCATTGGACCAAAAATGTGTAAAATAAAAAATAATGGTCATACTTCAATATACCAGATTGTCTGTATTTGAAAACACTGGCTTTTTTTTCAACTTGGCATAAACTAAAGCGCAAAAGAAATGATGATTTGTTTTCTTAACTGATGGTAGAAATGTTCTTGTGATAAGAAAAAGAATAATTAATAATTAAACGGTAAAAATCTAGAAATTTTTTTTTTGACAAGAACTGTGGATATAATTTTATATGAGCCAATGTCACGTCATCGTCTACGCATATTTTACATCTACTTATTCAAATGTTCTAATAGAAGTGATCCCTAGTGGCATGCTAGCATTGGATGTAAGAAATCGATATCAGCCAGATAATTTTCAAATTGCCAATTTGAGAAATTTCCAAAGGAAAAACATTTGTATTTTAGAACCTTAACCCATTAAGACTATATTATGGATATATCTATCAAGAATATTGTTATATTAATTTTTCTTGATGTGTATATATAGCAATCATGCTCATTGGGTTGAGAGTACATCTGCAACCTTTCGATCATTTGAAGGAGTACGTCTGCTATATGTGGCCATTGTGAACACCAGTCCCCTTGGTTCTTATTTTAAACCCATCCAGAGATTGAATCTAATAGAATGCCTGTCAGTATTCTGATGTCATTTGCGATACACTCCAATACAAAAGTACAGCAGTGTATTACATGGATAGAAGGATCAAGACCATTCAAGTTCCCAAATGGAACGAAAATAAAACTAAAAAAGTTGCAAAATGTCAAAAACATTTTAAAAACTACCTTTTTTCCCTTCCACTTTTTATCATATAAATATTTCACATGCATTACAATACAGCTTCAGTTTTAAAATTGTTACATTTGCTAACCTATATTAAAAATGTCATATATCAATTTTAAAAAATGGTTGTTTGTTTTTTTAAATTTCTCCACCTCACAAAAACTTGAGCAAAATTGAGATCATATGCCAACAGAAGGCAATCCAGTTGAGGAAACAGTGATTTTGCAAGGATGGGGGTTGTTGATCTAGGGAGTAACAATGAAGATGTACTTTGGTTTCAGTTGTAGTGCATAAGACACAGAAGTTTATATGAGAATAACAGAGTTTCTTGAACCTGCATTTTAATATCTCCTTGTCACTAGTACTACTAGCGAATGCTGCAGATGCATGGGAGGAGGTGCTATTAAAGGTAACCTGTTATATGCAGAAAACGATAGTTCCTTGCAGATATAGGGTTAATCTTCATTAAAATTGCATTAAAATGCTTCCAGGCCGTCTTACTGAAAGCGAGCAAATGAACTTGTATTCTCCCAGTAGCCGCCAGTTCTCAGTCATTGGGACATGTACAGAGAGATTAGTCACTACTCAGTATACTTTCAGCAGTGGCTGAGGCTTGCAGGTGCTGATATGAGATAACACATTTCCCAGGTTGAGGTAGTTTGTTTTATCACAGGTGTGAGTGTTTGTGGCATCAGCAGTTCTCTGAGATAATCATAAATCAAGTCAATGATCTGACTCAGTAGCCACAGGAGCTTCTTCATTACTAACTTGACTTATGATGAGTTCAAAGCACCATAGAAGTGGAGAAACAGTCACTCCTGTGATAAAACAAGCAAGTGTGCTGCCTCGGGCAGGGAAATGAAACTTCAGAAAGCAGCAGCTGCAAGCTCCTGCTGTTTTGTCTGTATGTTCACTTATCATAAGTGAATTATGCTTCTACCCCCACCCCCCGGCCAGTAGCAGCAGCTGTAGTATGTGTGGACCATGAAGTGGAGCAGTTGTGCATGGTCAGACACAGCCATTACACAGTACAAAGCAGCAGCACATTTATAAGATTCTCACCACGAGAACATTTTTTTCACGCATCCTATTATTCCAAGATCTATTTAAAATGTACTTTGTCACATTTTTAGACTGCCTAGTTTTAATTTTTAAGACATTTCTAATTTTTTAATTTTATTATTTGACTTACTTTGCACCAAAATTTGTAATAAATTACTGCTGAAATTTTCCAACTAACCATTCCCCTTTTCTAACAGGCAATGTCTATTGTAGGTCTTTTCATGTTGGAAAACCTGTCTAAAAATCAATATATGTGGTAGAAGACATGGAAAACAGGTTTTGGTGAAGCGTGAATTCTAACTAATTTAGCTTAGTAACAAAAGATCGATTTTGAAAAAATGTATATATTGTGACTGATTTGCTAAGGAGATGAGTAGATTGCTTTGCACAAGCATGTTTCAGGTCAGTGCTCCCTGGCAGTGGACAGGAACTGCATGAATTTATGGAGTTTCTGGGATCCAAGACTCAGCTTCCGATTAGCCAGGCTAGAAAGAAGTCACCTGTGCGTCACACAGTTGACCTAACGCTAGGCCGTAGACTCAAATGATGAGCCAAAAAAAAAGCTAAAAAATTCATGCAGCTCCTGTCCACGGGCAGAGATCACGGACCTGGACCATGAACCAGGGTTGCGTGAAACGACCCACTCATTTCTACTTGAGACAAATAAAGAATAGGAATTAAATTCTGAATTCTATGTACATTTTAGGAGTAATACTTTTTAGAGTTTAAGAGGTCCTGTTAAGCTAACCACATAAGTATAAATGTCCGGTGCAGATATACCGTGTAGCATTAGGAAATGTATGGCATAGATATTCTATATAGTGTTAGAAGATTTTTTTTCTGATGGCCCCATGGATTATCACAAGATTATATTGAGCACTATTAAGCAATGTATTGGATTATTTTTACTTATACCACACTGACTCCAGCAGAAAAAAAGTTTAAATGATGGATGACATTAATAGCCTATCATAATAATGAGTAGGTAAAACTTCATATTAAACTTTTGCAGCCATTTTGGGCATTTGAAATGCCCTACTTTTCACACCTTGCTACAGATGAGGATACGGAAATAATGAACACGTTTCTAAAGCAAAAATGTCACTTTTGGGTTTAAGTCTTTAATGTTGGAAGATACATCAATGGCGGTTTCCGTCTGCTCTCTAGGTGAATAGAATAAGATCGGAAAGTGAAGAACTTAATTGACTGTTTCCTTTTCACTTCATTGTAATAACTGTAGCTATGTAATGGCCAAAAAAGTTAAAAATCAATTAAGGGATTGACTCTTCCCCTTTTAACCTTCATAGCCATGAAAAAAATGAAGCTGATATTTTCTAGCTTTGAAAGCTCTATTAATAGTTATAGAAGTGTTATCTTACATTGACAATATGAACTGCTGTAATTTGTCTTTTGACAAAATGATGTCCTTTCATACATTAGTCACCCTGGAAATGTAATTGTTCCAATGTTCAAAAGTAAGGATGTCATGGCCATGAAAGCTTGTGAAAACTGCAACCTGTGAATCACGAACTAATACTTGTGGTGTTTAGTGTTGAGCGATACGATAATGCAAATATCGGCTATCGGCCGATATTAGCTCTATCGGCCTTTCGATAATTTGTTTCGATATTTTCGTCTTATCGAATACCGGAATTGGATTTGTCACTGTCACTGTGAGTGTCCGTCGGTCGGGTCTGTCAGGAGTCAGCGGCACTTACCTGGCAGAAGATCTCCGGCGGTCACGTCCTGGACTGCTTGATGGCCGCCATTATCTTCTCCCTGGCGGTCACATGCAGTTTTTCGCGATAACTGCAGTGACTGCAGGGTAATCCCGGCCGTAAAGCAGTCAGTCCGATGACGTCACCGCCGGGGAAGCAGGTAATCAGCTGTGCTGCGCCGGGATGACAGGCTCTGCCTGTCATTCTGATGTAGCAGAGCTGGATCGTCGTGGGACACTCGTTACTATGGACTGCGTCGGTCAGGTGGTATACTTTTTTTTTTTTTTTTTCATTTTTTTACAGGAGATCGATGGCGTCGCAGGATGAGACAGTAATAAAAGAAATGAAAACTGTGTTTTTTTTTTTTTATTAAATTAAAAAACTTTTTTAGGAACATTCACCCGTCCGGGTACATAAACAATTTAACTATTTACATACAGGGACCCTGTCCGGGTTATTTAGACTTCTTTGGCTGGCCTCTTCCAGGTACCACCTGGTACTCTTCTTGAGATTGCCAAACATCCGAGGCACCAAGGACCACCAGGACCTGATGACGTCGTGTGGCCTGTACAGTGACGTCGTGACTCGCTATCTGGGTCTGTGTGGCCACCTCTTTCATCTCCCTCCGGGTCTGGAACCCTATGTCCCGGACTGTACGAACCCCAGGGGGCCTAACAGGCGCCGGTACGGGCCACGTATCGATATCATGTCCATGGGTGGGTCTGCTGAGGAGACCACTGAGGGAGTCTGGGGAGATTTACGGCGTGGGGTGGGCACTTTTGCAGAGGCCTGGATGTGGGAGGCTGAAGGCTTCGAGGGTCTCACAGGTTCCTCACACACTGGGGAGTAGGGGTCGCACCTGGTAACATTTAGGGCGTACCACCCATTGTAACCCCAGTGTCGGGTGTAAGTCACCAAGTCTCCTGGCAACAGGTCCCTCCCCGGGTGTCCTTCTGGGAGGTGAGCCTCCACGTCCCGCCGGGTCACAAAGACTTCTAAATAAAGTCCAGGCTCCTTGATAAAGCCCCAACCACCTTTCAATTTAAAGTTCCGTACTGCACCCTTACGCCGCGGCTCACTCAGGGTTCCTTTATCCTTTCTCATCCGGTCCTTATCTGCCCGGTCCTTCTCCAGGTGACGTTGGCGAAGTTTTAGGGATTCTCGCTGCTCCCTTTGTCGCTCTGCTTCTCTCTCCCAACGTCTCCACTTTTCCTCCTGACGCCGGTTGAAATTCTCCTCCACCAGCTGCTCCATGTCTCCACCACTCCACTGCAGCTTACAGTGTCCGGTTTGCGGCAGCTCTCCTGTCGCCCCCCAGTCCTGGCGGCGCTCCCCTGCGGAGGAAGCAGACGGCTCTAAATCAGATGACAGTCGGGGCTCCGGTACAGGCAGGTAGTGCTCTGGTGCCTGCGCGGCCTCCTCCATGAGGACGGGTGTCGCTTCTTCTGTCTCAGCGATGGGGGCAGACAGCGGGATCTGGGGTGCTGCTGACGGTGCTGCGGTTTTTGCAGGAACGGGTGCCTCCACTGCGACAACGTCAACCGGATCACATTGCAAGGACTCCTCTACTAGAACGGGTGCCTCACCTTCCGGTACAGACACTTCAGGTAAGAGGGATTGGCGCCGCTCCAAGTTTATTTTTAGGCACGCCAGCTCGCTTCCATCCTGGCGACCTCCTCTCGGTGCCGGGCCAGGCCTCTTAGGGTATCTCCGCTCTTGCAGCGTAGGAGGTTTACAGCCGGTGCCCAACGGTGATTCTGTGGCGATTGTCGCTTCGTGGGAGAGCTCTGACTGCTCATCCTTCCCACTTCTGCTCGTCGTGTCCATTAGCCATCTCTGCCAAGTCACATGTGTCATTAGCATCTGAGAGGGCCCTCTTTTGTAGTGAGGCGGACTTCGTGTTAGTTTCCGCACACTGAGGAGGTGGAGGCGGAACTGAGAGCTGGGCCGATTTACATTGCAGTACCATTTAGAGTGGTCGGCCATCGTTTTCACGCCACTGAGTGAGTGACATCCACGAAGAGCACGCCCTTCTTCTTCACCAGTGCCTCGTCGTGACGCAGATATGGCGGAAAAATGGCAAATACATTCTCTGATGATTTTAGCAATTCTCAAGCACAAAACCAGTGCAATTCAGGCACACAGGACTCGCTTATAGCGAGCTACAGAATCTGTTCGTGACGCCCAAGTTGAGTCGCACAGAGCCAGAGGTTTTCGGGGTACTCGGCACCGAGCCCGTCGACTTCTATGAGGTATGTCAGTCTCTACCCGGCAATTGAATTAGAGTCGATTTTACTATATAGAAGTGTATAAACTATAAATATATGTATATATATATATGTCACAATGACATGTATATATATATATATATGTATTCTATGTGTGTATATTTAGTGTTTACAAGGAAATAAAGGTTTTTTTTAATTTCGATATTTTGTTCCCATAGACTTACATGGGACTTCCGCTATCGAAATCGGATATCGACGATATTTAGTGCTATCGGCGATACAATTTCGATACGATATTTTTAGATATCGAGCAATATCGCTCAACACTAGTGGTGTTCCATATACGACTATATTCCTAGGTTACTTGTAAATACAGGCTTATACTAAGTAAACTATAAACTAATGGCGAACTTCAAAGTGATTCTCAACTTCAAGCTGCTCTGATCTAACAACTTATTTGCTAATATATATTATTTCTTTAAAATGGGTACTTCACTACTCTGATAACACCTTCTGAATCCTTATGTTTCTCCCCAGTTAAATAATTAGATTTATACTCACCTTTGGTGCCAGCGCCATTCCAGCGGTGTTGGCACTGGTTCTCCCAAGGATCACATATTATTCTGTGATGTCATCCCTGCAGCCAATCACCGCTGGTTTTACTTTACTTTCCTACAGTTGAATCAAGACATCCGGAGGAAGCGAAAGTCCAGAGCAACTCTCATTTCTTCAGGTTGTCAGTTACATCCATAGGAGTGGAGAGTGATGCCAGCGCTGATTGGCCTCAGGGATCTCATGACATAATGATGCCACGCAATCCCTGGGAGAGTCAGTGCCAACACCACTGTAATGGCGCTGCACCGTAGATGCTTATAACTGTTATTATTTTGTGGAAGGGGGATTCATAAAAGGTTATCCAAGTAGTTGACAACCCTGTTATGTTAGGTAGCTGAGGAGAAAAAGCAAAAACAGTAATACACCAGAGAGGCTGGAACCTATTGGATTGCAGTAACCTGAACTAACCACACAACTAGAGGTAGCCGTGGAGCGTTCCTACGTTGATCCTAGACGCCTCGTCACAGCCTGAGAGATAACTACACCTAAAGGCAGAAAGAGGAAAGCTATCTGCCCCGGAGCAGATCCCCAAAGAAAATAGGAAGTCCCCAAACATGTAATGGCGGTTAAACAAGAAGAAGCACGGACACAGACAGAAAATAGAATTAGCAAACACTGGGGCCCAATCTGTCTAGACAGAAAAGCACAGGAAAGGATTCTTACTGCAATAAAAAAAAAAACCTAAAAAATACCAACTCTTCTGATTGCAAAAACACCTGAGATCACACGATCTCTACCACCTAAATCAGATCTCTGGTGTAACAAAACTAAGCCGCAGCCACTGAAAAAACAGGAAAAAGCAAATGAACAAATAACAGTGGCTTCAGATAAACTGAAAGGAGCACAGGCCCCCAGGAGGGGACCCGGCTGACCTCCACAGAAGTGCAGGTAACTATGCAAAAAGCAAGCACAAATATAAAAGCAGAAAATATCTTATCTGAAAGCAGAAGATGCAGGCAAGACTCAGCAAACTTCCAAATGAACCAGGAACCAAAATTGAGACAAGAACAATTGATCACCGGCAACCATCATGGGAGGGAACCTCCCTTATATAAGTCCAGTCCGTGATCCCAGATTGCCATTCCTCGCTGTGAGGTTCAGTACTGTCTGCAACCACCAGAGGGAGCCTCTGCACAGAAACCATCTACAGCACATTCATAACAGTACCCCCCCTTGAGGAGGGTCACCGAACCCTCACTTATGCAACCAGGCCGATCAGGATGAGCTTGGTGATAGCCACAGATCAGTCTCCTAGCATGGATGTCCGAAGCAAACACCCAAGAATTGTCCTCCTGACCATAACCTCTCCACTTAACCAAATACTGGAGTTTCTGTCTAGAAAAACGAGAATCCAATTTTTTCTCAACCACATACTCCAGATTGCCCTCAACCAAAACAGGGTCAGGAGGCGCAGCCATAGGAACCACTGGCTCGACAAACCTCTTCAATAAGGACTTGTGGAACACGTTATGGATCTTAAATGTCCCTGGAAGAAGCAAACGGAAGGAAACAGGATTAAGAATCTCCATGATCTTATAAGGTCCAATGAACCTAGGCTTAAACTTTGGAGATTCAACCCTCATAGGGATATTTCTTGAGGACAACCAAACCAAGTCCCCCACTTTAAACCGAGGACCATCAGTCTTATGCCGGTTGGCAAACCGTTGGGCCTTCTCCTGAGAGAGAGACAACCTCTCCACTACCTGGTCCCAAATCTGCTGCATACGCTCCACAACAGAGTCAACATCCGGACAGACAGAAGCCTCCGCCTGTCCCGAAGAAAATCGAGGGTGAAACCCAGAATTGCAGAAAAATGGAGACATCAAGGTGGCAGAGCTAGCCCTATTATTAAGAGCAAACTCAGCCAAAGGCAAAAAAGAGACCCAGTCATCTTGATCAGCAGACACAAAACATCTCAAATAAGTCTCCAAGGTCTGGTTTGTTCTCTCGGTTTGTCCATTGGTCTGAGGATGAAATGCAGAGGAGAAAGATAATTGAACACCAAGTTTAGAACAAAATGTCCTCCAAAATCTGGAAACAAACTGGACTCCTCTGTCAGACACAATGTTATCAGGAATGCCGTGCAACCGAACCACGTGCTGAAGGAACAAAGGCACCAATTCGGAGGAGGAAGGTAACTTAGGTAATGGCACAAGATGTATCATCTTGGAAAACCTATCACAGATTACCCAGATAACGATCATTTTCTGAGAAACAGGGAGGTCGGAAATAAAATCCATAGAGATATGGGTCCATGGCCTCTTGGGCACAGGTAATGGCATCAACAAACCACTAGAGCGAGAGCAAGGCTTGGAACGAGAGCAAGTCCCACAGGACTGCACAAAGTCCCTGACGTCACGAGACAAAGTAGGCCACCAAAAGGACTGACTCACCAAGTCACTGGTACCAAAAATCCCGGGATGACAAGCCAACGCGGAACACTGAATCTCAGACATCACACTCTTCTTCCACTGGTCTGGGACAAACAATTTCCCAACAGGGCAGCGCTCAGGCTTATCCTCCTGACACCCCTCCAGAGCCAGTCTCAAATTGGGCGAGATGGCGGAAAGTACTACACCCTTGTAGCATCGGCGTCCCGGCCCTCTGCCAGGCAGGGACGCCGTTCCCCTTACCAGCGCTCTGCGTCCTCAGCGCCCCCAGCGTCCTCAGTGCCCCCAGCGTCCTCAGCGCCCTCAGCATCCTCGGCGTCCTCCTTCCGTCCTGCTGGGCCCGCGCGCTCCTTCCCTGCTGCTGGACTTAGGGCGCGCGCCCGCGCCCTCCCCCGCTCTTAGGAGCCGCGCGCATTTTCCAAATTAGTCTCCGGCCAATGCCGGAGGACTCCACCCTATATTAAGGGCTTCCTCCTTAATGGAGGTACCCGAGCAATGTTGTTGTTGCACTGTATAACTCTGCTTCAGCCCTCAGCTCCTGTTTCCAGTTGCCTGCCTGTTACCTGTCTGTTTGCTGTCTGCCATCTGACTGCAGTCCTCCCCGGAGGTTCGGACATCACCTGCAGTGATCCCCGGCTATTACAGAGACTCTTGCCTGCTCACTTGGGAGCGATCATCTGCCATCCGACTGCAGCTCTATCCGAAGGTTCGGACTTCATCAGCAGTGATCACCGGCTACTCCAGAGACTCTTGCCTGCTCGCTTGGGAGCGATCATCTGCCATCGGACTGCAGCCTACCAGGAGGCTCCAACATCTCAGGTCGTATAAGCCTGTATATTCAGAGACTGCCCTGGTCACTTGCCGTGACAACCTGCCTACCCAGAGACTGCCCTGGTCACTTGCCGTGACAATCTGCCTACCCAGAGACTGCCCTGGTCACTTGCCGTGACAACCTGCCTACCCAGAGACTGCCCTGGTCACTTGCCGTGACAACCTGCCTACCCAGAGACTGCCCTGGTCACTTGCCATGACAACCTGCCTACCCAGAGACTGCCCTGGTCACTTGCCGTGACAACCTGCCTACCCAGAGACTGCCCTGGTCACTTGCCGTGACAACCTGCCTACCCAGAGACTGCCCTGGTCACTTGCCGTGACAACCTGCCTACCCAGAGACTGCCCTGGTCACTTGCCGTGACAACCTGCCTACCCAGAGACTGCCCTGGTCACTTCCCGTGTATTCCTGTCCGTATTCCCCGGGCGCCACCTGCTCTCTTACAAGTATACTGTCTTGTATAATAAAGCTCAGTGGTTTCACCTACCAGACCCGTTACAGTTTGCTCGGGCCATGGAACCCGGTGGCACCCAAACCCCTTCACTCCCGGAATTGTGTCATGAACTATCTCGCCAGAGGTCGCAACAGGAGGCCATCCTGGGTCACCTGTGGAAAGTGAATTCCCGCCTGGACACTCTGAATTCATCACCAGCAACCACCGCTGGAGCCATGACTCACAATCCGGCAGTCTCGCTGCTTCCCAATTCCGTGGTTTCCATTCCCGGACCCCGACTTTCAGCTCCTCCTAGGTTTGGAGGCGACCCTGCTCTGGCTCGTGGTTTTATTAACCAGTGCACCCTGCATTTCGAACTCCTGGAACACCAGTTTAACTCTGACCGGGCCAAAATTGCCTTCATCATGTCCATCTCACCGGAGAGGCTCTGGCCTGGCTTAATCCTCTCTGGGAGAGAGAAGATCCTCTGGTATCTGACCTGCCTGCTTTTCTCTCGGCCTTCCGGAAGGTATTCGACGAACCTGGACGGAAGACCTCCTCTGCATCATCTCTGTTGCGTCTCCGTCAGGAGAGTCTCACCGTTGGTCAATATGCCATACGGTTCCGTACTCTAGCCTCAGAGTTGGCTTGGGACAATAACGCCCTGATTTCGGTCTTCTGAGAGGGTCTGTCCGGCCGTATTAAAGATGAACTTGCCGGTCGGGACATTCCAACCTCCCTTGATGATTTAATAAATCTTGCCAATCGAATTGATCTACGGTTCCAGGAACGTGCCAAAGAGGTCACCCGTGAGAGAGGGTTTCCTCGTCTTGCACCCTCGTTTCAGAGACCTATAACCCCTTCCGTTTCTCCCCAGATGCACACTGCCGAGCCTATGCAGGTCGACCAGACCAAGATGGTCAAAGCCCGTCAGGACTCACGCCGTGCCGAGAGGAGTTGCTTCTACTGTGGCAGTAAGGAGCACTGGATCCGTACCTGTCCGGAGAGGTCGGGAAACGCCTGTGTCTAGGTTCGCTCGGAGAGGTCCACCTAGACCAGAATAAATCCTCTTCATCTCTGCTGCTGTCTGTCTCTATTCTCATCGGTAAGAACCGTTACTTCGAACTGGCCCAACTTGATTCTGGAGCAGCTGGGAATCTTGTTTCACAGGCTCTAGTAGAGAAGTATCGCATTCCCACCAAACCTCTGGTTGAACCAGTATCTGTTGCTGCTGTGGATGGGGGTCTCCTACCTCGTCCCATCCAACTTATCACCGAAGCCATAACCCTGCAGGTGGGAATGTTGCATTCTGAGAGCATCTCGTTTCATGTTTTACCTGGACTCTCTCATGCTTTCTTACTAGGTCTGCCTTGGCTTCAAAAACATGCACCCGTGCTCGACTGGCAGAATGGAGAGATTCTTCGCTGGGGACAGGACTGTCATAAAACGTGTCTGGTGCCTGTCCATCCCGTCCGTTCTTCTCCTACACCTGCTAATCTACCTGGACTCCCGATTCCATATTGGTCATTCGCTGATGTCTTTAATAAAAAGGAAGCAGAGACATTACCCCCGCATAGACCATATGATTGCCCGATCGACCTGCTACCCGGTACTACGCCTCCCCGTGAGCGTATTTACCCATTGTCCGCTGCAGAGACCAGGTCGATGTCAGAATATATCGAGGAGAATTTAGCGAAAGGATTCATCCGTAAATCTACCTCCCCGCGGCAGCAGGTTTCTTTTTGTAAAAAAGAAAGACGGATCTCTCCGTCCCTGTATTGACTACAGAGGCCTAAATTTGATCACGGTGAAGAATAAGTACCCTCTTCCGCTCATTCCGGAGTTGTTTGATCGTCTTAGAGGGGCTAGAGTCTTCACTAAACTGAATCTTCGTGGAGCATACAACCTGGTTCGTATCCGTCGAGGAGATGAATGGAAGACGGCATTCAACACCCGGGATGGCCACTACGAGTATCTGGTTATGCCCTTTGGACTCTGTAATGCTCCAGCAGTCTTTCAGGAGTTGGTCAATGACATCTTCCGGGACCTCCTCTACTCCTGCGTTGTGGTGTACCTTGACGACATCTTGGTCTTCTCTCCGGATCTCCAGTCTCACCGGAGGGATGTTCGTCAGGTTCTGCTCAGGCTCAGGCAGAATCACCTCTTCGCCAAATATGAGAAGTGCCTCTTTGAGCAGACCTCGCTTCCGTTTCTGGGCTACATTATCTCTCAGACAGGTCTACGAATGGATCCGGAGAAACTGTCTGCCATCGAAAAGTGGCCCCGACCAGAGGGGTTGAAGGCCATTCAGCGGTTCCTGGGATTCGCTAACTATTACCGTCTCTTCATACCGCACTTCTCTTCCAGGACTGCTCCAATCTCAGCGCTCACCCGCAAGGATGCTAACCCCAAACAGTGGACGCCCGAAGCAGAGGAGGCCTTTCTTTCCTTGAAACAAGCCTTCTCTTCCGCTCCAGTGCTGCATCGCCCGGACGGCAACATGCAGTTCTTCCTGGAGGTGGACGCTTCCTCTGCTGGAGCCGGAGCGGTACTTACTCAAAAATCTTCATCCGGGAAGATGGTTTCCTGTGGTTTCTTCTCCAAACTCTTCTCCTCCTCCGAGCGCAACTACTCCATAGGAGATCGAGAGTTATTGGCCATTAAATTGGCATTGGAGGAGTGGCGTTACCTACTCGAGGGGGCTCTTCATCCGGTAATCATCTACACGGACCACAAAAATCTGTCTTACCTTCAGCATGCTCAGAGACTTAACCCTCGCCAAGCCCGGTGGTCCTTGTTTTTTGACCGTTTTGATTTTCTCTTGCATTTTCGCCCGGCTGACAAAAACATCAAGGCGGATGCCTTGTCCCGGTCCTTCCTGGTGTCGGATCTCGAAGATGAGCCTAAACATATCATCAATCCCGCCAGAGTGATGCAGGTGGCTCCCGTGAGTCTAAACCGTCTCCCTCCTGGTAAGACGTTCGTATCAGAAACTGATCGGAAGAGAATTCTACATTGGGGTCATTCGTCTAAACTCGCTGGCCACGCTGGTCAGAAAAAGACCCTCCAACTCATTACCCGGCATTATTGGTGGCCTACCCTGCACAAAGACGTAATAGACTTTGTTTCTGCCTGTGTCTCCTGTGCCCGCAACAAAGTTCCGAGACACCTGCCTGCCGGCCGTCTTCTTCCGCTTCCTGTACCCGCTGCTCCCTGGCAACATATAGCCATGGACTTCATTACGGATCTGCCCGTCTCTGCCGGTTGTACGGTCATTTGGGTGGTCGCTGACCGCTTTTCCAAGATGGCTCACTTCATTCCTCTGCCAGGTCTTCCGTCTGCACCCGAGTTGGCTAAAGACTTTATCCGCCACATCTTCCATCTCCATGGTTTGCCTCGTCACATTGTGTCGGATCGTGGGGTACAGTTCACCTCACGTTTCTGGAGAGCTACTTGTAAGTTACTAGACGTCACCTTGGATTTCTCCTCCGCTTACCATCCACAGTCCAATGGACAAGTTGAGCGAATAAATCAGAATCTGACCAGCTATCTCCGACACTTCGTTAATGCTCATCATTCTGATTGGGTGGAGCTCCTGCCTTGGGCCGAATTCTCTTACAATAATCACGAGAGCGAATCGTCCACCAAGTCTCCGTTTTTTATAGTCTTCGGTCAGCACCCTCGGATTCCTGTCCCCGTTTCCATCTCTGTGGACAATCCAGCTGCGGAATCTCTGGTTAGAGAATTCTCCTCCATCTGGGAGAGTACCCGGTCCGCACTCATTCAGTCATCCGAGCGCATGAAAAGACATGCTGACAAGAAACGTCTGGATCTCCTCAATTCCGTCCTGGGGACAAAGTCTGGCTTTCGTCCAAATATGTTCGGCTCAAAATTCCTTCCTACAAGTTAGGTCCTCGGTTTATCGGTCCTTTTGAGGTCATCAGGCAGATCAACCCAGTGTCCTATAAACTGAAACTCCCGGCCAATTTGCGAATTCCTAACTCTTTTCATGTGTCTCTCCTCAAACCTGTGGTACTTAACTCTTTTTTCAAGTCTACAGGTACACCTCCTGCTCCAGTGTCTGCTGATGATGAATTTGAGGTAGAGAACATTCTGGCCACAAAAAGGGTAGGAAGAAAGACTTATTTTTTGGTGGATTGGAAGGGGTTTGGTCCTGAGGAGAGAACGTGGGAGCCTCGGGAGAACATCCATGCCCCTCTCATCCTAGCTAAATTTCTTTCTGGCCTAAAGAGGGGGGGCCTAGAGGGGGGGGTACTGTAGCATCGGCGTCCCGGCCCTCTGCCAGGCAGGGATGCCGTTCCCCTTACCAGCGCTCTGCGTCCTCAGCGCCCCCAGCGTCCTCAGCGCCCCCAGCGTCCTCAGCGCCCTCAGCATCCTCGGCGTCCTCCTTCCGTCCTGCTGGGCCCGCGCGCTCCTTCCCTGCTGCTGGACTTAGGGCGCGCGCCCGCGCCCTCCCCCGCTCTTAAAGGAGCCGCGCGCATTTTCCAAATTAGTCTCCGGCCAATGCCGGAGGACTCCACCCTATATTAAGGGCTTCCTCCTTAATGGAGGTGCCCGAGCAATGTTGTTGTTGCACTGTATAACTCTGCTTCAGCCCTCAGCTCCTGTTTCCAGTTGCCTGCCTGTTACCTGTCTGTTTGCTGTCTGCCATCTGACTGCAGTCCTCCCCGGAGGTTCGGACATCACCTGCAGTGATCCCCGGCTATTACAGAGACTCTTGCCTGCTCACTTGGGAGCGATCATCTGCCATCCGACTGCAGCTCTATCCGAAGGTTCGGACTTCATCAGCAGTGATCACCGGCTACTCCAGAGACTCTTGCCTGCTCGCTTGGGAGCGATCATCTGCCATCGGACTGCAGCCTACCAGGAGGCTCCAACATCTCAGGTCGTATAAGCCTGTATATTCAGAGACTGCCCTGGTCACTTGCCGTGACAACCTGCCTACCCAGAGACTGCCCTGGTCACTTGCCGTGACAACCTGCCTACCCAGAGACTGCCCTGGTCACTTGCCGTGACAACCTGCCTACCCAGAGACTGCCCTGGTCACTTGCCGTGACAACCTGCCTACCCAGAGACTGCCCTGGTCACTTGCCGTGACAACCTGCCTACCCAGAGACTGCCCTGGTCACTTGCCGTGACAACCTGCCTACCCAGAGACTGCCCTGGTCACTTGCTGTGACAACCTGCCTACCCAGAGACTGCCCTGGTCACTTCCCGTGTATTCCTGTCCGTATTCCCCGGGCGCCACCTGCTCTCTTACAAGTATACTGTCTTGTATAATAAAGCTCAGTGGTTTCACCTACCAGACCCGTTACAACCCTCTTTCAAAATAACAGCAGGATCAGATAACTCAGGAGAATCCGCAAAGAAACTCCTTGAAAGGGCATCCGCCTTAACATTCTTAGTGCCAGGAAGAAAAGAAACTACAAAATTAAAACGTGTGAAAAACAAGGCCCACCTGGCTTGTCTGGGATTAAGTCGCTTGGCTGATTCGAGATAAACCAGGTTCTTATGGTCCGTGAGGACCACCACCTGATGTTTGGCTCCTTCCAGCCAATGTCTCCACTCTTCAAAGGCCCACTTCATGGCCAATAACTCCCGATTACCCACGTCATAATTACGTTCAGTTGGAGAAAACTTTCAAGAGAAAATGGCACAAGGGTTACTCTTAGAGGTCTCTGGATCCCTTTGGGACAAAACGGCACCTGCCCCAATCTCAGAGGCATCAACCTCCACCTGAAACGGCAGAGAAACATCAGGCTGCCGTAGAACAGGAGCAGAAATGAATCTCTGCTTAAGTTCCTGAAATGCAGAAACTGCCTCAGGAGGCCAATTCACCACATCGGAACCCTTTTTGGTCAGATCAGTCAATGGTTTAACAATACCGGAGAAATTACCAATAAATTTATGATAAAAATTGGCAAAACCCAAAAATCTCTGAAGAGCCTTCAATGAAGTAGGTTGAACCCAATCACAGATGGCCTGACTGTCATGGGTGCATCGCCACGAAGATCGTCGCGATTGCACATTCTGACTTCTCACAGCTGAGCTTCTGTTTCTTTGTTTTTTGGTGATGTGAGAGTTAATTTTTCCTAGCTCTTTGCTAAGGCTAGGTGCAGCCTCGCCCGGCTGCTTTTGATTATGTTCTAATTAGTTTCCTTTATATTTCTGCCAGTCTGGGTGTTAGACGCCGGTGAAAGCATTCATGTAGTTCAGCAGACTGGATCGGTTCTGAGAATATTTAAGCTAAGAGTTCATTAGGTGTTTTTACTCTTATAGCTTATAGTTAAATCTCTGAGACCTTAGGTGTTCCTACTGTGTGTGAGTGTTGTATGTAAGACTTTATTTACTTTATTCCTTCTCTTTCTTGTATGTCTTTCTGTTCATTATCCGTTACCTGTTCATTCCCTTTGGTGGTATTCAGGGTCCTTCTTAGGACTAGAATACAGTTGGCAGGGATTGATAGGAGACAGGGTTTACGCTGGTGGCCTGGACCTCTGTACCTTTAACAGTACCTCCAGGTTGAGGGATTAGTTAGGACCCCAGTTCAGGGTCAGCTTAGACCCCGGTCACCCTCTAGCCGGAGACAGCGTATAACGGATTCCGTTTTGACCCAGTGGACATTCTGTCAGGTAAATCCATGTTATAATATATCTATGCGCATGTTATATAGTATGTTGCCCTTTTTGATATAGATTACAGACATCTCATATATATATCTGCTATACAGCGTGACATTTTCACCGGCCCAAACTAAAGATTCTCCCCAGCTGTCATGGATCCAGTAGCCCAGCTGGCCCGACAGTTGCAGGGGTTGTCCATGGAATTTGCAGACATTAAGTCCAAGGTTTTGTCCCTCCCAGAGCAAGCCAGATCTGAACCTAAGGTTGCTCTCCCGGACAGGTTCACTGGTGGGCGGGACAAATTTTTTACTTTCCGGGAGGCATGTAAATTGTACTTTCGGCTGCGGCCTCGGTCATCTGGGAGTGAAGAGCAGAGGGTGGGAATTGTTATCTCGCTCTTACAAGGGGACCCTCAATCTTGGGCGTTCTCTATTCCTCCAGGCTCCCCAGATCTCCAGTCAGTGGATCGATTTTTTACTGCCCTGGGTCTGGTATATGATGATCCGGATCGAGTTTCCCTTGCTGAAACAAAGTTACGTAAAATACGGCAAGGAAATCGTCCAGCGGAGGAATATTCTTCTGAGTTCCGTAGATGGGCAACAGATACTCAGTGGAATGACCCAGCTCTTAGGAGCCAGTTTTGTCAAGGGTTGTCTGACAAATTAAAAGATGTGTTGGCTCAGTATGATTCTCCTCCATCACTGGAGGCTGCTATGGCCCTCGCTATTCGCATTGATAGACGACTTCGGGGAAGACGCGAGGTAACTCCGCCCCCCATGATGACTCCACCTACTACTAAAGTCCCTTATACTGAGGTTCCCCTGGTCTGTTCTGAGGAACCCATGCAGTTGGGAGGGACATCATTTGTAGGAGGGAATCGG
>JARQOD010000009.1:113501477-113574453 GCA_033576555.1 Oophaga sylvatica | reverse complement strand
CTGAAGCACTACGTATAGTATGCAACATTGAATATATGAAATTGGAACTGCATTACTGCTGGAGAAAATAGGTTTAAAAATGAAGGTACTTTGCACATAAATTGGCCAATTTATGTGTGCTCAACAGCCAGCAAAATGGCGCCGGAGGCAATGCATGCCCAGATTAACCTTATGGTTTCCAGCAAAATGGCGTAGATCAAGATTTTGTCTCAACATTGAACGGAGATCTAATCTGTGCATGAGAGGCCACCAGTTCCATTTTACTGGAGACCAGAGGTTATTATGAACATGTACCGCCTCCGGTGCCATTTTGCTGGAGAACGCTGGGACTTGAATGTGCACAAAGACTGCATGTGTGAATGGTGGTGCTAGGGCGAAATTTAGGCAAGGAGAATTACTTTGGGTTCAGCTCAGGAAGAGCAAAACATGCCAACCAGGGAGAGCGAGTGGGACCCTAACCAGCCAAGCCCCATTATAACTACGGTGAGGTTCCCGAATAGTGGGTTTAGGGGAACCTCAGCAGATGAACATGTGGTTTCTGTAAATAATGCTCTATATATGAAGACCAACACTGACACTACCTCCATCTGGTGACTATATAGTGATAGATATCAGTCCTGCAGAACATATAAGTGATTACAGTTCAGTTATAGATAGCGACTTACAGGTGATGTTATTTCTGATGGAGTCATTCACTTTTCATGTCTTTTCCATCTGGCCCTGACCGACATGATAACTTCTTCCAGCCATGAGTTGTCTGCAGAGAGGACAACAAAACACATTTGACTTCTCATATCTCCAACACCATCTGCATCTATTTCCAACCAGCACAAGCTCCTCATCCTACTGATAGCTCAGTGCTGAGCTGCTGATGCCGTTTGTGTCTCTACTATTGCATCTGCTGTGTGGCACAAAACAGGACTCCTCTTACTGCTCCACGTAATATTGTCCCCCACTTGCCTCATTTGTGCACTCTAGATGGTAAAATTCCCCTAGAAAATATTAATGCCCTGTGCACGTGCCTTAGAAAACGATGTTCACATTTTTCCCCTAGAAAGTCATAATGACTCCATGTGCACCTTTGACTGTCACAATACTCTGAGTGCTCCATCAAATATTCACCCAATCCAGGACCCTATGGTGTTAATGCATTGGAACTCTGTTGTCTTGTGTGTGCACCAGCGCCTCTACCATTGCATCACCCTGCTTTTCTGTAGACCCCAGGTTCAAAGTGACCTGTGATCTACAGAATGGAGAATGAGACTGCGGGGAGATTATTTTTCTCTGTTCTATCAAACAGCTTAAATATATTGATTACTGAGCCTACGTATACAAAACTCACACTGATGAGAACAATGACAGCCTAAAGATCACTCGGCATACATCATTTGCTTTGATCGGCCTGTATAAATAGGCAGCCAAATGTCCGTTGACCAAACACTATTATAGCCTTAAAGAATCACTCCCATCATATTATATATCACTGTGTACTTACAATTGCCCATTTTGTCTTTCTACCCAGTAAATTCTTCTTATCTGCTCTATTTAGAATCAGGAATTTTTTTTTCCCTGGAAAATTCCACTCTTCAACTCCTGACCCAGCTGCTCCATCCTCTCAACTGCCAGGAAATTTGCAGTGACTCATAAGTCACGCAGGGTAAATATACTTGTTTCTACATAAAGCTTAGTAAGGGCCCCGTCACACATAGCAACACACCAGCGATCCCGACAACGATATGAACTTGTCAGGATCGCTGGTGTGTCGCTACATGATCGCTGGTGAGCTGCCAAACAGGCAGATCTCAGCAGCGATCAGGACAGCGACTGTGCGGGTAACAAGAGATGCACATCGCTTAGTTACCCACATTGTACCTTACATACCAGCGCGCTGGTGCAGGGAGCTGGCAACCAAAGTACACATCGGGTTTCTAGGCGTCGAGCGGCGCCTAGAAACCCGATGTGTACCTTGGTTACCAGCTCCCCTGCACCAGCACGCTGGTATCTAACGTACACATCGGGTTTCTAGGCGCGGAGCGGAGCCTAGAAACCCGATGTGTACCTTGGTTATCAGCTCCAGCTGGCTGATCGCTGGTCTCCCGCCTGTCACACGCAGCGATGTGCGCTGGCCAGCGGGAGACCAATGATGAAAAAATGATCCAGGACATTCAGCGATACCCGGCAGGGGGGCTGATCGTCACTGCGTGTCACACACAGCGATATCGCTGGGGAGATCGCTGTTGCGTCACAAAACTTGTGACTCAGCAGCGAACTCGCTAGCTATCTCGCTATGTGAGACGGAGGCTTAAGACTCAGCTAGTCTTTTTTTAATCATGTGATGTCATTGACCTAATGGAAAAGAGAAGAACTAACTGGTGGAAAGGCAAAGTGAGCAATTGTAAGTGCACAGTGCTGTATAATATGATTATTGTAATATATTAAGAGGATAAAAACTTTGATGGGAGGGATTTTTCAAAGGGCTTTTATGCTGCAAGGTAATCATGAAGAAGTGTTATTTAAAAATGCTGGTTTCACAATTATCTTGCCGGATTAACAGGCTGCCAATCATCCAATGAACTAGAAAAATGCAACTTCATCAGGTGAAATGAACTTTTGTGCAGCATAAAAGATCATCGTTCCCGGAGATACATCTTCCTGTGTTAACAGGACTCGCTCTGCTGAGAACAATTGTAGCCTTTGCGCATTCATTAGTGTGCATCCTTTGAATGCCCCTTTACAAAGGCAGACAAAAGAAAACGACTGCCAGTATCTTGCCCAGGTTGGTCCGTGTAAACTGACCTTTACAGTTGTTTTTTGTATTTTTTTGCCTAATTAAACAAAATAATTTATTCTCCTTTCCCCCAATTATCATCTTTGGGGAAGAGTTATAAGGCCCCAGTATATGTAGAATAGTTTAAACAAACGATGATCTTTTCCCTTTTTTAATTTTTTTAAACAACGCTAAATTGTCAGTTTTTGTGTTATATGTCTGAGTATCACAGGTCTGTGTCTGATATTATATTATTATCCTTGACCTAAATGCCAAGCGAGTGGTCAGTACAACCTATGAGACTTCACTAATCTAACACTCTGTTCTGCTAATGACATTTCAGGAGTCTGATCATAATTCAAAAAAATGACATGTAAAATTGTTGTCTCTTTTAAACAGCCATAGAGAGAGTAGCTGGTAATTGATGAGAAACTTCACAGTGGCTTATTTCCCAACATAATTCATCTTTTCTATATTACTTTTTCACCGATGGATTTTCATGAAAAATTGTCTCCTCCAGAAACGCCCTATAGCATATGTAAAAGAAATGGTGAAATGATTTGTCAATTTTTATTTATTTATTTTTTGCATGTTTAATGCATATTACTCAACAGGAAATTCAAGGTGGAGATTCTTAACTGTTGAAGATTACAAAGATAAATACGGGAGATTTAATTATAGTAATTAACAAAACCATTAATTACACTGTCACACGAAAAGTCTAATTGTGTTTTGATTAGGTTGAGATCAATACCATTTTTCTACCCACTAATATGTGTTTATTGGGCGCTCCTTTTATTTAATTGAATTCAAGGTGTGATTACTATAACTGTCCTGTTTGTTTTGTTTTTTTTCAAAGAAAAAAATTATTTACGTATGATATATTATGTATATGCTTCTCACTTACTGTATATACTCGTGTATAAGCCGAGATTTTCAGCACTTTTTTTGTGCTGAAAATGCCCCCTCGGCTTATACACGAGTCATTGGGCAGAAACCAGCGGGGGAGGGGGAGCTGTGGCAGGAGTCGGTGGCTGGGACATCATACTCACCCGCCCCGTGCCATTGCTGAACTTCCCCTGCAATCCTCCGTTGTCCTGGCTTCCTGCAGCTCTCCTATGCTGAGCGGTCACATGGTACCGCTCATTAAGGTCATGAAATATGGATGCATCTCCACTTACATAGGCGTGGCGTCCATATTCATGGCCTTAATGAGCGGTACCACGTGACCGCTCAGCACAGGAGAGCTGCAGGAAGCCGGGACAACGGAGGATTGCAGAGGACGTTCAGTGATGGCACGGGAGGGTGAGTATGATGGGGGAGAACGGAGAAGGACGGGGGCAGCACGAGCAGTATGGAGAGGACGGGGGAAGCACCGAGCAGGATGGGGGATAACAGAGGAGGACACGGAGCACAGAGGAGCACGGAGCAGGACGTGGGGAGCACAGAGGAGGACGCCGAGCACAGAGAAGCACAGAGCAGGGCGGGGGGGCACAGAGGAGGACACGTAGCACAGAGGAGCACGGAGCAGGACGGGGGAGAACAGAGGAGGACACGGAGCATGGAGCAGGACGAGGGAGCACAGAGGAGGACGCCGAGCACAGAGGAGCACAGAGCAGGGCGGGGGGAGCATACTACTACTCACACTTAATGGTAAAATATTTAGAAGAGATGAAATGTCATAAACTGACTTAGAGGTAGTAGTCCTAAAAGTCAATATAAACCCTTTAATGAGTCTTGCAATAAGACTTAGGATAAAATCCAAACCATAATCGCAATTTGCAGACACGTTCTTTGAGTTGTTGCCACTGGTCAGTGCAAATCATGAGATCTGATTTGGCTGTATAAGAGGCTTCCGACTGAGGTCTAAGGGGTAAAATTTCCCTTTTGTGGAGATTGACATGCCATGACTTGTAGGATTGCTGCATCCAATAGGTGGCACTAGAGTTCAAATCTTCTTCCTCTCTGAAGGGATAATTAGTTTCTTAAATTTCACAGAGGAGCATTGTGCAGCTAATATGTCTCCTTACAGTGGCTAGTTAGGCATGTCACTCTCCACAAGGAGAAATGTTACCCATTAGACCTCAGTCATAGGGCAACACCCCAAAGCACATGTCTGCAAATTGAGATCCTGGTTGGGCTTTTATCCTAAGTCATGTGGCAAGGCTCGTTAAAAGTGTTATTGACTTTTAGGATTGCTACCTCTAAGTCAGTTTATGACATTTCATCTCTTCTAAATATTTTACCATTAAGTGTGAGTAGTAGTATTAAAAAGTAGAAGCATTTAGGAACCACAGCAACTTGTCCACAAATAGTAACCTCTAACTTTACATGGTCTGAGTGTTGAACTACTTTGCACATAAATCATCAATGCTCAGCTGACTCAATAACTATAGAGTTCCAAAAAGTTGAGTTGATCAACACAAAAATCGTAGCTTCATAGCATGGGTTTACATCACCAAGCACAATGCAGTGGAAATGCATTCTGTGGAGTGATGAATCACATTGCTCTATTTGACAGTTTTATGGAGGAGTCTGGATTAAGAGAAAGCCAGGAGAACTGTACCTGCCTTACTGCATTAGGCCAACAGTAAAGGGATAAGGAATAGGATTGTGTTTCAGGGGTTGGTCTAGGTTTTTTATTGCCAATACTAAGACATATTATTGAACAATTGCTTGCTTCTAACTTTGTGGGAAATGTTTGGTGAAATTCCACCCCAGATTTCTGACATATGCTCAGTAAATTCTTAACACTGTGCAATTTGTGCAGAGACAGTGTGCTCTCCTGCCATCTCGGATCAAAAAGTAGGAGCCGTCAGGGGAGCACACTGTTGGTAAATATTGTAAGAATACCCAGCGTGCAGAGGCCAGCAATGCCCCTGCAAGTGACATCAGTGTGCACTGACAGTGCGCTCTTCTTCAGGCTCATTACATCTGGTCTGAGCATTGTCTTGCGACTGGTTTGAGCTGTGCATTCTCTGATGATGTAAATACAGGCAGTATCCATGGAACACAAGGCCACTGAAATTGACATCCATAACAAAGAGTTGGCATGTGTGCACACCTTGCATGGGGAAACTGGCCTCCTCTCATATACTGCAGCAGTGGTAGGTAACCTTAGCAATGATCAGTAAACTATAGAATGAGAAAAAAAACACTCGAAGAGACAAAATGTAAAGTTGTTTATTTTTACAGCGTTACCCATTTATGTTGATGATGAGAAATATCCTGCTTTTTTGCAAATAATCCTTAAATGAACAGTCCTTTGATCTGGTGTTCTAGAAGCAACCAGTCTGATGTTGGTCTAGTGTATCTTGTACCACATCCTATGTGTATGTAGTGGCCAGAAATGTGATAGGCATGAGTGCTTAGCTTAAGGTAAGGTGCATACGAGCCTATTTCCGGTCCAACAAAACATTGGATCGAACTTGGACCAACGTCAGTCTTTGGAGCCATGTACATGTCTCTTTTTTTTTTGCGTGGGAAACATCTGTTGCACTCGGATGACATCTGTCCAATTTCCACGCACTCACAACATGGAGAAGATGCATAATTTTTTTCTCCATCTTCCAATCTGATCACACTATGATCAAACTCCGATCAAACTATGTAATTTGCATAATCAGCCCAATTCTCTCATATTAGAGAATCTGCAGCCGTCTGCACTATACTATGTGATTATACGGGTTTGTATTTATATATCAGACAAAACTTTACAAACTAAAGATTTCTATGCAATGGCTTCTGCCAGGCTGTCTTTTGCCATCATAAAATAAAAAATTCTGACAGTAATAAAAGATGGTAAATGAAAATTTTTGATGATATACAATATCTGCCAAAGGGGGGGGAAACATTTATTCAAATTGTAAGGTTTCTAAGTGAGGCAAAATGAGCTTAGCTAGCCACATAAATAATTTTGACATGATAAATATGTGAGTTTGATGATAACTGATAAGTGAAGCAATTACCTTGCTTTTTTCTGGATAACATTAAATGAAGATTCTGATAGAGTAATGAAAATAGACAAAAGAGACAAAAGGCATCTATAGAGCTTTTGGGCACCGCGTTATCTCTGTTCTACCATATTGAAGGAGAAGAGTTATCACCAATCATGCTTTCTATGTAGCTCCTTGCTTGTAAGCGAGAACACTGAATAAATTGTCACACCAAAGCAACTGATAAATTGAGACTGGCAGACCTTTTAAAGTGTGTAAATAAACTTATCAGCAGTCTTCCGTTGGTCCGAAAGATATGGATATTTTGCATAGAATAGATTGCAGAATAAAATTTCCCTAATTTGCTGACATCAGTAGCTCATTGTCTGCTCATTGGTATTAAATAAACATTTCATCTTTTGATCTCAGATTATCACTGTCACTGCACTTTGACTGCATACAATGGAGACACAGAGAAACCAAAACCAATGATATTTTAATTTATCTAGGGGGAAATGATCTCTCTGGCCAAGATGCAAATGAAGCTATGTGAAAAATTGGAAGGAAGTATTTTATAAAGATCCTTAATCTTCTTCTGAATTACCTGTGGCTTTTTTTTTTTATTAGGCTGAAGGATATGAGCAAGTATTATATCGGTTTCCTGCACAAACTAGGATTGGCGGCATAAATAAGATCACAAGAATCGTATGTGCAAATTTACTGTACTGTCGATCAACAATTCCATAATTTCAAGGCAGTGAATTCTAGTGGAAAAAAATAGTTTTAACCAGCACATTCAGCTGGTGCATTGTGACCCACATGTGACACTCCATCCATTTATGGGCACCGGTCGCTACAGATGCAAACTTCCTTCCACAGCAATTCACAGCCATGCCAGAAATTGAACACTTCAAAGGAAAGTACTAGTAAAAAAAAGAAAATTGTGAAGGATAAAGAGACTTGTAGGCCATGCAGTGTTCTTCTGGGAAATCAAATATGCAAATTGCCTTTTCAGAGAGGAAGAGGGCTTGAACTGTAGTGCCACCTATTAAAAGTAGCAACCCTAAAAGTCTATATTGACCCTTTAACGAGCCTTGCCACATGACTTGGGATAAAAGTCAAACCACAATCTCAATTTGCAGACGTGTTTCGGGGTGATGCCACTCCGCAGGGCAAAACATGAGATAGCTTCACTAAAGTTGAGTTTTGGTTCCCTTCCTCCCTGAAGAGGCAATTTTAAATATTTTTAATTTCTCAGATGATCAATGCATTTCAAATACCATATTTTTTCGGACTATAAGAATCACTGGACTATGATTCGCACCCTAAATTTTCAGAAGGAAAATAGGGAAAAAAAATTATTCGTCAATTGGGGGTCCATCTTACAGTCTGAATTCAGCTTACCGTGGAGGGGCATCAGCAGCACTGATGCAGTGGGGTCACAGGGGGTGTTCAGTGATCTGGCGATAATATGACTCTATCCCAGACTGGTGCGGCATTTTCGGCGGTGTTTAATGGTACGGGGGCTCCGTCAACATTTTGTAAAAGCCTGGAGCCCCCGCACGTCCATTGCTATAGCACTGAGATCTCAATCTGCGCAAGCGCCGCATCAAGTGGCCATTTTCCCAGAGACCACAGCATTGCAGCAATGGACGTGCGGGGGCTCGGGACTTTTAAAAAATGTCAGTGGAGGCTCCCCACACCACTGAACACTGCCTCAACAGTCTGGGATGGAAGTCAAATCATCACCCTGCAGCGTCGAACTACTGAACACCCCTCTTCCCATCCCATAGCCGGCAGAATCGCCCAACTCCTGCTTCTACCACACTACTGATAAGTACATCTGGGCTATAAGATGCACCACCATTTTCCTCCAAATTTGGGAAAAAAAAGTGCGTCTTATAGTCTGAAAAATACGGTAAGTCTCCTTCCCCAAGCATATTACTGAGAGAAATGTTACCCTTTAGACCCCAGTCAGATGCCTCTCATACACCCTAGTTTATAAAAACAACATTGATGGGGCTTGGCTGATCTCTGAATAAAAATATAACATGCAAAATATATGAAAAAATATCAGTACTAGTAAAGTGAATGAGATTTCTGTAATGTCATGCACATGCTCCTATTTATTTTCCATGCAGATTTGAATCTTCAAAGTTTTTTATTTTTCAATTCCGCAGCATATCAATTATTTCAGAGATTTTACAGCATTTTTCACCCATTCAAATAAATGGGAAATAAACATTAGTAAGAAAAAAACATGAATTTAAGTTTTTAGGGCCATGCTGTATATGATTGGTTAGAATGCCACACCAGGTAATAAATAGCTACAGTTTGGCTTAGAGTTTTGCATACTGCCTTCCAGTCGATAGTTACTCCCTTGTCTTGCCTGTACAGTATATATGTGGCTCAGCCTGTCCTATAATGTATATATGTGTGTACCATACTATATACACAGCTGCAGCTAATTCAGCACTACTACTTTCATGTATAAAAATAAATCCACATATTTATCCAAAAAGCACAACTTGTCCTTCAAATGGTATTTTTTTCCAATGTATTCTCAAACAGTTCTGTTTTAATCAAACATCAATTGAGTAATTCTCAGTTTTCAAGTCCTGCTCTGATAAACAATAGTTTTGACAAATGACACGTCACCCTTTGATGTTAGAGATTTTATTTTATTTTTTTGGTATTTCAGTTCTAGTTAAATGCACTTTCATCATACCGATGAGCGAAATATGTACCATGTATGTTTTTACTTTCTTCATCTTATTTGATTTGGGAAATTTAGTTTATACTATAAAGGCATATACATGTAATAATATGTATTTGGCTTTCCTGCCATCTGTCATAGATGTTTAGAAAGAAAAATTCCCACATTAAATCATGAAAGTTGTGTCTAGATCATGTTGTGTTCAGTGATTACACAATGAAGTTTTATGAAGGGCTCAATCTTTGAGGTCCACAAGCCTGTTATTAGTCCAACAAATATTAATAAAACACATGATGCAAAAAGCAGTGTTGGTAATTGTTTCTGATTTTTTTTTATTTTTTAATTTTTCTGTTTCTCATTGAAATTTTAACAAAAAAAAAGCAATTACAAACTAACATCACTGGTATAAGTATTTGACTATTGGAGCCAATGAGAAATAATTTAAAATGAAAATTGAGAACCAAGAGTGCATGCTATCGTACAAAATGTATAAACCTTCTTTTAGTAGTAGAATTATACAGTTTAACAGAAGGGAAGTGAGGAAATTATGTATAGCTAGGAGGTGAGGGAACTAATTAAAACTCCCTTTAAACAGAGGACCCCTGTAAGCACAAGCAGGAGGTCTATTGTGAGGAAGACTGAGATTTATAGATTGGAATGAAAGAGAAGCAGGAAATCTAACACCGTTAGAGGGAACTTTATATCTGCAGCTAGTCAGTTCGGTGCTGATGGGAAGTTATGAATATTGGGGTTTGTATAAATCAGATATTTATGAGATATAGATTTTCAGCATTATAGAGCAGGTACGGATGTGACTCAATCACTAAACCGTGGGTTCGCTAGAATTCTCCAGTTAAATACCGCTTGATAGATGGTGTGAATCGGGTCATATTTGGTCTGTATGTAAAGATAAAATCATGATAAATATGATGGCAATGTTTAGCACCTATGACCCTCAGAAGCAGAATTATTGGGTATTTAGGGAATCTCATAGTTTCTGAAACTGAAGCAACATCCCATGTCCAACCCTGTTAGGCGTCATAAAGGAGAGGTGTGTGGGTGTAAGTTAGGAGCTAATAAAAAGTAAATGCTAAATTTTGGACGTTGTCAGTACTTGGATGCATAGTTCACTATGGGTGCTGTCCATTTCCTTGGAGTGCCTTCCTGCATAAATCTGAAGCCATTGCAGTGACATCAGGTTTATTAACGTTCTTTTCTTTATCCTCTTTATTTTATGTTATTGTATATGCTGTATTGTTTTATCCCTTTTGTAAAATCTTTTGTATATTTTTTTAAAAAACTGCCTATCGTTCTAGATTAAATATAAAATGTAATAGTTCTGTTCCTTTTGTTCTCTAAACCACTCTCCTGAAAGCAAAACCCTGTTGTCTGATCAGCCTAAAATGCAGAAAGTAGTTCTTGAGTTATTGTGGAGTTAGCAATGACCATACCAAGGTATATATATTCCAGGCGTTGGAATAGGGGTGTATATACCGTACACTCACTATTAGTTCTCCAATAACCGTCCTATTAGTGGTAACAACTTTAGCTTCATCTGTTAATCATTGGCCAATCGTGTAATGGTCCTGACAATAGGAGCAGCAGAGGGCTGTCTGTGACAAAAAGGTAGCAACGGTGTGGAATTTGTGTGATCTCTCCGGTGTTATCCTTGACAGTACTCATTAGTTGTATACAGGCAGCACACAAGCCAAATCCCTAACTTTTGTTTCGCGTATGAGGCTTCCTCAGGGAAATAATTTAAGCCTATGCAAAGTGTAAAAATGCAAGCTTTAACTCCTTTGCAACAGGGCAATTTTCCATGTTTAACTCTTTTTGTTTTTTACCTCTACACCTTTCAAAAGCCATAATATTTTTTTTATTTTTCATCGATAAAGCCATATGAGGGCTTATTTTTGGAGGGACAATACACATATAGTAGTGCATGTGCACTACAGTACTTTTCCTTCGGCGGAACTGAGAGAAGTACGCCAGTGCTGGAGCGCGAAGGGGGACACTGTGTGAATGATGCAGGAACATCATCACATGAAGCAAGAAAGAGTACTGTGATCGTAAGAAGAGAGGAGGTGCTGGACCAAGACCAGCAATGCCCATCGGGCCGGACCAACCCGTTGATGAGTATAATGAAAAGTCTTTTTTGTGCTATGCAGAGTGCATTGGGGACTTTTACAGCATTCTAGAATGTTATATATAAGGGTGTACAGGAGCTGGCCCTACTTTATATAGGAAAAACCTTGTGACAGGTTCCCTTTAATTATATTTCCTCATAGAATAACAATTTTAGAGCATCTTTTCCTATAACAGTGTTTTGCTATTTCTTTACGGGAAAGATATATATCTTTGTACTGTGTTAGCCAGTAGATAGAAAAATATTTAAAACTGAGAGTCCTCAGTGGTTGATACTAGTGATGAGCGATTATACTCGCTGCTCGGGTTTTCCCGAGCATGTTCAGGGTGTCCTTCGAGTATTTTGGCGTGCTCGGAAATTTAATTTCTGTCGATGCAGCTGCATGATTTGTGGCTGCTGGAGAGCCTGAATACATGTGACAATTGCCTGTTTGTTAGGGAATTCCCACATGTATTCAGGCTGTCTAGCAGCCGCAAATCATGCAACTGCGTAGACAGAAACTAAATTTCTAAGCATGCCGAATACTCGGAGGACACCTGAGCATGCTCGGGAAAACCCGGGCAACGAGTATACTCGCTCATCACTAGTTGATACCTTTTAATGGCTAACTGAAAAGATGATGAGTATAGCCTGGAGAGTCTCCCTTGGCATTAATAAATAATCTTTAATTCAAATTATAAAAATTAACTTGGACAAAAAAGTGACACAAAAAACACATAAATAAAGTGCTTGTGCATACCAGTGCTCAGTTTAAAATTGAATTTGAGTTAAATTTTATGTTTTAATGCCAAGGGAGACTCTCTAGGCTATACTCATGCTCTATTCCTGAGGGTACTACAATAGTGAAATCCTAAGTATTACACTATAGCTGATTTTCTAACTGAAAAGATGGTAACAAATTGCAAGCTTTCGAGACTACTCAGGTCTCTTCATCAGGCAAAGACTAATACAAAATCTGAAGAATCACATATTTATACACAACACAGCACAGAAATAATGCAATAGATCAGACAAGTGATGTGAAGTAGAACTATCATTATGGGAGAGGGATAAACAGAGGGATGACAAAGGTTGTCATCAGAAGTGAGGGTCTGTATGTAGGGGAGACAGAGTAAGTAAGAGAAAAATAATAGATCTACATGTGGCCAAACATTTGGCAGCACCATGGACATGAAATTACATTTATTAAAAGTAACTTCAAATCTCAGAGAGAGAGAAGGGTCTGGGAGTATAAACTCATGACTGACCTTTAACACACTCAGTGCAGGAATGAATGTGTCACATGGATTTATGCCTTTTTACATCACTTAAGGAATTTGCTCCTCAGACCTTGTGGGGGCATCACAACACCGAACCAGACCCCAATCAGAGGACAGTAAAACTTTCACACTCCTTATCTATGAGCTGTTACAATATTTATAGCCACAACTGTTTATCCCTCTCCCATAATGACAGTTCTGCTTCACATCACTTGTCTTATCTATTGCATTATTTCTCTGCTGTGTTTTGTATAAATATGTGATTATTCAGATTTTGTATTAGTCTTTGCCTGATGAAGAGACCTGAGTGGTCTTGAAAGCTTGCAATCTGTTACCATCTTTTCAGTTAGCCATTAAAAGGTATCAAACACTGAGGACTCTCAATTTTAAATATTTTTCTTGCTATTTCTTTGTTATTTTTATGAAAAATGTATGAATAAATTGTCAACTGCATGTTATCAGTTGGGGGAACATTCCCACAGAATCTGACATTATCCAATCAGTGATAACCATTCTAGAGTGTGTTGGGACACACGATTATTAGAAGAGGAATGGTGACCAACCCTACCGCACCCACAATTGTCAAATTGGTGAGCTGTTACTTCTAGAAATCAGTAATTAAAATAGATTAAAGATAACATTAACACAGAGTTTATGAAAGAACATACTATGAGGTGCACAGAGTTCTAAAAAAACCCTAGTATTTACTAAAGCTAAATATGTGATATGTGATTGGTTCTCTACAAGTCTGCTAGATTGAAGTCGGTATATGTATTGTAAGCAACGGAGCTTCTATTTTCAAAATCTTCTGAAAAAAAAAAATAAGGGAAGTTAAGTAGTCTTTCTTTGTGTAATGAAATCCCCACTTTGATGGGATAATTTTATACTGAGTAGACTTATAAGTATAGTAAAAAGCTTTTATTTCAACAAAAGCCAGGAGTGGATTAAAAGAAAAAAAAAGTATAATCCATCCCATCAAATGGAAGGACTTGGAGTGCTTTCACATTGTGTTTAGGCACGCTTTCAGTGGCCCAGTCCGGGTTTACATCCTAACCCCCACAAGGCGGGACTGTAATGGTGCCGGCAGAGCGAAGGTGCGCTACGACGTGCATCATTTTTTGGAGCGTACGTCTACAGTCTAGGGCCCCATCGGTGCATATGTCCAAATCCCGTTTTGTGGGTTGTTTTAGACATAAACCCAGACAGGGCCCCTGAATGGGTGCTTGAACACAATGTGAAAGCACCCTTACAGCTTGTTTACACTGGCTGATCCAAGAACAAAAATAATTGTGCATAGTCGACCCTGCATCTATTCAATAGCCTGTTTAGACAGGCTAACTGCGCTTCCGATGTGCACACAGCAATCCGTAATTATTTTCGTTGTTCTCAGCAGCGTATGTCATGTTTACACAGAATTATGTGCTGCCGAGGAAGATCATTTTTAAGTAAGCATAAAATCATTTTACACAACAAATTAGTGTTTTGGTCATTCTTTTGGTTGATCAGCAGCCTCTTTACATGAGAATTCCTAGGAACACTCCTTCACGATAATTGGCCAGTGTAAATGCACTTCCTTAATAATTGAAATAATCGCTTTATTACTTTACCTCCAGTAATGGCTGAATGGCTTTTGGCGCTTTTGAACTATTGATGTATAGTTTTATAGTTTTATTTACTGTATGTCAATTGTACATTTTCTATTGTATGACAGTCTATTCAAGGCAACTTTATGTAAAGGTTGTTCAATATTTTGAAGAATTTTTATGATAGGCTTTTCAAACCTTTGTTATCTTCAGACATCAGGCTTTCCAAGCATAAAATTCCTAGCTGTCAATAAAATTGAAATTAGCCATTCTTAAGGCAAACAAAAATTTCGACAGGAATAAAAGGATCCTATTGATAAACAATGGAATAATTTAGTTGTAACAATATAATATACTGAAAAAATAATTTCCCACAATCTTGGCAAATCTGGACTCTAGTTGAATCATAAAATGCTCATAATATTCAGGAGGAAAACTTTAAGAAATCATTCTCAAAGTTACTGTATAATCTTATTTTAAAGTACATTAGTCACATCATGTCTAGATGATCTATTTAAGTGAAGAGTCAGGCCTTCATATAACTCAGACGAGTATCACAACGCAATGCAAAAACTGTCCGGTGGCTCTCCTGACCGGAGCATGACAGCTGCATAGAAATACATGCTGTCACACTGTGGTCGGGAGGGCCGCCAGCCAGTCCAAGCACTGCGTTGTGATCTTCGTCTGAGTTATGCAGCCATCTGACTGTATCCTACAGAAGACCTGTCAATTTATTAAAAGGGACCAGCTTTTGCTCTAATTTTATTATATTTTATTATATATGTGTATAATTTATATAAAAATTTTTTGCATTTTTTTTTTAAATGAGCCCTCCAGTTCTAGACATGTAGGCCTTTATATTTAATGGTGCTTTTTGTGGTCTTTACCAAGGAGATGTTGCTCAAGTGCTAATGCAAAGTAGTCTAAAAACACCCTCCAGAAAATCCTCTAAGCCACACACCCTTCATAAAGCCCATAAAAATTATCTCTAAGTAAAAAGGCTCAATCTTTTGGAACTGTTAGCAAATTTAGAAAAAAATGAATTCTCGAGTGCACAACAAGAATAAAATAAGAAATCTGATCACTATTGACTAGTGTTGAGCGATACGATACCGCAAGTATCGGGTATCGGCCGATATTAGCTCTATCGGACTTTCGATACTTAGTTCCGATATTTTCGTCTTATCGGATACCGGAATCGGATTTGTCACTGTCACTGTCAGTGTCCGTCGGTCGGGTCTGTCAGGAGTCAGCGGCACTTACCTGGCAGAAGATCTCCGGCGGTCACGGGCTGGACTGCTTGATGGCCGCCATCATCTTTCCCCGGCGGTCACATGCAGTTTCTCGCGATAACTGCAGTGACTGCTGGGTAATCCCGGCCGTAAAGCAGTCAGTCCGATGACGTCACCGCCGGGGAAGCAGGTAATCAGCTGTGCTGCGTCGAGATGACAGGCTCTGCCTGTCATTGCGATGTAGCAGAGCTGGATCGTCGTGGGACCCTCGTTACTATGGACTGCGTCGGACAGGTGGTATACTGTTGGTTTGTTTTTTTTCTTTTTTTACAGGAGATCGATGGCGTCGCAGGAATGAGAGTATAATAAAAGAAATGAAAACTGTGTTGTCTTTTTTATTTCAGTAAAATACTTTTTTCTTGCTGTGTCTTTTTTTTTATACATTTAAAAACTTTGGGATTAATAATGGATCGGTGTCTTATTGACACCTCTCCATTATTAACCGGGCTTATTCTCACCGTGCAATCAACGGTGACATTAACCCCTTATTACCCCGCTTTCCACCACTACAGGGCAGTGGGAAGAGCCGGGTAAAGTGCCACAATTGGCACATCTTTTGATGCGCCAAATGTGGGGCTGCTGTAGCCTGGTATTATCAGGCTGTTGAGGGCCAAAATCCATGGGCCTTGACAGTCTTTTAATACCAGGCCGCAGCAGTCTGCATTTTACTTGGCTGGTTAACAAAAATAGGGGGAACCCTACGCCGTTTTTTTTTCGAGGGGATCCCCTATTTTTGTTAACCAGCCAAGATATGCAGACTGCTGTGGCCTGGTATTATCAGGCTGGCAAGGTCCATGGATATTGGATCCTTACCAGCCTGAAAAACCAGGCCTCAGCAATCTGCTTCATCTGGCTGGTTAACAAAAATAGGGGGGACCGCACGCCAAATTTTTTTCGAGGGGATCCCCTATTTTTGTTAACCAGCCAAGATATGCAGACTGCTGTGGCCTGGTATTATCAGGCTGGCAAGCAGGGTCGGACTGAGGCACCGGGACACCGGAGAAACCTACGGTGGGCCCCAGCTCCTGCGTGGTGGGCCCTGATTTGAAAGGATAGGTCACGGGGCAGAGGGGGCAACACGCGCCGCAGCCTTTAATCCTCTTTCCTGTCTTCCAAATTTGGGAGGTATGCTGTATGACCTCCCTACAACTTCTGGCCATGCTCCTGATGGTCTCGTGAGGGATCTCCTCCCACACCTGGACTAAAGCATCCACCAACTCCTGGACAGTCCGTGGTGCAACGTGGCATGGCCTAAAATTTTCTGCAGCATGCACAGCGTGCCACAGCCTTTGTCCCTCTTTCCCTTATTCAAAGGTTGGGAAGTATGATGTTGGGCCGCAAGAATATATTTTCTCTGGTGGGCCCAAGGTACTCCAGTCCGACGCTGCTGGCAAGGTCCATGTATGTTGGCTCCTTAACAGCCTTAAATACCATGCCTCAGCAGCAGGGGCGTACATATAAATCATGGGGCCCCATAGCAAAAGTCTGAATGTTCCCCACCCCCCCAAAAAAAAACCCAGAGGCATTGTAAATGTAAAGTGCCAGCACAGTGAGGGAAGTTGAGTCGCACAGAGACAGGGTTTTGGGGGTACTCGGCACCGATCACGTCGACTTCTATGGGGGATGTCACGAGTAGCACAGCTGACCTGGGCGATCACTGGAATGTGGGATATTTCCAGGGATGATAGAATGTTCGTGTAGTTTGTCATGACGCCACCTGTAGTACCTGGTCAGGTGTCCAGCGCTGCTGTGCAGGTCCTCTGGAAGGGATGGTGTAGTGCAGGTAGGTGAAAAGTCTTCTACAGGTAACACGCTATCCTTCCAGGGCAGATAGATGTGAGATAGAGCAATGGTGCAAAGTGATGTAGCAGAGTGGACTATGCGACGTAGTAAGAAAGCAGGAAACACTTCAAGTTAAACGTTGCATAATAAAATTTTTAATAATAACATTACAAAAGTGCAAATGGCTTATATTATGTGACATGTTTTGTTACTGTTCATACCCTTGATATGTGTTATACATGTGTGTTAATAAATACATATTCAACAAAAGTGCAAATAGCATTAGTGCCGAAGTTCGTGGAGACTTCTTAGGACTACAACCCCACCGGGGTAACTTCACAGTGTCCTTTACTTGTGCTTGTGCAGGACCCGCTCCAAACCTCCAACTGTGGTCTTGGGTGGGCTGCAAGACTTTCCTTGAGCAGACCTCACTTTCGGCCACACCAAACGGGTTTTTAGTTTCTGAGGTAGTTGAAAATAGTGCACAGTAAAGTTTTTTGTAAAACCAAGATGGAGCACCGAAGTGCCAACTATTTACAGAAAACTTTGTGAGCCAGTACAGTTCATGGCTTCAAAGTTCAACATTTTCATTACAGTGAAACACCATTACCCAACCTGGGTATATTAAGGCAACAATAAACGTGTTCTTCTGAACATTCACCCGTCCGGGTACATCAAACCATTACCCAACCTGGGTATATTAAGGCAATAAACTTCTTTTTATGAACATTCACCCGTCCGGGTACATCAATAATTTAACTATTTACATACAGAGACCCTGTCCGGGTTATTTAGACTTCTTTGGCTGGCCTCTTCCAGGTACCACCTGGTACTCTTCTGGAGCTTGCCAAACATCCGTGACAGGAGGGTCCACCCAGACCTGATGACGTCGTGTGGCCTATACAGTGACGTCGTGACCCGCTATCTGGGTCTGTGTGGCCACCTCTTTCATCTCCCTCCGGGTCTGGACCCCTATGTCCCGGACTGAACGAACCCCAGGGGGCCTAACAGGCGCCGGGTACGGGCCAGCTATCATCATGTCCATAGCTGGGGCTGCTGAGGAGACCACTGAGGGAGGCTGGGGAGATTTACGGCGTGGGGTGGGCACTTGTGCAGAGGCCTGGTTGGGGGAGGCTGAAGGCTCGTAGGGTCTGTCAGTTTCCTGACACTCTGGGGAGTAGGGGTCGCACCTGGTAACATTTAGGGCGTACCATCCATTGTAACCCCAGTGTCGGGTGTAAGTCACCAAGTCTCCTGGCAACAGGTCCCTCCCCGGGTGTCCTTCTGGGAGGTGAGCCTCCACGTCCCGCCGGGTTACAAAAACTTCTAAATAAAGTCCAGGCTCCTGGATGAAGCCCCACCCACCTTTTAACTTAAAGTTCCGTACTGCACCCTTACGCCGCGGCACCCTCACCGTACTTTTATCCTTTCTCATACGTGCCTTCTCTGCCAGGTCCTTCTCCAGGTGACGTTGCCGAAGCTTTTGGGATTCTCGCTGCTCCCTTTGTCGCTCTGCTTCCCGCTCCCGACGTCTCCACTCTTCCTCCTGACGCCGGTTGTAATTCTCCTCCACCAGCATCTCCATGTCTCCACCATCAAACGCCAGCTTACGATGTACGGTTTGCGGCAGCTCTCCTGGCGCCCGCCAGTCCTGGCGGCGCTCACCTGCGGCGGAAGCAGCCGGCTCTGGAACAGATGACGGTCGGGGCTCCGGTACAGGCAGGTAGAGCTCTGGTGCCTGCGCGGCCTCCTCCATGAGGACGGGTGTCGCTTCTTCTGCCTCAGCGACGGGGGCAGACAGCGGGATCTGGGGTGCTGGTGCGGCGTTTTCTGCAGGAACAGGTGCCTCCACTGTGATACTGGCAACCGGTTCAGATTGCAAGGGCTGGGATGCCCGCACGGCCTCCTGTACTGGAACGGGTGCCTCCACTGAGATACTGGCAACCGGTTCAGATTGCAAGGGCTGGGATGCCCGCACGGCCTCCTGTACTGGAACGGGTGCCTCACCTTCCGGTACAGACACTTCAGGGGGTAAGAGGGATTGGCGCCGCTCCAATTGTAGTTTTAGGGCCCGCCAGCTCGCTTCCATCCTGGCGACCTCCTCCCGCGCCGGGCCAGGTCTCTCAGGGTATCCTCCGCTTCTTCCAGCGTAGGAGGGTTTCCAGGCCGGGTGCCAAACGGTGGCTCCGTGGCGATCGGGTCGCTTCCGTGGGGGGAGAGCTCTGACTCCTCCATCCCTTCCCACTTCTGCTCACGTCCATTCGCCATCTCAGCAAAGTCACATGTGTCATTAGCATCAGGAGAGGCGACATCTTTTGTAGGGAGGCGGGACCTTCGCGTTCGTTTACGCCCACTGAGGAGGATGAGGAGGCGGAACTCCAGAGCTGTGGGGCACGATCTTACATTGCAGTAACATTTAGAGTGTGCGGACATCGTTTTCGCGCCACGGAGTGAGTGTACGCCCACGAGAGCACCCCCTTATTCTTCACCTGTGCCTCGTGGCGCAGATATGACGGAAAAATGGCAAATACAAGTCTATGATGATTTTTGCAATTCTCAAGCAAAAAAACAGTTCAATTAAGGCACACAGGACTCGCTTATAGCGAGCTTCTGAATCCTGTTCGCTGGGTGCGATGCAACATCTCTGTGGCGACTGGACCCTCGGGTGCTTCTGTCTTTTCACAAATGCCGGCTTTACCCGGCAATTGAATCAGAGGCTATTTTACTATGTAGAAGTGAATAAACTATAAATATATGTATATATATATGTCACAATGACATGTATATATATATATATATATTATATTATCTAAGTGTGTATATTTTGTGTTTACAAGGAAAGAAAGTGTTTTTTTAGTTGCATATTTTGTTCCCATAGACTTACATGGGACTTCCGGTATCGGAATCGGATATCGCCGATAGTTAGTGATATCGGCGATACCATTCCGATCCGATATTTTTAGATATCGAGCAGTATCGCTCAACACTACTATTGACCTCTTTAACAATCCATGTGATTTGTATTGAGAAATCAGGTGAGCAATATCAAGAGGTCATAAAACAGAGCCATCACTTTTATAAACCTGTATTTAAAGAATTACCATTGAATTTTATACTTGTTTAAACTAACCAATCAAAATTATGCTGAATGGTGTAATTATTCTTTAACATAGTTAAAATGTTTTCAGATGGTCCATGGTCTCAAAATGTCTAAACTGTTGTCTGTTTAGCCAAATTATAGTAACATTACCTTCACCACAGCTTCATCCCAAATATTGTAAGGATGACTAAAGAATATCTGATATGCTCATGGTATGCAATAAATGGAGATGAGTGGATCTTTTGAAATTCAAATTCTCAAAATTTTCCTCCATAATTCAATTTGTGGCAAATAAATTTGTGTGAATCTCAATGCTGGAAAGTTTCTAATTGCTTAGAAAAAAATTATGGGGAGAGGAGAGAGGGAGAAGACTCCAGTGACTCGGCAGAGTAGTTACTCATCTCCAAACTGTGCTCCACTGGAAACTACAGATCTGTGATGGCCCAGTTACTGACCACCACTGTGCAAGGTATAATACTCCGCTACATGTCATAGCTGCAGGGCCTTATGGGGAGGCCCACACGGCAACGCAAAATGACTTTAGCCCATTCTCTGATGCGTCAGCAATGTGGGAAATGGTGTTTGACAAGTGTGCTTTATTTTTCAATGAACCATGGATCGAATCTCAAAATGTTGAAATTTGCATGAAATTGCAAATTCCAGGAAAATTTACTTGAATATGATCCTCAATGTAGCGATCCGCTCATCTCTAACAACACATTTTACAAAGAGACTGGTACATGTAATAAGAGGCTTGGCTCTACCTTTCCTCAGGCATGAATATTTCCTTTCTGTAAAATATGCTGCCAAAAAAACAAGCAATAAAATAAATTTAGAGATAAGATTCCGGTCTCAACAAGTTTCAAGGCGAAGCCTTTAACCAACTAAATGAACAGATAAATATATATATATATATATATATATATATATATATACAGGTGCTTCTCACAAACATCAAAAAGTTAATTTATTTCAGTTCTTTAATACAAAAAGTGAGACTCTTTTATTATATAGAGCAGGGTGGGCAATTAATTTTCCTGAGGGTTCACATGAGAGACCGTGACTGTTGTCAAGGGCCGAACCAATAGGCCGAAATTAATTCTACTCAATATTAATATCAATATATTATAATTATATTATTGATAATTATATTATTAATTGTATCACTTAATATTGAGCAGAATTAAGTATGCTGACATCCTCCTAAATATCATTTGAACCCAAGTACAACCCATTCTGTATATCGTATGAGCCCTCCTTATACACTGTAAGAGCTCCCACACAGCCTCCCTATATACAGCATGAGCCCCACACAGCCTCCCTATATATACTGCATTAGCCCCAAACAGCCTCCCTATATACAGCATGAGCCCCACACAGCCTCCCTGTATACTTCATGAGCCACACACAGTGTAAGGTTCTTTGTACATGTTCTTGAAACTCAGTTTTCCGTCAGCCATTTTGCTTTCTGTCTTGCTGCAGCTATCTTGCCCTCAGTCAATATGGAGTTTTCAGCTTTCATGTTCCCGCCCTGATTCTCTCCCTCTTGCTTCTTAAGCAGCCACAGCTGAGCAATCAGTGCTTCAGAATCTAGCCTGCAGTGAACCTGTGACCTGACTCCTGGAAGCCTTGGACTATTTACTCCAGCTATTCCTACTGAGGAACTCTGAACACTTGTGGACTCTGGAACCCTGCTCTTTGAAAGATCCACGTTTGCATGGACTTACGGTAACAGAGAAGAAGATCCTGAACCTGTTGTGGAGAGTGATTGCTGAGCTTAAGTTACTCTGGCCTGCTGTGTCTCCTGCTTCTGTATCTGCAAACTGTGTGACTATTTTTGCCACTTGTATGAAGTAATACAAGACCTTCTATATCAAACCTGTGTCTCATGTATTTTCATGGCACCCAAGCACAAGACACTATATGAACTGTACTACATACATTACAAGATTCTGAAGCCAAAACGTTAGTGTCTGCTGGGTCTGGGAAGGCTGTGTCTGCTGTAACTGTGGATATCAGACGTTCAGTTGTACTTTCTGTGATGACAGTGGTTGTGACTTCTCACAACCATTCCAGGTGAGCAATTCCCTTAAGTTTTTTTTTTCTGCAGTGTTACCACAGGTAAACACTATTGTTTTTTTTTTTTTTTCTCTTCCCTCTTTTGTGTCTGCTGTAACTGTGGATATCAGATGTCCGGTTGAGCTTTCTGTGATGATAGTGGTTGTGACTTCTCACAACCATTCCAGGTGAGCAGTTCCCTTAATTTTTTTTTCTCTCTGCAGTGTTACCACAGGTAAACACTATTGTTTTTTTTTTTTCCTTTTCTCCTCTCCTTCCAGTACTCCTGTCTTAAAAGATCTGGAAAATGGAGGCCCGCATAAAGGAACTTTGCGGAGTGACTGATAATATCCTTGCAGATTTACAGACTATAAAAACCCGTTTTACAAACCTACAGGACCTCACTAATCACAATTTGCAAGTGTTTGGACAGACTGCCCAGGATTTGCGTGCCAGGATTGAGGTTCTAGAGGAGCGAGTCCAGGCTCCTGCCGTAGCCCCAAGTTCTGGGATTCCCAAGTTGCCCCCTTTTCGTTTTGGCGGTGAACGTGAAAAATTCAGGGGATTTATTAACCAATGCAATCTGTTTTTTTCTGCACATGCTTCACAATTTCCCACTGAACGATCTAAAGTGCTTACTATAATTATGTTACTTACCAACAAGGCTTTGATGTGGGCAAACCCTCTGATTGAGACTGAGGATGAATGTTTGGATCATCTTGATGCTTTCATTTCAGCCATGGGGCAGGTGTTGATGACCCCAATCGAGGTGCAACAGCTGAAGCAGCCATGTTAACTTTGCGCCAAGGTAAGCACTCGGTAGCCGAATATGCCTTGGATTTCAGGAGATGGGCCCTTGATACCACCTGGGACAGTTCCGCCAAAAAATCTATTTTTCGAAAGGGGTTGTCTCCACTAATTAAGGATGAACTTGCTCGTGCCGACCCTCCCACTGCGTTAGGTGACTTTATTAACTACTGCATCCGTATTGATGCTCGCCTGACTGAACGCAGGCAAGAGAGATGGTTCGAAAGCAATCGCACTAACCTTTTCCTACCTTCCTCCCCAGCTAAGGAACCTTTGAGTAGGATCACACGGGAACCTGAACCTGAACCCATGCAGGTAGACTCTTTACAAAGACGGGTTAGTGATGCACGCAAGGAACATCGTTTTAAGGAAAATCTATGTTTCTATTGTGGTAAGTCAGGGCACTTCATTATAAACTGCCCCAGCCGTTCTCGTAAGACTACTGCAGCACTCATTCACTGTGAGTGTTGCGAGAGGAGATCTGTCAGGTCCGAGCCTCAGGCTCCAGAGAGATCTGCAGCAACAGATCTTGATTTCTCGGACTTAAACTCCGTTACTTCTGAGGACGATGACTGTGTAAACGCTGCAATTTTCAAGTTTCCTCAGCGGTGTCCCAGCTGAGTTGTAGGAAAAACAATTCTCATTGCTTCCTTTCCATCAAACTCTGGGTTAACTCAGTCTGGGTGTCTAGCTCTGCTATGATCGACTCAGGGGCAAGTGGGAATTTTATGGATGTCTCCTTTGCTCTGAAACAGGGGATACGTTCAGTGAAGAAGGCTACTCCAGTACAGATGGAAACTGTGGATGGCTCCCTGCTGACCTCTGGACCAGTGGATCAGGAAACGGAGCCTTTGAGGGTCCTTATGGGTAAAGATCATCAAGAGAAACTGTCCTTTATGCTTATCTCTTCTCCCCACTTTCCCATTATTCTAGGGCTACCATGGCTGCAGGCTCAGAACCCTACCATTAACTGGGAGACCAAGGAATTACACTTTCCAGAGAAACAGATGAGTCCAGAAGTTTCAGCTTGCTCTGTTCCTAAAGGAACCATGTCAGTCCCTGAACTACCAGCTGTATACCAGGACTATGTGGATTTATGTGACAAGAAGAACGCTGACCAGCTTCCCCCTCACCGTCCATATGATTGTCCAATTGAATTATTGCCTGGAGCAGAGATACCTTTTGGTAAGATCTACCCCCTGGCGGGGCCTGAGTTAAAGGCTTTAAAGGATTACATAGACGAAAATCTAGCCAAGGGCTTCATACGCCCCTCTTCATCTCCTGCAGGTGCACCCATCTTCTTTGTGAAGAAGAAAGATGGATCTCTGAGACCCTGCGTAGACTATAGGGAACTCAATAAGGTTACTATTAGAAACCGTTATCCATTGCCTTTAATCCCTGAGTTATTGGAGAGAGTGCGGCATGCCAAATTTTCTCTAAATTGGATCTCCGTGGGGCCTATAACTTGGTCCGTATTAGACCTGGGGATGAATGGAAGACTGCATTCAGGTCACGCTATGGACACTTTGAATATCTAGTTATGCCTTTTGGTCTGAGTACCGCCCCAGCCACTTTCCAACACTTGGTGAATGACATCTTCAGGGATCTCCTAGATACATTCGTGGTGATTTATTTGGATGATATTCTAATTTTTTCTAACTCCACAGAGGAACATCATGGACATGTGAGAATGGTCTTGGAACGTCTAAGACAAAACCATCTTTACATCAAACTTGAAAAGTGTGAATTCCATAGGACCGAAATTCAATTTCTGGGTATGTACTGTCTACACAAGGAATTAGTATGGATGGAAGTAAGACCCAAGCCATCAAGGATTGGCCAAGTCCTAGAAATGTGAAGGAGGTGCAGCGCTTCATCGGGTTTGCCAATTTCTATAGACGTTTCATTAGGAATTTCTCTGAGGTAGTGTCACCTATCACCCAACTTACCCGGAAAGAGTCTAGGTTCTCCTGGACTCCCCAAGCCCAGGAAGCATTTTCTCGTCTAAAAGATAAATTTACCACCGCACCTATCTTGGTACATCCCAACCGCGAACTTGCCTTCATAATAGAGGTGGATGCTTCAGATTGTGCCATTGGAGCTATACTCTCTCAGAGAACAGGTGAGAAGAATGTCTTGCATCCCTGTGCCTTCTTTTCCCAGCAGTTGTCTTCGGCTGAGAGGAACTACGATGTGGGCAATAGAGAGTTGTTGGCCATTATTGCCGCCTTCAAAGAATGGAGACACCTTCTTCAGGGAGCTGCACAGCAAATAGTCGTCCTGACAGACCATCATAACCTTGAATTTATCAGGTCGGCTAAGTGCCTGACTCCTCGCCAGGCTCGCTGGAATCTTTTCTTAAACCAATTTAATTTTGTCATTCTTATAGACCAGGATCGCGCAATGGAAAGGCTGATGCACTCTCTAGGATTCATTCAGCAGAGACCCGTCCACTTGCTCCTCCTAAGACTATTCTTCCTGACTCTAGATTCCTGGGAGTGATTCATAATCAAGACCTACTTAAGGACATCAAGGAAGCATACCATGCGGATTCCTTGTTGGCACAACCCCCAAGGGACGTAAGTCTTGTCTTTAAGAATGGTGTGTGGATTCTGGGACAACGTCTGTATATTCCTGAAACAGTCAGATTGAGAGTATTGCAACTCATTCACGATTCCAAGATAGCTGGGCATAGAGGAATTCTAAAGACACAGGAATTTCTTTCTCGTTTCTTTTGGTGGCCCACTTGCAGGAAGGATGTTTTAAACTATGTCACTTCATGTGAAGTCTGTGCAAGATGCAAAACACCTCGCTCCTCACCAACTGGTCTGTTACAACCTCTTCCCACCCGTCCCGCCCGTGGGGATCCATTTCTATGGACTTCATTGTGGAGTTACCAACCTCTCAAGGGAAAAACACCATTCTAGTGGTGGTTGATCGTTTAACAAAGGCAGCTCATTTTATTCCTTGTGTCGGCTTACCCACTGCAAAACAGACATCAGATTTGATGATTAAAGATGTGTTTCGCTTACATGGAGTACCGGATGAGGTTATTTCGGATCGAGGGGTGCAATTCACTTCAAGGTTTTGGCAAAATTTCTGTGCAGCATTGGACATTAAAGTAAACCTTTCTTCTGCTTTTCATCCCCAGACTAATGGACAGACCGAACGAACCAATCAAACTTTGGAGCAGTATCTCCGCTGCTTTATCTGCCACCTACAGGATGATTGGCTGGATCTACTTCCATTGGCTGAGTTCTCTTATAACAACTCTCAGAGCGCCTCCACTAAGCAGTCTCCTTTTTACTCCAATCTAGGTTATCATCCTAACATTCTTCCACGATTTCCCATAGAAACGCCTTTACCAGCAGTGGCCGAAAGAATCACGTCTTTACAGAAGAATATGGATCTTCTAAAGGAGAATCTAGAATTGGCTCAGGAAAGGTACAAGAAAGCAGCAGATAAATTTCGTAAACCTGCACCAGCTTTCAAGGTAGGAGACCTGGTCTGGCTGTCAACCAGAAATCTTAAGTTAAGGATTCCATCGTCTAAGATGGGACATAAGTACATTGGACCCTATAAAATCAGTAAAATTATAAGTGCCGTTGTTTGTCGTCTTCAACTGCCTAGAACTATGAGAATCCACCCTGTCTTTCATGTATCCCTACTAAAGGCTGCAACACCCAATACGTTTCCTGGACGTTCTTCTCCTTGCACCGACCCAGTGCTAGTCAATGGTCAGGAAGAATTTGTGGTGGAAAGAATTCTAGATTCCAGGTTATACAGAAATCAGTTACAATATTTGATTAAATGGCAGGGCTACCCAGTGGAGGACAACTCATGGGAACCGGTCAATAACGTTAATGCTCCTCGTTTGCTCCGCCAGTTTCATCAGAGGTACCCAGACAAGCCTGGTCTGAGGCCATCCGGAGGTTGTCCCTAAGGGGGGAGTAATGTAAGGTTCTTTGTACATGTTCTTGAAACTCAGTTTTCCGTCAACCATTTTGCTTTCTGTCTTGCTGCAGCTATCTTGCCCTCAGTCAATATGGAGTTTTCAGCTTTCATGTTCCCGCCCTGATTCTCTCCCTCTTGCTTCTTAAGCAGCCACAGCTGAGCAATCAGTGCTTCAGAATCTAGCCTGCAGTGAACCTGTGACCTGACTCCTGGAAGCCTTGGACTATTTACTCCAGCTATTCCTACTGAGGAACTCTGAACACTTGTGGACTCTGGAACCCTGCTCTTTGAAAGATCCATGTTTGCATGGACTTACGGTAACAGAGAAGAAGATCCTGAACCTGTTGTGGAGAGTGATTGCTGAGCTTAAGTTACTCTGGCCTGCTGTGTCTCCTGCTTCTGTATCTGCAAACTGTGTGACTATTTTTGCCACTTGTATGAAGTAATACAAGACCTTCTATATCAAACCTGTGTCTCATGTATTTTCATCGCACCCAAGCACAAGACGCTATATGAACTGTACTACATACATTACACACAGCCTCTGTATATAGAGCATGAGCCCCACACAGCCTCCCTTTATATACTGCATGAACCCCACACAGCCTCCCTATATAAACTGCATGAGCCCCACACAGCCTCCCTGTTTAAACTGCATGAGCCCCACACAGCCTCCCTATATTTACTGCATGAGCAAAACACAGTCAACCTATATACAGCACGAGCCCCAAACAGCCTCATCATATAGTGCACAAGCCTCACACAGCCTCCCAATGTGCTGCATGGGGCTTCCATAGCATCCCCTTGTGCAACACGATGCACCCATAGCCTCCCCATGTGCAGCATGATTCCCCCATAGCCCCCCCATGTGCACCATGTCAACCCCATAGACTCCCCATGTGCAGCACAACACCCCATAGCCTCCCCTTGTGCAGCACAACACCCCCATAGCCTCTCCTTGTGCAGCATGACACTCCCATAGCCCCCATTGTGCAGCACAACACCCCATAGCCTCCCCTTGTGCAGCACAACACCCCCATAGCCTCCCCTTGTGAAGTACAACACACTCATAGCCTCCCCTTGTAAAGATCAACACCTCCCCATGCCCATCTAAACTTCCCAAACACATGAAAAAAAATGAACACCACATACTCACCTTGGTCCCGTTCCCTGGCACTCTGATTCTCTCCCTGTCTCTGGTGCGCTGACTCTCCATACCGCAGCACACAGCTGACGTGATGAAATGAAGTCATCGTGTCAGCTGTTTCACATGCTGATTGGTGGAGGAAGTGGCCAGAGGCCCCTCATTCATCAACGCAGTCAACGAAGATGGAGACAGCGAGCAGGCAGGTGGGTGGGCATAGTGTCGCTCGTGGACCGCTGTTTTCCAGCTCCTCGGCTGTCTTGGTCCTCGGGCCGGACTCAGACAGCCAAAAGGCCAGATGTGGCCCTTGGGCCGAACTTTGCACAGGTCTGATAGAGAGTCATTATAAACAGAGTGATCTATTTCACGTGTTTATTCCTGTTAATGTTGATGATTATGGCTTACAGCCAATGAAAACCCAAAAGTCATTATCTCAGTAAATTAGAATACTTTATAACACAAGCTTGAAATAATTATTTTAAAATCCAAAATGTTGGCCTACTGAAATGTATGTTCAATAAATGCACTCAATACTTGGTTGGGGCTCCTTTTGCATCAATTACTGCATCAATGCGCATGGCATGGAGGTGATCAGTCTGTGGCACTCATGAGGGCTTATGGAAGCCCAGGTTGCTGTGATAGCAGCCTTCGGCTAGTCTGCATTTTTGGGTCTGGTGTCTCTCATCTTCCTCTTCACAATACCCTATGGGGTTAAGGTCAGACAAGTTTGCTCGCCAATCAAGCACAGTTATACTGTTTTTTTAAACCAGATATTGGTACTTTTGGCAGTGTGGACAGGTGCCAAGTCCTGCGGGAGAATGAAATTTCCATCTACCAAAAGCTTGTCGGCAGAGGGAAGCATGAAGTGCTCTAAAATTTCCTGGTAGACTGCTGCACTGACTTTGGTTTTGATAAAACACAATGTACCTACACCAGCAGATGACATGGTTCCCCAGACCATCACTGATTGTAGAAACTTCACACTAGACCTCCAGCAGTTGGATTGTGGCCTCTCCACTCTTCCTCCAGGCTCTGGGACCTTGATTTCCAAATGAAATGCAAACTTTACTTTCATCTGAAAACAACACTTTGGACCACTGAGCAACAGTCCAGTTCTTTTCTCCTTGGCCCAGGTAAGACGCTTCTGGCATTGTCTATTGGTCATGAGTGGCTTGATACAAGGAATGCAACCCTTGTAGCCCATGTCCTGGATACGTCTGTGTGTGGTGGCTCTTGAAGCAATGACTCCAGCAGCAGTCGACTCCTTACTAATCTCTCACAAATTTTTGAATGGCCTTTTCTTAACAATCCTTTCAAGGCTGTGGTTATCCCGATTGGTTGTGCACCTTTTTCTTTCACACTTTTTCCTTCCACTTAACTTTTCATTAATATGCTTGGATACAGCACTCTGTGAACAGCCAGCCTCTTTAGCAATGGCCGTTTGTGGCTTACCCTCCTTATGGAGAGTGTCAATGACTGCCTTCTGGACCTCTGTTAAGTCAGCAGTCTTCCCCATGATTGTGGCGCCTACTGAAACAGACCAAAGGGATCATTTTAAACACTTTTAGGAAGCCTTTGCAGGTATTTCTTGTTAATTATTCTAATTTACTGAGATAATGACTTTTGTTTTTTTATTGACTGTAATCCGTAATCATCAACATTAACAGAAATGAACACTTCAAATAGATCACTCTCTTTGGAATGACTTTATATAATATGAGTTTCACTTTTTTTGTACATACTATTAGTTGTTAGATATTTTATCAATATTATTTATATCACTTTCATCTTTGAATAATCTCCCTTCTGCTTTCCAAATCCTTCTCTTTAATATTTTTTTTCAAACATTTACCTTTCTAAATATTTCCTTAACATACCCATTCAGTAAAGTACAATACATTAGGTATTTTTTAAAAAAGAAAATTCACAGTATTTCACAGAAGATTAATTCCACAGTTCATATAAAGATGGAACCTAAAGTATTTACAAATTCTTTTTTCAAGAAGCCTTCATATTTGACCCCTATTATTTTAGCCCATGCCACTACAGTACAATGAAAGATTCCAAAGTCTTTCTGATTTATAAAGTTGCTTTCAAAGCAAATGTTGCATCCTTTCAATGGAGGATTGTTTCCTTCAAAGAGTACTTACCTCAAGAGATGTACTTATTGCTGCACACGTTTTATTTTTTGCTGAAAAGTGCATTGTATTGTTTTTGTTTTATACTTTTTTTTTCTTTTTTCATTCTCAATTGGCCCCATTAACTCTCCGCAGATTATTATTAATACATTAGTGGTATTCCAACTTCTCAGGGTTTTATTTTTGCAGTTGTTTGTACAGTATCATGGCATTGTTCATTCTTTTCATTACTTCAGTTGTAAACATTTTATGCATTAAGTATTCAGTGTCTTATTTAAAACAATTCAGGCCAAATGGAAACGCTGTTGCACCTAGTGCACTGTCCAAAAGAATGCTGCATTACCCAGGGACATTTGGGTTACAGGTGCACAAACACTTTTTGGTCAAATGGCCACCATTACCAAGGACCACAATAAAAATGAAAGGTGGTATGGTCTTCTTTGATATTTATAAGGCAACAGAAATACGGTATATTCTATAAATATCTGAAAAATGCAAATTCTACTTACCAAACTCTTACCTTCACCAATCAGCACTCTAATGAAATACATTCAGTTATATGATTTAGAAATAGATTTTGCTAAGAAATCCATATAAAAAAAGCTTTAATTACTATACTTTCAAAGGAAAATCTCCTAAAGAGCTGTAGTTTTTTGCTATTTTGAGCATTTCCCATTAACCATTTTTATCCTCAAAGGTGATTTCCACATTAATGACCAGACCATTTTTTTCAATTCTGACCACTGTCATTTTATGAGGTAATAACTCTGGAACGCTTTAAGGCATCCCACTGATTCTCAGATTGTTTTTGTGACATTGTACTTCATGATAATGATAAAATTTCTTCGATATAACTCGAGTTTATTTGTAAAAAAAAACAAAACGGAAATTTGGCGAAAATTTGGAAAATTTGGGAATTTTCAAACTTTGAATTTTATGTCTACTTTATATCAGCACAATTTTTGAAACTAAATTGTTTTGGTAGGAAGTTATAAGGGTTAAAAGTTGACCAGCGAGTTCTCATTTTTCCAACATAATTTACAAAACTATTGTTTTTAAGTACCACATCACATTTGAGGTGTCTGTATCACAGATAATACCCAAAAGTAACAACATTCTAAAAACTGCACCCCTCAAAGTGCTCAAAACCACTTTCAGGTGCTTCGTAGGAATTTTTGGAATGTGGAAAAAAAATAACATTTAAAGAACATATAACTTTTTTTCACAAAAAATTTGCTTTAGACCCCATTTTTTTTTATTTTCATGAGGCTAACAGGAAAAAATGGACCACAAAATTTGTTGTGCAATTTCTCCTGAGCATGTCGATGCCCCATGTGTGGGGGAAAACCACTGCTGGGGCAGAGCTCGAAAGGGAAGGAACGCCATTTGACTTTTTGAACGCAAAATTTGCTGGAATAATAAGCAGAAGCCATGTCGCGTTTGGAGAGCCCCTGATGTGCCTAAATGATGGAAACCCCCCACAAGTGACCCTATTTTGGATGCTAGACCCCTTAAAGAATGTATTTAGATGTGTGGTGAGCACCTTGAACCCACAGGTGATTCACAGAAGTTTATAACATTGAGACGTGAAAATTAAAACATCACATTTTTCCCACAAAAAAAGTTATTTTAGCCCTAATTATTTTATTTTCACAAGGGTAACAGGAGGAATTGCACCATACAATTTGTTCTGCAATTTCTCTTGCATACACATATACCCCATATGTGGGGGATGCTACATTTGAGGCACACTGCAAAACTCAGAAGGAAAGAGGTGCCATATTGGAGTTCAGATTTTGCTGGAATGGTTTGAGGGTGCCATGTCACATTGACAAAGCTCCTGTTAGACACCTGCCATATGTGAACTTATTTTACAAACTACACTCCCCAATGAATTAATCTAGGGGTGCAGTGATCATATTGACACCACATGTGCCTCATAGAATTTTATACCATTGAATGATGAAGAAAGAATAAATTAAATTTTTACAACTAAAATGTTGGTTTGGCCCCAAGTTTTTATTTTTTCTAAGGGATAATAGGAAAATATTTTACAACAAACAGTCCATTTTTTCCTGAGTGTGCCAATACCCTACATGTAATCGGGAAATATTTTTCAGGCACAGTGCAAAGCTCAGAAAGCGAGGAGCGCCATACTATAGTGAAGATTTTACTGTTATGGTTTGCGGGTGTCATGATGCACTGGGAGAGCTCCTGAGTTGCCAGAACAGCAGAAACCCCCATAAGTGATCCCATTTTACAAACTGCACCTCTCAATGAATTCATCTAAGGGTGCAGTGATCATATTGATACCTAATTACATTTTTACCACCAAAATTTTTTTTAGCCCCAGATTTTGTATTTTCACACGAGAAGTGGGTAAAATGGAACCATAATTTGTCCCAAAATTTCTACTGAACGTGGCAATACCCCAGTACAGTATTGCTTAGCTATACAGAGAGACTCGGGAGGGATGTAGCACTATTTGCCTCTTGAAGTGCAGATTTTCTTAGAATAGTTTGCAGACTACATATACAGAGCCCCTACATGCTAGAAGAGCAGAATCCCTGCCTTAAGTAACCCCAGTTTGGAAATTATACCCCTTTGGGAATCTATCTATGGGTGTAATGATGATTTTGACTCCATGGGTGTTTTCCAGAAACAAGGGGCAGTGAATGTTTCCGAGTGAAAATTGCAGGAGCATCCCTATGCTTTGCAAACTGTCAGCGCTGCATTGACAAAGTTGCTTCATCATGCTCTGACCATTATCAAGCAACTTTGCTAGCTCTGGTGACCTGGATGTCGTCATGATGACAGCGGGTCACCATGGCAATGTTCGGGACCCCGTGATAATATCACTGGGGCTCTGATCCAAAGGCACAGAGGCTTTCTTCCCTCTGCCTGCCCATGAAATCCTGCGATCGAATTCGATTGCAGCATTAAGGGGATTAAAGTGCCAGGTGCGGGACCACTCCTGACACTGAGTGCCGGTTGTCAGCTGCCAGAATCAGCTGACACGCAGTGGTGATCACACACGCACCATCTCTGTGAGCGCAAAATCTCTGGAACGTATCCATACTTCCCTGGTCAATAAGTTCCACGTCACAGGTATGAATGGATACGTCTCAGGATGTAAAGGGGTTAAAATTTAATTGGAAGCTTATTCAAATCATTTGAAGCAATTTTTCTTGGCTTGTGTAGTAAAATATGGTTTTATATTCTCATTAAAAAAAAACTGTCTATATACCCTAATGAGGAAGGGGTCATGAATGCACATGGCTCTCTACAGTAGAGGTTATGGGTTTTGTTCTTTCTAATGTTTCACAATCACAACTCCTCCCATAACCTACAGTGAAGAGAATCACAAGCAAAGGCTACAGGTTGTCCGCTCGTGCTCTGACTAATACAGCCTTCTAATACTGTTTTTTGTCTACTGCAATTGTTTTCTTATCTGCTTAATTTTTGTCCTTTTTTGGTCTATCAAAGGAACTGAAAATATCGAGTGCTGAGCATTGGCGCTTAATAAATCCCTTTTGTAACTTAACAGGAACCTAACCTGCGTCGCTTCTGAAAAAATCCTACTTAAAAGTGACCGAGGACTAAGCTGCTTGGGAGACTTGTCAGACAGAAAGGTCGTCAGCTGATTGTCCCCACCCACTGCCCTGGATTGACAGATCTCTCCCTATAGGTGCATGCAGGAAGAGACCTGTCAATCATTGGCAATTTGTGGGGAGAAGCCTCCAGGGGACCTGACTGTTCGACTAGTCTCTTGTGTGGCTTGGTGCCTGGCAGCTTTTAAAATGTTTCTCTCTGAAACACCAGAGAGCTTCAGAATCAAGCATACCTGTCTAAGATCATACAGTCAGTGCCTGATAGATGTTAAAGTGGTTGACAGTGGTAGTCGTAACCGAGTTGCTGTCTGGTTGCCCTCTGGCACTTTATAGATAAGGGATGTCCCAGGTTCAGTGTGCTGTAGGGTGGGGGTACATCACTCTCACTTGCAAGCCACAGGCATCCACTTCCTCCAGGCTTTCGTCCTCAGGAGCCACTGCCCAAAATGCATGGGACACCAAATTCTTTGCAACAAACTTTTAGTAAGTAGTCTAAGTTCGTCGGGTGGATGCAGGTGGGTAGGGCACAGCAATTCAGACTTCCTACCTCCCTAGCACACCTCCTCTTCTGTTCTGCCACATGTTCATTCTGGACTACCCCCAAGCCCACTGACTCAATCAGCCTCAAAGATTTGTTTTCCACTTCGGCAGTGCACCCAGGACCGGTCACCTGTCCACTGATCCCATGATGTTGTAAGACCAGGCCAGCTCCATGGTACATGGCTCAGGCCCTAGGCTTCAGACGTTGTTGGAATGTCCATCAGCGATCTCCATTTGTCCACCCACTGCCCTGAATGTTTGGCCCATGCTGCTCCTAGCAACCCACCGCACCTGAACCTGAACCCACGCTACACTTCATTGACTGACACTGAACTCCCTGTAAGGCCTCTTTCACACTTCAGTCGTACGACGTCAGTTAAAATCCGCCAAAGGGTGGAAAAAGCTAATCCGTTGTAAAATGTGAAAAACGGATGCAAACGGATCAGTTTTCAGACGGATCCGCCATGAACTTTTCAACCTGGAAAATGCATTGTACGCATTTGTGGCAAGGAAGAGAGAGAGAGAGATATAGAGAACTCCAGAATGGATTTTCCTATTTTTGGCAGAGATCGGTTCCGCTGGTGGATTCTGACAAATACGGACCAAGACGGATCCGCCACACATAGGCGTCCATTATGCAAATTGGCGGACGCCGTGGATCTGTCATGGTCTGCCTTTTCGAAGCACAGAAAAAACGTTGCAGAGGACGTTTTCAGAAACCGACGGACGCCAAAATAATGGCAGATCCGTCATATAACGGATGTAACGGACGACCCTCCGTCAAAATCCGTCAGTAATGCAAGTCAATGGGAAAAAAGCGGATCCGCCAAAAAATATGGCGGATCCGTGTTTTTGACGCTTTGGCGGATTTTGACTGACGTCGCACGACTGAAGTGTGAAAGAGGCCTAACCAGGAAGTGCCATATTTTTTATCAGCACTAGTGGCTAATCCCAACCTTAACCATTTCCTTTCTACATGCTAACCTGTTCAATATCCTATGCTGTCTTAAGCTTATCAAGCTTATCCTTCTGCTATATTCATTTTATGGTCTAATACCTTATATACTGTACATCACCATAATACATTATATCACATTACATTAGTCACACGTTACTTAACATATAAAACTGCACGATGGAATTCATAAAGTGCATCTGTTGTCTTCAGGGTCAGGAACACATCTCTACACATTTGTTTTAAGATGGGTTCCCGAGATTATAGATTAAATGTGGCTAGGAAGGAATGCTGACATGGTTTTACACAATCCTACATTATATTGCAGAAGATTTTGGACAAGTGGAATAGACTCTGCTTCTGTAAGAGCAGCCAGCACTTTAGCTAGAATGCGACATCAAGTTTTGAGAAAAAACTGGAAGAGAACAAGTCAGGCACTATGACAGTGTTTCCCAACTCCGGTCCTCCAGAGCCACCAACAGGTCACGTTTTCAGGATTTCCTTAGTATTGCACAGGTGATAGAATTATTGCCTGTCCAGGTGATGCAATGATCATCTGGGTCATACTGAGGAAATCCTGAAAACTTGACCTGTTGGTGGCTCTTGAGGACCGGAGTTGGGGAACACTGTCTGCCATAGAAAAGTAGCCAATAAAAAGAGCAGAAACGATGATAAGGAGAGCTGACTACAAATACCCCTGGCAAAGGTTATCTCTTGGGGAAGGGGTGAGGATAGGGTATTTTAAAGCGAACCTGTCAACAGGATTTTACTAAATAAACTACAGACACTGTCAGGTTGGCGCAGTTACACTGATTAAAATGATACCTGGGATGATTAAATCCATCTTGTGGTTGTTGTTTAATCTGTATTTGCAGTTTTCAGTTAATGAGATCCTCGTGCTGTGGGACTATGGGCAGGGCTTTGTGGTGCTCTGCTTACATATTCAATCTTATGCTTAAATGACAGGTCACTGAATCTTCAGTGACCTGCCTCCTATTTTAAATACTGCACTTGCGCAGTAAATATTGTCATCTTTTAAAAAAAATTAACTGCAGCAAAATGACGGCAGCAGAAGTGGTGAATGAGCAGCAGCATCTGTCGCTTGCCAAAAGATGCTACTGCAAATGCATTGCCAGTGGCGCCATTTTATTGTTGGAAAAAAAATTTGGCTGCAGCAAAATGGTGGCGGTGCTTGCGCTGTTTTGCTGCAGCCAAATCTTTTTGTCCTCCAACAAATTGGTGCCGCCGGTGGGGCATGAGCAGTAGCATGTAAAGTGCTGCGGAATATGTTGGCACTATAGAAATAAAATTATTATTATTATTATCTATCGGTAATCAATAAATGCAACTGTGCATGCGCCGCCACTGGCTCCGTTTTGCTTTAAATTTTTTCTAAAGACCACAATATGAACTGAGCAAGCATAGTATTTAAAATAGGAGGCAAGTCACTGAAGATTCAGTGACCTGTCATTTAAGCCCATAAGAATATGTAAACAGAGCACCACAAAGCCACGCCCACAGCCCCTCCCCAAAGCACGAGAATCTCATTAACTGAAAACTGCAAATACAGATTAAACAACAACCACAAGACGGATTTCATCAACCAAGGTATCATTTTAATCAGTGTAACGGTGTTGACATGACAATGCCTGTAGTTTACTTAGCTAAATCCTGATGACGAGATCATTTGAAAGAAGAACTCCCATCTAAGTTTATATCCACTTAATATATTGCAGTCATCATATTATGTAGCACTGTGCACTCACAATTGCTTATTTTGCCTTCCTACCCAGATAATTATTCTGTTTTCTCTGTTCTATGTAGAAATAGTAAGTCTTTTTCCCTGCATGAGTCATTCCTTGTTGTGAATATGCTGGAGGCGGCTTCTGAGCTGGGGCTCCCTCCGGTGGTTGCTGAGGGTAATGAACTGATTAATGAATGGCCTGGTAGGATATAAGTGGCCTGTGTTCCCAGCAGCCTTGCCGGTTATCAATTGTTCCTTCTGGTCTTGCTTGAAGCACTGCTAGTTTCCTGCTCTCCTTCAGATAAGTGTTTGCTGTTTTTTTTTCTCTGTTTGATTTTCTCTGCTGGTGTGCTGCCTGCAGTGGACTGCAGCCTTTCCCCTTTTGGGGGTCTGGCGCTGCAATTGTGCTCCGTTTGTGTCCTCACTTTTGCTTTGCTCTTTTGTTACTTTTTATTTGCTGAATAGCATTTTGTTACACCAGAGATCTGATTTAGGTGGATGAGATCGTGTGATCTCAGGTTTTTTTGGCAATCATAAGTGTTGGTATTTTTGTTAGGGTTTTGTTGGATTGCAGTCAGAATTCTTTCCTGCACTTTTCTGTCTAGACAGATTGGGCCCCAGCGTTTACTCATTCTATTTTCTGTCTGTGTCCGTGCTTTCTTCTTGTCTAACCACCATTACATGTTTGGGGGCTTCCTATTTTCTTTGGGGATCTGCTCCGAGGCAGATAGCTTTCATCTTTCTGCCTTTAGGTGTAGTTATCTCTCAGGCTGTGACGAGGCGTCTAGGATCAACGTAGGAACGCTCCACGGCTACCTCTAGTTGTGTGGTTAGTTCAGGTTACTGCAATCCAATAGGTTCCAGCCTCTCTGGTGTATTACCACTTTTGCTATTTTTGCTATTTCTCCTCAGTTACCGAAACATAACAATTCCCCTCTTCAACTCCTGACCCAGCTGCTCCCCTCTCACCCTCTGCCAGGGACTTTTGCAGTGACTCATGACTCATGCAGGGAAAAGAGACCTCCTGTTTCTATGTAGAGCTTAGAAGGATTCAGCTAGTCAGTTTTTAATCATGTGATGTCATAAGCCTAATGGAAAAGAGAAGAATTAACTTTGTAAAAAGGCAAAATGAGCAATTGTAAGTACACAGTGCTATATGATATGATGATTGCAATATAATAAGAAGATAAAAACTTTGATGGAGGAGGAGTGCTTCTTTAAATTAAAAATACCAGATTCTTCTCAGATTGGCAAACCCACCATACACATTATCAGGTCATCCCTTGCCCCTCAAAATCAATAGGTTTAACCAAGTTTAATGTGAAGAAGGCCCTTTACTTAGGTCCCTGCATTAGATCTCCACAATTTGATAAAAATTAGTTTGCTCAATTTTTATTTCAATTAATTCTTAGCCCTCCTCCCATCCCATTATAAAACTGCAACGGATATAAGTTCTAGCATTTCTAGTATTCTGCTTGTATTGTAAAAGCTGCTAATCACTTCTGTGAATCTATAGATTACACACCAGCCTTTCCCTCCATCAGCCTGTTCCTCATTAACATTATTAACAAGCAAACTGATACAGGTCTAGAAGTTTCTGCATAATTTATGCCTTTAACCACACAGTTGTTAGATCCTATAATCGGATTTGTGTAACTGGCCAATGTAGACTACTCAACCGAAAATGGCAGAAATATCTTATATTTACACAAAGTATCATAAATTCTTTACATATGTGTCTGGAATAGCAAAAAAAAAGGAATATTCAGGTATTTATTTTTCTATCACATTGAATTACTTTTTACACGAAATTCACGGGTGACTTCTTGTTAGGAATGAGAATGTTCATCTCCTTCAAAGGAAATTTGTGGCTTTTCACTGTTTTGTGACTCGTAGTATTCAAGTTCTCGAGAACTGTGAAACTTTTCCTATAGTAAAATGTAAGACTCAGACTCGGTGGTGGAAAGTTGTCTTGACAACCTCCCTCGGGCTCTCATTTCAATGAACAGCTCCTCTAATATATTTTTTCTCCTACTGTGCATCAGAATGTGTTAACTTACTTTTTAAACACCATTAGATTCACCAATCATAACCGCTGATGCCTAAAATTGAACCATGGCTCATGAATACAGCAGGATATACCTGCCAGCACCCTAATGAGTTAAATGACTGTGTTAGAAAGGCTTGCATGGTTTAGGGTATGCCACCTGTAGGTGCTGCTTGTAAATTTGTACTTTTGATGTTGCTCTTGAGGCATAGAGCAAAGTAGTCTAGAAGGCTAAGTAATCCCCTCTTATGTTCCAATTTAGTAAATATTCAAAGATTTTTATTTTTCTTTAATGATATATATATATATATATATATATATATATATATATATATACTAGCTGAAGAGCCCGGCGCTGCCCGGGCATAGTACCTAACTACGGTTAGTTATAACAAATTGTAATGATTATCTAATATATAAAGCTGAGTGTATGTATGTGTGTATGTATTTGGGTATGTTTGTCCGGATTGGAATCCGCACCGTCGCACTTATGGGCATGAAATTTTGCACGCCCGCACGTCTCGACCCCGAAAGAGTCCTAGGCTATGTTTTGAATCTAAATTTTAACCCCGCGCGTTCCAAATCGCCAAACAATTTTGGCCCTATCTACATAATGGGGAGAAAGCTGAATGCTTGTGTGTATGTCCGGCATAGGAATCTGCATTTACGGGCATGAAATTTTGCACACCCGCACGTCTCGACCCCGGGAGCGTCATAGGCTAGGTTTTGAGTAGAAATTTTAACCCCGCGCATTCCAAATCGGCAAATAATTTTGGCTCGGGATAGGAATCTGCACCGTTGTACTTACGGGCATGAAATTTTGCATGCCCGCACATCTCAACCCCAGGAGCATTATAGGCTATGTGTTGAATGGAAATTTTAAACCCCGCACGTTCCAAATCGCCAAACAATTTTGGCCCTATCTACATAATGGGGAGAAAACTGAATGCTTGTGTGTATGTCCGGCATAGGAATCTGCATTTACGGGCATGAAATTTTGCACACCCGCACGTCTCGACCCCGGGAGCGTCATAGGCTAGGTTTTGAGTAGAAATTTTAACCCCGCGCATTCAAATCGGCAAATAATTTTGGCCCTGGATAGGAATCTGCACCGTTGTACTTACGGGCATGAAATTTTGCATGCCCGCACATCTCAACCCCAGGAGCATCATAGGCTAGGTTTTGAGTCGAAATTTTAACCTCGCGCATTCCAAATCGCCAAACTATTTTGGCCCTATCTACATAATGGGGAGAAAGCTGAATACTTGTATATAGATATAATCATTACAATTTGTTATAACTAACCGTAGTTAGGTACTATGCCCGGGCAGCGCCGGGCTCTTCAGCTAGTATCTATATACAAGTATTCAGCTTTCTCCCCATTATGTAGATAAGGCCAAAATTGTTTGGCGATTTGGAACGTGCGGGGGTTAAAATTTCCATTCAACACATAGCCTATGATGCTCCTGGGGTTGAGATGTGCGGGCATGCAAAATTTCATGCCCGTAAGTACAACAGTGCAGATTCCTATCCCGGGCCAAAATTATTTGCCGATTTGGAATGCGCGGGGTTAAAATTTCGACTCAAAACCTAGCCTATGACGTTCCCGGGTCGAGATGTGCGGGTGTGCAAAATTTCATGCCCGTAAATGCAGATTCCTATGCCGGACATACACACAAGCATTCAGCTTTCTCCCCATTATGTAGATAGGGCCAAAATTGTTTGGCGATTTGGAACGTGCGGGGTTAAAATTTCCATTCAACACATAGCCTATGATGCTCCTGGGGTTTAGATGTGCGGGCATGCAAAATTTCATGCCCGTAAGTACAACGGTGCAGATTCCTACCTGGGCCAAAATTATTTGCCGATTTGGAATGCGCGGGGTTAAAATTTAGACTAAAAACCTAGCCTATAGCGCTCCCGGGGTCGAGACGTGCGGGTGTGCAAAATTTCATGCCCGTAAATGCAGATTCCTATGCCGGACATACACACAAGCATTCAGCTTTCTCCCCATTATGTAGATAGGGCCAAAATTGTTTGGCGATTTGGAACGCGCGGGGTTAAAATTTCGATTCAAAACATAGCCTAGGACTCTTTCGGGGTCGAGATGTGCGGGCGTGCAAAATTTCATGCCCATAAGTGCGACGGTGCGGATTCCAATCCCGGACAAACATACCCAAATACATACACACATACATACATTCAGCTTTATATATTAGATATATATTTACACATTATATAGTTATATATATATAGTTAAAAAAGTTTTATTTTTAAAATCTGACCAGTGTCACTTTATGTGGTAATAACTCTAGAAAGCTTCAACAAATCCCAGTGATTTTGAGACTGTGTTTTCATGGCACATTATAATTTATGATAATGATAAATGGTAAATTAAGGTTGATATGTTTTGTGGTTATTTTAAAAAGATATTAAAAAAATTAACAAAGATGAAAAAAAAAGTCAAATTTTCAAACTTTAAATGATTAACCCTTTAAGGCCAGGATCACACATGCGAGAAACACGGACGAGTCTCGCTTGTGAATTCCCGGCACTGCCGCCTGCACTCGGGAGCGGAGCGAGCGGCTACATAGAAATACATGCAGCCGTACACTCCACTCCCGAGTGCCGGCGGCAGTGCCGGGAATTCAGATGCGAGACTCATCCGTTTTTCTCGCATCTGTGAACCCGGCCTAATCCAGATAGTCATACCACAGAAAAACATTCATAAATACCATTTCCCTCATGTCTGCTTTACATCAGCATGGTTTGTAAAATGTTATTTTATTTTGTTAGCCTTTCAGGAGGTTGAAAAATGTATCAGCAATCTTTTTAAGGAAATTTACAAAAAATTATTTTTTAAGGACTTATCCAAGTTTGAAGTGACTTTGGGGGTCCTATATATTGGAAAACCCCCAAAAGTGATACCATTTTAAAAACAGCACACCTCGACATATTGAAAACTGCTAAGCAAAGAAAAATCAGCTGACAACACGTCAGTCCCGGGATGCACGTTCCAAGTCCAATGACCCAATCGGACATCAAGTGATACAAACAATAGAAAGGAAGAGCATCCAGTCCAGGTGATGAAAAAGAAAAAAGCCTTTATTCTGCCCTGATACGACGTTTCGACCACAACTGGTCTCTATCAAGTACTTGATAAAGAGTCAAGACCAATTGTGGTCGAAACGTCATAACAAGGCGGAATAAAGACTTTTTTCTTTTTCATCACCTGGACAGGATATTGAAAACTGCTGTCAGGTAGTTTATTAACCCTTCAGGTGATTTTCAGGAAATAATGCAAAGTCACATGACAGGAATGAGGAAGTGTATTTTTACCACCTAAATGTCACTAACTTCTGAACAGGACACTATAGCCAGCAGACTCTAAGGTCGCTATTTGGCCGTGAATTGAATTGGCAAACACCAGGACCACAAAATCATGATCTCTGGGTGCCGATGGGGTTAAATAGGAAGCCCACACACTCTATTAACTATTTATATGATGCAGTCACTTTTGACAGCAGCATCTAAGGGGGTAAAAAGATATGGTCGGTGCCAACACTGATCGTGGCTAATGCAGCAAGTTATCAGCTATAGAGTACAGCCAACAGATGCTAGATTGTCACCTGTGTGGGGATGCGATTTTCCTGTATCTCAGGTCAGTAAAAAAAAAGAATTGGCGGTTATTAAGGGGTTAAATGGTGTATCTTTGTCGTGCCCAAATACGATGTTCAATTTACTGCGGCTGCATGTCTCACGACTGTTTGACAGCCACAACTCATGCAGGAATTGCCTGTTTGTTAGTCAGTCCCCGCATGCGTTGCGGCTCTTGAACAACATTGAGACATGCAGCCGCAGCGATTCAAAGTATTGGACGACCATTATATACAAAGGTTAAATTGCAAAATTTCATAACTATCATAATTGTGTTGATATGAAACAATTTCCGTAATCAGAATGAATATCAGAGATAGAATAGGCTTTATAGGTTTATGGGTGGGGGAATGTATTGCCTTCAGTCAATGGTCGAAGTTCTCTAGAGTAAAGCCCCCGTCTCACACAGCGATCTCGCTAGCTAGATCGCTGCTGAGTCACTAGTTTTGTGACGCAGCAGTGATCTCCCCAGCGATATCGCTGTGTGTGACATTCAGCGATGATCAGCCCCCCTGCCGGGTATCGCTGATCGTCGCTGAATGTCCTGGACATTTTTTTGATCGCTGGTCTCCCGCTGACAGGCACGCATCGCTACGTGTGACAGGCCGGAGACCAGCGATCCGCTGGTAACCAAGGTACACTTCGGGTTTCCAGGCGCGGGGCTGTGCCTAGAAATCCGCTGTGTACGTTGGATACCAGCGCCCTGATGCAGGGGAGCTGGTAACCAAGGTACACAGCGGGTTTCCAGGCACCGCGCAGCGCCTGAAAACCCGATGTGTACCTTGGTTACCAGCTCCCTGCATCAGGGCGCTGGTATCCAACGTACACTGCGGGTAACTAAGCGATGTTACCCGCAGTGTCACTGTGCTGATCGCTGCCTGTTTGGCAGCTCAGCAGCGATAATGTAGCGATACACCAGCTGATCGTTGTCGGGATCGCTGGTGTATCGCTATGTGAGACCCGGGCTTAACTAGTGTTTCTATCACCATGTTGAGTAATAAGATGTCATTAAGGTAAAATAAATTGAACTACTCAAGGAGGAAAAACAAAGTGAAAGTGCAAGTACCGGTTTAGCTAAAAGTTAAAATCTTCAGTTTCAAGTGACATTGTTTTATTCTAGAGAGCCGGGCAAGATCCGACAGGAGGAGCCTTGTAATGAAGATGGATGCATCTAGTTATCAGTAAGCAATTTACTAAGGTTTGATGCAACCTTAAGCACTGCGGATTGCTCAATGGCACCTGCCACATGGAGGCTAATTAATGAATAGCTATCCCCAAATTAACAGAGTGCCTTTCTGAATGAATTCTGGTCACTCATTAAAATAAGCGCCTTTCACAGCACACATGGGTGTTTGCTCTTTCTGTCCTGATTCCTGAGCAGGTGATAACAAACTGAATGCAAAGTAGAGCAGTAGGGCAGCCGTCATGCATATTACCTAATCAATAAATTAGTGTAAATATTTTTGATGTTACCCTGTCGTATGCTCATGATGGATGGATGTAACAATATAAAATCAATTCTTAATCCATGCTGAAGCATATGTATTAGATTTACTGCAGATGAAAATGTTGCCCCTTTCTCCTTTATATGCATTTTAATCAAATACTGAGAGAGAAGCTTCAGCTGCATCTCCCTCCTCCCTCTTTCTCTTACTGACATACCAGACAGATATTTTTGGTGACTGCCCATGCGTGTGATCTGAATGAGAAGAGGAGATTTAACCGCTGTCTGTCACCTCTGAGATTTGAAAGATGGGGCATGTTGAATTTCAAAATCTGGCATTGGAGGAGAAGTCAGGACACCCTATAGGCATCACCGCCGATATTTATCTAATGTGCATTGGTACTTTTATTCCTGTAAGTTATCATTTGGAAAGACTTTTCACAAACCTTTTTGATTACCAACATGCAATAAAAAATGGATGAATATCTAATTGTATGACTGCAGTTTGTACTAGGATTCATTTACACTGGAAAGCTGAATTCTGAGAACAGCCACCAATCTGTTACATAGAAACTAAAGGGTGATAATTTTATATCCTGTTTAGAAAGGTTGACCGTTCTTCTGGTGCACACAAAACTATCAGTAAAGGTACTGCCACACTACTCGATCCCGCTAACGATCTCGTTAGCGTCGCATACTAATGAGATAGCTAGCGGGATCGTTTACAATATCGCTAGTGTCGGCCACATTTAGCGATGTCGTTAAGGACGCTATCGCGGTTAGCGATCTCCTTAACGACTTTAGCGGTACAAAAGTACCGCTAAATCGCTAAAAAAGGTGCCACACTCAGCGATAATACTTACCCAGCGGGACGCCGACGATCAGAATAGGGTCCGGAACGATCAGGACGACGGACGAGATCACAGCAGTGGCCACGTCGTTGCTGCATGCCGCACACAACAACATCGCTAACGGGATTGCTAAATAGTGACGTTTTTTAGCGATCCCGTTAGCGATGTTGTTTAGTGTGGCATACCCTTAAGGGTATGAGCCCACGACCAAGAAATAGCAGCACTTTATTCATTGAACAATGCAGATTTAATGCATCCAGTACATTTTATTGTGGAAATTTCAGTTGCAGAGACTAGCATTGACATGCTGTAGCTTGGAAACACGCACTTTTGGTGAGTTTACACAGTGTCAAATACAAACACAGTGGGCACAGGATTTCTATAAATCCCATCCGCTGTGCTTGTATCCTAGAACGCAGCATTTTGGACGCAATGCAGGTGAGCTGCGTCCAGAAGGCTGCTATGCCTGATCATGGGCATGTACCCTTACACAGGCTTGGACTGGCCCACAGGAGAGCAGGAGAATTCTCTGGTAGGCCCCTGTGAAGAAGTGCTAATGAGTAATGCAGAAAAAGTATCAATAAACAAGCTAGCCAAATTAATATTACACAGACGTAAAAGTAAATTTGTTTACTAGGGTCAGGTTATTTTTGCATCTAGCTGAACAGTGAGCCTCAAGAATCACTGATACTGGTGGGTCTTTGCCAATCTAGTCAGACACTACCCATGCAGATCGTTCAGTGTACATAGGCTGTCATTGTTTTCGTAGGAATGCTCATTTACAACAATCATGCATTTTTAATGCACACTTACACTTCGAAGAAACCTTGCCTCCTCATTTGTCACAGCTGTCATTTGGTTGGGAAAATGTTAGTTTTAAGCCATAACGTTTACCTCTGGCTGCATTTACACAGCACTGTTCAATGACCGCAGTTTAATGGGCTGTTTGGAAAGGCCGATCACTCTACTTTGGTGCACAGAACAATCGTTATCACAATCATTGTATGCGCATACTGTTATTTAGCTTGGTATTACACAGGATGGTGTACTGCTGAGAATAATGTTGTTTAAGCAGGTAGAAAAATCATTTCACCCTGGCAACCAGCCAACATTTTGTTGGTTTGTCGGGTGACTGGCAAGCTGTTTAGCAGATTATCGAGAACAAACATCTTTACCCCTTTACCACTTATGATGTACATTTACGTCTTACATAGTGTCCTTGACTTTAATACGGGCTCGCACGTAGAGCCCGCAACTTTCCCGGCAGGTGATGGCTGTCATGTGATCGCAGGGCACCAATGTATTGCCATGACAGCTGGAAGTCTGCGGAAAACCTTCATGCTTGTCATGTCGATCCTCATGTGAAAGCCTGTGTTTCTTTCTCTTCATTGGTTACCTGTGTCCCCCAATGAAGGCTCCAAGAAAGAGATTCTGCGGTGAGTACCAAAAATCCTTTTTGCTGGTGTTCATAGGAGATTGTGATTTTTTCTAGCTGATGCACGGTTATGAATGGTATAAGCAATCAGACTATAGCAGCTTAAAGTCCCCAAGGGAAATAGTGGTGAAAAGAAATTGTAATTGGTCAGTTATGCTTCTTATCATGTGTTGTGCAGTTTGGAGGAATGTCTCTGGCTCGGCTGACCACCAGAAGAACAAAAACTAAATGGGCATATATACAGAACATGCTGTATGTGTGGGGAATAGAGATCAGTCAATGTTAGAAGTAGTATGGTATGAATTATAATCGGTTTTAATTTGAGTCTTGGTGTTTTTCCATGTTTGTGCATTTATGATCCTATGGAAGAAGCAGGACATAATTTGTCAATGATAGGGTTTTCAAAGTTCACTCTTCTTCCTCACACATCATTGTCATTTGCAGTGCAGGGTATGCTTGCCTTGTTGCCACGTGTCTTTATTAGGGTCTAACTGTTCTTGATGCTTCTCCTTGATGACGACTTCTTTCACATTTTATTTTTTTAATCTCTAAATTGTGCGCTACTATTCTCCCCCTCCCGACCCCAGTCTATCAACACGTTATATAGTTCTAGACTATTGTAAAACTACAAATGCAGATGTCCGTATAAATGCAACATATAGTCCTCATTACATTAATAATGTCATACACGGTCACCAATTTTGGTGGCACCAGTTGACCATCTTGTATTCATGGGGAGCCTGCCAGATAATTCCAGGTGAAAGAAGGCATGTTTTAATTCAAAGACTGAGCTGTTAGAAAAAAACCCCCATTAGTGCAGTTTACCTATACGTTCCCCTTTTTGTAAACTCAAGCACACATTTGCTATGCTTATGTGGGGCTAATCAGAAGGGTCTAGCTAACAGCCAATCTGGGGTTCAGCCCACACTTTCCTATGGTATTCTGGCACCTTAGGACAGGTACAATGCTTGTAAAAGACAATGGGAGCATAACAGCTGATAAAATATGTTTCCTAAAATATTATAATTGGGGTTTTATTTTCAGCACATTGGTTCTACAGCCTAAATCTGGCTTCTGATAGTTTTTCTCATCAACTATAATCCATTTGTATTATATAAATTAATAAATACAGGTTTTGCCCATTGGCAAACTATACAAACCCGTTAAAGGCGGCTATTATTGGCCTTTAAAAATAATGACCTTAGGAGCCTGCAAAGCAATAGAAGAGCAACAGCATAATGAAGAAATTGTGCCATTAAAGCATTTTCCAATGTAACAGTTTTAAGGCGAATTTAGCAATATTTCTGAACAGATGGGTTGCTCTGGCTATTTTGACTGGGTGGTTAATATGATTTTGGATGGTTGTAGTTGCATTCTGATGTTTCTCCGTGCTGGGAAAGAGTCGGGAGTACTGTATATGAATTAATGTTTTCAGTTGATGCCATGCATCGGCCCCAGGCTTTTTTTTTCTGTCCCTTGCTCTCTTTCTGCATGGCTTTATCAAATAAATGGAGCTACTGGCACCATCTGCAAACCTCTTGAAATGCTGCCCATCAGTACATTTTCTAGATTTTATCAAAATAGTATTACACCACTTTGCGGGTATCCTGGCATGGAATTACCAATTACAATATTTTGGTCATGCCACATTAAAAGCAAATAAGAACCTTGACAGATGTAGTACAACTGGCCCTTTCATCAGGGTCGTGTGGAATAATGTTCAGTGCCCCAAAATGGATTTAGTAAAACAAAACCTAAAAGACCAGAATCGTTAAGTCATCGGCGCGCAATGTAATCTAGGAATTGATAGACTATAGGACCTTATGGCAAGAAGAATGGAAAGAAGAATCAGACGTTCAACCATTTGCCAAAACGCAGCAAGATTTCGTAAAGGTGCAGGAGTCTGCTCCGACTAGGCTATAAGCCCCGTCTTCCAGCCCCTGGGGACGTCTGCATTTCACTTAATTGTAACTGGTAGTGAGAATGTAGCTCTTCTGTCTAATTGAATTCATGTGAGACGGACATTCATTTTTGTGTCATGCATCAAAACAAAAGCTAAGCAAGTTCTGTTGGATGTTAGAAGAGCGCTCGACAGAGGCAACGCAGCACAGAGCTGGTAATAAAACGAGTAAATGAGCCATGTTATGCATCCACTGCTGGAGACTGCTAGTCTTTTATTTCACAAGTGCACATTATTGATGGAAATGATACACGTCAAAAACGAAGCACAAATTAAGGAAAACATTCCATTATAATTGGCCCAAAAAGCTTTTGCTTTTATTTTATAGTGTTGACAGCGCTATCCGAGCAGATACTAATTCATTAAACGGTAATAAATATTGACTGGTCCTTGATCTGTGTGTTATGTTTAGGGATGGCATCGATTTGCGTTTGCTGATTCTCATATCGGAAAATTAATGGAATTAATGGAGAAGAGCATCTTTTTAAAGATTTTCTCCTTTGTTTTTTTATCTATTTTTTTAATTTTAGCAATAAAATATATTGAATGGGTGTGATTTGTTCCATACAGTCATTGTGGATAAATAAAGATGGAAATGGAGCTACTGTAATATGTTCCACGGAAATCCTTTTGATTGTGTTCACATCTGTGTTGTTTTCCATTGGGAATATGGTGGTTTTGACCACAAGAATGGTATTCTGAAGTACTAGTCTGGTCAAAATGCCTGAAGAGGAAGGGATAATAGAATAAGGGTCTTTTGGACAGTTATTATGTAGTCAAATACTCTACCTTGTCCCTTCCCTGTAGGCCAATACATACATCTAGGACAAAGGACTCCTATTTCTTTAAATTAAGGAATCACAATAAACTAAGTTTAAGAACTCCTATAATGACTTATCTATAGCTTCACTATATAAGTATGTGTAATATAGGAATATATAAATTGAACATTTTGATATTCCTTTACTTTGAGCGGCTGATGCCATTTTTTAACCACTTTGTTCAACTTTAGACCACGTTTCCAGCCAAGTTCGAGTTTTGGGTTAGAAGGTTATTTTTTTAATTTTTTTTTACATTATAGCACAATACATTGATACACTAAGTATTGAGTTACCTGTTCAGCCACATTTCCGATTCCTAAAGCAGAGTCGCCTCTTCCTAATTAAAAGCTTGCATGCTAGACTGGCGCTAAATTAAAGCTGACATCTATGTGGCAAATTTGAAAATGGACACCTCTGCTTCTCCCTATTGGTTGGAATTACTTCCATCTCGCATATTTGTGATGTTTACTTTTTTTTGCTTTTCAAGAGAAATTAATCACCACCTGCTTTGTAAGAATCAGAATTCAAATACTATTATACCATTATTTATGTACCATGACCATCACAGTGCAGGTTACAAAGTCTTAAAGGGGATTTCACTTCTTTTTCATGGTTTTGCGTATCTTAAACAGCATTAGGATGACCTCTATGACCCCATTATTCCTGTGTATGAAGGAGATGGCAGCTTGCACTTAGTCCTGCATCCCTTTAAACAGTTGCACAACCAGCAGCTTGAATGCTAGAAACTGCAACATGATTGGGTCTTGGACACTATTGTGAAGAGTAACCTGGAGGCAGGGACACATAGCTATACCAGTACTGCAGCCCCTTTTATTGTCAACGTCAATGGGTGTTTCAGAGATCCAACATCCTTCCATCATGGTGATGGAAAAATGAATGGTGATTGTCCACAATGTGAGCATAGAACATGTTGACTTCATAATATAATTATGCAGTATATTTAAAAGCTTATGCTATGCCTCATTCAGATGTATGACAAATACTGATAAAACAGACCCCTTTTCTTTTCTTTTCCAATGTGCAGGATCTGCACTTCTCAATATTGAAATTGTAACACCAAGAAGGAAAAGTTGTGAAATTATGACAATCACAGAGATCACAGGCATGTTCATGATATGCAAATGATGAAAAAATGCAAACAAAATTCTCTAAACATCTCAATTTAATGAGTACTGAGCCTTGCAAAGAAATACCTGCCTTAGCATGTTATCAGTGAGGTAAATGATGCTTATCTGACAAATGTTGTGCAATACCGAATGCAATTGGGCACACAAACCATCAAGATCCACTGCTGGCAGCTGCTTTTACAATTGACGACCAATAGCATTCGAGATGTGCTCTAAGGAACACATATCTAGAGATGCTGCAGGCCATAGTGGCACGTTTAGGCCACACAGGCTGTTCACAGCCTGAGCAAAATACAATCTGGTGTTCCCATGAAGAAAAACTAGTCCTGAGTATTTTGGAAATTAAACAAATCAATGTAACGCCAAGCTGTTGGTGTAAAAGGAATGAAGATTAGATGGTTCCGGCTACCATACATTATGCCATCATGCGCAGAATAGGACCAGTGTGACTTTCTCTATCATACTCAAGGCCTGTTTTCGACAAAGTGGGGCCCTAGGAAAAAGTTTAAAGTGGGGCCCCAAATGCTAACATATTGCACCACCACATAGAAACATTTCGGTTGTATTTACATTCACTGAGTTCAGGCTTTTTAAACGAGTGTGACCGACAATATTGAAGTCATTTGACGCTTGTTTCCTGGCCTTTCTATACCGGCTGAGGAAGAATGATGGGGACAGATAGTTCTCAATACAGTATAATGCAGATCCCATGTAGTACATATAGTATAGTGCACTCCCCATGCTCCTTGATAGAGTATAATGCAGCCCCCTCATAGAGTATAATACAGACACACACAGAGTATAATGTAGCCCCCTCATTCTATAATGTAGTCTTCTCATTGTAACAATCTTGCTGGCATCACTGCATGGCCTCCCATCCCTCACACACCTACTTGCTCACTGCTCCAGGTCATGCTGTGATTTCTGTCTGCTGCCAGCTCCAGGCTCTATACGTCTGGTCTCCTATCTGCTCTCTGCATGTCTCTTGGCTGTCTCCATAGGGGGGCGGCGCCGGAACTCTCTGGTTCTTATGGAGTCAGGGTGCACCTGACTGACCAATTACCATTAGTCCTCTAGTATTTAAGGCAGATCCACCCTGTGGATCTTGCCTGTTCAATGTGTTAACTCAGTTAGTGTCTTGCTACTGAGCTGCCAGGTCTCAGGTCTTGCTCTGTGTTCCTCCATCTTGGAGGCTTCGTTCCTAGCTTTGCCTTGTACCTGTTTGTCCACCCTCCAGGAGGCAGCATATCCTGGTCTCTGTGCTATTGTTCCTGATTTTGCCTTGTACCTGTTTGTCTGCTCTCCAGAAAGCAGAATATCCTTGTCTCTGTTCTATTGTTCCTGACTTTGTCTTGTACCTATTTGCCGCCCTCCAGGAGGCAGAATTTCCTGTACCCTGTGTCTTTGTCTCTGTACCTTGTCTCGTGTCCTTACCTTGTCTGAAGTCTTTCCTACCTTTGTCTCTTGGTCTCCTTGTCTGTGGTTTCTTCCCTGCTGTGTCTTGCCTTGTGGTGTCTCTGTATCTCTCTCTGCCTCTTGTCCACACTCCTGCGGTTCCGCTCTGCTTCACTACTGCAGCTCCAGCAAACTTTTGCTGCCGCTCCTCTCCACATATCTTGCGGTTTCGCTCTGCTTTGCTCCTGCCTCTGCAGTATCTCTTGCGGCTCTACAGCCCTGTTCCGCAGCCTTGCGTTTCTTCCCCTGTGTGAACAGGTCTCTGCCTGTTCCATACTCCATTCCTTTCTGTCTGTACCAGTACCGGTACCTGCTGTGTGAACAGGTCTCTACCTGTCTCTCCATATACCATTCCTTCTAGTCAGTCCCTGTATCTACTGTTCCTGTGTGAACAGGTCTCTGCCTGTTCCTCCATACTCCACTCATTTCTGTCTGTACCAGTACCGGTACCTGCTGTGTGAACAGGTCTCTCTACCTGTCCCTCCATATACCATTCCTTCTAGTCAGTCCCAGTATATACAGTTGCTGTGTAAACAGGTCTCTACCTGTCTCTCCATACACCATTCCTTCCAGTTTCTGCCCTGTGTCTCATCCGTACCATCCTGTCTTGTGTCTCATCTGTGCCAGCCTGCCCTGTGTCTCATCCGTGCCAGCCTGCCCGGTGTCTCATCCGTTCCAGCCTGCCCTGTGTCTTATTCGTGCCAGCCAGTCCTGTGTCTCATCCATGCCTGTCAGGCCTGTCTCATCCGTGCCTGCCAGTCCTGTGTCTCATCCGTGCCTGCCAGTCCTGTGTCTCATCCGTGTCTGCCAGTCCTGTGTCTCATCCGTGCCTGCCAGTCCTGTGTCTCATCCATGCGTGCCTGCCCTGTGACTCAGCCGTGCCACCGTCTCCCCAAGTGGGATCAGCAGCCACAGCCAGACACCACCCTGGAGTGGCACCTGGCAGCTGCCTGTCGCACAAGCCTGACCTCACCATCAGAGGCTCCAGTAAAACCGAGGCAGCTGCCTTAGTCACGCCCCTTCCAAGGTAGTCTGGTTTGTGGCACAGTGGGGCCACAACCCCCTTGGCTCACGCCCATCAGCCAGGGTGTGAGCGTGACACTCATAGACCATAATGTAGCCCCCTCAGAGTATAATGCAGCCCCACACACAGTATAATGAAGCCCCCACACACAGTATAATGCAGCCCGCCCACACACAGTATAATGCATACACATAAAAACACACACACTATAGTGCATTCACATACATACACATCCACAATACTCACCTCTCATCCTCATTCCCCATGCTGTTCCAGGCTCTGCTCTGGTCTCATTTGCTCCACTGCTGGCACAGCATGGAGCACGATGAACTGACATCATTGCTCACCCGCAGAGTTACAAGCAGAGGGAAATGGGAGAGGGAGCATCATCTGACACTCTCTCCTACATCACTGCTTTCAACTGTATTGGCATCTATGATACGGGAGAGGGGCGGTGCAAGGCCCCTCTTACTCACGGGTGCTATAGAGGCCATGTGGTATGCGCTAATAGTGGCACATAACTGGCTGGGGGCCCCAGTAGGAGCGACGGCCCTAGGCAGCTGCCTGGTCTGCCTGCCCCTAAAGCTGGCCCTGATCATAGTGAAAAATAAGACAGCAATAAAAACTGGAATGTAAGTTTATCCTCTTCATTGATGAGTTTGGCTTTTGTCTTGAACACAATGATAACCTGAGAGTGGTCTGGAGACCAAGTGGACAACACTATGAGGCATTCAAGATGGAGGATTACATTGGTCCTACTCATGGGATTATGATTCGGGGTGGCATAAAGTAATGTAGCTGAAACCCTATAGCTTTAATTTCAAGTACACTAACAGCTCAGTGTTATATTGAAAAAATGGCCATACCACTAGTTTCCTGACCAAATCAATTGTCCTAGGTGCTATTTTTTGTCAACACAACAATACCAGGCCGCATATTGCTTGTGCTGCTGTGAGCATGTGATCAGCCTGTGTGGCCAAAATGTGCTACCATGTTCTGCTGCATCTCTGGACTTGTGTCCCATTAAGCACATCTGGGGCATCATTGTGCTGCAACAGCAAAGGAAGCTGCCAGCAGTGGATCTTGATGATTTACGTGTCCAAGTGCTTTCAGCTCTCCAGAGCATTCATAAGACAACCATTATTGATACAATGTCAAGGCTTGCAAATGCTGGTGTTTTTGCATGGTATTTTTCAATCATATAATATTCAGTGCCAAATAAATAAAGATATTTTGAAATGTTTTTACATCATTAATATGTCTATGGGTCCAGTAACTTTTTTTTTCAAAAGTCCACAACTTTTTTCCTTCTTGGTGTTGCAACTTGAATGTTGATGAGTGTTTTTGGTCCATGGGTTATTTTTTTTACAATCCTTGAGTCATTCTTTTTTCTCATATGAGAAAAAAATGCACAGCACTGAGATGACACACAGCTTATGAGTATTATTTTTTTTTTTTTTTATCCATTCACTGGAAAGAGAAATTTTGATATCCAAATTGGATTAAAAACAAACTTTACTATTTTTTGCAAACAGTCCGCAAATGTGAGGTACGTATGAACATGCCCAGGGGCTATAATAGGTATGTTTTCTGTCCATGAAAAACACATACAGAATATATACAAAAGTAACAGACGAGAAAATGAGTCCTTATTTTGTGCTCTGGCAATAAATATGGTCATTGGAGTGGTTTATGTAAGAGAGTCCGGTTTCAGGAACAAATACTGTTGGCACATTTATCTTCTTTTCTCTTCTGTTCACTGTGTTTTACAATCCTCCATTTTCGTTCTACTATTAAACTGTGGCTATAGTTTTCATTCTTCTGACGCACAGCAAAGTCTTTTTCAGCCTTTTGGCTGCTTCATTCATGATACATTGGGCTGGGATTGTATGTACTTCTTGACCCAATGCTTATAGGGCTCATTGTCTATTAGGAATCGATTGATAAACTTCTACTTTTAATTTAGGATCTCTTGCTGGTAATTTGAGTTCACTTATCTTCTCTCTTGCCTGAACTCCATAGATTGGAAACATTCAAAAATTGGGTGACCCATAGAAAGCATAAAAGTGAATATTCAGGGACTCGTATGTATGGAAATTATTATTAAATATTGGCAACAATTCTTATAATCTGAAAAAGACATAAAGGAATGATCTCATAGCATGCAGTAGACATCTGCTAAATTATTTGACTGGATCTGGGATACTAGGCTGTCTCATTCTCGCTAGCAGTTTCGCTGTCACCTACATGTAACTATTATCAGACTGTCCAGTGTTCACAATGCTTCAGAAGTAATTGCATCTTCCATATTATTGAGCCCGATAACATGGTCAAATCTCTATTTTTATTTTTCAGAACCGTTAGTCTAATCTAAATGTAGGTATTTTATGTTGCAGTATCAGCTTCAAGAGAGGACTGCAGGACTGACATCCCATTGAAAGAGCTTTAGCCAATCTGTGAGCTCAGCAGCTCTGAGCGACATTTGCCGTCTACTCAGGCAGAGCTACTTAGCTCTCTGATGGGCTGCATCGCTATTGAAATTACATTAATGCTGCATACAACAACAGAAGAGAGGCACCTGGGGACAGAAATTTTCAGAAACTGGAAAATCCCTTTTTAATGGTGCTGTTAATCAGTAGCACAATCCACCAGTAGAGTTGAGCGATACTTTCCGATATCCAAAAGTATCGGAATCGGAATGGTATCGCCGATACACAAAAATATCGGCGATACCCGATACCGATACCGGAAGTCCAATGTAAGTCTATGGGAACAAAATATCGAAATTAAAAAAAAACCATTCTTGCCTTGTAGGTTAATTGTACATGAAGGAAAACAACAAAGAGTAATGTAGAATGTATTGGGGGAGGTTGAGGAGACATTAAAGGCATAGATGTTTAACCCAATCCAATGGAATAGCATTAATTTTTTTTTTTAGGAAATACGTTCGGATTGACGAAGAAATTGACAATGTTGTTAACCTTTTTTCTATTTTGGCAAATATGTATGTTTCACAACTTCCATGCTCTTCACCTTTTTAACTTTTGCCACACTTTCTCCTTCATAATCTTCAGCAGCATCATCTTTGTCATCAAATTATTCTTCATCTTCACCTTCTTTATCTTCTTCTAAAACTTCTTGCTTTTCATCTTTTTGTTAACATTACTCATATTGTTCTTTTTAAACTATTATTCTTCTTCATATTATAGTCATTCATCTTCTTCATCATATTCTTATTTGTGACAGAGATTCCTGTACTTGTAATCTGTAAAAGTATGATTTTTTCATCGTTCCGTTCTTGCTGCCACAAAAGATTTAAATTACAACAGTATTTGTCCGTGTTCAGTTTAGCCTGCAGCATCAGGCATTTACCAGGGGCACCACGAGGAGGAACGGACTCACCCCCATACACTGCTTAGTCTTCTTCTGCTTATAATTTAGAGCATATATTTTGCTCTTCATTTTGGTCTTATACTTCATGTTCTTCTGCTTTTAGATCTTCTGCTTATTGTTCTTGTGTCTCTTGTTCTGTATCTTGTATTTGTAGCACAACCTTGTACCAGCTGATGTTACTGGGACACGGTTACTAAGCAGGAGGTACCTGTGCTCCAAAGCACTACCAAGGACCAGCAGACGTTGCTGGAACTCGGATACCGAGATGGAGGCACCTAGGCCAAAGGCACTGCGGAGAACCAGTTGACGGTACTGGAACCCGGACGGGTAGCAGAAGGTACAAGAGCCAATGCAAGTAACGAGGACCAGCTGACTGTGCTGGAACCCGGAGGGGCAGCAGAAGGAAAAGAGCCAATGGCACAACCGAGGACCAGCTGACGTTACTGGGACACGGTTACTAAGCAGGAGGTACCTGTGCTCCAAAGCACTACCAAGGACCAGCAGACGTTGCTGGAACTCGGATACCGAGATGGAGGCACCTAGGCCAAAGGCACTGCGGAGAACCAGTTGACGGTACTGGAACCCGGACGGGTAGCAGAAGGTACCCATGGAAATTTAAGTTGACAGGCCGCGAGCCGGCCGCAGTTACCGAATCCCACAGTACTACAGTGGGTGATTGTCCTATTGTCACAACGGAAACAGCCTTTATTTGCATATCCCGCAGCACACATAGGAAGCACCTAAACTCCAGGCATCATAGAGTCGGATAACCCGACCGCAACACGACAGGACAACTTATTGGAGGCTAAGTGACGTTTACACTGACAGGAAACAGATGACGTGCTGTAACCAGTCTGGGCAGGAGTGAGTACCCGTGCCAATGACACTTCTGAGCAACAACTGTCGGTGTTGGAGCCCAGGGATGAGAAGAGAACCGGTTGGAGGCAGCAGGACTTTTTGCCGTTCACACAGCAGGGGAACAGCTGACATTACTGAACCCCAGTAACACAGGAGCAAGTGTTAACTGTGCTAACAGCACTTCCAGGCAACAACTGGCAGTGTTGAAGCCCAGGGATGAGAAGACAACAGGGTGGAGGCAGCAGGACTTTTTGCCGTTCACACAGCAGAGGAATAGCTGACATTACTGAACCCCAGTAACACAGGAGCAAGTGTTAACTGTGCTAACAGCACTTCCAGGCAACAAGTGGCGGTGTTGGAGCCCAGGGATGAGAAGACAACAGGGTGGAGGCAGCAGGACTTTTTGACGTACACACAGCAGGGGAACAGCTGACATTACTGAACCCCAGTAACACAGGAGCAAGTGTTGACTGTTCTAACAGCACTTCCGAGCAACAACTGGCGGTGTTGGAGCCCAGGGATGAGAATAGAACAGGGTGGAGGCAGCAGGACTTTTTGACGTACACACAGCAGGGGAACAGCTGACATTACTGAACCCCAGTAACACAGGAGCAAGTGTTGACTGTGCTAACAGCACTTACAGGCAACAACTGGCGGTGTTGGAGCCCAGGGTCAAGGAGGATGTTTAAATACTAGATCAAGTAATTTCCTTGTTACCTGTCAATTTTAAATGTCTATACTTCAAACAAGAGAAAGATAACCTTTACTAGCATAAGATGATGATTTCATTTAAACAAATATCTAGATAAATAAAGAATTGACAAACATAAACACATACATTAACATGTTGAACAGCAATGCAAACCACAAAATAAATTAGTTAAGGAATCTGCTATACGGTTGTACATAAAAGCATACAAGTACATATCTGAATCCATTAATGATGGATAAGTAACAGTATGTACACCATTTTTATTGTATAGACAATGAATGTCTGACTTCAAAACATCATCAGCATTACAAGTTATCTGTGACATTACTAAAATGTTACATTTGCTGAATAATGTCACTAAACAGTTTATACAAAATTATACAATTTCCATCATGTAATACTCATAATATGTGGCAATAATCATTTTTATTAACAAACATAACCTTTAAAAAGTGCATAGTGCATAGTGAAAATTGCTATTTATGCCTGACTGTCGACTTGCAAGCATGACAACGGATAGATAAGGTATATATAGATGAGACTGCATAGCCACAGATGGTGAATGGCGATGTAATACTGTACCTCAATAAAGTGTGCGTCACTACTACATAATTTTTTTTATATAGCTTTATAAACAGGGTACGTGGATGTATGCTTGCGCCTTTGTTTTAACGCACAGACTGCCTTCCTGCTGAGACGCGTTGGGTAGTGAACAGTTGTGTGCAGTGTTCACTGTAGTCTGAGGTTTTCCTTTTTGGAGTGCAGATCACGCTCCAGTTAGTTCTTCAACCACTGCTGGTTGTAGTCTGCTGAGCGTGTGTCACTGGCACATCCTTGAAATTTTTCTCTAATTGTTGCTGATCCATTCTATTACAAATAAATAAAATCTATTAGTGTGACGCGCTTCCATCCGTATACAATACATTTGTTGCAAACACTATAGAAGTACACAAAGGGGCCTTTCACACCTACTGAACAGTTGTGTGCAGTGTTCACTGCAGTCTCTGCGAAATAACCACACTTAGGCCTTATAACTTTTCAGACTTTCTTTATCAATCTACCAAGATGAAGAAGGCAGGGAGTAAGGCACGTGGTCGTGGCCGTGGAGTTTCTTCAGGGAGAGGACGTGGGGATTCTGTGGCTGCTGCGGCCCCAGTGACACAGTATCCACCAGTTTTCCCCGTGAGCGTTCCTTTATGCGCACTTTTGTAGGAGCTCGGAGTCCCCCCCTGCTGCGGGAAGAACAAATTGAAGCCGTTGTTGGTTGGATGTCAGCCAATGCATCGACTTCAATTGCTTCCACCTCCTCTCAGGACCACAGCACTGTTGAGCAACCATCTGTCTCTTCACCGCCTGTCAAATTGCCCAGGCAGTCAGAGAGTTCTGTACAGGAGACAGCTGAGTGTCTGCTTCTGTTCTCAGAATCTATTGGCTTGCAAACAGGGGCCAAGCCAAGCAGCATTCTGTAATGTGAAGAAGAGGGAGTATGCAGTGATGCGCAACAGCTGTGTCTCTCTGAATCTGAAGAGGCGGGTGAGACAGTGCCGATGGTCAGCACACCGCAGAACGCATCTGATGATGATGAGACTCAGGTGCCAGTTTCTGTTGAGCATGGTGGTGGCCAGACCACCCAACAGCAGCAGGTGTTGTAAGAGGTTAGTGGAGATGATGAGGTCCAAGACCCAACATGGCGTGAGGAACAGGAAGGTGGTGGCAGCAGCTCTGAGGAAGCGATTGCCCCAACGGTACAAACAGGAGGGAGAGTTAGGCTGCATACTCTGTTGCCTGTAGCCTCCATTTTGGCACCTGTTCGGATTTCTCTTCCAAAAGTCTAAACGGACGCTCCCAGGACTTGCACTGCGTGGTCCTTTTTTCACACACTTGCAGATGATATTTGCTATGTCAAATGCAAGCTGTGTAATCAAAAAGTAAAAAGAGGTAAAGTGTCAGTAACCTCAATACCACAAATATGTCTAAAATTGTGCGTAGAAAACACGTAGTTGAGTTACAAAGACACACTGAAGATGTACAGTCTATAGAGAATCACAGCACAAGTTTAACTGCATATGTCATGGTTAAATTTGAAATTTTTATTGCACACTTGATGTGAAAAAAGAAAATAGCTATGAGACGACTGACTGACGTTTTGGGCAACGCAGTGGCCTTTATCAAATAGTCGCTGGAAGAGATAGAAAAATTTACAGTCAATGACAATGGATAATATATACAATATATACATAGGGTGAAGAATATATATACATAGGAATTAGGCAACATGTTAAACATTTGGGTGATACTGTAGAACACGGAGAATTATCCCTCTAGGGTATGCGGGTGGATAATGTAGTTTTTTGTTGATTTTTGTGAGTGTGTAGAAAACAGGGGTGATGGGGTATTGAATATTAAGAAATGTCATAGTCTTACAGTCTATGGTGATCAATTAAAGATGTTTTGTCAGGATACGATCAATTTTTTGACAGATGTAAAATGTAGGGTCACAATTGAGTTGTCTGTAGGTTAGGTTAACTGACAGTTGTCTATGAATTTCGGCAATAGATTGGGTCTTATTCTGTCATGGGTGTATCGCCACAAGGATCGTCGCGATTACACACTCTGACTTCTTACAGCTGAGTTGCTGTTTCTTTGTGTTTGGTAATGAGGGAGTTAATTTTACCTAGCTCTTTGCTAAGACTAGGTCCAGCCTCGCCCGGCTGCTTTTGATTATGTTCTAATTAGATTCCTTCATATACCTGCCAGTCTGCTTGTTAGATGCTGGTGAAAGCCTTTATGTAGTCTAGCAGACTGGATCGGTTCTGAGAATACTTAAGCTAAGAGCTCCTTAGTTGTTTTTACTCTTATAGCTTATAGTTTATCTCTGAGACCTTAGGTGTTCCTACTGTGTGTGAGTGTTGTATGTAAGACTTTATTTACTTTATTTCTTGTCTTTCTTGTATGTCTTTCTGTTCATTAACCGTTACCTGTTCATTCCCTTTGGTGGTAATCAGGGTCCTTCTTAGGACTAGATTACAGTTGGCAGGGATTGATAGGAGACAGGGTTTACGCTGGTGGCCTGGACCTCTGTACCTTTGACAGTACCTCCAGGTAGAGGGATTAGTTAGGACCCCAGTTTACGGTCAGCATAGACCCCGGTCACCCTCTAGCCGGAGACAGAGTATAACGGATTCCGTATTGACCCACTGGACTTTCTGTCAGGTAATTCTATGTTATCATATATCTATGCGCATGTTATATTGTATGTTGCCCTTTTGATATAGATTACTGTCATCACATATATATATATCTGCTATACAGCGTGACATTTTCACCGGCCATACTAAAGATTCTCTCCAGCTGTCATGGATCCAGTAGCCCAGCTGGCCCGGCAGTTGCAGGGGTTGTCCATGGAGTTTGCAGACATTAAGTCCAAGGTTTTGTTCCCCCCGGAGCAAACCAGATCTGAACCTAAGGTTGCTCTCCCGGACAGGTTCACTGGTGGGCGGGACAAATTTTTTACTTTCCGGGAGGCATGTAAACTGTACTTTCGGCTGCGGCCTCGGTCATCTGGGAGTGAAGAGCAGAGGGTGGGAATTGTTATCTCGCTCTTACAAGGGGACCCTCAATCTTGGGCGTTCTCTATTCCTCCAGGCTCCCCAGATCTCCAGTCAGGGGATCGATTTTTTACTGCCCTGGGTCTGGTATATGATGATCCGGATCGAGTTTCCCTTGCTGAAACAAAGTTACGTAAAATACGGCAAGGAAATCGTCCAGCGGAGGAATATTCTTCTGAGTTCCGTAGATGGGCAACAGATACTCAGTGGAATGACCCAGCTCTTAGGAGCCAGTTTTGTCAAGGGTTGTCTGACAAATTAAAAGATGTGTTGGCTCAGTATGATTCTCCTCCATCACTGGAGGCTGCTATGGCCCTTGCTATTCGCATGGATAGACGAATTCGGGGAAGACGCGAGGTAACTCCGCCTCCCGTGATGACTCCACCTACTACTAAAGTCCCTTATACTGAGGTTCCCCTGGTCTGTTCTGAGGAACCCATGCAGTTGGGAGGGACATCTTTTTGTAGGAGGGAATTGGCGGTGCACCGCAAGACTAGAAGGTGTTTCTTTTGCGGGAGAGAGGGACATTTTGTTGGGGGGTGTCCATCCCAGGCCTCTTTGAGCAAAGGAGTTAACCTGGGAGTGTGTATTTCGTCCCCAAATCCCTCTCAGTTTCTCGTGCCTGCGGAGGTGGTGATTGGTACTAGAACTGAGAGGATTTCTGTTTTTCTTGATAGTGGGTCCGGGGCTAATCTGGTGGACGCTCGGTTTGCCCAGGTGCATGGTATGCAACTGAGTGTATTGGCCAAACCGGTCCCTATAGTCTCTATTGATTCTAGACCTCTCGGTCAAGGTAGCTTGGTACAAGCTGTTCATAACATAGATCTTCGAGTAGGGGCAAGACATAAAGAGCAATTGTCTTGTTATGTGTTGGAGGGTCTACCTACTCCTATTGTGTTGGGACTTCCTTGGTTGGCTAAACATAACCCAGTGATTGATTGGCAATCCGGAAAGATAAGCCAGTGGGGTGAATTTTGCAGGAATAACTGCATGAGCACGGTCATCGGTGCGGTTGTGCCTAGGACTTTGTCTCCTTTTCTGGAGGACTTTGGGGAGATGTTCTCAGAGGAGGGGTGTAAAGAGTTACCTCCTCATCGCGCATATGACTGCTCAATAAAGTTGCTTCCTGATGCCTTATCTCGTACTTTCCCAGGGGCCGGGAAGACGGATGATCCGGTTCCTATTCCTCAGGAGGGAGTTGTAGTGTCAGCTGTATGCTCTGAGCTTGAGGGGGAGGTATTGGGGGCTCAGGGGGACGCCCCGGTGGGACTTCCAGGGAGACTGATAGTTCCAGATCGGTTAAGACTGAAGGTTACGAGGAACCGTTACAAACGGAATGCTGATAGGGGGAGAGTTTCTGGTCTAGATCTGAAGGTGAACGATCTAGTTTGGTTGTCTACCAGGAATATAAAACTTAAAGTTTCCTCCTGGAGGTTGGGTCCCAGATTCATCGGGCCGTACAGGATCAGTTCCATAATTAATCCTGTGGCATTTCGTCTGGACCTCCCTCCTACGTTTAAAATTCATAATGTGTTTCACAAGTCATTACTTAAAAAGTATGTGGCACCAGTCATACCGTCACCTCTACCTCCGCCTTCAGTGGTGGTCAATGATAACGTGGAATTTCATGGGTCGAAAATCATTGACTCACGTCTCAGTCGCCGATCCCTTCAGTACTTGGTTCATTGGAGGGGGTATGGTCCTGTGGAGAGGACGTGGGTCCCTGCGTCTGATGTTAACGCAGATCGATTGGTTCGGACCTTTCACACAACTCACCCGGGCAGACCTGGCCCTGAGGGTCCGGAGTCCCCTCGTAGAGGGGGGGGTACTGTCATGGGTGTATCGCCACAAGGATCGTCGCGATTACACACTCTGACTTCTTACAGCTGAGTTGCTGTTTCTTTGTGTTTGGTAATGAGGGAGTTAATTTTACCTAGCTCTTTGCTAAGACTAGGTCCAGCCTCGCCCGGCTGCTTTTGATTATGTTCTAATTAGATTCCTTCATATACCTGCCAGTCTGCTTGTTAGATGCCGGTGAAAGCCTTTATGTAGTCTAGCAGTCTGGATCGGTTCTGAGAATACTTAAGCTAAGAGCTCCTTAGTTGTTTTTACTCTTATAGCTTATAGTTTATCTCTGAGACCTTAGGTGTTCCTACTGTGTGTGAGTGTTGTATGTAAGACTTTATTTACTTTATTTCTTGTCTTTCTTGTATGTCTTTCTGTTCATTAACCGTTACCTGTTCATTCCCTTTGGTGGTAATCAGGGTCCTTCTTAGGACTAGATTACAGTTGGCAGGGATTGATAGGAGACAGGGTTTACGCTGGTGGCCTGGACCTCTGTACCTTTGACAGTACCTCCAGGTAGAGGGATTAGTTAGGACCCCAGTTTAGGGTCAGCATAGACCCCGGTCACCCTCTAGCCGGAGACAGCGTATAACGGATTCCGTATTGACCCACTGGACTTTCTGTCAGGTAATTCTATGTTATCATATATCTATGCGCATATTTATATTGTATGTTGCCCTTTTGATATAGATTACTGTCATCACATATATATATATATCTGCTATACAGCGTGACATATTCATAATAACGATAGCACCCCCCTTATCTGCTTGTTTAATAATAATGTTGGGGTTATCTTTCAGAGATTTTATGGCTTGTTTAACTGTGGGTGTCAGGTTGTGGCGTATCGGGTGTAGGCCCAATCTCGGCAAACCATCCACGACCACAGGCTCTGAATGCTGGCATTGCAAAACTCCTGTCCCTTGAAATGCTGTCTTTCAGGCTGGTGGAGACTGACAGTTTACGGAACTTAATGGCATTGGCAATCCCACAATACAATGTGCCAAGCTGATTTTATTGCAGCAGGCAAGCCGTCCCTGGTCTGCAAAACCATGTTGTTGAGGTTAAAATTAAACATGCGCTACTAAACTCCGTCAGTAGCAATGTCCACCTGACCACCGCTGCGTGGACCAGTACCCATGGCCAGTGACGATACCTTTCCCTTACTGCCCATTGGGTCAATGTTGTAGAGCCGGGTACTGATCTTGCGAGTGGCGCTGTACGTGTTCAGGCAACTACAAGGTTTGGGGGAATCAAGTCTGTACACATTGACTCCTCCTTCTCCAGTTCCTCAGAAACATCGTTGCAGGAGCCGTCACGGTCTACCTCCACATGGACCCGTGAACGCTTAATAAGAATCTTTAGTTATATAGCGCCAACAGATTACGCAGCGCTTTACAGTTTAACAGTTTCCGAACACAAGTCATAAGTAACAACGTTACCAATACAATAATGAAAGCAATATAATCCGCACACGCTCGTGAGAGCTTACAATTTACAAATATGTGGGGGAGATACAAAGTACAGGTGTTTATATACAATGGTGTATTTTAGAATGATGACCCAGCCATTTTGAGGAGTGAGGGATGGATGGAGATAGTGAATGGGCTACACACACACACTTACACATAGAATGACTTTGATTAGTGAAGGTGATAGGCCGCTATTATTATTATAGATTTTTATAGCGCCATTTATTCCATGGCGCTTTACATGTGAAGAGGGGCAAGTATAGACAAGTACAGTAAACATGAGCAATACAAGGCACACACAAGTACAGAAGGAGAGAGGACCCTGCCCGCAAGGGCTCAGAGTCTACAGGGATGGGTGAGGATACACTAGGAGAGGGAAGACCTTGAAGAAATGTGTTTTGAGTGAGCGCCCAATAACATGCAAATTGTGGATAGTTCTAATTTCTTGGGGTACAGCATTCCACAGTATTGGCGCAGCGCGGGAGAAGTCTTGGATTCGGGAGAGATGTTCTTTAGGTGTAGGCGGCAATAGCGGGCAACAGATTGTATATGGGAGGTGAAGGAGAGATTGGTGTCAAACATAACACCCAGACAGCGAGCCTGTTGCCGATATGAGCACAGACGTGGCCAAACGTCAATAGGCCGTCCTGAAATTAATTTCCATGGGGAATCAAAGCCACACAGCGCTGGAGCTCTGGAATGCCATAAAGCAAGAGAGCGACATGTGTATTTTGCCAGCGAATCTCCAGCCAGGCTTGGTAGTGTGTGACAATGGCCGAAATCTGGTGGCAGGTCTGGGCCTAGGCAACGTCACTCACATACCATGTCTGGCACATGTGCTAAACTTTGTCGTCCACAGTTTTTTGAGGGACTATCCGGATCTTGATTCACTGCTGCACAAGGTCCGCCTACAGTGCGCTAACTTGCGACGTTCCACCATGGCCAGATCGCGCATTGCAGCTCTGCAACGTAGATTTTGCCTTCCTGAACATCGCATCATATGTGACGTACCCACCAGGTGGAATTCCTTGTTACATATGTTGGAGCGGTTGTGTGAGCAGCAGCCAGCAGTAATGGAGTATCAGCTGCATCAGTCGCAATCAACTCGCAATTTGCGCCGTTCACTTCACCACTACTGAGTGGGCCTCTACTATAATAATCTTTATTTATATAGCGCCAACAGATTCCGCAGCGCTGTACAGTTTAACAGTTTCATAACACAAGTCATAAGTGACAACGTTAACAATACAATAATTAAAGCAATATAAGCCGCCCCTGCTCATGAGACCTTACAATCTACAATGAGGAGGGGGAGCTCCAAAGTACAGTTGTTTATATACAATGGTGTATTTACAATGATGGTCCAGCCATTTTCAGGGAGTGAGGGATGGATGGAGATAGTGAATGGGCTACACACACACACAGTTACACATAGAATGACTTTGATTAGTGAATGTGATAGGCCGCTCTGAACAAATGTGTTTTGAGTGTGGAAGTAGGGCTGTTAATGGGGATGTTGAAGTCTCCAAGGATAAGGGTTGGTACTTCTGAGGACATGAAAGTGCGGCAGCCAGGCAGAGAAGTGGTCAAGGAACTGTGTGGGCGAGCCTGGGGTCCGATATATTACCGCTACTCTGAGGGAGAGGGGACGAAAGAGCCTGATGGTGTGGACCTAATAATTTGCAAAATCTTAATCTAAAATTTACATGTTACATATTTACATCTAGTATAAAACATTTAACCATTAAGCCTACTTACAGAACAAGGAAGTGTAAAAAAACTTGTGCTTAAAAAAAAAGTGAAAATAAAATGTGAGAAGGGCAGTGTAACAAATAATTTAGGAAAAAGATAAACTAACATCAAGTGCTGTGTGCTGTGTAAGAGCCAGACACATTAACATTAAATCAGTCTGGAATAGCGGTGATTTTCTCCCCATAACCCGAGTAACATTCTGGGGAGAGGGGTGTAGAGTCAACGATCAGCAACAAGGTACGGTAGATAAAATACCTGAAAAAAAAAAAAAAAAAAGTTATTTAACATTCATAACATACATTTTATTTTATAAAAAAACAAAAAAAAATTATTTAACATTCATAACATACATTGTATTTAACCAAAAAAATAACAAATTTATTTAACATTCCTAAGATAAATTTTTTTTAAAACATAACTATAATACACAGCAGGATCTTTAGTAAAAACCAGACTTACCACTGTAACCTCTTAATCCTTGCAAGCTTCAACACAACGTTGACAAGGTACACAGCAGGGGTGGTCGGTCTCCTAGACAACGAGCAAACTCCTTCATGTTGAGAGAGGCCACCATCTCCTTAGCTTTCAGGTACTTTTCTGTGGGAATGAGCTTGTCTCCAACCAGCCAGGAATATCCATTGAATGCCACACCATGGTTTGGTATTAGCACCCAGCCAGTACCAAAAGTGAAGCCAACCACAGTTCCCATTTCTCATGAACTTTATTTGATATACTGGCTGGCCAAACATTAGTTTCTCACAAAGGAGCTGAAGACCCTGAGTGGCAGTAGGTGCAAGTCTCTCCAGCATGACCTGTTTGTTAGATATTTGCCGTCTACACACCTAAAGAACATCTCTAGAATCCGCCCTTTTCTCACCATGGAAACAACAAAAACCCTCACTGTAGCATTGATCCACTCCCGCCTGGACTACTGCAATGCTCTATTACTTGGCCTCCCCATTACTCGACTATCCCCTCTCCAGTCCATCCTTAATGCAGCAGCCAGGGTCATCCATCTGGCTAATCGGTACTCGGACGCGTCCGCTCTTTGCCAGTCCTTACACTGGCTGCACATTCATTATAGGATCCAATTCAAAGTACTGGTTCTCACCCACAAAGCTCTCCACAGTGCAGCACCCCCCTACATCTCCTCCCTCATTTCTATCTATCGGCCTAACCGACTGCTGCGCTTTGCAAATGACTTTCGACTAACCTCTGCAGTAATCCGTACCTCCCACTCCCGACTACAAGACTTCTCCCGCGCTGCGCAAATCCTCTTGAATGCTCTACCACAAGAAATTAGGACTATCCACAATTTGCCTGGTTTCAGGCGCTCCCTCAAAACACATTTGTTCAGAGTGGCCTATGACATTCAATAACCAAAGTCGTTCTATGTTTAAGTGTGTATGTGGAGCCCATTCACTATCTCCATCCATGCCTCACTCCCTCAAGATGGCTGGACCATCATTGGAAATGCACCATTATATATACACACCTGTACTTTGTATCTCCCCCACCTCATTGTAGATTGTAAGCTCTCACGAGCAGGGTCGGCTTATTTTACTTTAATTATTGTATTGTTAACGTTGTTACCTATGACTTGTGTTTTGAAACTGTTAAAGTGTAAAGCGCTGCGGAATATGTTGGCGCTAATAAAATAAGATTATTATTATTATTATATCAGAGGGAGAAGAGGATTGGGCCTTGACAAGGTGCCCGATTGCATCTTAAGTGTTATTGAATGTTGGAGCCAGTCCACCGTATAAAAGCAGCCATACAGTGTCCGGGTACCTGCTTGGATTTCGATCAAAATGAAGACTACTTTGATGTACATGTACACCAATTAGAGAAAAATGACAAGGATGAGGCAGTAAGACACGCTCAGCAGAGTACAAGCAGCATTGCTTGAAGAAGTAACTTGAGCGTGATCAAAATTGAATAAATTAAAATCTCAGACTACAGTGAACACAACTCTTAGCTGTGAAAGGGCTTTTTGTGTCCTTCTACAGTGTTTTCAACCAATGTATTGGATACGGATGGAAGCACGTCACACTATAATTTCAATTGAATTGAGCAGCAAGAATTACACTAAAGAAAAAAAAAAAAAAAGAGTGTGAGAGTGACATGTGCAGATGCCTACATACAGCGTTGTATGCCGAGCAAACTGCAGCGCGTCACCTGCACTCACACACACACCTTGCAGACCTGTGAAAAAAACACTGCAAGGCAAAAGGAAGATGTACACAGCGGTTGGTAAAGTAGCCTGCCTAAAGCACAGTACACAAAATCGCAATCTCTAACTGTCCCTTAGAGTCAGCAGAGCAGCGTTCTGTCCCAAACAGAATTAACAGCACAGTGACGCTAAAATGGCGGCTTTATCCGGCAACAATACCTTCCTTGTGTCACGGTTAGGGTAGCGTGTGTCTATTATATGAGTGTCTGTAAAATGTAACGTTACGCAGACTTATTCTGCCCTTGGGACGCAAAAAATAAGACAGCAGTAATCATTTACTGTATAAAACTCCACCTATGCGCAACAAAACAAGCACGTTCCCTCTTACGGTTCCTGCGCTGACATGTGAGTAGGGAGTTTGGAGACGTTCCTGAATTTATCCCAGGTATCCAAGCATATCAGGCCGATAGGAGAGCATTAAAACCACCCACGGTGGTGACTTAAATATGGTGAATCTAAACAGTGAAGAACTGTAGGTCGATGCGAATGAATGTGCGATCACATGACACACGTTTATAATAACCTGTCAAGTATAGTGTACAGTTCCTATAGCGTCTTGTGCTTGGGTGCGAGGAAAACACAGGAGACATAGGTTGAAATGAAATGACTTGTATTACTTCATACAAGCATGCTAAAAAGTTCACACAGTTTGCAGGAACAGAGACAGGAGACACAGCAGGCCAGAGTAACTTCAAGCACTACAATAAATCTCCAAAGCAGGTTCAGGATCTCTTCTCTGTACCGTAATTCCTCTGCAAACATGGATTCACCAAACAGCAGGTTTCCAGAGTCCAAAAGTGTTCCAAGGTTCCTCAGCAGGGAATAGCTGGAGTACAAGTCCAAGGTTTCCAGGAGTCAGGTCACAGACTGACTGAGGCTTGATTCAGGAGCACTGATTGTTCAGCTGAGGCTGCTTAAGAAGCAAGAGGGAAGAATCAGGGCGGGAACATGAAAACTGGAAATCCATATTAACTGAGGGCAAGAGCTGCAGAAAGACAGAAAGCAAAATGGCCGACGGAAAAACTGAGTTTCAAGGAACATGTCAACAGAGACAAAGAACCTTACATTACTCCCCCCTTAGGGACAACCTCCGGATGACCTCAGACCAGGCTTGTCAGGGTACCTCTGATGAAACTAGCGGAGCAGGCGAGGAGCATTTACATGAGTTGTCCTCCACTGGGTAGCCCTGCCATTTAATCAAATATTGCAACTGATTATGTACAACCTGGAATCTAGAATCCTTTCCACCATAAATTCTTCCTGACCATCGACCAGCATGGGTCAGGGCAAGGAGAAGAACGTCCAGGAAACGTATTGGGTGTTGCAGCCTTTAGTAGGGATACATGAAAGACAGGGTGGATTCTCATAGTTCTGGGCAGTTGAAGACGACAAGCAACAGCACTTATAATCTTACTGATCTTATAAGGTCCAATGTACTTATGTCCCAATTTAGACGATGGAATCTTTAATTTAAGATTTCTGGTTGACAGCCAGACCAAATCTCCTACCTTGAAAGCTGGTGCAGGTTTACGAAATTTATCTGCTGCTTTCTTGTACCTTTCCTGAGCCAATTCTAGATTTTCCTTTAGAAGATCCATATTCTTTTGTAAAGAAGTGATTCTTTCAGCCACTGCCGGCAAGGGCGTATCTATGGGAAATCGAGGAAGAATGTTAGGATGATAACCTAGATTGGAGTAAAAGGAGACTGCTTAGTGGAGGCGCTCTGAGAGTTGTTATAAGAGAACTCAGCCAGTGGGAGTAGATCCACCCAATCATCCTGTAGGTGGCAGATAAAACAGCGGAGATACTGCTCCAGGGTCTGATTGGTTCGTTCTGTCTGTCCATTAGTCTGGGGATGAAAAGCAGAAGAAAGGTTTACTTTAATGTCCAATGCTGCACAGAAATTTTGCCAAAACTTTGAAGTGAATTGCACCCCTCGATCCGAAATGACCTCATCCGGTACTCCATGTAAGCGAAACAACATTCTTAATCATCAAGTCTGATGTCTGTTTTGCAGTGGGTAAGCCGACACAAGGGATAAAATGAGCTGCCTTTGTTAGACGGTCAACCACCACTAGAATGGTGTTCTTCCCTTGAGAGGTTGGTAACTCCACAATGAAGTCCATAGAAATGGATCCCCACGGGCGGGACGGGGTGGGAAGAGGTTGCAACAGACCAGTTGGTGAGGAGCGAGGTGTTTTGCATCTTGCACAGACTTCACATGAAGTGACATAGTTTAAAACATCTTTCCTGTAAGTGGGCCACCAAAAGAAACGAGAAGAAATTCTTGTGTCTTTAGAATTCCCCTATGCCCGGCTATCTTGGAATCGTGGATGAGTTGCAATACTCTCAATCTGACTGTTTCAGGTATATACAGACGTTGTCCCTGAATCCACACACCATTCTTAAAGACAAGACTTACGTCCCTTGGGGGTTGAGCCAACAAAGAATCCGCATGGTATGCTTCCTTGATGTCCTTAAGTAGGTCTTGATTATGAATCACTCCCAGGAATCTAGAGTCAGGAAGAATAGTCTTAGGAGGAGTAAGTGGACGTGTCTCTGCTGAATGAATCCTAGAGAGTGCATCAGCCTTTCCATTGCGCGATCCTGGTCTATAAGAAATGACAAAATTAAATTGGTTTAGGAAAAGATTCCAGCGAGCCTGGCGAGGAGTCAGGCACTTAGCCGACCTGATAAATTCAAGGTTACGATGGTCTGTCAGGACGACTATTTGCTGTGCAGCTCCCTGAAGAAGGTGTCTCCATTCCTTGAAGGCGGCAATAATGGCCAACAATTCTCTATTGCCCACATCGTAGTTCCTCTCAGCCGAAGACAACTGCTGGGAAAAGAAGGCACAGGGATGCAAGACATTCTTCTCACCTGTTCTCTGAGAGAGTATAGCTCCAACGGCACAGTCTGAAGCATCAACCTCTATTATGAAGGCAAGCTCGGGGTTGGGATGTACTAAGATAGGTGCGGTGGTAAATTTATCCTTTAAACAGGAAAATGCTTCCTGAGCTTGCGGGGTCCAGGAGAACCTAGACTGTTTTCGGGTAAGTTGGGTGATAGGTGACACTACCTCAGAAAAATTCTTAATGAAACGTCTATAGAAGTTGGCAAACCCGATGAAGCGCTGCACCTCCTTCACATTTCTAGGAATTGGCCAATCCTTGATGGCTTGGGTCTTGCTTCCATCCATACTAATCCCTTGCGTAGATAGTACATACCCCAGAAATTGAATTTCGGTCCTATGGAATTCACACTTTTCAAGTTTGATGTAGAGATGGTTTTGTCTTAGGCGTTCTAAGACCATTCTCACATGTCCATGATGTTCCTCTGTGGAGTTAGAAAAATTAGAATATCATCCAGATAAATCACCACAAATGTATCTAGGAGATCCCTGAAGATATCATTCACGAAGTGTTGGAAAGTGGCTGGGGCGGTACTCAGACCAAAAGGCATAACTAGATATTCAAAGTGTCCATAGCGTGACCTGAAAGCAGTCTTCCATTCATCCCCAGGTCTAATACGGACCAAGTTATAGGCCCCACGGAGATCCAGTTTAGAGAAAATTTTGGCATGCCCACTCTCTCCAACAACTCAGGGATTAAAGGCAATGGATGACGGTTTCTAATAGTAACCTTATTGAGTTCCCTATAGTCTATGCAGGGTCTCAGAGATCCATCTTTCTTCTTCACAAAGAAGATGGGTGCACCTGCGGGAGATGAAG
>JARQOD010000009.1:113476907-113501377 GCA_033576555.1 Oophaga sylvatica | reverse complement strand
CCCTGGTTCAATCAGGGTTTCCCCACCTTATACAGCAGTTCCTGCACCTCCTCCTCCACCACCCTCCATCTCCGAAACATCAACATTAGTTGCAATCTGGAAGAACTGCAGCACTGCCTTGGCCAAGCAGCAACAGGCTCTACTGAAGCGAATCTGCTTAGGTGACAAACCGCACACCGTCGCGGAGTTGTTGGAGAGGTATAACAGGCCAGACTGATCTGCCTCTCTTGCCCCTGAACTTACAACCAGGCATAGTCGTGTGTGACAATAGCCATAACTTGATGTAATCTCTGAAGCTTGGCAACCTTGCACACTTACCGAGCTCAACCTAGTGGTTCAGCGGTTTCTCAGTAACTACCTAGATCTGACTGAGCTACTTGAGAATGGTACCCCGCCTGTGTGCCCAATTCTGCAAGCCTGTTACAGCTGCCACCACCCTGGCAGTGCTGCAGGAGCATTTGCAACTTCCAACTTACTGACTAGTGTGCAATGTTACCACGTATTGGAACTTAATTTTTACATATGTTGGCAAGGCTTTATGTGCACCAGAGGGCAGTAGTTGAATACCAGCTGCAACATGCCCGTCGGTATTCTGGTCAGCCTCTACACATAAGAGCTGATGACGGGCATGGATGTTTGATATATGTGAAGTGCGGTGATGACGCCATAATCAGCATAACCATCCCACTTCTCTGTCTAGTGAAACGCTTGCTTCTCACAATTAAAGAGTATAAAAGAGAGAACCTCTCAAGCCGAACATCCCGCACCCCATTAAATTCAATAGGAGACCAAACCAAACATACACAACACGTTAAGGGGTGACAAAAAGCTTCCCAAACAGCTGAAAAGTGGCATCAATTGACCCACAGTAGAAATTTGCTAATGTCACAGCAGCAGTCAATCATGGGTCATGCATTAGGTATCAGGGTCTGGGCCAGCATTTCCAACTTTGAATTGAAGTTTCAATGAAGACCTGGTGTTTAAGGGGTTTAAGCTGCCTTTGCTGGGAACCCTGATACCTCATGCAGTAGCTCTATTTTTTTTTTCACAGTCAACTGGGGTGCAAAAGTCATGGGAGATCTGCACTTTCAGAGGACAGCCACATGTACTTATCCATCAGGACACCACCAGCAGCGCTGAAGACACATTCTGAGAGAACGCTGGCTCCGGGCATGACAAAACCTCCAAGGCGTGACAGGCAAGCTGAGGCCACTCTTCCATTTTTGAAGACCAAAATGGAAAGGGGTCCAAATTCCCACTGATGGCATTGATATTGAGCTTTAGATACTCCTGCATCATTCTCTCCAGTCAGTCACAATGTGTCAGACTTGGACTCTGTTCTGCTGGTGCATGGGCTGATCTAAAAAATGTGTGAAATTGCTTATATCACTTGCGCTGCTGTTAATGTTTTTTGCGATGACACCTTGATGTTCCCGGGGTTGGAAATCTAGGACTGTGATGCACACTGTGTGCTTCATTGCTGTCTTGAGGAAAACCACTATTAAAATTGTCTACAAGCGTGTTTCGACACTCCAGCATGCACGCCTCTCCTTCTGGGGATAGGAAGCATATGGCAAAATTTACTTTTGTACCGTGGATCTAACTGAGTGGGAACCCAGTAGTAGGCACTATTTCTAACCCTAAAAATATGGGTATCATGCTGAAGATAGTGCAGCAAGAAGGCTCTCATGTGTTGTGCACCTCCATGAGGTCCAAGTCCATGGTGTGTTGGTGATGGGTAACACTCAAGGTTGCTTCCTGTCCCCTCCTACCAACCACAGACAACAGAGAGGGGATCATTATCCTCTTTATCTTCTGACTGTTGCGTGCCAATCACCCCATCCTCCTCATTCTCCTCCTCTTTGTTCCTCGGCTCATGCATCTTCACTAACAGCTTGTCTAGTACAATGAGCCCACATTGTTCACTGTAAGCCACCCTTCCATGGCACCCACTTGTGTGACGACAATCCGGAAATTTGAGATATTGTTATCTCTTCTGTATCCTCCTCTGCTTCCACCTCTTCCTCTGGGACCACCACCTCCTCACGCAGACTATTCAAAGTGTGCTCCAGCCTTGAGGACTCTAAGACTTGTGGAGCAGCTCCTTGACTGCCTGCATTCACAGCCATCAGAGGCACTGGCCCAGTCATTGTGATATAACTCTCTTGCCCATGTTTGTTCATCCAGGTGTCCGTGGTGAAATGCATCCTAGCAGACACAGATTTTTTCAAGGAACGATTGTTATCTGCTACATGCTGGTGTAGTGCAAGCACAGCCTTTTTCGAGAAGTAATGGGCAACTGGTACTGGGGGACTGTGATGGCCATCAACTTTAGCAAACCGTCTGTATACACCAGGTGGAAAGGCAACATGTTTGTGGCCAACAGATTGGAGATGGAGTTCAAGCTCTTAGCTTTGGCATGTGTAGGAGCAAATATTCTTTAACTTGATGACAAAAAACAGCAGGCGTGTCCACTTAACATCTGACAGGCTCTCACTCACCACGACTGTAGGGGGTAAACAAGTGGAGTGGAGTTTCTGCAGCTGGAGACCTGTGTGAGAATACTTGGCACAGTGATGGAGGAAGAAGCAGCAGATGTCGTTGATGGGAGGCCTGCTAGTCTGCATTTTACACAGTAAGATTCCAAGACAGGCATGTTGATTGCGCGTGTGCCTATTCATGCATGTAGTGCTCAAATTATTGCAGTTTTTGCCTTTTACGGAGTATGTTTTTTTTGCAAATTTGGCAGATAATGTGAGTTGGATCATCCTTTGCGGTCTCAAGAAAGGCACGGCTAGGCAACCCTTGCCGCCCCCTATGAACTGCAGACTCATGACCAGTGCTGGCCACAACCATAGTTGTGACTGTGGATGCAGTGCTTATCATGGTTACATGACTCCGTGACTGTGCAGGAAGCTACAACATAACCTCCTTGTCTTTCAGCTCCTCCACCTCCTTTGCTGAGCTACTCAGCTGTGTATCTCTGGGTGCACACTAAGGGGTATCTACAACCTCATCGTTCGTCCTCTCTGTTCTCACACTTCTCACCCTGAGAGTCACCCTCTTCCAGCTCTGACACCACAGTCTAGTCTGCGTGCGCCTTTGGTATCTGAGTCTCCTCAGGATCATCTCCACCCCGGTGGTTAACTTCTGGTGACGAGGTTCTGGATTTTGGTCAGACCCTACTTCATCCGGCCCTGGATTCAACATTGAATCTGGCCCTGGATCCAACATTGATCCTGACAAGGAGGGAACATCCAGCAATCACTGGCCAAAATGCATATAACACAAGCATCACAGAAAAAGTAGCAGGACATAGTCATCCATGTGTGCCATACTCCAAACAGGCTAGACTTCCCTGTTTCCACCAGGAGGGCCCTCCTCCTTTCTTCCTCCTCTTGCTCCTTTGTTTCTTTATTTTCCTCTTCCTTCATTGTTCCTATTCCTCCTTCGTTCCTCTTCCTGAGGAAGTTTGATGTGTTCCCGCAGCAGACAGTTACACCTGAGCCATGGCCTTGACCTCTGTCTGCACCATCAGCAGCATGTCCACTTCCCCGTCCCTTACTGTTCTCCTTGCGTATATTAAATTAGGTTTGCAACTAAGAGCAATATTAAAAAGGACTAGAATAATATAGATGTATGCCTGAAAATGAGTTTTTGTTTTAGATTGCAGTCCTGACCCTGGTTTCATCTAGATCTCTGGAAATGTATGGCAGATTAAAATAAAAAAAATATATATATATAATTTTTGAAGAGAGACTTTCCCATTACTAAGATAGAGGATTACTATTGCTGATAACATACTATGTAGATGGGAGGGGCTCTGCCTCTAGCTCCTCCATCTACATAGAATCTTATCAAAAGAGATGAACAGGAATATAATTTTCTGTGGATGCTGTGCCTAGGCGCATGTTCACACTGGCCACTAAACGGACAAAATACACAAGTACCCTGCAGTAAACAAATAACAATAGTGCATGAAAATAATATAGGGTTGACAATTTTGGTTAAAAAAACGTAAAAGCCATACCACCATGTCAAGGTGACCCTATTCGAGAGGGTCCTAATCTCTAGTATTAAATCCCTACCATTTGTTAAGTACCGTAAAATGTGAATAAGGGCTGAGAAGGACTAAAATCCGGCTAATGGACGCGCAGCTATGGGAAACTCCATGAATTCAATGTCCGGCTCAAAGAAAAGAGGCCACACACTTATTTGCATAGAATACAAAGAAATCTGACCCAGAATCTTATCAGTAGTTACTGTCATCTCCTATCTTGGTAACGGGAAAGTCTGTCTTCACTGAATACAGATTTCACTTCTGAATTGAGAATTTTTTTATAATGACTGATCAATTTAGAAGAGAAAGAAGCAGATTTATCTGATAAAATATATTACAAAGTTGCTTATTTTCATGTGCACTATTGATTTATGAAATAGAAATTAAAATGATGGTTACGCTTTAAGGTTGGCCCTGCTCACAAGGTAAAATGTTTAGGAAGACCATCTGCTTTATCGAATGCATTCCTTTTGCCACAATCTAGATTTGTGCTACTCAATGTGTGGCAGATTTTGCAGCAACCTTTATAAAATTCCGGATGTAAGACATTCAGATTCCCCTCCAGGATTTTACCACATAATTTTGCTCCCTGCTGCAGACTTTCTCCACAACATCTCTACAACATCTGAACTTTGAGAAAATGTGATTGTATCTCTTGTTAATACTGGTCAGCTATGAGGTGAATAAATATCCATGTGTATTCAGGGAAGAGTATCTAGACCGATTTTAGAAAATGCGCAAAAAGAAAGTAATAAAGGTGCCAACTGTCAAATATGAACCAGATTTTGAAAAAATAAAACATTCCTTTCTCATTATTTCTCTGGCGAGATGCTTCTCTTACACTGCCAGAAAACGGAATATTTTTTGTATTCTTCCTTTCTACATAAAATGATTTTATGTCTTAACAAGATGTTTCTCTAACAGGGATCTGGTAATGAAAATCGACAACAATGTAGTGCATGCACAGCTAAGGTAGGAGAAAAGTTCCTTTTTGGTGAATGTTTACTTGGTTCTAGTTCATTCTAGGCTCCAGTAATATTTAGGGTAAGGCAATGTGATAACTTTAGGCTAAGTGCACACGATCAGGAATTGTTGCTGAATTTTCCTGAGCAAAACCTGAATTTTTCAGCGGTAAAAACGCGCGTTTTTTTTCGCGGTTTTTGCGTGGTTTTGACGCGTTTTTGACGCGGTTTTATAGCGTTTTTTATGCGGTTTTTAAAAGCGTTTTTTTAGCGTTTTTTTAGCGTTTTGGAGAACACATAAAGTTGGGATAAAAAAAAAAAATAAAATGAGGTCATTTCCTACTCCAACCCCTCCTGTTCTCCATTTTTTTTTCTTGTTGGAATCAAGATGCCACAACTGCAGCCACAGCGGCGTCTCAGCCGAGCAAACATGAACATTTTGCTGCTGACATCACTTATTTTGCTGCACTACCACATCGAGCAGGTAATATTAAACTAAATTTTTTTCGTATACTTTATTTTGCCTTTTTTATCTGTTTCTTTTGCAAATAAATGTATAATAAAACCATGTGCAATGGTTTGTGCTGCAAATGTTTGTTTCATCAGCGTGCGCATTTTCAAGCGGTTTCGCTGGTTTTTTTTTTGGCACACATGTCTTTTCTACGTGTAAAATTTCTATCATCTCTGTCTCTATCATATTTGTCTCTATCATCTGTGTCTCTATCATTTATGTGTCTATTATATCTGTCTCTATCATTTATGTGTCTATTATATCTGTCTCTATCATAGGAATGCATTGAACCGCTTTTTTTCCGCATGTGGCTATGCCCACCATGCGCCAAGTGAGGTTCATGTGTGGATGGTACCCAGGGTCTGGAGGAGAGGAGACTCTGACCTGACCTGGGTGCCATATCCCTGGGAAAATAATGCAAAAAAAATTTTGTGATATTGTCACCTAGCGGCGGACCCCGCAGCCTTCCTGCTCGTCAGCGATGGTAACGGCAACTCCTGTTCCCAGTGAAAAATTTGGTCACACTTGTCAAACACTATGTTTGACTTGTGTGACCAACCTGTCAATGATTTTTCCAAGCGATGCTACAGATCGCATGGAAAACTGAATCATTCTGCACGCAAATGATGCTTTTAACTATTGTTTGTCGGGAATACGAATACCAATCTAATGCGTATTTTACGCTGCAAGCCCCAATGTGTGCCAATTTTTTTTTTTATTAATTTGTAATAAAACAATATATTCTCCCATAGGAGCGCTCTCAGAGGAAGAGGAGGATGAGGCGAAGAAGAATGTGGGTGCACCCCATTGTTCAGGAGCGGACAGAAAAGGGTCACTTCTGGCTTCTTTATCAAGATTTAAGGAGGTAAGAAAAATTCGGGCATAAAGGTATATGGTCATCCGTGTGCACATAAATTATTTTTTCCATTGATGTTTTCTTGGTTGTTATGTAGAATTGTAATACATGTCCATTTTTTTTGGTTTTTTACAGTTATCCCGAAAAATTTGTCCAGTTTTGCAGGCTCACAATAGAAGCATTTGATCGACTACTCGCCCTTCTGTCTCAAGATTTAACGCATACGGACACAGTCATGCGAAGAGCCATCTCTGCTGAGGAAAGGCTGCTCATCACCTTGCGGTGAGTGTCCTTTGTTTTTATTTGCCAAAAAAACATTTTGCACACATACTGCCATCAACAGTGCCCCCATAATACTTGCAGCAACAGTGCACCCATAATACTGCCAGCGTGCCCCCTAAATATAATGCCACAGTGGCCCATAATACTGACAGACACAGTGAAAAAAACAAATGGATTTCTTTAATTGTATTCATTGAAAACACCATACATGTTTCCATATAAATGTATAATGTTCAATTGAAAGTTAGCCTTTTGTTTTTTGTTATTTTCTAATAATATTTTTTTTTCTCTTTTCAGGTTTTTAGCCACAGGAGAGAGCTACACATCACTGCATCTCCAATTTAGGGTTGGTAAATCCACCATCTCTAAAATTGTGAGGTGCACATGTACCGTCATCTGGCATAAGTTGCAGCCCATCGTGATGCCTACACCAACCGAGGAGACTTGGCTACAGGTCGCAGCAGGCTTTCAAACTGTGGCCAATTTCCCCAACTGCATAGGTGCTGTCGATGGCAAACATGTGAGAGTGCTGAAGCCACCACATTCAGGATCACGCTTCTTTAATTATAAGAAGTATTTTTCTGTGGTCCTGATGGCGGTGGCTGATGCACGTTACAAATTTGTTGCCATCGACGTTGGTGCTTATGGCAGTACTGGGGATTCTCGGGTGTTGCAATCATCACAGATTGGACTGCAACTTCTTGAAGATGGCCGAACGCTCCCAGCCCCAAGACCTTTGCCAGGTTCCACACATCCAGTGCCCTTTGTGATGGTATCGGATGAGGCTTTTCCCTTAAAGAGCAACCTGATGCGCCCATACCCAAAAAGGGCACTGGATGACCGGCGGAGGATTTTTAATTATCGGCTGACCCGTGCACGAAGATATGTGGAATGCACCTTCGGGATTATGTGTAGTCAGTGGAGGATATTTCACACTGCCATACAGTTACATACGGAGACAGTTGACACTGTAATAAAGGCATGCTGCGTACTCCACAACTACGCTCGTGATTACACCACGGACGTAGATGTGGAGTCCGAGATGTCAGAATTAATTGGAATTGACTACTTGGGTCAAGGAAGGCAGTCCAACTCGGGTAAGCGTGTGCGAGAAATCTTCACTGACTACTTCATGAGTCCTGAAGGTGCCGTGCACTGGCAATACTCCAGTGCCGGTGTTGAGCAGCCTGAACAGCAGAGAAGATGTGATGCCTAACGGAAAGCAAGACCCGTTTTACTGGACCAGATATTTACAATAAAGAGAGACTTGGTTGCGTCATCGAGATGGTACAGTTGTATGGTCTGCTGAGTTCACCCGGGCATTGCCCTTCCCTCCCTCAACCGCTTTACTCCTGTCCATGTTTTATTTTATCTCTGGAGTACCGTGAGTCCAAGGGAAGTATCTGCGTCCACCGTTAACGGTATCACTGAGAATCATGTGACCCTGACATGCCATAGCCGGCAGTAACCCACCTATGATCAGACCACCATAACATAAACATCCAATGAAGGGGAGGTTAGAAAGTAAAAAAATTTTAATAAATAATTACTTTTATGTATAATACTGTCTCCATTATTTTTTTAATGTTTCTCTGTTGTGTATCTTATGCACTATATAGTAAGCACGGACACAGTTGTGAAAACAAAACTTTTATTATAATAAACATTATAAACATATATCAAACATTATAAACATATATCAAACATTATAAACATATATCAAACATTATAAACATATTCGGACAAACATTGTCCAATAAAACACAAGTAAAGTGAATTTTTTAACAAACTGTCAACAGGACAGGGGAGGGTGGTTGTTTGGGGAGGGCCAGCCTGGTGGAACTGTTTATAAATTTTGGTACTCAGGATCGTACCCAAACCGGTGAAAATATTCCTGGGACACCATGGTAGTACAGGTGGAAGCAGCATGCTGGCCAGTATTTTCAGGTGCTGCTGTGCGGCCATAATTATAGCCTTCACCTGTGTTGGGCCTATAGGATGGGGTCGCCTGCCCAAAACGCTGCGATGCAGGTGCTGGTGCTGGTGAATGGCCACTTGGTCCATTGAAAACTTGAAGAATCGCCGTCATTATAGCTGATGACGGGGGTATATTGTATGGGACGTCAATAGACATTAGCAACAAATTAAATGCTGACATTATAATGTGCTGCCTCTCCCGTGTCATGGATCTTAGACGGTCGGCTAGAAAAGAGCCGTATTTGTCAAGATCATCCTGGTTTGAAGAATTGTCAATCATACTGAGGGTTCGACTAGTGAGTGCTTGAATCACAGTAGTCGAAGTCTCGGGTTGTTTTGCCTTCTTGGGTGCCGCCCTTCTCAATGGCACGGGACGGGCAGAAACAGGCCCCATACCAGTGGGCCTTCGCACAGCACCAGCACTGCTTGACGCAGCGCCAGAGGCAGGAACAGCATCACTACTCATGGATGCTACCTCCACCGCCGAGAATGATGTCCCAGGGTCACAGACCAAAGCTGAGACCGCGGAGGAAGGCCGGTCACCCTGAGGATCTGGGGAGTTGCATAAAGGAAGTTCCTCCACCTCTTCTTCCAGACCCTGCTCCTGGCTGTGGCCTTCTTCTACTGTTGGCGTTTCTGGCCTGATATTGCCGCCACTTCTGTGGAAGGAATAAAAAAGGCGTGTTATTCAAAGACAATGTGAAATGTGGAATTAAACACAAAATTATCTATCATTTACCTCCGTAAAGTCCTACTAGTTAATATAAACTGGAGCTGGTCTGAAAATGGCACCCTCCTAGCTGGCGAGCTCCCACTCACTGTCCTCTGTGACTTTATGAATCGGTCCGTCACAGATCGCCACCTTTTTTTTACATCTTCCACTGAAATATGAAACAAAAAAAATTATGTATTTTCAAAATGAACAGTTAAAAAAAGAACACAACTTATTACTAAATACTTACAAATCATTTTTTGAGCATCTTTTGATAGCTTTGGCCACACTGAATATAGTTCAGTGACAATTGATGTCCATGCATCCCTTTTGGAAAGCGAGCCTTTGTACTCCTCACAGGCACGGTCCCAAATAACTGGATATTTTTCAATCTACAATGTAAATATTTAAATTTCAGAAACATTATCACAAGCATTGAGGAATAATTATCCAAAAAATAAAAAATATATATATATACACACACATACACACATGCAAAACAGTTCATCCATGTAGACGTGTGCGCACTATAAAACACACAACCCTCCCTACATGCCTCTTTCAAATTCATGCTGATATTGTATACACATTCTGTTGAAATTAATAAACATATGCAAACATGACGGGCGGACACAACACAGAAAGAAAATATTTATATGGCAGTTGATCCTTATTTTTTTTAACAATTTCATAATTTCACATGAAATGCCCCATGAACCCCATATGATGCTCCTGTGTATAATGGGCGACATATATGATTCTCCAGTGTATGATGAGCCCCATATATTGCTACAAAAAAATTAACTAACTCTCCTCGCTGGGCACTGCTCTACTCTGGACTCCTCAGCGTCGACATCTTCCAGCTCTCTGCACTGTGACTGTTCAGGCAGAGTGCGCAGAGACGTGACGTCATTACGCCCTATGACATGAATGTCACTGTCAGGAAACGCGTAAGACCTCACAGCGATGGAGCAGGGAGAGGTAAGTATTGCAAGTGCTGGGGCCCTGAGCAAGCAGGGTGGGCCCACTTGTGGTCAACGGCACTGGCAGAAGAAAAGGCAAACCAGCTGACCAACTACCACGGCAGGTGCACGGAACGACGTTTGACGAACGTCCAGAGAACTCCAAAAGAAAAGAGATGTTCCAGCTCCTTAAAATTCCAAAGTTTATTCGTCCATTCGATATAAAATACAAAGTGGTATATGCTCCATAGAGGAAGCCGCATACAGCAACGCGTTTCGATCACTCGATCTTCATCAAGGCAGCCTTGATGAAGATCGACTGATCGAAACGCGTTGCTGTATGCGGCTTCCTCTATGGAGCATATACCACTTTGTATTTTATATTGAATGGACGAATAAAACTTTGCAATTTTAAGGAGCTGGAACATCTCTTTTCTTTTGAACGGCACTGGCACAGGGCCCCTCATAGCACGCCAGTGTGTCTGATGTCAAGGGGGCCCCCCCACCTGCTCATGGCCCCTGCACTTGCCCGGTGCTGATCCTAAGCATAAACCTAACCATTAACGGTTAAATATTTTAAGTGTATGATTTGTGTAAATAATTAAAGAAAAAATTTGCGTGGGCTCCCGCGCAATTTTCTCCGCTAGAGTGGGAAAGCCAGTGAGTGAAGGCAGATAATAATAGCCTACAGAGGGTCCATGGCTTTTTTGGCCCCCAAGGCTAAAAAACTATCTGCCAGCACCCACCCCAGAAAAGGCGCATCTTATAGATGTGCCCTTTCTGGCACTTAGCCTCTCTCTTCCCACTCCCGAGTAGCGGTGGGATATGGGGTAATAAGGGGTTAATGTAACCTTGCTATCGAAAGGTTACATTAAGCCGCTTTAATAATGGAGAGCTGTCAGTAAGACAACTATCCATTATTAATGCTACAATTTTAAAGTGTGAAAAAAAAAAACATACACATTTTTTAAAAATATTTTTAATTAAATAAAGACAAAAAGTTTTTGACAAGATTTTATTTTTCTGGAAATCCAAAAAAAAAACCATTGAAAATAAAATAAAAAAAAAAAAAATATACATACATATCCGCTGTTCAGTCAGGTCCCACGTTGTAATCCATCACAAGGGGTTAACAAGTTTACAACAGGGACCAGTGCTAATGCTACTAGCCCCATTGTAAACTGAGTCCTGTCACCTCCCCTGCTCACTGGAGATGAAATGATCACGTGGGAAACTTTCCCACGCTGTCATATCACCTCCAGTCAGAAGGGGACTCTGCGCAGGCGCTGTGAGTCCCGCTGGAGTCTTCGGCTGATAACGAGTTCACCCGACCTGCATTCGGGTGAACTCGTTATACAATGATCGGTGCGGCTTTACGGCCCCGTTCATTGTATCGGCGGCGGTGGTTTAGAGCAGTCACATGTTGTGTGGCTGCTCTAAACTTTAGATCATTGTGGGACACTCGTTTTTTTTATGGGATTCTGCGGAGGGTAGGTATATTTTGTGGTTTGTTATTTTATATTGAACAAGGGAATCGTGGAATTAGGTGTCTAGGTGAGTATATGGTTTTTTTTTTTACTTTTTTTTAGGTGGAGATCGGCGGGGACAGGTAAGTATAATTTATTTCCACAGGTTACCACTGGCCACCAATGAAAATAAATATTGGGAATAAAAAATTGTAAAAAAAAATAAAAATAAAGGGGCAAACACTGACCACCACTGAAAATAAGTGATGGGGGGGGGATAATAAAATTGTAAAAAAATATAAACCACTGGTCACCAATGAAAAAAAGTGTTGGGGGATAATAAAAATGTTACACTGGTCACCAATGATAATTTTGGGCAATTTTACAAAAAATAATTAAGTTGGGGGTATGACATAAACAAAAATAAAGGGCCATGGCTATTAAAAAAAAAGGAGCAACTTTATGGGGGGAAGGGGGGCGAGGGTCACAGATTTTTTTAAAAAGAATGGTTTTTTTTTTGGACACATTTGTTTCACAGCAGGAACAGTTCGATGGGAACTACAGCTCCCATCGAGCTGAGCCTGCTGCAGCCACTGAGGGGGAGCAGACATAGGCCGATGAGAGTAGTAGTCTCATCGGCCTATGTCTGACGACTCACATACAGCCCATATACAACGCATATACACCACACACATAGACACACACACGGACACAGACACGGACACACACACAGACACACACATAGATACTTACCACACTAATCATCTGCGCGACATCCAGGTCCATCCTGTCATACCACTCCATGTTGGCAGCCATCATCCAGGGAGACGAGATTATTGTCTTCCTGGATTATGGGATGCTCATGGGATGGCATGATGGGATGGACATGATGTCACTTCCCATTTCACCGCAGCTACACCGCAGCTAAAGCGCTTGAAATCCGGAAACATTTTGAATATTTCCGGATTTCATGCGTTCCAATACAAGTCTATGGCGGCGAAATCGCTGTCATTACGCGAAATTAATGAACATGTTGCTATTTTTTCCGCGAAGCGTTTTTTTCGCGGAAAAAAAACGCAACATGTGTACAAAACATGCGGAATCAATTAAAACGTATAGGATGCTTAATGCTTGCGTTTTTATCGCGTTTTTACCGCGGAAAACGCGGAAAAAACCGCGAAAAAAACGCAATTATTCTGATCGTGTGCACTTAGCCTTAGTCTCACACTGGAAATGTTGCTCCTAGAATTAAGCTGCAGAAAAATGGGTTACCCTGTCAATGTCTGTGTTCTGCAGCCTAAAACTGTTGCCATCTCAGTTTTCAATATCCTACTGTAACAAAAATAAAGCTGGCCATACACTTCTAAATGTCTGCTGATGAACACTCGCTTTCTGCTCATGAATCTATCCAAACCCTTATGTGTTGTCAATAGGTAGATGGCAGTAAGTTATTGCCAAACACACCTTATGGTGGCTTATCTCTCTCAAAGGGATTCTGTCACCAGGATTTTGTTACCCCAGCAGCATAATGTAGGGAAAGAGCCCTGATTCTAACGATGTATCACTTAGTTTACTTTGTGCAGCAGTTGTGACAAAATCGGGGTTTGCGCCGCTGCAGATGTAGCAGAAGTCAGAAAGCTAACCCCACCCACACCTCCACTTTCTATGTATATATTAAATTTATTTTACTCATTTATATAGCGTCATTAATTCCAGGGCACTTTACAGACATTATTGGCACTGTCCCCATTGGGGCTCACAATCTAAAATCCCTATTAGTATGTCTTTGGAGTGTGGGAGAAAACCGAAGTACACGGAGCAAACCAACACAAACATGGGGAGAACATACAAACTATTTGCAGATGTTGTCCTTGGTGGGATTTGAACCCAGGATCCTAGTGCTGCAAGGCTGCAGTGCTAACTGCAGAGCCAGCCAGATACATAAGATTTTGACTGTATGAGGTCACCACTAGTGAAGCCCCCTGTATATAGAGATACATGATATGATTCTGTTTGCAGCCACCACAAAGGGGAGCTCCTTTGACAGTAAGTTGGTAATCAATGATGGGGGTGTGGTTGAACCGGGAGGCTGCTAGTCTGGTAGTGATTGTGTTTTTATCTCCTTCTGATAAAACACTTATTGTATTCAAACAACACACAGCCTAATAAGTGATGTATCCCAGAAATCAGTGTCTTAGCCCATGCCTCATGGTTACCTCAAATTAAATGGCAGAAACCTGCAGACAGATTTTCTTTAAGAACAAAAGAAATAGGCATGTTGAAATTCAACAAGTTCAACTCTTTATCTTGAGAGCTGCAAGCGTTCAACTGACTCTTATTGAAAGGTTAAAGGGCAGTGGCCACTTGAAGAAAACACTCTCATTAACTTTTTTTTTAACCTGTGCATGTAATATACTGTCTGTATGTTAATATACAGTAGGGAAAGTATTTAACACACTTTTCAATTTTTCCCACCTACAAGGATTGAAGAAGTCTGTCATTTTTTATTGTAGGTACACTTCAACTGTCAGAAACAGAATCTAAAAATAAAAAAAGAAAATCACATTGTATGATTTTTAAATCATTAAATTGCATTTTATTGCATGAAATAAGTATTTGATCACCTACCAACCAGCAAGAATTTTTGCTCTCACAAACCTGTTAGTTTTTCTTTAAGAAGCCCTCCTACTCTGCACTTATTACCTGTATTAATTCCACCTGTTTGAACTCATTACCTGTATAAAAAAATTTAGACTTGAGAGTCCTCAGTGGTTGATACCTTTTAATGGCTAACTGAAAAGATGGTAACAAATTGCAAGCTTTCAAGACTACTCAGGTCTCTTCATCAGGCTAAACTAATACAAAATCTGAAGAATCTTCAGATTTTGTATTAGTTCAGCCTGATGAAGAGACCTGAGTAGTCTCGAAAGCTTGCAATTTGTTACCATCTTTTCAGTTAGCCATTAAAAGGTATCAACCACTGAGGACTCTCAAGTCTAAATATTTTTCTATCTACTGGCTAACACGGTACAAAGATACACATCTTTACTGTACCTGTATAAAAGACACCTGTCCACACGTTCAATCAATCACACTCCAACCTCTCCACCATGGCTAAGACCAAAGAGCTGTCTAAGGACACCAGGGACAAAATTGTAGACCTGTGCAAGGCTGGGATGGGTTACAGGGCAATAGGCAAGCAGCTTGGTGAGAAGGCAACAACTGTTGGCACAATTATTAGAAAATGGAATAAACACAAGATGACTGTCAATCTTCCTCGGTCTGGGACCCCATGCAAAATCTCACCTCTTAGAGTAAGAATGATTCTGAAAGAGGTCAGGAATCAGCCCAGAACTAAATTTGAGGACCTGGTCAATGACCTGAAGAGAGCTGGGACCATAGTCTCAAACATTACAGGTAGTAAAACACTATGCTGTCATGGATTAAAATCCTGCAGGGCACGCAAGGTCCCTCTACTCACACCAACACATGTCCAGGCCCATTTAAAGTTCAGCAATGACCATCTGGATGATCCAAAGGAGGCACAGGAGAAGGTCATGTGGTCAGATGAGACCCAAATAGAACTTTTTGGTATTAACTCCACTCGCCGTGTTTGGATGAAGAAGGATGAATACAACCCCAAGAACACTGGTCCAACTGTGAAGCATGGTGGGGGAAACATCATACTTTGCACTGCGTTCCTGAAAAGGGTATAGGATGACTGCACCATATTGAAGGGAGGATTGATGGGTCATGTATCTCAAGATTTTGGCCAACAAGAACCTTCCCTCAGTAAAAGCATTGAAGATGAGTCGTAGCTGGATCTTCCAGCATGACAATAACTCCAAGCACATAGCCAGGGCAAGTAAGGATTGGCTCCGTAAGAAGCATTTCAAGGTCATGGTGTGGTCTATCCTCCAATCTCCAGACCTGAACCAATAGAAAATCTTTGGAGGGAGCTGAAACTCCATGTTGCCCAGGGACCACCCCAAAAAAATTGAAAGATCTGGAGAAGATCTGTATAGAGAAGTGGGACAAAATCCCTGCTGCAGTGTGCGCAAACTTGGTCAAGAACTACAGGAAGCGTCTGACCTCTGTAATTGCAAGCAAAGGTTTCTGTACCAAATATTAAGTTCTGTTTTTCTATTGTATCAAATACTTATTTCATACAAATTATGTAAAAATTATACAATGTGATTTTCTGTTTTTTAATTTTAAGATTCTGTTTCTCACAGTTGAAGTGTACCTAAATAAAAATTACAGACCTACATTCTTTGTAGGTGGAACAACTTGCAAAATAGTCAGTGTATCAAATAATTATTTTCCTCACTGTACTCAGCTACCGCCATTCTCTCCACGATCCAGCGCCATTTCATTCCTGTTCTGAGTCTACTCTGAGCCGTATATCGGCTCATCAGACTCTCCTGCTCACTCTATGTGTGAGCAAGTTGTCTCCTTTACAGTGTAAGATTATGATGCCTTATTGTGACGCTCCATGGGCTTACACTGTAGAAGTCCCTTCCGAGTCACATAGAGCAAAGTGCGATGAGGAGAGTGGTGATATCTCATAGAGGCAGAACTGTGCTGGATACTGGAGAAGACTATGGTAGGGGAGTATAGTAACATGCTGTGTGAGTGATTTTGCCCTCACTTGGATTAAAGTGGACATGTCTTTCTTTTTCTGTTTTTTTTTATGTACAGTCTGCAAAAAAAAAATGGACATGTACCCTCAGTGGAATCCATGGTGCCAATATATGGGTTATTCAGTGCGCTGTGTTCCCTCACATTCATCTTAGATCTCAGCTAGAACACTCCAGTCCAGGAACTGAACCTGCATTTCTATGACTAACTGGGCAGAACCTAAACGTCAATGAATTCTTTCGAACTACTTAGGTTACTGAGCAGTTATTATTAATAATAATTGTAATAAAATAATAATATATCACTGGTTTAATAGCCAAAGTAAAATGCAAAATCTGTCCCCCTCTCCTGAAATGTTTTTCCCTATGTAGGTTGTTAGATATATATTTCTATTTCTTTTTTGGAGACCAAGAGTGCATATTATTGGTTTTAGCATGACCTTAGGAGGTTAAACTGTTAAATTAACTGTGAATGATATACTACCTAATTATTTGTGCATTGCATTGTTATGAGCATTCATAAGATGATCTAAAGTTCTATTTTAATTGTATAACTAAGCCACTCTGATGGGTTGATGATGGTCATAAATAATAAGAGATTTGGCAAGAGGATCTGTAAGGAGTGGTACTGTGATAATGGCCAAGCCTGTATAGAATTCCTGTCTTATTTTTTATTTTTTTTTACAAAACAAAAAAACAATTTCTTGCGATATATTTAGTTTACTTTGGTTAATCTATATAGAATTTGTAAAAAAAAAAATAAAAAAAATGAAGTCCTGTGTTACAGTAAATAACATTAATAGTTCAAACAAAGTGTTTGTTGCCTGATGCATTTTGAATGTTTACAGTGTATTAAATATTAGATTCTCTGGAATTACACTGGATGTGACACTGAAGTGTCGCACATAATTCCTCTTATAAATAGATAGCGATTGCCTGACCACAAGAGGTAACAATGATAAATAAGAATTTAAAATTGGGCAATACATTTCTCATATCTAAGAGTACTGGCAATTCTAATTAACCACTTCACGACCGATGACTTATAGGTATGTCATCAGTACTGTCCCTGTATTTGATGCAGGCTCCGGTGCTGAGCCTGCATCTTTACCTGCACATAACAGCTGGTAAGATCAGTTGTCATGATCCACCCGCGGTTGTTGACAAGTTAAATACCGTGGACAATCTCTGTGATTGTAAATCTCCTCTATGATCGCTGGCCTGTGGCTTCCCCTGAAAAATATATAGTGGACTAGGCAGGATCTAATATGCCAACTTTATAACTGGGGAAAGGGACATGTATTGTGGCATGTACACAGTAAATATACCCTTATTAACCCCTTTCTGACCTTTGACGTACCATCCGGTCCATGTGACCTGGGCCCCTATGATCATGGACGGGATAGTACGTCATATGCAATCGGCCGCTCACGGGGGAAGCGTGGCTGGGTGTCAGCTGATTCTCACAGCTGACACCCGGCACTAAGTGCCAGGAGAGGTCACAGACCGCTCGCATCACTTTAACCCCTGGAACATTGCAATCAAACATGATCGCAGTGTTCCGGAGCCGACACAGGGGCTGACAGCCCCTCTGCCTTTGGATCGGAGACCCCGTGGCGTGCCATGGAGTCGTCGATCGCTGCCATAGAGTCCCAATGTTGTCATGACAACATCTGGTTCGCCAAAGCTGTGAAACTTCCTGTCGTGCGCAGTGCATGTCAAGAAGTCTCATAGGTCAGTGTACAAAAGCTGCATCGCTGACAGCTTCTGTTTCTTCTGCATGGTATAGAAGCGATCAGCCTGCACAAAATTAATGTCCCATAGTGGAACGAAGTGTAAAAGTAAGAAATAAATTGTTTTTTTAAATAATTGTAACAATATTTAAAACATATATTAATAATAAATAAATAAATATTAAAAATACGCCCCCCCAAAGAAATTCATGAAACTACTGTTTTTGCTCATTCTGTCTCCAAAAATCAGAATAGAAAGCGATCAAAAAATGTCATGTGCCGGAAATGGTACCAATAAAAACATCAACTTGTCCTGCAAAAACAAGACCTCACATGACTCTGTGGGCCAAATATGGAAAAATTATAGCTCTCAAAATATGGTGATGCAAAAACTATTTTTTGCAATAAAAAGCGTCTTTTAGTGTGTGACAGCTGCCAAACATTAAGCCGGCTATAAATAAATAGCCGTCTATTTATATAAATAATAAAAAAATAATAAAAATAATCAATATTTATTCTGTCACTAAATAAAAATTTTAATTAGAAAAATCTAAACAATAAAGTACACATATTTAGTATCACCGCGTCCGTAACAACCCGACCTATAAAACTGTTCACTAGTTACCCCTTTATCATCACACCACTGAACAAAAGTGGAATAATACGCGATCAAAAAGACATATATAATAAACTTGGTACGCTGAAACCGTCATCTTGTCCCGCAAAAAAAAGCGAAAAAATAAAAAAGTAATAGCTCTCAGAATAAAGTGATGCAAAATAATTTTTTTTCTATAAAATAGTTTTTGTTATATAAAAGGGCCAAAACACAAAAAATGATATTAATGAGCTATCGGTGTAATCGTACTGACCGAAGAATAAAACTGCCTTATCAATTTTACCACACGTGGAACGGTGTAAACGCCCCCAAGAAATTCATGAACTACTGTTTTTTGCTCATTCTGTCTCCCAAAATCAAAATAGAAAGCAATCAAAAATGTCATGTGCCCGAAAATGGTACAATAAAAACGTCAACTTGTCCAGCAAAAAACAAGACCTCACATGACTTTGTGGGCCAAATATGGAAAAATTATAGCTCTCAAAATGTGGTGATGCAAAAACTATTTTTTGCAATAAAAAACGTCTTTTAGTGTGTGACAGCTGCCAAACATAAAAGCGGCTATAATAGTAAATCAAACCCCCCTTTATCACCCCCTTAGTTAGGGAAAATAAAATTTAAAAATGCATTTATTTACATTTTACCATTAGGGTTAAGGTTAGTGCTAGGGTTAGGATTGGGATTCGGGCTAGGGCTAGGGTTGGGGCTAGGGTTAGGTTTGAGGCTAAAGTTAGGGATAGGGTTGGGGCTAAAGTTAAAGATATGGTTGGGGCTAAAGTTAGGGTTGGGCTAAGTTAGGGTTAGGGTTGGGGCTAAAGTTAGGGTTGGGCAGATTTGGGGTTAGGGTTGAGATTAGGGTTAGGGTTGGGGTTAGGGTTAGGGTTGGAATTAGGGTTGGAATTAGGGTTAGGGGTGTTTTGGGGTTAGGGTTGGAGTTAGAATTGGGGTTTCCACTGCTTAGGCACATCAGGGGCTCTCCAAACGCGACATGGTGTCTGATCTCATTCCAGCCAATTCTGGGTTGAAAAAGTCAAATTGTGCTCCATTCCTTCCGACCTCTGCCATGCACCCAAACAGTGGTTTACCCCCACATGTGGGGTATCAGCATATTCAGGACAAATTACACAACAACTTTTGGGACCAATTTCTCTGTTACCTTGGGAAAATAAAAAATTGGTGGTGAAAAAATCATTTTTGTGGAAAAAATGATTTTTTTATTTTTTAGGCTCTACGTTATAAACTTCTGCGAAGCACTTGGGGTTCAAAGTGCTCATCACACATCTAGATAAGTTCCTTAGGGGTTCTACTTTCAAAATGGTGTCACTTGTGGGGTGTTTCCACTGTTTAGACACATCAGGGGCTCTCCAAATGCGACATGGTGTCCAATCTCAATTCCAGCCAATTTTGCATTGAAAAGTCAAACGGCGCTCTTTCCCTTCCGAGCTCTGCCATACACCCAAACCGTGGCTTACCCCCACCTGTGGGGTATCAGCATGTTCAGGACAAATTTCACAACAATTTTTGGGTCCAATTTGTCCTGTTACCCTGGGTAAAAAAAAAAAATTGGATTGAAGTAAATTGTTTGTGAAAAAAAGTTAAATGTTCATTTTTTTTTTTAATATTTCAAAATTCCTGTGAAGCACCTGAAGGGTTAATAAACTTCTTGAATGTCGTTTTGAGCACCTTGAGGGGTGCAGTTTTTAGAATGGTGTCACGTTTGGCTATTTTCTATTATATAGACCCCTCAAAGTGACTTCAAATGTGATGTGATCCCTAAAAAAGAAAGGTGTTGTAAAAATGAGAAATCGCTGGTCAACTTTTAACCCTTATAACTTCCTAACCAAAAACAATTTTGGTTCTAAAATTGTGCTGATGTAAAGCAGACATGTGGAAAATGTTGTTTAGTTACTATTTTGTGTGACATAACTCTCTGATTTAAGGGCATAAAAATTAAAATTTTGAAAATTGCAAAATTTTCAAATTTTTCGCCAAATTTCCATTTTTTTCACAAATAAACACAAGTTATATTGAAGAAATTTTACCACTAACGTGAATTACAATATGTCTTGAAAAAACAATCTCAGAATTGCCAAGATCCATTGAAGCGTTCCAGAGTTATAACCTCATAAAGGGACAGTGGTCAGAATTGTAAAAATTGACCTGGTTATTAACGTGCAAACCACCCTCGGGGTAAAGGGGTTAAAACCCCTTTGTGTTCTCACCCATGATATTCTATAATTGCCATGAAATGGAAATGATGTCACACACACACATAGTATGATATCCCCACAGGTAATTATCTCCCTACAGCCCCACCACATGTACTGTACATTATGAAGATTACATAGTGCCTCCCGCAAAGTGTATAACCCCAGATTTCATCAATTCCCCCACATCATGATGCCCCACACACTATCATGACCGCCACATAGTATAATGACCTGTCAGAATCATGACTTTAATTAATATGATATCCCACACAGTATGATGCACCTACAGCCCGGCCTCCACTCAGTATGATGGACACCACATTCCATTACCTGCTCAGTATGATACTCTCAACAGCCCCTTAATCAGTGTGATAGACCTCAAAAATAATGATCTTTAAAAAGAAATAACTGCTCCTTGCATACCATTGTTTTCCCAGTCACTTTACTCTGGTTTGTACTGTGTGAGAACTTGGGCTCCATACTGTAGGTGAGTCGCACGTACCAGGGCTTATGGGGTACTCGGCACCGAGCCCGTTCACTTCAATGGGGGAGAGGTCACGGGTAGCGCAGCTCGGTCCGTTGCCCTGGGCGCTCATTCAAAGGGGGATATTTACAGGGGAATTTTAGGAATTGTTCGTGACTCCACCTGTGGTCTCTGATCAGGGTGACCAGCGCTGCAGGGTAAATCCTCAGAGGGGTTGTTACTGGGCAGCAAGGTGTTAAGTCTTCCACAGGTAAGACTGGTCCCTCTAGGTATATGGCGGTGCAGGGTGCAGGCAATAAGGCAGACACACACAAGTCAGTCTCTTTCCATACCTTTACTGGTGGTATTTGCAGGTATGCCCCGGGAAGCTGCTCAGGGTGGAGGATGCACATCCAGTAATCACTGAGTAGGTTTAAAGCCTCCTTTCTTCCAATGTGTGTGAGTTTTAACCTGCATGAAGCCAAGTTTAACTCCGTGTAGAACAGCTACGCCCGGCCGACATTGTGGTGGAGCCTTCTTTTGGACAGAAAGTCTATGTGGCTGATCAGGCCTGACTCCTGTTCTTCCTGACCCCGGTTACGTATCAGCACTGAAGGGCCCCCTCTGCGACCTGAAGTCCAGCAGGGTCCCCGGTTTCTCCCACTAGCCGTGAAGGAACTAGCAAGCTCGGACCCGGTGTCCGGTAGTACAGAGTGGAGGTCAGCTATCGTTGCTATATCACCTCAGTCACTCTTTCTTCTTCTTTACCACTCGCCTGTCACCCTACTCACACCCTTAACATAAGCACAGGCAACAGTAGGTGTAGTCGTCAGCTTCCTTCTATCCACAGCTCACTGACCGTTTCTCAGTCGACTCGTTGTTACAAATAACTGTAGTTCCCTTCCTTCTGCTCCTTCATAGGCTCTGTCCAGAGTAGCTATCAGGACCTTCCGTCAGACTGATTTCATGCTCACTCCGAGAGTCACTTTCCACGTTCATAGGGAACTAACAGTCAGCCTGTTCTGAGGTAAAATCTCCGTCTGTCTGACTAGAATGTCTCTGACAGGAAATCCACTCCAAGACTGGCTCTGACTGGAATACCAGAATAGAAAATGAACTCGGCACTCAACTTTAGTATAGTGAGAATAAAGATTTTTATTCACAGTAGTAACACGAAACGTTTCGGTCCTATATCATGGACCTTCATCAGTCACTACATTTATAAAAACAGAAGAAAAAAATTATATTAACAAAATAAAGTATGTACAATCAAAATTTTGGTCAATAGTAAAGGTAGAGAGTAGTTGTATACAATGCTTCAGGAGATTTAGGGAGCAATCATAGGTCAGAGTTGTATCAGAGGTATCACAAAGGCAGAAAGAATATATATGGTGAGGACATACCAGATACTACTGGGAAGGGGGTTGATCCACATAGGGAAGAAAGAAAGGGCTGGATATAGCTGTAGGTGAAAATAAGATACTGTGAATAAAAATCTTTATTCTCACTATACTAAAGTTGAGTGCCGAGTTCATTTTCTATTAGATACGGTTTGGGAACCTACTCTGGCACCTTCTTGGTTGTGCACACGGTTATTTTTTCATATGGAATACCAGAATGACTCACTCCTGAATCACGCCAAGACTCGACTAGACTAGAATCCTACTGCTACGTCTCCCACACCCTTATATAGTCTAAGGCTCCCTTAGTGGCACTATAGGGAAGTGTGAGTGTGAATGAATATCAGGTGTTGGTGATTTACCTTTCTGTGCATCCTCCAGGGAACATGTGTCACCAAGCGCAGCTGGGCCACACATCCCCCCCTAGTTATATTCAGCACTCCCGGGCTGAAATAGAAAAACAATTTTTATAATAACATCAACAACATAACTCATCCCTTGCGGTAGGTAAGGACACTTTAAACGTTACATTGTGTACAAATGGCAATAGAAAAAATATCAAAATACTTTCACAGTGCAAATAAATACAAGATACTTGTGGAGGACCCGTACCAAACCTCCCACGGCGGTCCTGGGTGGGCTGCAGGACTTCTCTGCTGCAAACCTCACTCAAGGCCACACCATACGGGTTTTTCTTCAGAGGTAGATGGTTTTTACGTAAAACCAAGATGGGGCACCGAAGTGCTAACTATTTACAACTAAAGTTCTGTGCTGCAAGAGTCCTCAGCACGCAGTCCTTGGCATAAGAACATTTCACATTTCACATTACCCAACTGGGGTATACTACTTCAGACATTTATCACATTCACAATAAAGTGCAATTCTTCTTAACTTTTTACAGTTGCAGTAAACCCTGTCTGGGTCCTACTGTTCTTCTTTGAATATTGTGGTTACACCTTCCATACCTGGGGCTGGAAGTATGCGGTGCGCTCTGGAACGCATCACCAGAAGATCATGTCCTGCTACCTGTGTCTGGGTAGCTACAGTCCTTGTTTCAATTTTGCGATTTACTAGAGGCCTTACAGGTGCCTCTTCTGAATACAGATTTGACTCAGTAGGGGTCGCTGTTGCAGAATAGGATGCAGGACAGGACGCAGGGGCGCGCAATGGCTCAGTTGGAGACGCACTAGCCTGTTGCGTTGCAGAGTAGGATGCAGGATAATATGCAGGTGCACGGCCGGTTGCTGGTGGGGCTGTGACTTGGGACGCTGAGACACAGGGTACATTTCCAGCTTCAGGGACGGGGTCGCTGACTTGGGAGACATTCAGGGCATACCACCCCTTAAGACCCCAGTGTCGCGTGTAGGTGACAATATCCCCTATCATGAGATCCCTTCCCGGGTGTCCCTCTGGTAGGTGAGACTCCACATCCCTGCGGTTGACGAATACCTCCTGGTACAGGCCTGGTTCGTGGATGAACCCCCAGCCTCCCAGGAGTTTGAAGTCTCTAATGGCCCCCTGGCGCCGTGGTTCCCGGAGCGTACCTTTGTCTCTCCTGACGTTCTCTTTGTCTGTGAGATCCTTTTCCCGGTACCTCTGGCGAAGCTGCTGCACCTCTCT
>JARQOD010000009.1:113441772-113476807 GCA_033576555.1 Oophaga sylvatica | reverse complement strand
GTAACCCCCTCATCATACTCCCCCCTCCCGTGCCTCCTGAGGGTCCCTGCAATCCGCTTCCCCCCGGCTTCCCTTTTCACTCTCCACATGGGGGGTTTAAAAAATACCCTTTTAAAGGCAGGAATAGGAGGACCCACCCCAGGGGTTTTTCCCCTTTTTCATGCCTTAATGAGGGTATTCTCACCGTCTGCTGGAGAGCGCAGAAGCCGGGGAAATGCGGGTTGCGGGGGAGCTCAGGGGATGGCAGGGGAGGGGTGAGTATGATGGAGGAAGGAAAAGGGAGCAGGAGGGATGGGGTAAAACGGGGGAGGGGAAGCAGGGGAGGGGGGGGGAGAAGGAGGAGGGGGGGAAGCATGGGGGGGAAAGGGGGAAGCATGGGGGGAGGGGGTAACATGGAGGGGGAGGGGGGAGAACGGAGGAGGGGGGGAAGCGGAGGAGGCAAGAGAGGGAGCGGGACGGGGGGGGGGATGGGGGGCCCCAAGAGGAGCATGGAGCGGAGGGGGGAAGGGATGGGGGCACAGGGGCAGGGAGCAGGAGGGGGGGGGGGGGCCAGCGGAGGACGGAGCGGGGGGGGGAGTCAAGGAAAGGGGGGGAGCAAAAGGCTGGATGGGGGAGAAAGGAGCAGGACGGGGGCCCCCACAGGCGGGGGCATTTATACACCCGGGCTTAAAACCGAGTCAATAAGTTTCCCCAGTTTTTTGGGCAAAATTAGGGGGGTCGGCTTATACACAAGTATATACGGTACTTCGCTGGGGAAAACCAAAATTTCTAGCTGGACTAATGTAAAGCAGGGCCACACCTGCATCCACCAATGCTGTCAGTAGTAGAGATGGGTGAACTTGTTCAGAAAAAGCTCACCAATCTCAAATTCGGCACAAACCTTGCACATTCGGATTTGTGTTTGGATTCCAGAACATTTTCCTAAAAGTCGGCAAAATTTGGCCAAAGTTTGGTAAATGATTGAGTTTCCACTATTGCTTTTGTGAGGACTTTGGCGAGGATAGTGGTTCGGAATGATAAGTGGGGGGATGTGTTTGATGAGGGGAGGGGAAAGGGAGAAGTCAGAGCAGTGGTGGACTTTTTATTTTATTTATTTTTTATTAACTTAATGTGTGGAGATTCCAGCAGCCAATCAGGGCGCAGAAACCATCCATAACATACAGACACAAGGCTTGTGTCATTTGCTGCTGAAGTCACATGTCCCTTTCCATAAAAGCGGACATGTGGCTTTGGCACCTTTTTGTGAGTGTAACAGCGTAGTGTGGTTGCCGCTGCAAGTAGTCAGATAGCTAAGCGGTATATTCTCAGCTAGTTCAGATAGATATGATCCTGTGTCAAATAAACCTTAGAGCATATAAATCTAGAGCGCTAATTCTGTGGCACAGCGACCAGTCGCCACTTGAGCATATACAGTGGGGGAAATAAGTATTTGATCCTTGCTGATTTTGTAAGTTTACCCACTGACAAAGACATGAACAGTCTATAATTTTAAGAGTAGGTTCATTTTAACATTGAGAGATAGAATATCAAAAATAAAATCCAGAAAATCACATTGTATAAATTATATAAATTTATTTGCATTTTGCAGTAAGAAATAAGTATTTGATCCTTTACCAACCATTAAGAGTTCTGGCTCCTACAGACCAGTGAGACGCTTCTAATCAACTCATTACCTGCATTAAAGACTGCTGTCTTACATATTCACCTTTATAAAAGACTTTCTGTCCACAGACTCAATTAATCAGTCAGACTCTATCCTCTACAACATGGGCAAAATCAAAGAGTTTATAAGGATTTCAGGGACAAGATCATAAGAGAAGAAACACTGTGAGCACTATTGTAGAAGGTGCCAAGATAGGTTCTCAGGCCGTTAGGTAATGAATATAAAAAAACCTGGGGGAGCTACATGAGTTTTTTTCTTGTAAATGGTATAAGATAGCATTCTTGTGTGAATAAACAGAAAATTGACTTGCTCACAAGTGTGCACTCTTTCCCCGAGTGCTTGTTATTTGAGGGCCTTATCCCATAATTTGGCCTCATTGGTGATCCGGTATATCTGACTTTGGGTCAGAACAAAAACAGCTACAACAGTTTTTTTTTATAAGGAAAGCATGATGTCGAAAAAGTTTGTTGTCCCAGTCCATATTTAAAAGTGTATCCAGTGTCTCTGTAGAGTGCAATAATTTTGCTAGTCCCAGCAACGTGATTATTAGAAGTCATTCTGCCGGTAAATGAGCTTTTCGCAGTGACTGGCGAGGATCCAGGTGGGCTTTATCTCAAGTTTCACTGAAGTAGATGTGGTGAGCTAGACTTAAAACGGGCAATCAAACCGTGGATCTAGGCTCCTTCTCAAGTGTCTGCACATGACCACCCAATCACCTGAATTCCGCTGATGCACGCCTGCACTGGCATTAGGATCTGGCTTGGATGAGAACGCATATTTATGCACCACATTAAGTCTTTTCTGCAAGGCCTGGACCTAGACTGCCATAGAACTGTGTTGCATTTGTAATACCTGTGGGAAGTACAGACCCATCTTTGGGGCACTACCAAAAAGAATTTGAAAAGGAGACAAGCCTGTTTTTCTACTTGGAGTGTGTCACAAGTCCCAGAAAGACGGCGGGGTAGGGGGAGCGGCGGAGCAGCGGGTCACAGGAGGCAGGAGCAGGCAGCTGCAACTGTGCCCTCTGCCAAATAGAAATGAATATTCACTGCGCTGGCAGTAATATTCATTTCTTTATAGCGCACACAGTTACAGCTGCAGCCGCCGGGTTACAGCACACATCCTACTTACCTTCCCTGCGTGTTTTTACTGCATCTCGTTCATTATGGCGCCAGCGGATCTTCCTGCTGAAAATAACCTGACCCCGCTCATTGAGGTAATGAATATTCATGCCTCTCCACTCCCATAGGTGTGGAGTGAATATTCATTACCTTAATTAGTTGGGCCACATGAACGCTCGCCCGGAAGAGCTGCTGGCGCTGGAACGTGATGCAGCATGGGCGCACTGGGAAGGTAAGTAGGATGTTTTTTTTTTTTAAAGGAACCATGCATTCAAGAATAAGAGATAAGGAGCTATTCATACAAGAACAGGGACAGGGAGCCTTGCATACAAGGACAGAGATGGGGGAGACATGCATACAAGGACAGGGATGGGGAACCATGCATACAAGGACAGGGATGGGGAACCATGCATACAAGGACAGGGACGGGAACAATGCATACCAGGATAGAGATGAGGGGACAATGCTTACCCGGCTTATACTCAATTCAATAAGTTTTACCCAGTTGTTCGTGGCAAAATTAGGTGCCTCGGCTTATACTCTGGTTGACTTATACTCGAGTATATAAGGTAGCTAACTACTGTTTGAAGGACAACTTTTCAATGCAACGCAAAATCTCGTCAATAGGCATTCTTTTTTCCTCCTAGTGAAGCATTAACATTAAAATTAATTACAAATGAAATAAACTTCAGCATTTGAAAAATGTAGCTAATAAATAATTGATCACTTAGTTGAGAATAAACAAAGCATTAAATTGGTTGCAGAATTGCTCTTAATGCTATATTTCTTGCAGCTGACATTTTAGCATCTTCTGTTTTGCAGTGGCCATTTTATATGTGCCCCAGGTAATAGAGAGTGGTGACTGTTTTGTCAGGTTGCATGCTTAATTAGATAACAGTTTTCTGTAGAATCTTAAAATTATTTTGGCAGATGACAGCATTTTCACAGTTATAGTTTTTAATTTGAAAATTTTCTAAACTAAATTCAAGAGGCGCTGTGAGCAAAAATAAGTATAGGTTATGTACGTATCACAAAATGCTTAAGGTCAATGCAAAATGTAACATTGGAATGAGTAAGCTGACTTTTTCTTATGACTAGTATTGGCATTAAATAGATGCTAATAAAAAAGCCTAGGGAGATGCTCATTCCAAGACATAAAATGGCACATTCTACATGCTTCTTCTTATGTCACTTGTAATATATGTTACAAAATATTGCTTAAATATTTTCAGCATGCTTTATATTTGGTGAAAAAGCTATTGATGTAAATCAACAGCAAAGATAGACACAAGAGAATCAGTTACTGTATGGTCAGCTTATAACGGAAACATCTTAACGTGGTCTACAGATGAATCGGCACTAGTGTTGAGCGATACGATACTGCAAATATCGGGTATCGGCCGATATTAGCTGTATGATATTAGCTGTATCGGGCTTTCGATTCCGAGTTCCGATATTGTCGTCTTATCGGATACCGGAATCGGAATTGTCACTGTCACTGTCAGTGTCCGTCGGTCGGGTCTGTCAGGAGTCAGCGGCACTTACCTGGCAGAAGATCTCCGGCGGTCACGGCCTGGACTGCTTGATGGCCGCCATCATCTTTCCCCGGTGGTCACATGCATTTTCTCGCGATAACTGCAGTGACTGCTGGGTAATCGCGGCCGTAAAGCAGTCCGATGACGTCACCGCCGGGGAAGCAGGTAATCAGCTGTGCTGCGCCGGGATGACAGGCTCTGCCTGTCATTGCGATGTAGCAGAGCTGGATCGTCGTGGGACAGTCGTTACTATGGACTGCGTCGGACAGGTGGTATACTGTTGTTTTTTTTTTTTTTCTTTTTTTACAGGAGATCGATGGCGTCGCAGGAATGAGAGTATAATAAAAGAAATGAAAACTGTGTTGTCTCTTTTATTTCATTAAAAGACTTTTTTCTTGCTTTGTCTTTTTTTTATACATTTAAAAACTTTGGGATTAATAATGGATCGGTGTCTTATTGACGCCTATCCATTATTAATTGGGCTTATTGTCACCGTGCAATCAACGGTGACATTAACCCCTTATTACCCCACTTGCCACCGCTACAGGGCAGTGGGAAGAGCCGGGTAAAGTGCCATAATTGGCACATCTTTTGATGCGCCAAATGTGGGGCTGCTGTAGCCTGGTATTATCAGGCTGTTGAGGGCCAAAATCCATGGGCCTTGACAGTCTTTTAATACCAGGCCACAGCAGTCTGCATTTTACTTGGCTGGTTAACAAAAATAGGGGGACCCCTACGTCTTTTTTTTTTCGAGGGGATCCCCTATTTTTGTTAACCAGCCAAGCTAAGCAGACTGCTGTGGCCTGGTATTATCAGGCTGGCAAGGTCCATGGATATTGGCTCATTACCAGCCTGAAAAACCAGGCCTCAGCAGTCTGCTTCATCTGGCTGGTTAACAAAAATAGGGGGGACCCCACGCCAAATTTTTTTCGAGGGGATCCCCTATTTTTGTTAACCAGCAAAGATAAGCAGACTGCTGTGGCCTGGTATTATCAGGCTGGCAAGCAGGGTCGGACTGAGGCACCGGGACACCGGAGAAACCTACGGTGGGCCCCAGCTCCTGCGTGGTGGGCCCTGATTTGAAAGGATAGGTCGCGGGGCAGAGGGGGCGGTGGCCCCGGGGCCCGCGCTCTGAGGGGGCCCACCCGTAGCTACGATACAGTTACATTCTGCGGCAGAGCAGGGAGAATCGGTCTCCCTGCTCTGCCGCCCGGAAGCTATGGGGCCTGAACAGGCGTTGGGGGGGCCCGGTGCCAGCAGTGGGCCCCCCACCCGTCATCGGAGGGTCAGCTGTATCGGCATCCAGCCGATAAAGCTGACCTCATAGAGAGAGAAGGAGCGAGCGCTCCTTCTCTCCCATAATCCCCCTCAGCGTATGACAGCGGGCGCAATAACATCACCTGTCGGCGCCCGCTGTCAGACGCTGAGAGGGAGAACAGTGAGCAGCACAGGAGCCGGGAGGTGAGTATTTTTTTTATTTTTTTTTTAATGGGGGTGCAGTCGAGTCCTGGCTGGAGAAGTCGTCATGTCGGTGTGGGCCAGATGGAAAAGACATGAAAAGTGAACAATTCCATTAGAAAGAACATCAGCGGTAAGTCATTATCTGTACCTGTGCTGTAATCTATATGTTCTGTAGGACTGGTATTATTTAACACAGACCATATGGCGGTAATATCAATATTGGTCTTTTTATAATAGATTATTTTGGCCAACAGCGCGGTCATTTGCTGAGGTTCTCTGATGATGGGCCCACTCAGAAGTTTTGCCCCCACTAAACCAAAACCCTAGCTACGCCTATGGCTCTCTCTCTAGTCTTTCTTTCTCGCTCTCTGCTCTTTCCTTCTCGCTCTCTGTTCTTTTTTCTCTCTGTTCTTTCTTTCTCTCTTTCTTTCTTTCCTCTCTTTCTTTCTCTGTTTGTTCTTTCTCTCTCGCTGCTCTTTCTTTCTTTTCCTCAGTACCAGCCACTGTGCCCTCATTACCAGTCAGTGTGATCAGCAGTGCTAAATGGTTACGCTTGGGGCGAGGATATGGGTGTGATTAGCTGTGAAATGGGTGTTGTCGGGGCGTGGGCTAAAATTTTCAGCGGCGCGCAACACGCGCCGCAGCCTTTAATCCTCTTTCCTGTCTTCCAAATTTGGGAGGTATGCTGTATGACCTCCCTACAACTTCTGGCCATGCTCCTGATGAGCGCGACGGATGGTCTCGTGAGGGATCTCCTCCCACACCTGGACTAAAGCATCCACCAACTCCTGGACAGTCTGTGGTGCAACGTGGCATGGCCTAAAATTTTCTGCAGCATGCACAGCGTGCCACAGCCTTTGTCCCTCTTTCCCTTATTCAAAGGTTGGGAAGTATGATGGTGGGCCCCAAGAATTTATTTTCTCTGGTGGGCCCAAGTTACTCCAGTCCGACGCTGCTGGCAAGGTCCATGTATGTTGGCTCCTTAACAGCCTTAAATACCATGCCTCAGCAGCAGGGGCGTACATATAAATCATGGGGCCCCATAGCAAAAGTCTGAATGTTCCCCACCCCCCCAAAAAAAAAACCCAGAGGCATTGTAAATGTAAAGTGCCAGCACAGTGAGGGAAGTTGAGTCGCACAGAGACAGGGGTTTTGGGGGTACTCGGCACCGATCACGTCGACTTCTATGGGGGATGTCACGAGTAGCACAGCTCGGTCCGTGACCTGGGCGATCACTGGAATGTGGGATATTTCCAGGGGATGATAGAATGTTCGTGTAGTTTGTCGTGACGCCACCTGTAGTACCTGGTCGGGGTGGCCAGCGCTGCTGTGCAGGTCCTCTGGAAGGGATAGTGTAGTGCAGGTAGGTGATAAGTCTTCTACAGGTAAGACGGTATCCTTCCAGGGCAGATAGATGTGAGATAGATGTAACAGAATATAGGTGGAAAACATCACCCCAAGTAATACCAATGATTATACTCAAAATAAATTGGACTAATAGGGAAACTGCCAAAGAGCTAAGCCAATACACAGAAGGAAATAGCAGCCAAAAAGTCCCATAAAAATTACTTTATTAACAACATATGTTTAAAATTACATAGGATAGGTAATTCGGACATCTGGGGAAAATCATAAGGAATGCCAATGTAATCCCTCCATGAGGATCTGGTTAAGACCAGATAGCTGATGATACAATCAAAATTTTTTACACACATGTGCTGCACATATAGACCACTTGCAGTAATAGCATAGTGCTAGATAATATAGACATAATGAACCCAGCCTATAGTGCAATACTACCTTAAGCAAAAGTATAGCTCAGCCTTCAGATCAGGACCCAGATCCACCCCAACGCGCGTTTCGGAGCGCGGCTCCTTCCTCAGGGGGCGTACATGGAACTGCTATATGGCGGTTTATATACCCTCATATTGCCACCGGTCTGACTCACCCACAGTGCATCGCGCTCACCACAGCCTGTGCTTGAAATTAATTAGTCCATTACTGCCTCTCATGCGCCGCATACCGCCACCATATCCGCAAACCCTCTTCCATGACGTCAGCATCCGGAACTCCGTGGGGCCCCACGTGACCGGACGCCGACGAAACAGGAGAAGGCATCGCGAGAGCGGCCGGGCAAGCGGCGCATGCGCACTCGCAATGTGGACACCACAATTACATTTTAGATACTGGCATAACAATGGAGTAAGTACCGCATAGCGGTCATACACACCATAATCAAAGCCACGCCAGTTCACCACAATTCACAGGCAGTATATAAGATATTAGGACTATGCAAAAAACTATATTGCTGGCTCTGTGTGTGGGTCAAACCGCCGACCAATTAAACCACCAAACAGGACAGAATCACCACAAAAACGACCAGAGAAACAAAAATAAAAATAAAAAAGAAAAATAAAAAAGACATAAACAATGAAACCAAATATATCACAGAAAAAATGCATAAGATACAAAAACAATATAGCGAAAAATAACAGATAATAGCAAAAAAATTAGTGTTAGACAGAAAGAAAAATTATAAAACGCAAAAATTACAAATGAAAATGAATATACATATATTAAGACAATAAACCCTTATAAATCGTACAATATCATGATCCTATGTCTTTACAATTCTTCTTGTTGAGAGAAGTCACTGATCATCAAGTTATATTCCGAGTGTCAAACTCTTCAAATATTCGATGATTGTCCAAAGATAAACACATTGATCTATATAAAATTTAAAAAAATAATTAAAATCAATGTCAAGACATTCAGAGTGATCCACGACACGCGAACGGGGATCAAAGGTAAGGAGCAAAAGACAGATTTTCATTCAGCCCCTTAGGGTGGATTGTTTGTAATATCCAGATCCATTTAGTTTCCAGCTGCCCCAGTTTTTTAGTTAGATTACCCCCCTGATGTTAATGTTGAGCATATCGATGCCACGTACCTTCAATAAGGCACTATCACATTGATGGAAATCATGGAAATGACGTGGTAGCGTTTTTAAAGAGGATGTGTCCGTGCAGCAGGAGGCCGCCTGGATCCCCAACACATGTTCGCGAGTGCGTACCTTCAACTGTCTAGATGTTAAGCCGACGTATATCAAACCACACGGACATGTAGCATAGTATATTACATATCTAGACGTACATGTAATTCGGTGTTTGATCTTAAAGTTTTTAGAACCGTCGGAATTTACAAATGTGGCACTACGCTGAATGTTAGGACAGGCGACACACCTGCCGCACGGAACACAGCCATTAACCATGGGCATAGAGTCCAAAAAGGTGGACCCCACGTGTGAATAGTGACTAGTGACCAGCATGTCACGCAGATTTCTCGCTCTTCGGAAGGTAATCATGGGACGCTCTGGAATAAACTTTTTAATGATCGGATCCACCATTAAAATTGGCCATGCTTTCATAAGGGCTGCTCTAATTAGCCCATGTTGTGAATTATAGGTTGTCACAAACCTAGACTCTCTCTGATTGATAGCCCTCTGGCCTACATTGCTATATAGAAGTCTATTGCGATTTGTATGTTTTGCCCGATGATATGCTTTTTTTAAAGATCGTCTACTATATCCACGGGCAAGGAAACGAGATTTTAATTCCTCAGCTCTACGTGTAAAGTCTTCCTCCGAAGAGCAGATGCGTTTTAAACGCAAAAATTGCCCTACCGGGATGCCCCTTATCATGTGTTTAGGATGACACGAGGATGCATGTAATAATGTATTTGATGCCGTTGTTTTCCGGAAAATATCCGTTCTGATACATCCTGTGTCATCCCTATAGATAGAGACATCCAGAAAATCAATCTTGTTTTTGTCACACACCGGGGTAAGTTTGATATTCAAATCGTTGTCATTCAGATACGAAACAAACTGCGAGAGGTCCATGGAGTTGCCATGCCAAACGAAAAAGATATCGTCAATGTAGCGTGCCCAAAATAGGACACGCTCCACAGACCCCAATCCGTCAGACATAAAGAGGTCCCTCTCCCACAACCCCAGGAACAGGTTGGCATAGGAGGGCGCGAAGGCCGCCCCCATAGCTGTACCCTGGAGCTGTAGGTAGAAGGACCCCTTAAACACAAAAAAGTTGTGAGTGAGGGTGAACTCCAAAAGCTCCAAGATGAGGTCCCTTAAACCTACTGATAGTGTAGAGGTAGCCAAAAAAAATTTAACCGCCCTTAGACCATCTGTGTGGCGGATGCTTGTATAAAGGGACTCAACATCAAGGGATGCCAGTAGAGTGTCACCCTCAAGGCACAGTCCATCGACCTTCCGCAGCAAGTCTCCCGTATCCTTAAGAAACGAGGGAAGACTGGACACTAGTGGCTGCAGGTAGTGTTCTATCCATCTATTAATATTCTCGAGATAGTTTCCTCTACCAGACACGATAGGCCTGCCAGGTGGTGACCTCAGATCTTTATGTATTTTAGGCAACAGATATAATGTAGCAATGGTGGGTTCTTTAACACTCAATGCCAACGCCAACTCCTTGGTGATAACGTCGTTGTCTAGTGCCCTTTTCAGTATAGTATCTAGTTTACACATAAATGCAGAGAGGGGGTTGTATGTCAATTTCCTATAACACATAGGGACATTGAGTTGTTTAAATACTTCTCTCTCATACATTTCTCTAGGCCACACAACGACGTTACCACCCTTGTCAGCTGGTTTAATAACCACATCCGACAGATTTCTCAAGAATTTAAGTCTGCTGCGTTCCTGCTTGGTTAAATTATCCGTACCTCCACTAATAGGTATTGCATTCAGATCCTCGGCCACCACCTTAACAAACATATCTATGCTTGGACAAGAAGTAAAAGGAGGAAATTTAGTAGATCTCGGACGAATAGATGGAGGGATCTTACCTCCTTCCCTGTGTTCAATAGCCAGCTCCTCCAACGTTCTCACTGCCTCCTGCTCCTCTTCTGTAGGAAAAATATTGTTAATTTCCTCATTGAAAAAATACCTTCTGAATAGCAGTGACCGTGCAAACATGTGCAAATCCTTCACCACTAAGAAATTGTCATACCCTGGTGTGGGAGAAAAGGAAAGACCTTTACCCAGTAAAGAGAGATCAATATCAGTGAACACATGTTCACTTAGATTAATCACCTTATTGTCTCTCCGACTGTTGTCAAAAGTATCAAATGGACGTCTTCTATAGGGATGAAACGCATGGTCACGTAATCTGTGTGTATCATTAACTCCAGATATATTTCCAGAAGCAGAAGACGTATCTGATTGACCACCTGATGATACTACCGATGTGCAGGAAGACATCCTACGTAGATTAGAGGAATTCAAACTCCGCCATAAATAGACCTTATTATTCTGATAATCACGTAGGTCCCGATTATATTTAGATAATTGATTGGTCTGTATTTTCTTTACCAAAGTGTCCATACTTTTATCCAAATCACTTTCAAACGTTTGTAATTTATCTACTGGACAATCTTTTTTAATATCTGTTTGAAAGCTATCAATCATTTTATCCAATTCAGCAATGTTGTCTGAATTATTGCTAATTAAAAGATTGATTAGAGTTGTTGAACATGTGTCACAGGCCTCCTCCCATTTAGTTTTAAACTGAGTATCAGTTACGGGGAAAGTGGGAATAACTCTCACTCTAAGACCTCTTGGGATCATTTTGTTGGCAGTGTATTTCTCCAAAAAGAGACGGTTCCACCACAATCTAGATCTTTTCATTAATAGAGTCTTCATATGTGACATTCTGTCCTCCAAACCTTGATCACCCACTGGTTGTGTCGTGCCTCCCCCAGAAGCACCAAACACCTTATCCATATGTGCAAGCCAATTTTTCTCCCTTGCTTTATAGTCCATGGTGTCCGCCAAGAAAAAACCTGTGCATAACACAGCAATAAATACATGTAACAGAATATAGGTGGAAAACATCACCCCAAGTAATACCAATGATTATACTCAAAATAAATTGGACTAATAGGGAAACTGCCAAAGAGCTAAGCCAATACACAGAAGGAAATAGCAGCCAAAAAGTCCCATAAAAATTACTTTATTAACAACATATGTTTAAAATTACATAGGATAGGTAATTCGGACATCTGGGGAAAATCATAAGGAATGCCAATGTAATCCCTCCATGAGGATCTGGTCAAGACCAGATAGCTGATGATACAATCAAAATTTTTTACACACATGTGCTGCACATATAGACCACTTGCAGTAATAGCATAGTGCTAGATAATATAGACATAATGAACCCAGCCTATAGTGCAATACTACCTTAAGCAAAAGTATAGCTCAGCCTTCAGATCAGGACCCAGATCCACCCCAACGCGCGTTTCGGAGCGCGGCTCCTTCCTCAGGGGCGTACATGGAACTGCTATATGGCGGTTTATATACCCTCATATTGCCACCGGTCTGACTCACCCACAGTGCATCGCGCTCACCACAGCCTGTGCTTGAAATTAATTAGTCCATTACTGCCTCTCATGCGCCGCATACCGCCACCATATCCGCAAACCCTCTTCCATGACGTCAGCATCCGGAACTCCGTGGGGCCCCACGTGACCGGACGCCGACGAAACAGGGAGAAGGCATCGCGAGAGCGGCCGGGCAAGCGGCGCATGCGCACTCGCAATGTGGACACCACAATTACATTTTAGATACTGGCATAACAATGGAGTAAGTACCGCATAGCGGTCATACACACCATAATCAAAGCCACGCCAGTTCACCACAATTCACAGGCAGTATATAAGATATTAGGACTATGCAAAAAACTATATTGCTGGCTCTGTGTGTGGGTCAAACCGCCGACCAATTAAAACCACCAAACAGGACAGAATCACCACAAAAACGACCAGAGAAACAAAAATAAAAATAAAAAAGAAAAATAAAAAAGACATAAACAATGAAACCAAATATATCACAGAAAAAATGCATAAGATACAAAAACAATATAGCGAAAAATAACAGATAATAGCAAAAAAATTAGTGTTAGACAGAAAGAAAAATTATAAAACGCAAAAATTACAAATGAAAATGAATATACATATATTAAGACAATAAACCCTTATAAATCGTACAATATCATGATCCTATGTCTTTACAATTCTTCTTGTTGAGAGAAGTCACTGATCATCAAGTTATATTCCGAGTGTCAAACTCTTCAAATATTCGATGATTGTCCAAAGATAAACACATTGATCTATATAAAATTTAAAAAATAATTAAAATCAATGTCAAGACATTCAGAATGATCCACGACACGCGAACGGGGATCAAAGGTAAGGAGCAAAAGACAGATTTTCATTCAGCCCCTTAGGGTGGATTGTTTGTAATATCCAGATCCATTTAGTTTCCAGCTGCCCCAGTTTTTTAGTTAGATTACCCCCCCTGATGTTAATGTTGAGCATATCGATGCCACGTACCTTCAATAAGGCACTATCACATTGATGGAAATCATGGAAATGACGTGGTAGCGTTTTTAAAGAGGATGTGTCCGTGCAGCAGGAGGCCGCCTGGATCCCCAACACATGTTCGCGAGTGCGTACCTTCAAAATTAACAATATTTTTCCTACAGAAGAGGAGCAGGAGGCAGTGAGAACGTTGGAGGAGCTGGCTATTGAACACAGGGAAGGAGGTAAGATCCCTCCATCTATTCGTCCGAGATCTACTAAATTTCCTCCTTTTACTTCTTGTCCAAGCATAGATATGTTTGTTAAGGTGGTGGCCGAGGATCTGAATGCAATACCTATTAGTGGAGGTACGGATAATTTAACCAAGCAGGAACGCAGCAGACTTAAATTCTTGAGAAATCTGTCGGATGTGGTTATTAAACCAGCTGACAAGGGTGGTAACGTCGTTGTGTGGCCTAGAGAAATGTATGAGAGAGAAGTATTTAAACAACTCAATGTCCCTATGTGTTATAGGAAATTGACATACAACCCCCTCTCTGCATTTATGTGTAAACTAGATACTATACTGAAAAGGGCACTAGACAACGACGTTATCACCAAGGAGTTGGCGTTGGCATTGAGTGTTAAAGAACCCACCATTGCTACATTATATCTGTTGCCTAAAATACATAAAGATCTGAGGTCACCACCTGGCAGGCCTATCGTGTCTGGTAGAGGAAACTATCTCGAGAATATTAATAGATGGATAGAACACTACCTGCAGCCACTAGTGTCCAGTCTTCCCTCGTTTCTTAAGGATACGGGAGACTTGCTGCGGAAGGTCGATGGACTGTGCCTTGAGGGTGACACTCTACTGGCATCCCTTGATGTTGAGTCCCTTTATACAAGCATCCGCCACACAGATGGTCTAAGGGCGGTTAAATTTTTTTTTTGGCTACCTCTACACTATCAGTAGGTTTAAGGGACCTCATCTTGGAGCTTTTGGAGTTCACCCTCACTCACAACTTTTTTGTGTTTAAGGGGTCCTTCTACCTACAGCTCCAGGGTACAGCTATGGGGGCGGCCTTCGCGCCCTCCTATGCCAACCTGTTCCTGGGGTTGTGGGAGAGGGACCTCTTTATGTCTGACGGATTGGGGTCTGTGGAGCGTGTCCTATTTTGGGCACGCTACATTGACGATATCTTTTTCGTTTGGCATGGCAACTCCATGGACCTCTCGCAGTTTGTTTCGTATCTGAATGACAACGATTTGAATATCAAACTTACCCCGGTGTGTGACAAAAACAAGATTGATTTTCTGGATGTCTCTATCTATAGGGATGACACAGGATGTATCAGAACGGATATTTTCCGGAAAACAACGGCATCAAATACATTATTACATGCATCCTCGTGTCATCCTAAACACATGATAAGGGGCATCCCGGTAGGGCAATTTTTGCGTTTAAAACGCATCTGCTCTTCGGAGGAAGACTTTACACGTAGAGCTGAGGAATTAAAATCTCGTTTCCTTGCCCGTGGATATAGTAGACGATCTTTAAAAAAAGCATATCATCGGGCAAAATATACAAATCGCAATAGACTTCTATATAGCAATGTAGGCCAGAGGGCTATCAATCAGAGAGAGTCTAGGTTTGTGACAACCTATAATTCACAACATGGGCTAATTAGAGCAGCCCTTATGAAAGCATGGCCAATTTTAATGGTGGATCCGATCATTAAAAAGTTTATTCCAGAGCGTCCCATGATTACCTTCCGAAGAGCGAGAAATCTGCGTGACATGCTGGTCACTAGTCACTATTCACACGTGGGGTCCACCTTTTTGGACTCTATGCCCATGGTTAATGGCTGTGTTCCGTGCGGCAGGTGTGTCGCCTGTCCTAACATTCAGCGTAGTGCCACATTTGTAAATTCCGACGGTTCTAAAAACTTTAAGATCAAACACCGAATTACATGTACGTCTAGATATGTAATATACTATGCTACATGTCCGTGTGGTTTGATATACGTCGGCTTAACATCTAGACAGTTGAAGGTACGCACTCGCGAACATGTGTTGGGGATCCAGGCGGCCTCCTGCTGCACGGACACATCCTCTTTAAAAACGCTACCACGTCATTTCCATGATTTCCATCAATGTGATAGTGCCTTATTGAAGGTACGTGGCATCGATATGCTCAACATTAACATCAGGGGGGGTAATCTAACTAAAAAACTGGGGCAGCTGGAAACTAAATGGATCTGGATATTACAAACAATCCACCCTAAGGGGCTGAATGAAAATCTGTCTTTTGCTCCTTACCTTTGATCCCCGTTCGCGTGTCGTGGATCATTCTGAATGTCTTGACATTGATTTTAATTATTTTTTTAAATTTTATATAGATCAATGTGTTTATCTTTGGACAATCATCGAATATTTGAAGAGTTTGACACTCGGAATATAACTTGATGATCAGTGACTTCTCTCAACAAGAAGAATTGTAAAGACATAGGATCATGATATTGTACGATTTATAAGGGTTTATTGTCTTAATATATGTATATTCATTTTCATTTGTAATTTTTGCGTTTTATAATTTTTCTTTCTGTCTAACACTAATTTTTTTGCTATTATCTGTTATTTTTCGCTATATTGTTTTTGTATCTTATGCATTTTTTCTGTGATATATTTGGTTTCATTGTTTATGTCTTTTTTATTTTTCTTTTTTATTTTTATTTTTGTTTCTCTGGTCGTTTTTGTGGTGATTCTGTCCTGTTTGGTGGTTTTAATTGGTCGGCGGTTTGACCCACACACAGAGCCAGCAATATAGTTTTTTGCATAGTCCTAATATCTTATATACTGCCTGTGAATTGTGGTGAACTGGCGTGGCTTTGATTATGGTGTGTATGACCGCTATGCGGTACTTACTCCATTGTTATGCCAGTATCTAAAATGTAATTGTGGTGTCCACATTGCGAGTGCGCATGCGCCGCTTGCCCGGCCGCTCTCGCGATGCCTTCTCCCTGTTTCGTCGGCGTCCGGTCACGTGGGGCCCCACGGAGTTCCGGATGCTGACGTCATGGAAGAGGGTTTGCGGATATGGTGGCGGTATGCGGCGCATGAGAGGCAGTAATGGACTAATTAATTTCAAGCACAGGCTGTGGTGAGCGCGATGCACTGTGGGTGAGTCAGACCGGTGGCAATATGAGGGTATATAAACCGCCATATAGCAGTTCCATGTACGCCCCCTGAGGAAGGAGCCGCGCTCCGAAACGCGCGTTGGGGTGGATCTGGGTCCTGATCTGAAGGCTGAGCTATACTTTTGCTTAAGGTAGTATTGCACTATAGGCTGGGTTCATTATGTCTATATTATCTAGCACTATGCTATTACTGCAAGTGGTCTATATGTGCAGCACATGTGTGTAAAAAATTTGATTGTATCATCAGCTATCTGGTCTTAACCAGATCCTCATGGAGGGATTACATTGGCATTCCTTATGATTTTCCCCAGATGTCCGAATTACCTATCCTATGTAATTTTAAACATATGTTGTTAATAAAGTAATTTTTATGGGACTTTTTGGCTGCTATTTCCTTCTGTGTATTGGCTTAGCTCTTTGGCAGTTTCCCTATTAGTCCAATTTATTTTGAGAATAATCATTGGTATTACTTGGGGTGATGTTTTCCACCTAAGTGAACATGTGTTCACTGATATTGATCTCTCTTTACTGGGTAAAGGTCTTTCCTTTTCTCCCACACCAGGGTATGACAATTTCTTAGTGGTGAAGGATTTGCACATGTTTGCACGGTCACTGCTATTCAGAAGGTATTTTTTCAATGAGGAAATTAACAATATTTTTCCTACAGAAGAGGAGCAGGAGGCAGTGAGAACGTTGGAGGAGCTGGCTATTGAACACAGGGAAGGAGGTAAGATCCCTCCATCTATTCGTCCGAGATCTACTAAATTTCCTCCTTTTACTTCTTGTCCAAGCATAGATATGTTTGTTAAGGTGGTGGCCGAGGATCTGAATGCAATACCTATTAGTGGAGGTACGGATAATTTAACCAAGCAGGAACGCAGCAGACTTAAATTCTTGAGAAATCTGTCGGATGTGGTTATTAAACCAGCTGACAAGGGTGGTAACGTCGTTGTGTGGCCTAGAGAAATGTATGAGAGAGAAGTATTTAAACAACTCAATGTCCCTATGTGTTATAGGAAATTGACATACAACCCCCTCTCTGCATTTATGTGTAAACTAGATACTATACTGAAAAGGGCACTAGACAACGACGTTATCACCAAGGAGTTGGCGTTGGCATTGAGTGTTAAAGAACCCACCATTGCTACATTATATCTGTTGCCTAAAATACATAAAGATCTGAGGTCACCACCTGGCAGGCCTATCGTGTCTGGTAGAGGAAACTATCTCGAGAATATTAATAGATGGATAGAACACTACCTGCAGCCACTAGTGTCCAGTCTTCCCTCGTTTCTTAAGGATACGGGAGACTTGCTGCGGAAGGTCGATGGACTGTGCCTTGAGGGTGACACTCTACTGGCATCCCTTGATGTTGAGTCCCTTTATACAAGCATCCGCCACACAGATGGTCTAAGGGCGGTTAAATTTTTTTTTGGCTACCTCTACACTATCAGTAGGTTTAAGGGACCTCATCTTGGAGCTTTTGGAGTTCACCCTCACTCACAACTTTTTTGTGTTTAAGGGGGCCTTCTACCTACAGCTCCAGGGTACAGCTATGGGGGCGGCCTTCGCGCCCTCCTATGCCAACCTGTTCCTGGGGTTGTGGGAGAGGGACCTCTTTATGTCTGACGGATTGGGGTCTGTGGAGCGTGTCCTATTTTGGGCACGCTACATTGACGATATCTTTTTCGTTTGGCATGGCAACTCCATGGACCTCTCGCAGTTTGTTTCGTATCTGAATGACAACGATTTGAATATCAAACTTACCCCGGTGTGTGACAAAAACAAGATTGATTTTCTGGATGTCTCTATCTATAGGGATGACACAGGATGTATCAGAACGGATATTTTCCGGAAAACAACGGCATCAAATACATTATTACATGCATCCTCGTGTCATCCTAAACACATGATAAGGGGCATCCCGGTAGGGCAATTTTTGCGTTTAAAACGCATCTGCTCTTCGGAGGAAGACTTTACACGTAGAGCTGAGGAATTAAAATCTCGTTTCCTTGCCCGTGGATATAGTAGACGATCTTTAAAAAAGCATATCATCGGGCAAAACATACAAATCGCAATAGACTTCTATATAGCAATGTAGGCCAGAGGCTATCAATCAGAGAGAGTCTAGGTTTGTGACAACCTATAATTCACAACATGGGCTAATTAGAGCAGCCCTTATGAAAGCATGGCCAATTTTAATGGTGGATCCGATCATTAAAAAGTTTATTCCAGAGCGTCCCATGATTACCTTCCGAAGAGCGAGAAATCTGCGTGACATGCTGGTCACTAGTCACTATTCACACGTGGGGTCCACCTTTTTGGACTCTATGCCCATGGTTAATGGCTGTGTTCCGTGCGGCAGGTGTGTCGCCTGTCCTAACATTCAGCGTAGTGCCACATTTGTAAATTCCGACGGTTCTAAAAACTTTAAGATCAAACACCGAATTACATGTACGTCTAGATATGTAATATACTATGCTACATGTCCGTGTGGTTTGATATACGTCGGCTTAACATCTAGACAGTTGAAGGTACGCACTCGCGAACATGTGTTGGGGATCCAGGCGGCCTCCTGCTGCACGGACACATCCTCTTTAAAAACGCTACCACGTCATTTCCATGATTTCCATCAATGTGATAGTGCCTTATTGAAGGTACGTGGCATCGATATGCTCAACATTAACATCAGGGGGGTAATCTAACTAAAAAACTGGGGCAGCTGGAAACTAAATGGATCTGGATATTACAAACAATCCACCCTAAGGGGCTGAATGAAAATCTGTCTTTTGCTCCTTACCTTTGATCCCCGTTCGCGTGTCGTGGATCATTCTGAATGTCTTGACATTGATTTTAATTATTTTTTTAAATTTTATATAGATCAATGTGTTTATCTTTGGACAATCATCGAATATTTGAAGAGTTTGACACTCGGAATATAACTTGATGATCAGTGACTTCTCTCAACAAGAAGAATTGTAAAGACATAGGATCATGATATTGTACGATTTATAAGGGTTTATTGTCTTAATATATGTATATTCATTTTCATTTGTAATTTTTTGCGTTTTATAATTTTTCTTTCTGTCTAACACTAATTTTTTTGCTATTATCTGTTATTTTTCGCTATATTGTTTTTGTATCTTATGCATTTTTTCTGTGATATATTTGGTTTCATTGTTTATGTCTTTTTTATTTTTCTTTTTTATTTTTATTTTTGTTTCTCTGGTCGTTTTTGTGGTGATTCTGTCCTGTTTGGTGGTTTTAATTGGTCGGCGGTTTGACCCACACACAGAGCCAGCAATATAGTTTTTTGCATAGTCCTAATATCTTATATACTGCCTGTGAATTGTGGTGAACTGGCGTGGCTTTGATTATGGTGTGTATGACCGCTATGCGGTACTTACTCCATTGTTATGCCAGTATCTAAAATGTAATTGTGGTGTCCACATTGCGAGTGCGCATGCGCCGCTTGCCCGGCCGCTCTCGCGATGCCTTCTCCCTGTTTCGTCGGCGTCCGGTCACGTGGGGCCCCACGGAGTTCCGGATGCTGACGTCATGGAAGAGGGTTTGCGGATATGGTGGCGGTATGCGGCGCATGAGAGGCAGTAATGGACTAATTAATTTCAAGCACAGGCTGTGGTGAGCGCGATGCACTGTGGGTGAGTCAGACCGGTGGCAATATGAGGGTATATAAACCGCCATATAGCAGTTCCATGTACGCCCCCTGAGGAAGGAGCCGCGCTCCGAAACGCGCGTTGGGGTGGATCTGGGTCCTGATCTGAAGGCTGAGCTATACTTTTGCTTAAGGTAGTATTGCACTATAGGCTGGGTTCATTATGTCTATATTATCTAGCACTATGCTATTACTGCAAGTGGTCTATATGTGCAGCACATGTGTGTAAAAAATTTTGATTGTATCATCAGCTATCTGGTCTTGACCAGATCCTCATGGAGGGATTACATTGGCATTCCTTATGATTTTCCCCAGATGTCCGAATTACCTATCCTATGTAATTTTAAACATATGTTGTTAATAAAGTAATTTTTATGGGACTTTTTGGCTGCTATTTCCTTCTGTGTATTGGCTTAGATGTGAGATAGAGCAATGGTGCAGAGTGATGTAGCAGAGTGGACTATGCGACGTAGTAAGAAAGCAGGAAACACTTCAAGTTAAACGTTGCATAATAAAATTTTTAATAATAACATTACAAAAGTGCAAATAGCATTACTGCCGAAGTTCGTTGAGACTTCTTAGGACTACCCCCACCGGGGTAACTTCACAGTGTCCTTTACTTGTGCTTGTGGAGGACCCGCTCCAAACCTCCAACTGTGGTCTTGGGTGGGCTGCAAGACTTTCCTTGAGGAGACCTCACTTTCGGCCACACCAAACGGGTTTTTAGTTTCTGAGGTAGTTGAAAATAGTGCACAGTTAAGTTTTTTTGTAAAACCAAGATGGAGCACCGAAGTGCCAACTATTTACAGAAAAGTTTGTGAGCCAGTACAGTTCATGGCTTCAAAGTTCAACATTTTGATTACATTGAAACACCATTACCCAACCTGGGTATATAAAGGCAACAATAAACTTGTTCTTCTGAACATTCACTCGTCCGGGTACATCAAACCATTACCCAACCTGGGTATATTAAGGCAACAATAAACTTCTTTTTATGAACATTCACCCATCCGGGTACATCAATAATTTAACGATTTACATACAGAGACCCTGTCCGGGTTATTTAGACTTCTTTGGCTGGCCTCTTACAGGTACCACCTGGTACTCTTCTGGAGCTTGCCAAACATCCGTGACAGGAGGGTCCACCCAGACCTGATGACGTCGTGTGGCCTGTACAGTTACGTCGTGACCCGCTATCTGGGTCTGTGTGGCCACCTCTTTCGTCTCCCTCCGGGTCTGGAACCCTATGTCCCGGACTGTACGAACCACAGGGGGCCTAACAGGCGCCGGGTACGGGCCAGCTATCATTATCATGTCCATAGCTGGGGCTGCTGAGGAGACCACTGAGGGAGGCTGGGGAGATTTACGGCGTGGGGTGGGCACTTGTGCAGAGGCCTGGTTGGGGGAGGCTGAAGGCTCGGAGGGTCTGTCAGTTTCCTGACACTCTGGGGAGTAGGGGTCGCACCTGGTAACATTTAGGGCGTACCATCCATTGTAACCCCAGTGTCGGGTGTAAGTCACCAAGTCTCCTGCCAACAGGTCCCTCCCCGGGTGTCCTTCTGGGAGGTGAGCCTCCACGTCCCGCGGGTTACAAAGACTTCTAAATAAAGTCCAGGCTCCTGGATGAAGCCCCAACCACCTTTTAACTTAAAGTTCCGTACTGCACCCTTACGCCGCGGCTCCCTCACCGTACTTTTATCCTTTCTCATGCGTGCCTTCTCTGCCAGGTCCTTCTCCAGGTGACGTTGCTGAAGCTTTTGGGATTCTCACTGCTCCCTTTGTCGCTCTGCTTCCCGCTCCCGACGTCTCCACTCTTCCTCCTGACGCCGGTTGTAATTCTCCTCCACCAGCAGCTCCATGTCTCCACCATCAAATGCCAGCTTACGATGTCCGGTTTGCGGTAGCTCTCCTGGCGCCCGCCAGTCCTGGCGGCGCTCACCTGTGGCGGAAGCAGCCGGCTCTGGAACAGATGACGGTCGAGGCTCCGGTACAGGCAGGTAGAGCTCTGGTGCCTGCGCGGCCTCCTCCATGAGGACAGGTGTCGCTTCTTCTGCCTCAGCGACGGGGCAGACAGCGGGATCTGGGGTGCTGGTGCGGCGTTTTCTGCAGGAACGGGTGCCTCCACTGTGATACTGGCAACCGGTTCAGATTGCAAGGGCTGGGATGCCCGCACGGCCTCCTCTACTGGAACGGGTGCCTCCACTGAGATACTGTCAACCGGTTCAGATTGCAAGGGCTGGGATGCCCGCACGGCCTCCTCTACTGGAACGGGTGCCTCCACTGAGATACTGTCAACCGGTTCAGATTGCAAGGGCTGGGATGCCCGCACGGCCTCCTCTACTGGAACGGGTGCCTCCACTGAGATACTGTCAACCGGTTCAGATTGCAAGGGCTGGGATGCCCGCACGGCCTCCTCTACTGGAACGGGTGCCTCACCTTCCGGTACAGACACTTCAGGGGTAAGAGGGATTGGCGCCGCTCCAAGTGTAGTTTTAGGGCCCGCCAGCTCGCTTCCATCCTGGCGACCTCCTCCCGGTGCCGGGCCAGGTCTCTCAGGGTATCCTCCGCTTCTTCCAGCGTAGGAGGGTTTCCAGGCCGGGTGCCAAACGGTGGCTCCGTGGCGATCGGGTTGCTTCCGTGGGGGGAGAGCTCTGACTCCTCCATCCCTTCCCACTTCTGCTCACGTCCGTTCGCCATCTCTGCCAAGTCACATGTGTCATTAGCATCAGGAGAGGCGCCATCTTTTGTAGGGAGGCGGTACCTTCGCGTTCGTTTCCGCCCACTGAGGAGGATGAGGAGGCGGAACTCCAGAGCTGTGGGGCACGATCTTACATTGCAGTAACATTTAGAGTGGGCGGACATCGTTTTCGCGCCACGGAGTGAGTGTACGCCCACGAGAGCATGCCCTTATTCTTCACCTGTGCCTCGTGGCGCAGATATGACGGAAAAATGGCAAATACAGTCTATGATGATTTTTGCAATTCTCAAGCAAAAAAACAGTTCAATTAAGGCACACAGGACTCGCTTATAGCGAGCTTCTGAATCCTGTTCGTGACGCCAAAGTTGAGTTGCACAGAGCCACAGGTTTTGGGGGTACTCGGCACCAAGCCCGTCGACTTCTATGGGGGATGTGACGGGTAGCACAGCTATGTCCGTGCCCTGGTCGCTCACTGGAATGTGGGATATTTCCAGGGGATGATAGAATGTTTGTGTAGTTTGTCGTGACGCCACCTGTAGTACCTTGTCAGGGTGACCAGCGCTGCTGTGCAGGTCCTCTGGCAGGGATGGTGTAGTGCAGCTAGGTGATAAGTCTTCTACAGGTAAGACGGTATCCTTCCAGGGCAGATAGATGTGAGATAGAGCAATGGTGCAGAGTGATGTAGCAGAGTGGAGTATGCGACGTAGTAAGAAAGCAGGAAAGGAAACAATTCTTACTACAAAGACATGCAGCATAAGGCTGCCTCAACCCCTCCCATCCAACTAGCTACACCCTGTTCTAACCAGCCTGAGCTAGACCATCCCATTGGGTCTGCCTACACTCAGCTGCTGGCATAGTGTACTGTTGAATGCAGTGGTTGGAGTCAATGGGGTGTTTCCTCCTTACCTGAGAGTAAGTTGTCACACCGCTGGGTGCGATGCAACATCTCTGTGGCGACTGGACCCTCGGGTGCTTCTGTCTTTTCACAAATGCCGGCTTTACCCGGCAATTGAATCAGAGGCTATTTTACTATGTAGAAGTGAAAGACTTACATGGGACTTCCGGTATCGGAATCGGATATCGCCGATATTTAGTGATATCGGCGATACCATTCCGATCCGATATTTTTGGATATCGGAAAGTATCGCTCAACTCTAATCGGCACTGAACTATCATCCTGCACAGTGCACAAAGTGTTATCAAGATGTGGAACTGTTAGTTTTCTATTGACCTTTAAAAAAGCATGAAAAGCTCTGTTGCAATAATGAACTATAACAGAGGAAATAGTGTTTATCACATATACATTAGACAGTTGTACACAGGAGAAAGTATTTTGGTGCTTTAGGTTGATGAAGCCAATGATGCCCCCCATCTCAAATCAAAAGAATGGCTCAGGGACTAAAGTAACAGGACGCCTAATGCACATCCCCCCTTCTGCTCTGATGGGTTGGGTAGCAAACTCTGATGACCACTTCCCCTAGAATTGTTACTTTTTTCACAAAAAAAATGTCTTCAAAAGTAGTAAATAAAAAGTGATGTACTTTAGGGATAAGACTTAAAGGGAACCTGTTAGCAGAATTGTGCTGAGTAACATACATACAATGTCAGGCCAGCGCCGTTATACCGATTAAAATGATACCTTGGTTGATGAAATCCATCTTGTGGTTGTTGTTTAATGTTTATGTTCAGATTTTAGGGTGGGCCTGGAGGGGGGTCTTTATGTGGTGCTCTGATTAGGTATTCATAATGCAGACTGTTGACAGGTCACTGATCCCTCACTGACCTGCCCCCTAGTTTCCATAATGAATACCTGTACATACTGAAGAAAAAAAACAAAAAACTTTCTGCAGGTAGGTGCCAGACGTGGCACCTGCGCTGCAGCATAATAGCATGTTTAGTGTCTTAGTAATCACTGTTCTTCATGTTATTGATCAAGTACAAAAAAATAAAATAATCAATTTTAAAATGGCGCTCTCTGGGCCTGCGCATACTCCCCTGTGTGTCCTTGCCCCGGCTGTCACTGTGTTGAATGTCGCAGCAGGAAGATGCAGGACGACTGCAAATATTCAGCAATTTTTTTTCAAAGTTCACCCATCTCAGGTACGCAGGACATGGCTCCCAAGTCAGGTGCCTACCCTGCCTACATCCCTCATCCTGGTCCGGGTTGTACAGTTTACAAGTGTGATCTATATTGGCAAGGGGCAAAAAGTTTGAAGCAGCCGTGTTATGATTTGGTAGCTGAGGAGAGCAAGCAAAAAAGGAAATACACCAGAGAGGTTGGAATCTATGGGATTGCAGTACCCTGACTAACCACCACAACTAAAGGCAGCCGTGGAGCGTACCTACGTTGGTCCTAGACGCCTCGTCACAGCCTGAGAAGCTAACTACACCTAAAGACAAAAAGAGGAAAACTATCTGCCCCGGAGCAGATCCCCAAAGAACATAGAAAGCCCCCAAACATGTAATGGCGGTTAGACAAGAGAAAATACAGACACAGACAGAAAATAGTATGAGCAAACGTTGGGCCCAAACTTCCTAAATAGAAAAGGATAGGAAGGACACTTACTGCAATCCCAAAAAACCCTGAAAAGTACCAACTCTACTAATTACAAAAACACCTGAGATCACACGACCTCTACCACCTAAATTAGTTCTCTGGTGTAACAAAAACTAAACAGCAGCCACTGAAAAAACTGGAAAAGGCAAATGAACAAACAACAGTGGCTGAACTAAACTGAGAGGAGCACAAGCCCCCGGAGGGGACCCGGCAGACTCCCACAGAAGTGCAGGACAAAATGCAAAAAGCAAGCACAAAAAACTAAAAGAAGAAAATGTCTTATCTGTTAGCAGAAGATGCAGGCACGAAACAGCAAGCTACAAAGTGAACAGGAATCAAAGATGAAACCAGAACAATTGATCACCGGCAACCCTGATGGGAGGGAACCTCCCTTATATAAGACCAGTCAGTAACACCTGATCGCCAATCTTCACAATCTTCATTGGATAGTTCAGTACTGTTTGTAACCACCAGAGGGAGCTTCTGTTCAGAATTCATTTATAGCACATTCACAACACAGCTGTTTATGAATGTGCCACATATTATAATGCTTCAATGGCTTGTACATATGTACAGCGTAGATGCCTCCAGTACAGGCATTAGAGAGACAGGTTTTCCTTTTTGATCTGCATACTTTATCCTATGGAGCAAAGCTCATAGGAAATCCATTAGAACTGTGTCTCTTCTATTAGATATAGAATTTCTAAGAGCAACACCAAAGATATCTCACCCAGCTAGCCAGTGTCCTGCTTTGCTCTGATGAGTAATAAGAGCTCTGAAGCAGCAGTTTACAGATGGTGTCTTTACCTTGCAGAGGAGACTGTTGTGCACGGACATGGCTAAGTCTGGTAGATGACACAGCACATAAATAAGATTGGATGGAAAAAAGAGTAGGGAGCAGAGGATGGGACACCTCCTGACACCAACCTGTGCCTGTCCCAAAGCTTCCCTTACGCCCTATGTGGGTCCTTCCCTCCGCCACCTTCACATGCCTAGTCCCTGACTGTCACCACTATGTACCCTGGCTAGGGAACTTGCTGACAAGGACCCTAGTATCACCAATGCAGATGGTAAGACACGGGAAGAGACGAACAGGGTATAGACAATAATTAAACTACTCAACTTAGGCTCTGCTTCTAATCTCCACAGCAGCAGAGTATACAGAACCAGAAAAGGAGAGCTCCACACACCTAGCCGGTCTGCATAGAACAAAAACTCTATAACTGACGATCAGCTGATGGGTCATGTGACTATTTAAAGGGAGATGGAAGTGGTTGCAAACCAACATCAGCTGATCAGCCTAAAAGACAACTTCCAGCAAGAGACAACTCTTGCTGGACCAAAAGGAAAAAACATTTAAATTTCAGCAGACCCAGAGCTGTCACGAATTTCAAACTGTAATACAGAGGATATCCACCATTTTATTCCATTTGTGATAACATTGCTGGTAAAAAACTATGTTGCACCTGTTTGCAGCCAACAATTATCTAAGATTTTCACACTTGCATTAGTTAGCTACCTTTATAAGGGTATGTGCACATGTTGCGGATTTGTTGCAGATCCGCAAGTGTTTGAGCATCTAATGTTATTCAATGGGAAAAAAAAATGCTATGCACATGCTGCGGAAAATTCAGCACGGAATGTACAGCGGTTTATTTTCCGCAGCATGTCAATTCTTTTTGCGGATCCTCTGCATTCTTACACCCATTGAATTAATGAAATCCACAGGGGTAAAAACGCATGCCAGTCCACAATAAAAAGTACAAAATCCGCACAAAATCCGCAAAAAAGCGCAGATTTTTTTATGCGTTTTCTGCCAAAAGAGGCAGAATCCGCTCAGGAAATTCCTGAGCCCAATCCACAACGTGTGCACATACCCTAAGACCGGATAGCAAGCTGGTTCAACACATGTTTATAAACTGTTCAGTGATTTGTCACATGTAATTCTGTGTTACCTGTATACATGTACTGATTCCTGGTTATTTGATTTCTTCTAATTTCACCAAATACATTTACTAATGTTCAATAAAAAAAGCATAGGCTTCAGGAAACTGCCTTCTTATTGGACTAAAGTAGACCGGTCTAACCGCATGTCACACTACGCACACGCGTCAGGGCACCGTGTAGGGAGGGCAGAATAACAATAAAATGTAAAGCTATAAAAAGTTAGGGACCCACTGATAGGTCATCATGACGTGTTAGTGGGCTTAACAGAGTATGATCAGAAAATTAAACTAGAAACCTCATGCTCAGTTTTGTAAATTTTTGCCTGGCAGCATTAGATCAATATATGATTTTTGGATTTGCGGTCCATGTTTTTTTTTTTCTTTTACAGCATTGGCATATTGCACAGTCTGTCCTCTTTTTTAACTTGGATCAGCACTCCTCCTATTTGGCACAGGTGTTTTTATTTAGCAGGAGACTGCATGAGGGGTTCTGCCTATTTTTGTTCTCAATACACAGCCATGGCCACGTTCACACCTTGAATATTTGGTCAGTATTTTACATAAGCATTTGTCAGCCAAAACCAGGAGTGGGTGAAAAATACAGAAGTGGTGACGTGTTTCTATTATACTTTTTTGACTGACCGTTCCACTCCTGGTTTTGGCTTACAAATACTGAGTTAAAGGGAATCTGTCACCCTGAATTGGCGGGATATTTAAATGATGGCAGTCAGGTCAGATGGGCGGTGTTTTGGGTACTTGCCTTAACATGTTGTTCGCCGCTGTCTCCATTATTTCTGGGAATTGTAGTCGTTGCCCTCCATATAACGCGCCTGCGCATTGCAATCTGCGGGCAAAGCATACTGCGCGTGTGCAATTCAAGATTGCTATGCGCAGGCGCGTTATATGGAGGGCAACGACTACAATCCCGCCAATCCCGCCAATTTAGGGTGACAGATTCCCTTTAAAAAACTGACCAAAAACTGAATGTGTGAACGCGGCCTCTAAGTGTGTGGAAGGTGAGTTTTTGCTCCTTTCACTTGTGTTGAAGCTGTGTGGTGACCATTGTTGCTGTAGTGTTGTGTATGAGGGATGGTGTGACCTGGAGTCATGGGTACTCAGCCTTGCAGCATGGTTGCTGGGAGGCACCAAGTCGTTAGCGCTGCTGGTGCTCCGACATTGGTTGGTGGTAAGTGCATAGCTCCACACCTTTAAGACTATAAAGGTTTGCCATAACATAGCTGTGGGCTTCATACATTATGATCAGAATGTTAAGCTCATGTTTAGCTTTGTAAATTTTTGTCTGGCGGCATTAGATCAACATATGATTTTTGGATGCATGGTCCAGGTCCTTTTCTACAGCATTGGCACAATAAAATGTACTACTCAGTAGTCCACTACACAAGGGCACTGGTCAGTAACAAGGTCCTCATTAATGCCATGTATGCAAAAGAACCTCAAGATAATGTGAATAATCCTTATAAATATGCAGCTATATGGCAATGAATAGTCCCAATTCCTGTTTTCTTTTACATGGGCTTCTTGGAGCCCTAGTAGGTAGCATTGTTAATCCACTTCTTTATACCTTTACTTTGTGCTATCTTTCACAAATCTGGAATGAGGTTTTTCAAGCACACTTATGACAAACTCTTCTGGTGTCAAAATGCATGGTATTATGGAAACTGGCCAAAAGCCCCATAGTTTTATGAACTGATTTTTAATTTATGAAGAGTTGGCAACCTAACTTAGAGCAGTATGGCACGTGTAGTGCAAATAGCAGTGTATTTTACCTGTTGACTGTATGGCAGTCGGTTATCCTTAGCATTCTGTCACGGAATTCATAGTTACACCTATGAGCAATACTGTTTGGAGCAGACATGCTATAAAATAGAAGGCTAAAGCTGCATACAGCACATAATGACATTAACCTCTTGAAATATATACCGTATTTTTTTGATTATAAAATGAACTTTTATCCCCAAAAAATTATAATCCAAATGTAACTTACTGGCTGCAGTTGAGCAGGGTCACAGGATGTAGGGTCGTTGCAGGAGTCTAGTGGTGGCAAGAGTGGGATGATGATGTGGGCTTGATGCTGGGAGGAGGGGGTGTCCCAGCGGTGCGAGGCTGTGGACTCTGGGCTTTCATAAAATGTCGGCAGTGAACGGAGTTCCCTTCACATTAATTTCCCTGCGGCAGGCTTTGGGAAAATGGTCGCCTCCAGCGGAGCATGTAGAGATTGAGATCTTGGGAGCTGAGATATTGGGAGACCAAATCTCAGGTCCCAAGATGTCAAGCTGCGCATGCGCCACCTCGAGCGGCCATCTTTCAAAAACCCACTGCAGGGAAATAAATGTGAAGGGAACTCCTCTTACCACCAACATTTTATGAAAGCCCAGGACTTGCAGCCTCGCATCGGTGGGACACCTCCTCCCAGTATGGTGCCTACAGCATCGCTCCACTTCTACCGTCGCCAGCCTCCTGCAGCAGCGATCATGTCTCCTGTGACCCACTGCTGCTATCCCCCCATCGGTTAACCTACCGTAAAATCGGACTATAAAATTCACCACCATTTTATTTAAAAAAATGTTTTCCTATTTTCCTCCTCAAAATTTTGGGTGCGTCTTCTAGTCCCCAAAATATGATAAGTGCACTTATATTTGCATTAGTGGCACAGGATTAACACCATATTACATAGTTCTATTGCAGAGAAGCCTGATTAAAGCTTTTGGTATGCAATGAGGGATAGTGAAAAATAGTGGTAGAAGAAACAGGAAAAAAACATTTATAAGGCTGGCACATATAGGGCCTGATTCACCAACACTTTTATGCCAATATTCTGGCATAACAAGCATTACAACGTTGAGACATTTTGGTGTAACGAAAGGATACACTAAAATTATGTGACTTTTGGCGTTTCCACATCATTTTTGGCCTGCTCTACCAAGGAGGTGGAGCTGGTGCGGGACAGAGAAGTTGCAGCCGCCACTCATCAAATTAATGACTAGTGGCATCGTTCATAGAATCATAGAATGTTAGCGTTGGAAGGGACCTTCGGGGGACATCGTGTCCAATCCCCTGCTCAATGCAGGATTCACTAAACCATATCAGACTGATGTCTGCCCAGCCTCTGTTCGCTACACCACAAATCTTACTCCAGCAGGAACTGAACTAGAATTTGTGGTGAGGTGCATACAGATCTGTAATCCACTTATCCAATGATTCTGATCCACAAAGAGGCATACACCTCTTCATGGATCAGGAGCGTCAGACTCCAGTACATATCATCAAGTCCAGCATGAACAACGCCGATCTTGATGAATGGGGCACATAGTTTCTTAAAATACAATCTGTCAATTAGAGTGGAGGCTAAGAAAACAGATAAGGGAGGAAATTCACCTCCTAGACTCCAGGAAATTTTGGCAAGTCTACCATGTGGAGCACTATCTTCCACAGGGCATTATTGAACAAATTTTTTGGGGGGTTAGAAATCAGAATGCTGTCATCTCCTTAGCCCTTGTGTTTATTCACACATTTAGCATGTAGAATGGGGTATAGATGGAAGTGTGGACAGTTTCAAAAGGGTTTGTGCAACACAATTCTTTAACTCCAGCAAACATCTAACAGAGTTTTCTACTCACATCATTATTTCAACTTAGTGATTTTTTATTTCTACTTTTGCTTTAAAATATACTCCGTGCACTAGTGAAGTTCAGAATTAATTATTATGGTTATGGATGCAATGTATGAGTAACTCTTACTTTCTTAGTAGCTTCTGATAATATGCATCTCACTCATTGGCACCAGAAGACATTATTATATCAAATTTGGATGCAAATCCCTGTTATCCTTAGGGTGAGATATTATCTTTTTTAAACTTCTCCTCTTTTCGCAGAAAGAAAAAAAAAACAAATCAGACTGAAGTCTTCATTTAAAGATATTATCAAATCATTAAAATCAAGTGTAGTAGTGTCAATTTGTGCCTTGGAAAGGGCAGACATACTTAAAAAAAATCTAGTTGAAATATTGAAAAGGTTGGATGACGCTAGACATGATTTTTAAATGATGACTTTTAATTCAGTCAACAAAACAGTTTTTACATTCAAGTATAGTTTAGTGATTAACATATTTAAAAGGGTTATTCACATCTATTTTTTTTCTAAATTGGGTCTCAGAGCAGTCAGTAAAAAATGAAAATGGAAACTCACCTAACTATCCTTCAATTATCTTCTCTTGGTACTATATGAATTATCAACCGGTTAGAGACCTTTCACTTCTGGTGGGCAAGTGCTTGTGACAGCCAAATGGTAAACAATGTCAAGACCACCGAGTGACCTGGATATCACCAAAGGAGGATCAACAGAAGGATAATTTCATTTTTAAAATTTACAGCATGATGGGATCTAATTGAAAAAAAAGGCAACCGTTGCATACATTTAGTTACCATACATTTTTTTAAATCTGCTGCTTTTTATGCCAAACACTAGAAGTCCCAGAGAGGGGTCATCTAACATTTCTACCTTTGGAACCCAGAGACTGGTCGAATGACCTGAAGGATTTTAGCTAACATCCTATAATTACCATCTTTTGTTCTGTAATTAAGGCCATTACTGTCGCACCACAGGAGGTTGTTGTTTCCATTGAGTTTAGCCATTTAGGGCCCCGTCTCAGATAGCGAGATCACTAGCGAGATCGCTGCTAAACAGCGATCTCAGCAGCAATCTCGCTATGTCTGACACGTACCAGCGATCAGGCCCCTGCTGTGAATCGCTGGTCGCGTCAGAAATGCCAGGACTTTTTTTGATCGCTGGTCTCCCGCTGGCCAGCACGCATCGCTGCATGTGACAGGCAGGAGACCAGCGATCTACTGGTAACCAAGGTACACATCGGGTTTCCAGGTGCGGGGCTGTGCCTGGAAACCCGACATGTACATTGGATACCAGCGCGCTGCTGCAGGGGAGCTGGTAACCAAGGTACACATCGGGTTTCCAGGCACTGCGCAGCGCCTGGAAGCCCGACGTGTATCTTGGTTACCAGCTCCCTGCATCAGCGCGCTGGTGTCCAACATACACTGCGGGTAACTAGGCGACGTTACCCGCAGTGTTGCTGTCCTGATCCCTGCCTGAGCTGCCTGTTTGGCAGCTCAGCAGCGATCATGTAGCGACACACCAGCGATCCTGATCGTTGTCGGGATCGCTGGTGTGTCGCTATGTGAGACAGGGCCCTTCGTTTCTAGTTAGTTCTATTTAGTTTATTGTATTTGGTCATTTGACCCTCTTTCGGGACTTCAGGGGGAGCTCGAAATTTCTGGGACTTCTAGTGTTAACAGAGACAAGCGGATCAGACAAAATCCAAATTTGCCTGTTTGCATGGCTTTGGCCAGTAAATGTAATGTTCCTTATTATGCTATGGGGTCTCTGCAGGTATTCAAAATACCTTATACTCTTCTTACCGCTCACCTCTCCGACCCCTGCGCTCCTCATTATCACCTGTCTGGTCCTCGTTGCCTCTTCTAATCTTTGAGCTCATGGACAGGTGACGTGAGTAGAGGGACCATAGATGTGAGCAGTGAGGTGACTATAAGTGTGTTTTTTTTATTTTTAACCTTTTGATGGCCCTTTACAGTTCAGAAAAATAGCAAACAGCAGTTGCCAAATTGCTGAACACAGGGTGAGGCAAGCTTCAAAAAAAAATCCGCATTTGGGTAAACATGAGTTTTTGTAAGATTTGTGTAGAATTCAATTACACTCAAATTTATTCACTCATTTCTATTTAATTCTAGAACAGTTTTAAATTTGAATTTGTTGGCTTCCCCCTTTCCTCCGTCTTACTGGTGGATTAACACTTTCTATACCTTATAGTCGAAAAGAGGATTTATGATGACCTTTATGCATCATAGTGAAATGATTGGAGACCATTATGGCTATTGGTACTGTACCTACATCAGGAACATGTCCTCTGATTCTGATTTTTATTGGACCCATCAAGCACCCAATATATTGATAATGACAAGTCAGGCATGAAATCTCACACACAACAAATGTAGAATTATATTTGACGACAGATGATAGAACCTTTTGAAAATCAAATTTCCTGGCTTTGACACATTTTACCCAAAAATGTGATTCATGGCAAATCCCAATACTGCAAAGCCTCTAACTGACCTGAAATTACCGTAGGTAACGAAATGGGTATGTCCAAAAAATATCCCCTGTCAATATGATGTCTTACATGAGAAATAGTAGTAACCCAAAATAGAATAAGGTAATATCTGAGAATCAAAAGTACAGTGTCTGAATTCCTAGCAAGTGATACAATACAAATATAATTAATATATAATATATATATTTAAAACTAATGGGGAACAGTTATATTATACCATGATATAATTAAGAATGACACCACATAGACAGCAAGATAAAATGGATGAGTAACATCAATGTCAGTCATAATGACAGGTCAAATTTACTAAATCAAGTGTATTGCCAGTGATACAAGTGTACAAATCACATGATGTACTATGCTGAAACCAACATATATTAGAACTAGGACATACCACATCCCCCTCATACCACTTTGTTTCGCTACAGCTTCATCAGGGAGTGTGCCTGTGTCTTGGATAATGTAATATCTCCTTTCACATCCACCTGATGCTACTTTTCCTCTTTCTCCACATCCTGCTGCATGTAACATGGACCTTGATGGTCCCTAACAGCCCAAGGTAGAGATGAACATGTACAAGTTGCAGTTCTTTCATCGTCATATTGCATTCTGGAAAATGTTTTTTTACAAAATAAATATGAGGGGGCTGACATTATTAATGCCACAGTTATGCCTACTTAGAGACTTAGTATTTCCAGAAGTGCTTTAGTAGGCAACATGGGTCCCTCATCAGATGCCAATGGCCGATTTCAAAGCAACCGAGATTAATTTGGTTGCTGCATGATAAAGTTAGTCACTTCTGTATGCTGCAAATACAAATGGTCCAACATTTATAGCATTTAGAGATGGGCAGACCCCTGGAAGCTCGGGTCTGGCGGGTTTGGCCGAACAGTTACAAAAACCCGGACCCAATTCACTTGAATGGGGGGCCGAACATCCAGTGTTTGCCATGCTGTCATGTGCATGACAGCGCGTCAAACACCGCTTCTGATCGGCGGTGAAATCATCCCTGCCGGTCAGAGAGCCCCGGTTCCCACGCTGTCAAAAGACAGCATGAGCACTCAGCTGTGATCAGAGGTATAAAGTTTACCTCTGGTCACTGGTGTCAGCTGATGGGACTACTGATCCCATCATCCGACACCTGCTGCCACTAATTACAGTGAGAGCAGGAGCAGCGGATGGGAGTATTCATCAGCCCCTCCTGCTGTAAATAAATAATTAAAAAACAACTGCTGTGGGTTCCCCTGTATTTTTCCTAACCAGCCAGGTAAAACTCACAGCTGGGTGCTGCAACCCCAGCTGTTAGCTTCAGCAAGGCTAGTTATCAAGAATAGAGGGGTCTCCAAGCTGTTTTTTTTATTATTTAAATAAGTTAAAAAACAGCATGTGTTCCCCCTCATTTTTGACAACCAGTCTTGCTAAAGTTCAGAGCTGGGGGCTGGTATTCTCAGGCTGGTAAGTGGCCATGGATATTGGCCCCTCCAAGCCTAAAAATAGCAGCCCGAAGCAGCCCAGAAAAGGCACATCTATTAGATGCACCAATTCTGGCTCTTTGCCCGGCTTTTCCCACTTGCCCTGTAGCGGTGGCAATGGGGTGATAGTTGGGGGGGTTGATGTTACCTTT
>JARQOD010000009.1:113065008-113441672 GCA_033576555.1 Oophaga sylvatica | reverse complement strand
GGGTAACCACTTTTGGGGTCATGGCAAGTTTGGAAGGGAAGAGTGCCGCTGACTTTTTTCAACGCAAAATTTTGGCTGGACGCCTGCGTTTTTTGGAAGCTCCTAAACTGCCTAAACAGGAAACCCCCAAAAATGACCCCTTTTGGAAACAAACCCCCTAAAGGAACTTACTAATTTGGGGGAAATTTTTAACCCCGGGTTTTTTCACAAAAGTTTAAACAAAAGCCGTAAAAAAAAAAAACCCTTTTTTTTTTTTTACAAAAATTTTTTTTTTCCGCCCCCAATATTTATTTTCACAAGGGTAACAGAAGAAATTAAAACCCAAAATTTTTTGTCCAATTTGTCCGAGTACCTGAACCCAAATGTGGGGGAAAACACTGTATGGGCCACTCGGGCCGAAGGGAAGTAGGGGCTTTTGGATTGCAGATTTTTGATGGAATGGTCTGGGGGCTCTTCCAAATTTTGGAGAGCCCCGATGCCCAAAACATGGAAACCCCCCCAATACCCCTTTTTTGGCAAATAGACCCCACAAGGACTTATCTTAGATTTGGGTGGTGACACTTAAACCCCCAAGTCTTCACAAAATTTCAAAACACCTAAAAAAAAAAATCTTTTTTTTTTTAAAAAAAATGTTTTTTTTTTCGGCCCCCAAAATTTTATTTTCAAAAGGGGAAACCGGGAAAAAATTGGACCCCAAAATTTTGCCCAAATTTTGGGTCCTGAGTAGCTGATACCCAAATTGGGAAAAAACACTGTATGGGCGACGCAGGGCTGGGAAGGGAATATGACTTTTTGGTTTGCAACTTTGTTTGAATGGCTGGGGCGTCAGTCGCATTTGGAGAGCCCCTGATGCGCCAAAACAGGGGAAAACCCCCCACAATGCCCCCTTTTTGGAAAAAAATAGACCCCACAAGGCTTTCAGATGTTGGGGGAGCACTTTAAACCCCCGAAGTGCTTCACAGAAGTTTATAAGCACACCGAAAAAAAAAAACCCTTTTTTTTTTTAAAAAATTTAATTTTTTTCCCCAAAATTTTATTTTTTACAAGGTAACGGAGAAAGGGACCCCAAAAGTGTTGCCAATTTGTCCTAGTACGCTGTACCAATATTGGGAGAAAACTACTGTAGGGTACACTTGGGGGGCCGGGAAGGGAAGTAGTGACTTTTTGACAGACTTTGGGGAATGGTGGGGGGGGGAAAAAGCGTTTTGGAGGCCCCTAGCCCCAAAACGTGGAAATCCCAACAAGTGACCCCATTTTAAAAAATAGCCCCCAAAAGGGAAACTTATCTAGGGTGGTGAGCGCTATGAAGGGCCCCAAGTGTTTTCACAGAATTTAAATGTACAGCCAAAAAAACAAAAAAAATTTTTTTTTGTACAAAAATGATATTTTCGCCCCCATTTTTTTTTTTCCCAAGGGTACAGAAAAAAAGGGACAAATTCACAATAACTCTTGGGGGTCCAGAGACGCTAAATACCCCATATGGGGGGATAAACACTGTTTTGGGACGCAGGGCAGAGCTAGAAGTAAGGGAGCCCCTTTTTGACTTTTTCAACGCAAATTGGCTGGAATTGAATCAGCCCCCATGTCCATTGGAGACCCCTGAGGGTTCTAAACAGGGAAAACCCCCCCAATTCTAACCCAACCCAAACCCCAAACCCCCAACCCTACCCCAACCCAAACCCCAAACCCAAACCAATTTTTTTTCCAACTTTAGGCCAACCCTAACCCCAAACTTTAGCCGCAACCCCCCCTAACCCTAATGGAAAATGGAAATAAAACTTTTTTTAATTTTAAAAATTTTCCCTAACTAAGGGGGTGATAAAGGGGGGGTTTTTGATTTACTTTTATAGCGGGTTTTATGATGCACTGTCACGCTAAAAGACGTTTTTTATTGCAAAAATAGTTTTTGCATCCCACATTTTGAGAGCAAAATTTTTTTTGCATTTTTTGGGCCCACAGAGTCTTGGGGGCTTATTTTTTGCGGACGGTTTTGACGTTTTTATTGAAATTTTTTTTGACCCGTGACTTTTTGAACGCTTTTTATTTCGATTTTTGGGATTTAAAAAGAACAAAAATCAGCAATTCAGAATTTTCTTTTGGGGGAGGCGTTTTTAGTTCCGCTGTGGTAAAATTGAAAAAGCATTTTTTTTCTTCGGGTCAGAAACTTTAATGGCGAAAACCTCATTTTTTCTTTTTTTTTATGTTTTGGGCTTTTATAAAATAAAAAAAAATTTTATATAAAAATAATTTTTTTTGCATCGCTTTATTCGCAGCTATAACTTTTTATTTTTTTCGCTATGATTGCTTTGACCTTTTTTGGGGGACAAGAGACGTTTTCAGGGGACCGGTTTTTTTAAAATGGGGTCTTTTGATCGCGGTTACCCATTTTTTTGTTCGGGGTATGAGATAAACTTTATTTTTTGCTTTTTTTTTTTTTTTTTTTTAAAGGGTTTTTCACTAAAGGGTTTAACTGGGGGGACAATTTTATAGGGGGGGTGTTAGGGACGGGGCGATACCAAATTTGTGTACTTTATTGTTTTTTTTTTTATTTACGGGAAAAAATGAATTATTGGGGGAAATTTTTTTTTTTTTTTTTTAATTTATTTGATTTTTTTTTAAACATTTTTTATTTTATTTTTTTAATTTTTTTTACTTTGTCCCAGGGGGAAATCACGTATTTTTTAAATCGCGGGGTGTGGCAGGTGCACACACCTGCCCAACACCACGATGCCAGCATGAACAGGCTTTCTCAGTGCCTGCTCTCCGGGGCACGAGGAGCCGCCCCCCCAGGCCCCCCCCCGGCCCATCTTGGATCCGGTCCGGAGGGAAAAGCCCTCGAAACGCGCCATCGCGCTGTCTGAGGGTCCGGGGGGGCCGCAGGGACCCCCACCCTGCGCATCCCCCCCCCCGTGCCCCCAGTAAAACCAAAAGGATCTTTTTTGATCGGGGGTGTGCAGGGGTTAAGTGCCGGGAGCGGGCCCCCCCTCCACAACCCGTTGGGGGCGTGATAATCAGCTGACACCCGGCGGGGATTTGCTGCGCTCCCCTCGGGGAAACTGATCGCCTAGACGCCCCTTTCCCCCGGATTAAGGGCCCCGGAATGGACGGTTTTTCCGAGGGTAAGGGAAAAAAATAAAAAACCCCCGGAAAAAATAAACCTTTTAAAGCTTTTTTATTTTTTTAGGATTGCAAATTTTTTTTCATTAAATTTTTTTTCCCCCAACCCCGGGATACGTTTTTTAAAATTTGTGGACCTCATTGGGCCCGGGAAACCCCCCCTTTCTGGGGCCCCTGTTTTTAACCCCCATGGGGTTCCCACCCTTAAAAAGGGTGTTTTTAAGGGGCCCCCATGGGGCAAGCTTTTTTTTTTGGGAAAATTTGTTGGGGTTCCCTGTGGTTTTTCCCGGGGGGCCCCCCCCCTTTTTTTAGGATTTGGGGGGTTTTTTAGAAACTTCAGGTTTCCGGGAGCTTTTTAAAGTTCCCCACCCAGGGGGCCCAAAAGCTTCAAAGAACCCCAAGCCCCCCCCCTCCTTTTTTTTTCCCCGCTTGAAAGAACACCTTTGGGAAATTTCCCCCCCTTTTTTTTTTCCCCTTTGGTTAACCCTACCTGAAAGTGCGGTTTTCCCCAAGGGGGGAAATTTTCCCGTGCCTCCTTGGCTTTCCCCCCCCGGTTTTTTTTTCCCTGCCCTTTTTCCCCACCCAACCTGAAGTCTGAACTTGGGTTTTCCCCCCCTTTCCTAAAACCCCGTTGCCGTTCCGGAGGTGTTTTGGGTTTTTGGGCCCCAAACCTGCCCCGACCTACCACCCCCTTTTCCGAGTTTAACGGCTTTTTTTCCCCCCTTTTTTGGGCTGATTCCCAATCGCCGTTTGGGGTTTTTAAGGTTTCCCGGGGTCATTACCGAACCCCTTCTTTTTTCACGTTACTCTGCTGTCTTTTGCATAACCCTTTGCTCCTTTCCCCCTAACCAGCTGGGATACTGTTGTCTGTTACCTTTGTGTGGATGCTGCTCAGTTCCCGGGCTCTGCTGCGAACCCGTACTTGCGTGAGTGGCTCCGCTGCTTTGCATGACCGCCCGCATGTGCGGTCCCTGACCGCTGTAAAAGCCGTCCGAGCTTGCAAGTCCTCTGCAGTGGTGCATGACTTACTACGTGTGTGGCAGCAGCCATTTGTTGGGTTCCCTCTGTGTTGAGCTTTCTGGCTCTGCATAGGGGCGCGGCCCACACCTGTCCTGCTTTTATATGGATTGGGTGTTTACTAGAATTACTGCTCCAGCCTATCGCTGTGAAGCAGCTCATATATAAAGTTCCCCAGCCCTAGTGGGCGTTGCCAGAGCTTCACATTGAATCCACATTGAATCCCTGAACCTAGCCGTATGTGTTGTGTGTTCAGCTCCTGCTCTGATTTGATCAGCTCTGGAGAGCTGATTCCCTGTTCCTGCTGTGTCTTGTTCCCTGATCCTGGATCTAACCCGGTACCTGAATGTCTGAACTGTGTCTTGTGTTTCCGCCTATGCTGGGGGCTGATTACCCAGATCGCCGTTCCTGGAGGCTGTATATCCAGGCCTGTTTTCCTGCTGTTCTAATTACCTGAACCCCTGATCCTGGATCACATCCTGTACCTGAATGTCTGAACTGTGTCTTGTGTTTCCGCCTATGCTGGGGGCTGATTACCCAGATCGCCGTTCCTGGAGGCTGTATATCCAGGCCTGTTTCCTGCTGTGTCTAATTACCTGAACCCCTGATCCTGGATCGCATCCTGTACCTGAATGTCTGAACTGTGTCTTGTTTTTTCCGCCTATGCTGGGTCTGATTACCCAGATCGCCGTTCCTGGAGGCTGTATATCCAGGCCTGTTCCTGCTGTGTCTAATTACCTGAACCCCTGATCTTGGATCGCATCCTGTACCTGACTGTCTGAACTGTGTTATGTTCCTGAAATCCTGCTGTGTCCAGAACCCTGTGCCAGTGACTGTGAATCCTTGCTATATAACCTGAGTTCATCTTGGAAGGAGGAGTCCGGTGTGTGCTGAGTTTCTGTTACTCTGTGCTCAGCTTCTGTGCAATCCCCGGCCGGCTCCCGTTGAGCCTGGCGGGGCTTGCACCAGACCGCTGGGGTTCCTTTTCAGGTCGCTGTCAGATGTCCGGATCCTATGCCTGATGACCATGGCCTGATGTCCGATGTCCGACGACCACTTCCAGATGTCCGGATCCTATCCTCCCTGCCTGATGTCCGGGTCCTGCCGATTGTTGCCAGATGTCCGGAGCCTGCTGATCGGTGTCAGATGTCTGGATCCTATGCCTGATGACCATGGCCTGATGTCCGATGTCCGACGACCACTTCCAGATGTCTGGATCTTATCCTCCCTACCTGATGTCCGGAGCCTGCTGATCGATACTAGGAGTCCGAGGACCGTGTCCTCCCTGATGACCACGGCCTGATATCCGATGTCCGATGACCACTTCCAGATGTCCGGATCCTATCCTTCCTGCCTGATGTCCGGATCCTGCCGATCGTTGCCAGATGTCCGGAGCCTGCTGATCGGTGCCAGATGTCCGGAGTCCGATCCCTGAGATCCAATCCGTGTTCCTGTCTGTGTTCCTGACTCCCTGAGATCCAGTCCGTGTTCCTGATGTTCCAGTCCGTGTTCCTGACTCCCTGAGATCCAATCCGTGTTCCTGACTCCCTGAGATCCAGTCCGTGTTCCTGATGTTCCAGTCCGTGTTCCTGACTCCCTGAGATCCAATCCATGTTCCTGTCTGTGTTCCTGACTCCCTGAGATCCAGTCCGTGTTCCTGATGTTCCAGTCCGTGTTCCTGACTCCCTGAGATCCAATCCGTGTTCCCGATGTCCTGTCCGTGTTCCAGTGTCCCTGAGATCCAGTCCGTGTTCCTGATGTTCCGATGTCCTGCCGGTTTCTCCTTGGTCTACCCTGTGATGACGTCTGTCCTGTGATGATGCTTCTCCTGCTGAGCCTGTGCTACGCCTGAGGCCTGAGAGAGAGGCCGTCCTAGTATGCCCGTGCCAGATGACCCTGGACTTCATCAACCCGTGATGACCCCGCCATCGTCTGACGTTCGTCCTGGGCCGGTGTCTGATGTTCTCCTGCTGAACCTGTGCTACGCCTGAGGCCTGAGAGTGAGGCCATACTAGTATGCCCGTGCCAGATGATCCTGGACTGCATCAACCCGTGATGACCCCGCCATCATCTGAAGTCTGTCTGAGGTCGGTGTCTGATGTTCTCCTGCTGAGCCTGTGCTCCCGCTGAGGCCTGAGAGAGAGGCCGCCCAAGTATGCCCGTGCCAGATAACCCTGGACTGCATCTACCCGTGATGTCCTCCAGCACTCGTCTGTGATCCTGAGTCGTGTACCTTCTCTGATGTGCGGAATCGGGAGCCCGGTCTTATGTTCTGTTTTTGTACTGTGTTTCTTTAAGTAAACTTTATGTTTCTTCTTACCTGAAGTTGTGCGGTGTTGTCTAGTCCTGCAGGTCGCCACCATGCCCACATGCTCAGCTGCCACGGATCCCGGTCGCTGCCCTTCCCTAGTCCGGGCAGGCCCGGGTCTCCCTCCGTGGTCCAGTGGGTCCACATTCTCTTATCATCTGGGATCCATGCCTCACGTCGCCGTGGACTGGCGCGTGGGAGCATTGGCTAGCTAGGCAAGCTATGCCATGTCCCGACGCCCCACAGCCGTGGGAAGCGTCACAAACTCCCAATCCAATCGAAGCCCCCGTTCTCTTGGAAAAAATAAAAAATAAAAAAACAACAATATACACATACCTGTCCGCCGCACAGTCAAGTCCCACGCCACAATCCATCTCAAGGGGATCGCCTCGGCTGTAAACCACTGTGGAACGAATGAGAAGCTGACGGCGGGAGCATCAGTGACTGGCGCTGACGTCACTGATGCTCCGCTCACTCACAGGTTGACCTGCAGTGAACTCTGCAGCGTGGGAAAATGAACAGGCATTTGCCGGAATTGGCGCATCTTACAGATGCTAATTTTCTGGGGTGGCTGGGGCCAGTTGTTTTGAGCCAGAGGGGGGCAATATCAATGGTCCCTTTCTAGGCTTTTAATATCTGCCCTCAGTCACTGGCTTTCCCTCTCTGGCAGAGAAAATTGCACGGGAGCCCACGCAATTTTTTTCCATGAATAAATACTTTAATTTAACACCTACATCTCCAAATTTTTACACACATACACTAATAACATTAGTATTCAGGGACATATAGAAATCGAAATGATATGCAATGGTTTACTGTATGTAAACCATGTGTCATATCCTGTCGGGTTCTGCAATGATTTTACAGAAGCCGACTATTAAATTATCACCTATTCTGCTATATACTGTATATCTCTATGAAATATAAATATATATATGTGTGTTAATGACATATACAGTGCCTACAAGTAGTATTCAACCCCCTGCAGATTTAGCTGGTTGACACATGCGGAATTAACTTGGCATTGTGACATTTGTACTGTAGATCAGCCTGGAAGGGAAGTGGGAAATGCACTGCAGCAAAAATTTTTGTTTTAATTTTTTTTTTTTTTTAAAACGCTAAAAGTTAATTCAGAGTGTCATTTATTATTCAACCCCTCAAACCACAAGAATTCTGTTTGGTCCCCCTAAAATATTAAAAAGTAGTTCAGGCACCAAGAATAAAGAGCTTCACATGTGTGGATTAATGATCTCTTTTGCCAGCCTTTTCTGACTATTTAAGACCCTCCCCAAACTTGTGAACAGCACTCATACATGGTCAACATGAGAAAGACAAAGGAGCATTCCAAGGCCATCAGAGACAAGATCGTGGAGGGTCACAAGGCTGGCAAGGGGTACAAAACCCTTTCCAAGGAGTTGGCCCTACCTGTCTCCACTGTTGGGAGCATCATCCGTAAGTGGAAGGCTTATGGAACTACTGTTAGCCTTCCACGGCCTGGACAGCCTTTGAAAGTTTCCTCCCGTGCCGAGGCCAGGCTTGTCCGAAGAGTCAAGGCTAACCCAAGGACAACAAGGAAGGAGCTCCGGGAAGATCTCATGGCATTGGGGACATTGGTTTCAGTCAATACCATAAGTAACGTACTCCACCGCAATGGTCTCCGTTCCAGACGAGCCCGTAAGGTACCTTTACTTTCAAAGCGTCATGTCAAGGCTCGTCTACAGTTTGCTCATGATCACTTGGAGGACTCTGAGACAGACTGGTTCAAGGTTCTATGGTCTGATGAGACCAAGATCGAGATCTTTGGTGCCAACCACACACGTGACGTTTGGAGACTGGATGGCACTGCATACGACCCCAAGAATACCATCCCTACAGTCAAGCATGGTGGTGGCAGCATCATGCTGTGGGGCTGTTTCTCAGCCAAGGGGCCTGGCCATCTGGTCCGCATCCATGGGAGGATGGATAGCACGGCCTACCTGGAGATTTTGGCCAAGAACCTCTGCTCCTCCATCAAGGATCTTAAGATGGGTCGTTATTTCATCTTCCAACAAGACAACGACCCAAAGCACACAGCCAAGAAACCAAGGCCTGGTTCAAGAGGGAAAAAGTCAAGGTGTTGGAGTGGCCTAGTCAGTCTCCTGACCTTAACCCAATTGAAAACTTGTGGAAGGAGCTCAAGATTAAAGTCCACATGAGACACCCAAAGAACCTAGATAACTTGGAGAAGATCTGCATGGAGGAGTGGGCCAAGATAACTCCACAGACCTGTGCCGGCCTGATCAGGTCTTATAAAAGACGATTATTAGCTGTAATTGCAAACAAGGGTTATTCCACGAAATATTAAACATAGGGGTTGTATAATAATTGACCCACACTTTTATGTTTAAAATTTATTAAAATTCAACTGAGCAACATAACTTTTTGTTTTGTAAGATTTATGCTTCTGTTAATAAATCCTACTCTCGTTTGCAGTTTGAAGGCTCTAACTTATTTGCATCTTATCAAACCAGCTAAATCTGCAGGGGTTGAATACTACTTGTAGGCACTGTATATATAGAGTATATTACACACCTATTCTATGTGTATATATCTATTCTATCTTTTATATTTTAACATGTCCGTGTGATTTTACTATATAGCCGCATATGAATTGCCGGCTTTTGAAAGGACACCAGTGCATAAAAATCGCACAGCACTCGCATGGTACGATTGCTGTGTGAGTGCTGTGCGATTTTTTTTTTTATCGCACCCATTGACTTCTATTGCGGGTTTCCGATCCGATGAGATCCGATTTGCGATTACAATAGCAGCAGGCTGAGATTTTTTTTCCAGCCCGATCTTGATCCAATCCGAGCAGGAAAAAAAATGCAGATGAAGACACCATCATAGATTAACATTGGTCCGAATTCAATCCGATTTTTTATCGGATTGAATTTGTCTGATTTCATCGCAAGTGAGCATGAACCCTAAAACAAATAACACCGCACTGGTAAGTCATGGCACAAAAAACTGAAATTTGAATAGAAGCATAATGTCAGTCAATGGATTGTGCAGTGTTAGGCCTCTTTCACACATCCGTTTTTTGCAATCAGGCACAATCCGGCGAATTGTTTAAAAGACGGATCCGGTGGAGATTGTAAAAAACTGATGTGCCGGATCCGTTTTTTAGCTGGATCCGTCCTGACCTTTTTTGCCCGGAAAATGAGGTAGTAGTAGTAGTAGTAGTAGTAGTAGTAGTCGTCCTTGATTTCCAGAATCCGGATCAGTCTTTTGCCGGATTGCACAAAAGACTGATCCGGTACCATAGACTTGTATTGTTTCTGGACGCCTGATGCGCCGCTTCAGGCGCTGTCAGGCGTTTCTGGCACAAAAAAAAAGTTACATGATGCGTTCTGTACGGCCACCAGAATTAAAATCTATGACGGATCCGGCAGAAAACAGACTAAACGCAATGACATGCGGCGCGATCCGGCGCTAATAATAGTCAATGACAAAAAACGCATACGGCGGTTTAAAAAACCGGATCCATTTTGTTAAAAAGCGCCAGATCGCGCCTGACGGCAAAAAACGGATGTGTGAAAGAGGCCTTAGTCTGTCTTAACCCCTTAATTACCAGAGCTTTTTTCAGTTTTGCATTTTCGTTTTTCGCTCCCCTCCTTTTAACAATCCTCAAAAAAAGGAAGAATAGGAAGCATTTAACGAAAAAAAATTGTGGATTGAATTTGTCATCCATAGAGTATTACCGTATATACTCGTGTATAAGCCGAGATTTTCAGCACCTTTTTTTGTGCTGAAAATGCCCCCTCGGCTTATACACGAGTCATAGGACAGAAACCAGCGGGGGAGGGGATGCGGTGGCAGGAGCCGGTGGCTGGGACATCATACTCACCCTCCGCGTGCCATCGCTGAACGTCCCTGCAATCCTGCGTTCTCCCCGGCTTCCTGCAACTCTTCAGCGCTGAGCGGTGACGTAATACCCGCTCATTAAGGTCATGTAATATGGACGCGACGCCACTCCCATGGGCGTGGCCTCCATATTCATGTCCTTAATGAGCGGTATTACGTCACCGCTCAGCGCTGGAGAGCTGCAGGAAGCAGGGGAGAACGCAGGATTGCCGGCCGGGACGTTCAGCGATGGCACGGGGAGGGTGAGTATGATGGAGGAGGATGGGGGGAGCATGGAGGAGGACAAGGAGCACGGAGCAGGACGGGGGGGGAGGACGGAGAGCACGGAGCAGAGCGGGGGGAGGACGGAGAGCACGGAGCAGAACGGCGAGGACGGAGAGCACGGAGCAGGACGGGGGGAGGATGGAGAGCACGGAGCTGTATGGGGGGAGGACGGAGAGCACGGAGCAGAACGGAGGGAAAATGGAGAGCACGGAGCAGAACGGGGGGAGGACGGAGAGCACGGAGCAGGACGGGGGGAGGACAGAGAGTACAGAGCAGAACGGGGGGAGGACGGAGAGCACGGAACAGAACGGGGGCAGGACGGAGAGCACGGAGCAGGATGGGGGTGGGCACAGAGGAGAATGGGGGAGTGCAGAGCTGGATGGGGGAGCACGGAGCAGGACGGGGGAGGATGGAAAGCACGGAGCAGGACAGGATAATGGAGCAGGAGGAGGGGAGCACAGAGGAGAATGGGGGAGTGCAGAGCTGGATGGGGGAGCATGGAGCAGGACGGGGAGGATGGAAAGCACGGAGCAGGACAGGATAATGGAGCAGAACGGGGGGAGGATGGAGAGCACGGAGCAGAACGGGGGAGGACGGAGAGCACGGAGCAGAACGGGGGGAGGACGGAGAGCACGGAGCAGAACGGCGAGGACGGAGAGCACAGAGCAGGACGGGGGGAGTGTTGTGGATGGGTTTGGGATGGGTTCTGGGCGGGGGCTCCCTCTGGTGGTTACAAGCGGTACTAGTGAGGATTGTGGGGACTGGGAATCAGGTGTTACTGATTGGTCTTTTATGGGGGAGTCATTTTCCCATCAGGGTTGCCGGTGATAAATTGTTCTGGTCTGAATCCTTCTTTCCAGTTTCCCTTGTAGCCTGCTGTGTCGTGTCTGCATCTCCTGCTATCAGATAAGACAATTTCTTATTTTGTGTTTTTGCTATATTTTTGCATTTTGTCCTGCACTTCTGTGGGGGCCTTCAGGGTCCCCTCTGGGGGCTTTTGCCCTCTCAGTTTGTTCAGCCACTGTGTTTTGTACTTTTGCTTTTTCCAGTTTTTTTTCAGTGGCTGCTGTTTTGTTTTTGTTACACCAGAGAACTAATTTAGGTGGTAGAGGTCGTGTGATCTCAGGTGATTTTGAAATTAGTAGAGTTGGTGTTTTTTCAGGGTTTTCTGAGATTGCAGTAAGTACCCTTCCTATCCTTTTCTATTTAGATAGTTTGGGCCCCAGCGTTTGCTCATACTATTTTCTTTCTGTGTCAGTATTTCCTCTTGTCTAACCGCCATTACATGTTTGGGGGCTTTCTATTATCTTTGGGGTTCTGCTCCGGGGCAGATAGCTTTCCTATTTCTATCTTTAGGTGTAGTTAGTTTCTCAGGCTGTGACGAGGCGTCTAGGACCAACGTAGGAACGCTCCACGGCTGCCTCTAGTTGCGGTGGTTAGTCAGGGTACTGCAATCTCATAGATTCCAACTGCTCTGGTGTATTTCCTTTTTTACCTGCACTCCTCAGCTACCGTAACATAACAGTATCACCGGCCATAAAAATTGTATGGTACTCACAGAAGGGAAAAAATATTTTGAAGGAAGAAAAGTTGTCAGAGATATTTTTCTGTTTGTTGCAATTTTTTTTTTTTTTCCCTCTGTATCTCTGGGTGCTGGGGAGGATCTTTTCTCCCAATGGAGTTTGCACAGTTGTCTGGCCGTGTGGATCAGCTTGCCACTGAGGTTCGGAGTATTGCTATCTATCTTGCTAGGTTGCCTGTTGTGGAACCTAGGATTCCCATGCCAGATTTGTTTTTAGGGGATCGAGCTAAGTTTCAGAATTTCAAAAATAATTGTAAATTGTTTCTTGCCTTAAAATCTAAGTCCTCAGGAAACGCAGCGCAGCAGGTTCAAATTATCATCTCTCTCCTGCGCGGCGATCCTCAGGATTGGGCTTTTTCCCTGATACCTGGGGATCCTGTTTTGAGTGATGTTGATGCATTTTTTCAGGCTTTGGGGTTATTGTACGATGAGCCTAATGTCACTGATCAAGCTGAAAAAGCCTTGTTGGCATTAAATCAGGGGCTTGATGACGCTGAGTTATACTGTCAGAGATTCCGTAGGTGGGCAGTCCTGACCAAATGGAATGACGACGCTTTGGCGGCCCTTTTCCGAAAGGGTCTGTCGGATAATGTAAAGGATGTTATGGTGGGATTCCCTGTCCCCTCTGGTCTCAATGATTCTATGTCATTAGCGATTCAAATTGACAGACGTTTGCGTGAGCGGAGAAGTATGCGTGGAGTGGTGTTGCCTTGTGAGCCAGCTTCTGAGCCCATGCAGTGTGATGGAGTGGTGTCTGGGGCACAGCGTCATGAGTTTCGAAAGCGCAATAGGTTATGTTTCTACTGTGGTGATGCCTCTCATGCTATTTCAGTCTGCCCTAAGCGGGGAAGACGTTTTGCACGCTCAGTTGTCTTGGGTAGTGTTCAGACTAAGTTTTTATTAACTGTCACTCTGATATGCTCTCTGTCCTCATTTTCTGCTCAGGCTTTCGTTGATTCTGGAGCAGCTATTAACCTGATGGATTATGATTTTGCTAAATGTTGTGGGTTTCCCTTGATACCCCTACAGAAGTCTATTCCCCTACTGGGGATCGATTCTACCCCTTTGGCTGAGAATAAACCGCAGTTTTCTACTCAGGTGATAATGAGGGTTGAACCTGATCACCAGGAGTGCTGCAAATTTTTGGTTCTATATAATCTGCATGACATTATCGTGCTGGGTTTCCCTTGGTTACAGTCTCATAATCCTGTTTTGGATTGGAAATCTGTGTCTGTAACCAGTTGGGGCTGCCAATGTGTTAATACCAACACTCCTGTTTTTTCTGCCTCCCCCCAAGCTCAGGATGTTCCTGACTTTTTGTTTGATTTTTCTGATGTGTTTAGCGAAAGTAAATCTGCATCCTTACCTCCCCATAGGAGCTATGACTGCGCTATTGAATTAGTGCCGGGTAGTAAATTCCCTAAAGGTCGCCTTTTTAACTTGTCTGTACCTGAACATGACGCTATGCGGTCTTATATCAAGGAATCATTGGAGAAGGGTCATATCAGACCATCCTCTTCACACTTAGGTGCCGATTTTTTCTTTGTGGCCAAAAAAGATGGTTCATTAAGGCCGTGTATTGATTATCGTCTCTTGAACAATATTACTGTGAAATATCAATACCCGTTACCCTTGATTTCTGACCTGTTTTCCAGGGTGAAAAACGCTACTTGGTTTACCAAGCTTGACCTCAGGGGGGCGTATAACCTTATTCGCATTAAGCACGGGGATGAATGGAAGACGGCATTCAGTACCCCTGAAGGGCATTTTGAGTACCTAGTGATGCCCTTTGGGCTCACTAATGCCCCTTCCGTCTTCCAATCCTTCATGAATGACATTTTCAGGGATTTTGTGGACAAATTTCTGATTGTTTATTTGGATGATATCTTGATTTTTTCTAATGACTGGGACTCTCATGTGAAACATGTTCGGACTGTGTTCCAGATTTTGAGGGATAATGCTCTGTATGTGAAGGGATCAAAGTGTCTTTTTGGCGTACAGAAGATCTCATTTCTGGGATTCATTTTGTCCCCATCTGTTATTGAAATGGACCCGGTCAAGGTTCAGGCCATCTGTGATTGGGTCCAACCTACTTCATTAAAGGCTCTTCAGAGATTTTTGGGTTTTGCCAATTTTTATCGTAAATTTATTGGTAATTTCTCGGTTATTGTTAAACCATTAACTGATTTGACCAGAAAGGGTTCTGATGTGGTGAATTGGCCTCCTGAGACAGTCTCTGCATTTCAGGAACTTAAGCAGAGATTCACTTCTGCTCCTGTTCTACGGCAGCCTGATGTTTCTCTGCCATTTCAGGTGGAGGTTGATGCCTCTGAAATTGGGGCAGGTGCCGTTTTGTCCCAAAAAGATCCAGAGACCTCTAAAAGTAACCCTTGTGCCTTTTTCTCTCGAAAATTTTCTCCTACTGAACGTAATTATGACGTGGGTAATCGGGAGTTATTGGCCATGAAGTGGGCTTTTGAAGAGTGGAGACATTGGCTGGAGGGAGCCAAACATCAGGTGGTGGTCCTTACGGACCATAAGAATCTGGTCTATCTGGAATCTGCCAAGCGACTCAATCCTAGACAGGCCAGGTGGGCCTTGTTTTTCACACGTTTTAATTTTGTGGTTTCCTTTCTTCCTGGCACTAAGAATGTTAAGGCGGATGCCCTCTCGAGGAGTTTCCTTGCGGACTCTCCTGAGTTATCTGATCCTTCTGTTATTTTGAAAGAGGGTGTAGTTCTTTCCGCCATCTCGCCAAATTTGAGACTTGCTCTGGAGGGGTGTCAGGAGGATAGGCCCGAGCGCTGCCCTGTTGGAAAATTGTTTGTCCCGGACCAATGGAAAAAGAGTGTGATGTCTGAGATTCATTGTTCCACATTGGCTGGGCATCCCGGAATTTTTGGTACCAGAGACTTGGTTAGTCGGTCCTTTTGGTGGCCTACCTTGTCTCGCGATGTCAGGGAATTTGTGCAGTCCTGCGGGACTTGCTCTCGCTCCAAGCCTTGCTCTCGCTCTAGTGGTTTGTTGATGCCATTGCCTGTGCCCAAGAGACCATGGACCCATATCTCTATGGATTTCATTTCCGATCTTCCTGTTTCTCAGAGAATGACCACCATCTGGGTAATTTGTGATAGGTTTTCCAAAATGATACATCTTGTGCCATTACCTAAGTTGCCTTCCTCCTCTGAATTGGTGCCGTTGTTTCTTCAGCACGTGGTTCGTTTACACGGCATTCCTGAGAACATTGTGTCTGACAGAGGAGTCCAGTTTGTTTCCAGATTTTGGAGGACTTTTTGTTCTAAACTGGGTGTTCAATTGTCTTTCTCCTCGGCATTTCATCCTCAGACCAATGGTCAAACTGAGAGAACAAACCAGACATTAGAGACTTATCTAAGATGCTTTGTGTCTGCTGATCAGGATGACTGGGTCTCTTTTTTCCTTTGGCTGAGTTTGCTCTTAATAATAGGGCTAGCTCTGCCACTTTGATGTCTCCGTTTTTCTGTAATTCTGGTTTTCACCCTCGATTTTCTTCAGGACAGACGGAAGCTTCTGTCTGTCCAGGTGTTGACTCTGTTGTTGAGCGTATGCAACAGATTTGGGACCAGGTAGTGGAGAGGTTGTCCTTCTCTCAGGAGAAGGCCCAGCGGTTTGCTAACCGGCATAGGACTGATGGTCCTCGGTTTAAAGTGGGGGACTTGGTCTGGTTGTCCTCAAAGAATATTCCTATGAGAGTAGCATCTCCTAAATTTAAGCCTAGGTTCATTGGACCTTATAAGATCATGGAGATTATTAATCCTGTTTCTTTTCGTTTGCTTCTTCCAGGGACATTTAAGATCCATAACGTGTTCCACAAGTCCTTGTTGAAGAGGTTTGTTGAGCCAGTGGTTCCTGCTACTGTGCCTCCTGACCCTGTTTTGGTTGAGGGCAATCTGGAGTATGTGGTTGAGAAAATATTGGATTCTCGTTTTTCTAGACGAAGACTCCAGTATTTGGTTAAATGGAGAGGTTATGGTCAGGAAGACAATTCTTGGGTGTTTGCTTCGGACATCCATGCTAGGAGACTTATCCGTGCGTATCATAGAACTCATCCTGACCGACCTGGTTGCTCAAATGAGGGTTCGGTGACCCCTCCTCAAGGGGGGGGGGTACTGTTGTGAATGGGTTTGAGATGAGTTCTGAGCAGAGGCTCCCTCTGGTGGTTACAAGCGGTATAGTGAAGATTGTGAGGACTGGGAATCAGGTGTTACTGACTGGTCTTATATAAGGGAGTCATTTTCCCATCAGGGTTGCCGGTGATCAATTGTTCTGGTCTGAATCCTTCATTCCAGTTTCCCTTGTAGCCTGCTGTGTCGTGTCTGCATCTCCTGCTACCAGATAAGAATTTTTCTTCTTTTGTGTTGTTGCTATATTTTTGCATTTTGTCCTGCACTTCTTTGGGGGCCTTCAGGGTCCCCTCCGGGGGCTTCTGCCTTCTCAGTTTAGTTCAGCCACTGAGTTTTGTTCTTTTGCTTTTTCCAGTTTTTTCAGTGGCTGCTGTTTTGATTTTGTTACACCAGAGAGCTAATTTAGGTGGTAGAGGTCGTGTGATCTCAGATGATTTTGAAATTAGTAGAGTTGGTGTTTTTCAGGGTTTTCTGGGATTGCAGTAAGTACCCTTCCTGTCCTTTTCTATTTAGATAGTTTGGGCCCCAGCGTTTGCTCATACTATTTTCTTTCTGTGTCAGTATTTCCTCAGCTACCGAAACATAACATTTGTCTGTCTGGTTGCGAAAATAGGGCGGGAGCCCACGCATTTTTTTTAAACAATTTTACACCTCATATATATAATATATATATATATGTCATTGAATTTGTGACACATATATATATATTTATATTTATAGTTCATACACTTCTACATAGTATAATAGCCGCTAATTCAATTGACGGCTTTTGTGAAAATGCAGAACCCGACATGAAATGACACTTGGTGTACATAGGGTTAACCATGTCTTTTCATGTCCTTTGCTATCTGATTTGCACAAACAATTACATCAGTCTATGTGTGCAAAATTTCACACCTGTAGGGGTTAATTAAAGGTGTAAATTCGTAGCAAAAAAGTCCGTTTTTTTTACAACGAATTTACACCTTTAATTAACCCCTACAGGTGTGAAATTTTGCACACATAGACTGATGTAATTGTTTGTGCAAATCAGATTGCAAACGACATGAAAAGACATGGTTAACCCTATGTACACCAAGTGTCATTTCATGTCGGGTGCTTCTGTCTTTTCACAGAAGCCGGCTTTACCCGGCAATTGAATCAGAGGATATTTTACTATGTAGAAGTGTATAAACTATACATATATGTATATATATATGTCACAATGACATGTATATATATATATATTATATGTATTCTATGTGTGTATATTTAGTGTTTACAAGGAAATAAAAGTTTTTTTTAGTTGCGATATTTTGTTCCCATAGACTTACATGGGACTTCCGGTATCGGAATCGGATATCGCCGATATTTAGTGATATCGGCGATACCATTCCGATCCGATATTTTTAGATATCGAGCAGTATCGCTCAACACTACTTGCTTTGTGTTATATTTCAGTTGTATACAACACTCCTAAAAAAGCATTCAATTTTTTTTATGGATTCAATTAGTCATCCATAGAGTTTAACATGGTTACTGTTACATTATGGTGGTATATAAACCAGTTAACAAACCAGTTAAAAAAATTTCTGGATTGAGTTAGTAATCCATACAGTGTAATGTGCTAGGAGGGCTACAAAGTTGGCAGAATCCCGCAAGAATCCCAAGGCAGCGACCAGAGGAATATTGGAGCCAGACTGAGCTAATGAGACTGCAGAGGTGGAAGGAGCCTGCGGTATGGAACTGGTCACTTTCCTGGAATCAACAAGGCTTGAACCTATAGAGACCAGATGCTTGCTTCATGGCTTACACATTTGAAAGAGATTCTTCTGACGAAGATTAGAAACCTGCAATGTTTTGCAACTTTTTAGAGTTTTAGAGCTACCCAGGCCGTAGCTTTTCCTGATGGGGTTCTTTGTGAACAGAAAAAATTGGAGCATATAATCCAAAGAAGAGTAAGAAATTTTTAATAAATAATTAATTATAAGCAAGGCAATACACAAGTAAAAGACCGTATAAATGACAGAGCTGTTTAGATAAGATATCAGGTGCACAAGAAGAAAAGTGGTGTAGCATCATGGATATATAGTACTCAGGGAGAACCTAATTTTGAAACAAGTTTCTATGTAAAGTGACTATGTTGTTAGTTCAACAAAAGGTGTAGCAGACTCATAACACCATATCAATGAAGTCAAGTCAGGATATATATGATCAGATCAACTAGTTACTCTAGTAGTAACATCGATGATGGTGTAATGACTCTTACAATTTACTGGCTTTTACCCATATTCACATCTGCGATGCCACAAACGCTGTCCCAACATGCATTTCGCATCGGCTTCCTCATTTTTATTCACTAAAAATTTCTTACTCTTCTTTGGATTATATGCTCCAATTATTTTCTGATTATAATTCTGCTAGGAACTGCCACGGTAATTACCTGCAACAGTCCTGATAAATAGGCTCTGGACTGTTTTTTGATATTATGGTTTCTGTTTTTGAGATCCTGTAGTATTCCTGATGGGGTTCTTGTAGACTGCGAATGGAAGAGCCAGGTTCCAACAACTGGTGAGCGGACTGCAAGACCTAGGCTGGTCGGAAGAGAGAAGGAAACGAGCAAGGAAAAGGGCTGCAAATATGCTAACGGACCCTCAAGCCAAAAGGTACCTAGAGTTGGCATCCCGGGGGGAGGTCGTTAAGTGAAACAGACAGCGGAGAAGGGGGTCCATTGAAGAGTTTGGGACCTTTCATCACATCTTATTCAACTAGCTGGCAGTATAGACAGAGCACTTGCCACAAAGGCTGCAAGAGCTGATGGCTGGAACCAGGGTCACATTCCTCACAATGGAGGGGCGAAATAGCTGGCATGCAGTGAGTATGATTAGAGAAGGAAGGGAGCAAAATTAATGGGCCTGAGAAAGACTCCTCAAGGCGGCTCAAGACAGGGCTATCACCCCCGAGTGATCAAACTGTCCTTGGGGTTTCCCACCTCCTATGTGGGAGCAGGCAATGGTGCAGGCAACACAGGGTCTGTTGCCCATTTCTACATGTCAGTGGCTCTGGCACTACCCGAAGCCTGGTCACTTACAGCCCAGGCACTGAAAGCAGATGGAGGCAGTCCCCCCACCTTCCCGAGATAGGAGAATAAGAAGCAGACACCTGAAGAGGATTATGGTATTACCCTTCTTTTCATTTTCTCCTGGCTTTACACTTTGTGCAAAGCCTAAATGAGTGTAGGAGTATATCAACTATAATTTCAAAATATTTAAATAAGGCCTGCAAGTTGTTGCCTTCAAAGGTCTATGGATTACTGTATTGCTCTCCTTACCAGTTTTCCTGGGTTTGTACCTTGTGCAAAGCCTTTATGAGTGCAGGAGTACATCAACTACATTTTCAAAATATTAGAATGAGGCACGCCCAGTGGCGTAGCGTGGGGGGGGGGGGGGGCGGTCCGCCCCAGGCGGCACGTGTGTGTGGGGGCGGCGCAGCAGCAGCAATTCCATACCCCAACAGTCCCGATTCTAACCCCTCCCACCGCTCGCTGGCTCGGTCAGGACACTATGTGTCCTGCAGTGAGAAGTCGCCACGCCCCCCATGCACCCCTTCCTTGCCCTCCCAACTTCGCACAGCCAGCATTTACCATTGCTGTACTGTGCTTTGTAAAGGTGCTAGCAGGACCTGTGATGAGGTCACAGGAGGGGAGGAGTTAGGTGTCACATGATCAGGCCCCTGTGTGCAGGAAGCTGATGTACTGGTCGTCATGGTGCTGGATGATGGTAAGTTTATATGTGGGATCATAAGGGGTTTACAGTGTGAACTGTAGCTGAGCTGTGTGTGCATGAGGTGTACGGAGTGGAGCCGTGTGTACGAGGTGTACGGAGCGGAGCCGTGTGTGTACGAGGTGTACGGAGCAAAGCCGTGTGTGTACGAGGTGTACGGAGCGGAGCCGTGTGTGTACGAGGTGTACGGAGCGGAGCCGTGTGTGTACGAGGTGTACGGAGCAAAGCCGTGTGTGTACGAGGTGTACGGAGCGGAGGTGTACGGAGCGGAGCCGTGTGTGTACGAGGTGTACGGAGCAAAGCCGTGTGTGTACGAGGTGTACGGAGCGGAGCCGTGTGTGTACGAGGTGTACGTAGCGGAGGTGTACAGAGCGGAGCCGTGTGTGTACGAGGTGTACGGAGCGGAGCCGTGTGTGTACGAGGTGTACGGAGCAAAGCCGTGTGTGTACGAGGTGTATGGAGAGGAGGTGTACGGAGCGGAGCCGTGTGTACGAGGTGTACGGAGCAAAGCCGTGTGTGTGCGAGGTGTACGGAGACCGAGGTGTACGGAGCAAGCCGTGTGTGTACGAGGTGTACGGAGCGGAGCCGTGTGTGTACGAGGTGTACGGAGCAGAAGCCGTGTGTGTACGAGGTGTAACGGAGTCGAAGCCGTGTGTGTACGAGGTGTACGGAGCGGAGCCTTGTGCGTGCGAGGTGTGTGGAGCGGAGCCGTGTGTGTACAGGGCCACAAAGAGTGGAGCCGCGCATGTACAAGGGTCCTGTTACTTGCGGGATCTGTGTGCTTGGGGGCTGCAGGGGGAAGGAGGGGTGCCATTATGTGCATGGGTCTGCGAGGGGACGGAGCGAATGCTGTTATCTGTGTAGGGCTGGGTCCCTGTCCCGCTGTCCTGGTCGGGAGGTTTACTTTCCCGCATTAGAATCGTACATGCGGAAACCCGGGGACCTCCCACACGTTCTGGCAGCCACATGTCACGTTCCACCGGAGGTGACGTGCTGTAAGTCAGCTGAACGCTGGAAATGACCGCTGACCTCATTTCCTGTGGTCAGCTTACAGCAGCAGGTACTGTAACTCGTTCTCGGGAGAGTCTTCAGAACGGCGACGCATCGAGCTGCGGGATCTGTTGGAGTGAGAGCCGGGTATTGTACGGACCGCTGCATACAATACCCGACTCTCACTGAGCGAGACAAGCAGGATGTGGGGATCTCAACATGGGATCTGTTCAACAGATGAAGAGATCCCCAGATCCTGCCTGTCTCGCTCAGTGAGAGCCGGGTATTGAATGCAGCGCCTCAAAGCTGGTGAGATCCCCACATCCTGGGGAAATGAGGTCAGCGATGGAACTGACTTGTGGCTGCCAGAATGTGTGGGAGGTCCCCGGGGTTTCCGTATGTACGATTCTAATGCGGAAAGTAAACCGCCTGGCCGGGACAGCAGACAGGGTCCCGAAATCGGGACTGTCCCGCTGAAACCGGGACGGTTGAGAGGTATGTGTTTATAATTATTATTTATGAAACAGTGTGATCAGCAGTGCTAAGTGGGTGTGGTCAGGGCGTGGATATGGGTGTGACCAGTGAAATGGGTGTGGCTAGGGGTGTGGCCTAAAATTTGCCGCCCCGGGCGCCACAAACAGTTGCTAGGACACTGGGCACGCCAGTTGTTACCTTCAAGCTTATATGGATGACTGGATGACCATCCTTATAATTTTTTTCTGTCTTTCACTGAGTGCAAAGCCTTTATGAAAGTAGAAGTGCCACAAGCCCACAACTGCACTTTCTTAATTTTTTTATTGGGCACGCCATTTGCTGCCTTCAAGGGTATATGGATGACCCTTCTTGTATTTTTTTCTGGATTTTCACTGTGTGGAGCCTTTATAAGTGTAGGAGTACCACAACTACACTTTGTTCACAATGTTTGAATGAGGTACTACAGTTGATGTCTTCAAGGGTTTATGGATAACACTGTTTGTAATTTTTAGCAGACTTTGCACTTAGAGCATTGCCTTTATAAGTCTAGGAGTACCACTATATGACAATTTTAGCATAATGTGTATGATGCTCTCCTTTTTGCCTAATACAGGGTATATCTGGGTCCCTCTACCATCTAATTTTTGGCAGTTCTTGCTTCATTTTATAAATTACACTGAAATTTCCAATTTTTTAATAAAACATTATAAAAATGTTATAAAAAGTAATACAAAAATCAAATTTTTGTTTACTTAAATTATTATTTTTTAAATCCTTTTTAAAGTCTGCCTTACATATAAGTCATTATACAGGAAAGAATGTCTCTTAACATTTTTTTCCTGTAAACTCCAATTTCTTGTTGATTTTTAATGTTTTATTGTCAGTCCTTTTAATGGAGTAAAAGTGTGACAATATTGTTCTCGGAAGCGATCTTGGAGTCAGAAATGCTTTCAGGGGTCTTCACCATGCTGTTCTCCTTCCATTCAGCACTTTTTACATCCATGCCTACATTGTCACTGCTTCCCCCACAGCCTTGTAGGGTCTGCCGGAAAAATGCTCGGATTTACCATTGACTCCCATTATACTTGTTACTTTAAACGAGCACCCGAGTATTAGAAATTGCCCTGTTCAATTAAAAAGCATCCGAATATATTAGTGCTAGCTCATCCCTAGTGGTGAGTTCTTCTTCAAACAGAGGCTGGATAGACATCTGTCTGGGATGCTTTAGTGAATCCTGCACTGAGCAGGGGGTTGGACATGAGGACTCAGGAGGTCCCTTCCAACTCTAACATTCTATGATTCTTTGAATAACAACATGGCAGATTGGCCTTTTACTTGATTATCTGATCTTTTTTTTAGATTACATTTTACATTACATTTTTTTACATTACATTTTTATATTTTTTTACATACATAAGTACATTTAAGTGTAAGGACCTCTTCCGTGACGGATCCGGAACTGTCGGGGCTGTCACCCATGTTGTACGAGGGAAAGAATAGAACCCTGGTCCAGCCTTTGCACCAAGTGATGAGGGGCATGGCTAAGCTTAAAAAGCTGCAGCACGGGAAACAGAGAAAAGTTGACGGGAAGACGCGGCGTGCGGAGGGACAACATTGGTGCGCCATCCTCTGAGCAGCGAGACAGAGCAGACCCACGCCATAGAAGCACAATATACTACCGCACACACTGCCGACAGAGACTTATAAAGTGCCCGCTGGCATTCTTGACCGGGAGTGACATATTCCCCAGGCAGAGACTTGATGCATGTGTGCCGAGGCAGAGAAACCGGGGGACCTGCAGCAAACAGTGCCCCTACCTACCCGTATATAGCTGCCGAGCTACTTTAAGCTTCGGCAGTGGCAAAGACTGCTCATCTTCCTGCACTGCCATCCTTGGACCCGGGACTCCCTTCAAGTCATCGAGGACCCACCGTTGCCATTGGGAACTGGAATCTCATCTCCTTCAGGACCACGCCGGACTCCTCTCGCGTCACGGACTTGGCGCCATCGTTTTAACCTAGGATTCCACACTCTGGACGTAGTCGGACTGATAAGCTTATTGCTATTGAACTCTCCTCTAAATTCCCTATTCCTGTTTTATCCCACTCTGCATATTCCTGTTTTACCTTTATGTTCTCTCTGCGTGGAGTATTCCAACCCTTGCTCTGCCTTCTTCCGTTACTGCATCTTGGTACCTGCTCAAATAAGTATAATTTAATTGAATGTAAGTGTCTGCTATGGCTCACAGAAGGACCTAAATTCCAAAAACATCACAGGGAGAAATAACAGCCTTACCAACACCAGATCAGATTACCAATGCTCTAGCAGGATGCAGTAGACTCACATGATAAAGGTGGGGGTAGCAGTGATGAAAAATAATGATGAAGCAACCACTCATAGATCTACCAATTCATGGAGAGGGAGTTTTTCTTGCTGCTTTTAAGGTCAATTTTGTTTTTTTTGGGGGGTTTTACTTTGGTGTGGCCATATGTTATCAAGAAATCTAAAATGCATTTCATAAAATTTGTTTTGGTATTGTGGTGTCTTTTTACTTTTTTTTTGTGAAGTACGGTTTAACTATGGTGTTTTTATGTCTTTTTTTATCCCTATTGACGCTCTTCAAAAATGCCATAACAACCCCAACTAAATAAATAAACAAAAGACTTATTACATATAAAAAAGCTGGAATTTTAAAAGGAAAAGAAAGGACTAGTTGAAGGGGCCCGGTGAGGGATTTTATCATATATACAGTTATGGCCGAAAGGGCTGGCACCCTTGAAATTGTTCCAGAAAATGAAGTATTTCTCCTGGGAAAATTATTGCAATTACACATGTTTTGTTATGCACATGTTTATTCCCTTAGTGTTTATTGGAAAAACACAAAAAAACAAGGAAAAAAACATTAAAACATTAAAAAAATGTAAAAGAAAATCTAAATATAGGAAATTATTAATCCTTCAAATCTTAAATATGAATGTCTCAAGTTCTTAAAGGGATATTCACATTTCCAAGATCCTATCCCAATATGTAGTAGGTGTAATAATAATAATTAGAGTTGAGCGAAACAGGTCGGTCAGATTCAAAAGTCGCCGACTTTTGCCAAAGTCGGGTTTCGTTGGCCGAAACCTGACCATAGCGTGAGGTCGGCCATGCGGTCGTCGAAATGAGAGCCAAAGTCGAGTTTCCAAGAATGCTTACAGGCGCCTTTTTTCAGCCAATGAGCAAGGACGTACACTGTTGGCAACGAGATGACATGGGCAGTTTCCACCACCATCTTAGAGAAGGGCATTGCAGTGATTGGCTTGCTTTGGGGGGCGTCATAGTGTCTATTAAAGCCCTGAGCGCTGACCTCCATTTTACTTCTGCCGATCTTAACAGTAGGGAGAGGTTGCTGACACTGTTTATCAGTAGGGAGAGAGTTTGGGCTGGAAAGATAAGTTCTTATGTGCTTGTGCTGATAGCAATTGTGCTGTACAGTTAGTGTGCAGTGACAGGGGAGGATTTTCTTGTGTGCAGCAGTGCTGGTTATTAGGCTGCCTGCTAGCTGTCTTGCTGTGTGTACACTGCTGTGCAGACTGCTTTTTACACAGCACTAATACTTTTATTCTTTTTTTCTGCACAGTTACCGAGCGTTCATTTTTTCCCACACCGTATAGAGCTGTACGCTTCTCATACACTACCGTGGACCGGCTGGTATCATGGACAAATACATGCTGACTATCTGTGTGTAACTCCGGAAATATATACGGAGATTGAAATTTTCCCCTACACCGTATACAGCTGTACGCTTCTGAGACAGTACCGTATATCTGCTCTTTGTATCATGGTCAAATCCATTGGGGTCGGATTTTCGACTCCGACTCAACCTTTTCCGTTAGTCGGCCGACTTTGTTCGACTCGACTTTTGTGAAAGTCAGGTGGCCCGAAACCCGACTTGACCCTCCCGGAGCCAAAGTCGCTCATCTCTAGTGGGTAAAAGTCTTTGTTTCAAGCAAGTGATACTCTGTGAAACTCACCTGAGACAAGTAACAGGTGTGGGTGGTATGAAAATCATACCTGAAACCAGATAAAAAGGGGAGAAGTTGACATAACCTTTGCATTGTGCTTGCATGGAAAACAGAAAATGAAGAGAACTGTCTGAGGATTTCAGAATCTAAATTGTTGAAAAATATCAACAACCTCAAGGTTACAAGTCCATCTCGAGAGATCTTGATGTTCCTTTGTCCACTGGGCACAAGATAATCAAGAAGTTTACAACTCATGGCACTGTAGCTAATCTCCCTGGAAATGAATAGCAGAGAAAAATTGATGAAAAGTTGCAACAAATGATAGTCCAGAAGGTGGATAAGCAGCCCCAAACAAGTTCCAAAGAAATTCAAGCTGTCCTGCACACTCATGAGGCATCAGCGCAAACTATCTGTAGACATTTGAATGAAATGAAATGCTATGGCAGGAGACCTAGGAGAACCCCACTGCTGACACAGCGACATAAAAAACTAAACTGCAGTGTGCCAAAATGTACATGAATATGTGAAAATCCTTATGGGAAAATGTCTTGTGGACAGATGAGACCAAGATAGAGCTGTTTGTTAAAGCAAATCATTCTACTGTTTACTGAAAATGGAATGAGGCCTACAAAGAAAGGAGCACAGTACCTACAGTCAAACATGGTGGAAGTTCAAATATGTTTTGGGGTTGTTTTTCGGCCTCTAGCATTGGGTGCCTTGACTGTATGCAAGACATCATGAAATCTAAAGATTACCAAAGTATTTTGGGTCCCAAAGTAGTACCTCGTGTCAGAAAGCTATGTTTGCTTCCTAGATCATGTGTCTTCCAGCAGTTCAATTACCCCAAACATAATTCAAGAAGCATCCAGAAATGGATGAAATCAAAGCTCTGGAGAGTTCTGAAGTAAGCAGCAAGTAATCCGGATCTAAATCCCATTTAACACTTTTGGAGCTATCTTAACATTGCTGTTGGGAGAAGACACCCTTCAAATATGAGAGACCTGGAGTAGTTTGCTAAGGAAGAGTGGTACAAAATTCCAGTTGAGAAGGGTAAAATCTTGTTGATGGTTATAGGAAGTGACAGATTGCAGGTATTTATTCCAAAGGGTGTGCTACCAAATATTGCTTTGAGGGTGCCAATAGGGATTAGCGGACCGTGGATGTTCGGGTTCGACTAAACTAGAGTTAAAAGTTTGCTTTGGTATACAAACTTGACCCAGAATCAGAACCCACCAGAAGTCAATAGAGACCCCGAACTTTGGTGTTTTAAAAAGGTTGTAAAATGGTCATAGTAAGGTCTAGGGGGCTGCAAAAAGAAGTTGAATGGGGGTAAGAGCAAGAAAAGTGCCCTGCAAACAAATTTGGATAGGGAAATGACTTAAAATAGAATAAAATAAAAGGAAAAAATTAAAATCTTGAGCCAAGAGGCAGAGGTCCAAGTGGAGGAGGAGGTTGAGGTGGAGGTGGCTGTGTAGGTAGAAGAGGCTTAGGAGGAGGAGCTAACAACTCTATTTTTGTAGAGTTTTTTTTATTCATTGTTTAGTTACTCTGAAACTAGGCAATGTAATAATCTGCTGGCCACTCTCTCACTGTATATAGGCAGTGTAATACTCTGCACTTTTTTTTGTGAAAACACTGAGAAAAGCATTAAATAGAGGATGTGGTAGTGTTGATGGTGGTGGTGTAGCTGCTGTAGGGAGAGATAGGCCCTGGTCAATCTGTGCCTGCTGCATGCCCAAATGAAACACCTTCTACTGGTGCATGCAGGTGACAGGATGTTCTGTGTAATTTTATAGGCCTGACTACTGCTGGGTGAATGGTGAGGCCAGAACAAGTAGAAACGGTTTTAGATTGGTTGGCTGAGAGTGTCTTCAGTTCCTTTGCTTTGCTTTCCATCCAGTCCCTGCTAAAAGTGCAGATTTTACACCTGCGTCCAATGAGAATCTGTCTTCTACCTCACTGCCTTGCAAATCAGGCAAGCAGTTTGAGCCCCAAGTCATGCTGCATTTCTGCTTTTTGATGACTCTGCTGGCTTTGGTTCCGTGAACCTTCCAACTGACACTGAACCTCTAGTGAAAGAGATTGAGTGCACTGATACCAAACCACTTTTTCTGTTTGAGGATGAGTATGTAGGAAGGGTAGTGCAAACGGTCAACTGACCACCGCAACACAGCTATGATGATGATGATGATGACACACAGGTGCCAACTGCTGCAGCTTTCTTCTGTGTGTAGTCTGGGAATGAGAGCAGGGGTGATGACTGAGTTAAATATCATAAGGAGGATTATTATTATTTAATTTTAGAGCACCATTGATTCCATGGTGCTGTACATGAGGCGGATTTACATGTAAAATACAAATACAAATGATCAAATTAATAGTGACAGATAGGTACAGAAGGGAGAGAACTATACCTTTGTGGCCTTACATTCTACAGAATAATGAGGAACATGACAGTAAGTTGAGGGTTGCAGCAGCTCTGGTGTTGGTGAGGTGGCAGCAGGGTCATTGTAGGCTGTAAGCTGTTATAAAGACATGGGCTTTCAAATTCTGCTTGGAAGTTCCAAATGTAGGGGATAATTGGATGTGTTGGGCCACAGAATTCTACAGGATGGAGATACTCTGGAGAAGTTTTGGAGTCGATTGAATGAGGAAGTAGTGAGCACAGAAGTGGATTAGTAGGGCAGCACAGTTAAGGACAAGCTAGAGAGGTGCTATCAGGGCCGGCGTCAGCACCCGGCACACCCGGGCAAGTGCCGGGGCCCTGAGCAGGCGGGGGGGCCCACTCGCAGTCTGGCACCCCCGCACCCGTTAGCGGAGGAGAGCGGTGTCAGCGCCGCCACTGGGCCCCCCCCCCGCTTGCTCAGGGCCCCGGCATCAGCTGGCACAATACTTACCTCTCCCGTGCCTCCGCTGCCGCAGCTCAGGGCTCCAGGGGGCGCCGGCGCTTCCTCTCACAGCAGCGCCGCTGAATGACGTCATCATTCAGCGGCCGGCTGTGGCAGAGAGCGCGGGGATGCCGGACAGGTAAGACGTGTGTGTGTGTGTCTCTGTGTGTGTGTGTCTGTGTGTATGTAGTGCGGTGCTTTGTGTGTCTATGTATGTGTGTGTATGTATGTGAGAGAGTGCTTGTGTGCTGTCTGTGTGTGATGATGGGCAGGCATTGCTGATAATGGGGAGGCATTGATGATGATGATGATGGGGAGAAGATGATGGTAATGGGCAGGCATTGATGATAATGGGCAGGCATTGATGATGGGGAGAAGATGATGATGGGCAGGCATTGCTGATAATGGGGAGGCATTGATGATGATGGGGAGAAGATGATGATAATGGGCAGGCATTGATGATAATGGGCAGGCATTGATGATGAGGAGAAGATGATGATGGGCAGGCATTGATGATGATGGGGAGGAGATGATGATCATGATGGGCAGGCATTGCTGATAATGGGGAGGCATTGATGATGATGGGGAGAAGATGATGATAATGGGCAGGCATTGATGATAATGGGCAGGCATTGATGATGGGGAGAAGATGATGATGGGGAGGAGATGATGATGATGGGCAGGCATTGATGATAATGGGGAGGCCATGATGATGATGGGGAGGCAATGATGATGATAAGGAGGCAATGATGATGATGGGGAGACAATCATGATGATAATGGGGAGTCTTTCCACAGCGCCCTTTCCTGAGCCGTAACAGTGCAGAACGCAGTACAGCGCAGAGGAGAGCTCCATATTTTGTATGGAGCATTATATGGGGACCAGTATCCTGTATGGAGCATTATATTGGGTCCAGTATTCTGTATGGAGCATTATTTTGGGTCCAGTATTCTGTATGGAGCATTATATGGGGGGTGACATCCTGCATGGGGTATTATATGGGTGATGAGGGGGAGACTGTGGTGCCCATAATATTGTATGGAGGACTGTACTGTCCAGTCTGTTCTGTGCGCTGTGAGGATTTGGCGGTTTTTGAGCTATTGTACAATTTACAATAGATATCAGTCATGTAATGGAAGAAGTGAAGTATTTGGCATTGTACTGCACCTATATTTCTCTGCTGTATCTGTGCATCATGAATCGTGGTCTGTGTTAAAGGGGCCCACTGAGGCTCTTTCGCCCGGGGCCCATAAAAACCTGGAGCCGGCCCTGGGTGCTATGATGCTATGGGGGATGACAAGGTCTTAGACCCCACATGGAGTCAAGGACATTCAAGTAATGTGGGCAGTTCAGAGGAAGAAGTGGTGGCCACATTGCCCGAGCTGCACAGCAAAAGAGGGATCAGGGTGCAAAAGCATTGCAGTCAGCCCCCAGCCAGTAAGTGGCTGCTACTGGCCACCGTACCGGCAAACTGAGCACACCAAGGCAAGCTCAAAGAAGCTCCCTGCCAATACATGGGTGATTTCCATGCTATTCCATCAGAGACAGGAGCAAGATGTGAAGACACGGGTGGGGCAGTTGGCGCCTTAGTCTGCAAGCCACAAACGCATAGACCAGGGATCATCCCACCAAACGCCTGCTCTCCTTTTACCATGTGCATAATACTACTCAGACAACACAGGGTGATGGTAAAACAGTGTGGCAATACTTTATTGAACCAAAAAACAGTCAAATAACATGTAAAACAGCCCCAGCAAAATACCCAATATGGTGTAAAATTACAGCGTCTCACCTGTCCGCTGACTTGCCGGGATAAGAGTAGCTTTGACTTCAGAGCCGACTACCTCACCTGAGGCATACACACAGAGAGGAGGTAATGACAAGCTTAGGAAGATGATAGTCCATTGAGGTACAAGGCTAGTTGACCGGAGGGTCACAACCTGGCTTCTCCAAACATCTCCATAGAGCCAGGTGAATAGTGGGTCCCATTCCTGGCTTTCATAAACATATCCATGGGGCTCAGGTGACCGGTGGATGCAAATACCGACTGCCCCAAACATATCCATGGTTCAGAGATGCCAATGGAGCAGATCTGTATACTTTCAGCTGGGGTCATGATCCCATAATCTGGCATCTTGTATAATGATAAATCTGTGTCCCTTGTGATGTAGCCATGATGTCTTCACTGCTGTCTGATATAGAGTCTCTGGTTCTTTGGATGTCTGGGTGTCTTGGCTGAATATCTGACTGTGGAGGTATCGACCCTTTTTTATAGTTAACAAATGTCCTTCTAGCCAGCATTCATAGATAAAAGGGAAAAATGGTGAGGTGATGAGATCAACTCCCATTTTTTGATTATGTAATCCATTTGCACAGTTTTTCCTCCTCTGTTTTGCAAGTCAACAAACTAGGTGGCCTGGACAATGTGTAATCAGCATATCAGCAGACATCATTGTTCAATGACCCTATATCACTAGTCATCCAGGATAACAGCGCAATATGTTACAGCAAATGGCAACTTACAAGTCAATATTGCAGGCTTACACGAACAAAAGTATATGTTTTCTTGATCAACTGGAAAGAAACACATAAATTCAAAAGTCAACATATAGATAACAGTCTATTCCTCCTGGATTGATGAAAATAGATGTCGTCACACAAGGCATAAATGTTCTTAACCTGAGTGTTAGGCACCAGGATTCTCCCACTACGCAAGTTGGATTCCGGGCGCTGTCTGGCCCTGTGGTCCCCCATTCAGCTCGGCCACTGCAGGTCCTGCTCAGCGTGGATGTCTGTCCCAGTGTCTTGCTTGGGTACATGGTGTACCTCTGGTTACTGCTGGCTCTCCAGCTAAGTCTGTGGTAACCACTAACCAGTGTTATTCAGGTGCAGCCACTTTTCCTGGAATCTAAGTCCAGAGATCACCTTACTGAGTATGTCCATGATGTGGCGTCTTCCTATTGGTGGTCGGACGTCAGCTGCTCTGGTGATGTGGCAGCTCCAGATTTGCCCCCTGGCGCTGTCAGTGTTTTGGGGTGGAGCTTTAGATTTAAAAGGCTCCTAGCAAGTGCGCTAGTATCACTTATGTTTTGGGTGTGTGTGGAGGGTTACTTTACCTTTCTGTCTGCATGTGTGCATATTTCTGTCTGTGCTAAGACTGCACACTTTGGCAGGCAGGCACTGCTCATATGCGGTTTCGTTATTTTGGCTCAGCGTCTGAGTTCCTAGTCGGCTACATGTGTAGGGTGTCAGTTAGGCACTAATTCCGTGGCATCAGGATTGGGTAGCTTGCCTTTGCAACTGTTTCGTTCATGTGTGGAGTTAGCACAGTCCAGTTACAGTGCAAACACTATTTTTATGCGGTTTCGTTCCTTTGGCTCAGTCCTTGGTTACCTAGTCTGCTACATGCGAAGAGTATCGGTTAGGCACTAATTTCGTAGTGAATAGGACTTGGGTAACTACCGCTCGGCTTTCTCTCAGTCTGATCGTGTGTGTGTGTTGGTTCACCTTAGCTCGGAGCCAGTTAGGATTTTTGCTTGTCGCTTGGCTTCCAGCATCTGTATCCGATCGTGTGTGCGGTTAGCACAGCTGAGTTACAGAGCAAGTCCAACCACAGAGCCTTTTTGCTCCCCTGTGAGTTCTACAGGGTTATGTTGTAGTTAACTAGCGTCAGTTTAGCTTTTTCTTTGACTCAGCATCTATTTCGGCCACGTGTGGATTGGCACGGGTTAATTGCAGAGCGAGCTCAACCCTTAGCTCCTTTTCTCTGTGAAGTTAACAGAGCTGTTTGTTGTGTGTTCTGTTCACACTGCATGGAGTTAGCACAGTCGTGATTAGGTGTATGCTTGCCATTTGTTCCGCCATTACTCTATAGCAGCAGTTTTACATCTCTGCACGGTGGACCCTGGTTTGCGATTACACTTTATTACACGTCCTTATTTAGTGAAATCCGCCAACCCTAACACTGAGCACCAGAAAGAAAAAGCTGATCAGCTCACCTATCAAGGAGTGCAGAGCATCCCAAATTCAAGGGAAGGCAGTCCATAAAGAATAAGAAAAGGGGTGGATGCAGCACTTCAAATAAAATCTCAAATTTTATTTCCATCTATTAAAACATGATTCCAGGGAAACATTCACATTCTACAATGGCTGAATATAACTTTTGAGGAGAGAGTCCCAAGATAAATTGAATGTCCTGGTTGACGCGTTTTGAAGTGATACTTCTTATTCATAACTTAAGCCTTTTTGGTACAGTACTGATAGAGGCTTTTTGGTACAGTATAAACAGAGGCTTTTTGGTACAATACAAAGGTTTTTTGGTGCAGTACTCCGAGAGGCTTTTTGTCACAGTAGAAACAGAGGCTTTTTGTCATGGTACTCCCAGATGCTGTTTGGCACAGTACAAACAGAGGCTTTTTGGTGCAGTTCAAACAAAGGCTTTTTGGCATAGTATTGACAAAGGCTTTTTTTGTTCAGTAGAAATATAGGCTTTTTGGCATGGTATTCCCAGAGGATTTTTAGTACAGTACAGGGACTTTTTGGTACAGTACTCTCAGAGGCTTTTTGACACGGTACACACAGAAATTTTATTTGCACTGTACTCCCAGAGGCTGTTTGGTATAATATGTAATAGTGCCCAGGGTGATAGCCGCAGTTGAGTGTCATGTGTCTTACACCCTGGAATGTTACTTACAATTGGGGGTCCTGGCTGGGTGTTAGAGTTGTGACGGCCATGTGCAGGCCACTGGTAAACAATGGTATTGGCTGGCCAGGACCACAAGTTCCACAGATTAGTAAAGTAGACTTCTGTTCAAACATGGGAACCTTACTGAAGTTGATGAGAGTTATACATAAGGGATAACAAGTAAACAGTTTTAAGCACTTTTCATTCACATCAAGAAGCCTTTTCGCTGACATTGTCCTTCCACTGTAGTCTACTCCAGGTCCTGCATAGCATACTGTTTTGCCCTCCTTCATCACAGCCCAGGTTGTCATCACAGTACAGTTCAGCAAGTTTTTCTACACCCGCTCAGTGGCTCCGCGTCCTATCTCTATGGATTCCCTGGATCAACCGCTCGGGACCTTCACTAGTCCCACAGTCTCAGTCCTCTTTAGGTTCGTACTTTCTTTGGCGATTATCTAGCTCAGGGTTTCTCATGACAAGTCGTCCTATCCAAGGACCTCTTTAAGGTAAAAGGCCACTCTGTCTCTTCTGTTAGTTCTTAGTCGTGTTACCTCATTGTCCCTTCATCTCCTTTGCTGTAGTTCACAAAAGCGGCAGCACTGCACACTTGTCACATCATCACACTCTAACTCCTCTTTCACTAACTTCAGGAAGCAGGTTACTTGCTCTAGCACTAAGCCCTCCCTCTGTGGACTGGTCCCAACATTAACTCTCTCTCCCTGAGTCTGTTGCAGGGAAACATACCCTTTCACCTACATTCTATGCAAACACTACCTTATGTCCTAAGTCCTAACCTATGTCTTTCATGCATCATTTCACTATACATTAAAATACCTTACATTATCACATTACATAGACAAACATCTTACACTTCACATGACACAAGATGTATACAAGACACGGGACATTATTCAGATTAAACATCACATTATACACAGCACTGATGTCTTCAAGAGGGAGCAGGGCAATATGTTCATCTCCTTACAAGCATAAACAGAGACTTTTTGGTACAGTACAAATGAAGGCTTTTTGGCACAGTACACACAGAAGATTTTTGGTACAGTACAAACATAGACATTTTGTCATAGTACACACAGAGGCTTTTTCGCACAGTACACACAGAGTTTTTTGGGAATAGTATTCCCAGAGGCTTTTCGTCACAGTGCACACAGGTTTTATGGCTCACAAATGGGAAGAGATGGCTGCATACAAAAACACACCACTCACAAAAATATGGCTGTGTAGTAGAAAACTTTTTTAGAAACATTGCTCGTATAGACATTGCAGTAGAGGTGGTAGAATAAAATTATTTTTTTGGCCCACAAATAGGGAAGAGACAGCTGCAGTGCATACTAGAAATTTTTTTTAGACAAACCACTCACAAAAAGATGGCTGCAGAGTAGAAAATTATTTTGGGCACTGGACTCACGCAGACATGGGCGCAGAGTACACAGAGGCTTTTTCTAACAGGCAAAGTACTCCCACAGGCGGGGTTGCAAAGTAGACACAGAGGCTTAAAGGCACAGTACTCCCATAGACAGGTTGCAAAGCACACAGAGGCTTAAAGTCACAGTACTCCCACAGGCAGGGTTCCAGGGTACACACAAAAGCTTAAAAGCAGAGTACTCCTACAGCCATTGGTGCACAGTACACACAGAGTCTTTTTGGCACAGTACTCTCACAGATATGGGTACCGAGTACATACAGTGGCATTTTGGCACAGTACTCCCAGAGATATGGGTGCAGAGTGCACAGAGGCTTTTTCTAACAGGCAAAGTACTCCCACAGGCAGAGTTGCAAAGTACACACAGAGGCTTAAAGGCACAGTACTCCCATAGACAGTGTGCACACAAAATCTTAAAGTCAGAGTAATCCCTCAGCCGTGGGTGCACAGTACACACAAAGTCTTTTGGCACAGGTACTCTCACAGATATGGGTGCAGAGTACACAAAGTGGATTTTTGGCACAGCACTCTCAGAGATATGGGTGCAGAGTACACATAGCGGCTTTTTGGCACAGTACTCCCACTGAGAAATGTGCAAAGTACACACAGCAGCTTTTTTGCAGAGTGCCAAGTCTAACTTTGTGCCTTCTTCCAGCTGTACCCTGTCCCTACATTATTCAGAGCAAAATGGTGGCAACACTCGCGATCTGGCATTTATAAAGGCCGGGTCACATAGTGCGCTGGACAATCACAGCCATGCCAACACCAATTGGCATGACTGTGATGGCTCCGGAAGTGCCCACAACCTAAAAGCTTGTTGACTGGCTGTACTGCAGCCTTTCAACAAACTTTATTAAGCATCTGAACCCAAACAGCAATCCAGACATCTGAGTCCGGGGTTCGGTATCGGACATTAGATGTCCAGTATGAACCAAAAGCTTTACAGGTCAGGTTCACTCATCCCTATGTGCCAACAATTTTGTCTGGCCCATTTTTGGGGTTATGTGTGAAGTTATGTCCAATTTTCCTTTTTTTCTCTGTTTTTTTGTGTTGTTCTAATACACACAAAGGAAATAAACATGTGTTTAGCAAAACATGTGTAATTGCAATAATTTTCTGGGAGAAACACGTCATTTTCTGGAACACTTTCAAAGGTGCCAACACTTTCAGCCATGACTGTACCCCTAATACTAAATTACATATGGTTCCTAATTCCATTGCTGTGCTTGTGAAATGAAATATGTAACACTCAGATATGCAGACTACTTATCTTTCACAGTATAATTCAAGTTATTAAATAACCTCCAAGTCTCCCACACACACTTGTTCGAATCATAGAATTACAAGTTTGTTTTAATGCGACAGCGTTCAGTACTTACTAGTTGGCAGTATGCTGCAATTTACCTTATATCCAAATCTCTCATATTCTGCTCTTTTTACTCTATGTCTTTATTTTGCAGGTAAAATCTACTTACAAAGTCAGAGGCTTTATAATCATCCTGCCTTCCATTTATATAATCATCTGCATTTATACTTTCTGCAAACAGCTGCCGCACATTAGTGTCACTATTATAGATATAGTTGAAAAACTAACTGTTGAAGCACAGGCTTTAGAAATTGCTAAAAATCAAATATTCCACTTTCTGTGCACCAAAATATGTCATGTTAAATTGAACCTGCTTAGTTCATACAGTCAAATCTGGGCGCCGTTTTTTTTTTTTTTTTTTTTTTTTTAATCTTCTTCCAATGTCAGCTGCAACAACTTTTTCCATCTCTTAATTTTTAAACATCACAGAATTTGGGCTTGTCGACGGCATTGTTTGCTTATTGTGCTTTTGTCACAAAGAACTACAAATGATTCAGATGGAAAACGCATCTTCAAAAGAATTCCTCTATCTGCATGTTACTCTGACGGAGGGGAGCCCAATTTTGCTAGTTTCTTTCTACATTATTTAAAACCTGTAGAAATACTTTGCATCAATCTAGATTGTCTACCTTGTTCCCCAGGATTAAAAACAGCTTCCTTCTTGTGCTGTTTGGAGCACAGAGGAGACAACGCTGGCACTCTGCTCCTAGTGATATAACCTTGTTAGTGCTTCTTATAAGTGCATGTAACCACTCAGCATGACATTCTTTTCCATTTCCCTTTATGAATAATTTTGTTATACCTCATCCATTTTCAAGTGCTCTTTATTACAACATGCTCCTACTACACTTATTAGAGTTCCCATCAGAGAATTTGTATCCTTGTTATCCATAATAGTGCCATGTACTGCCCTCTTTTGACTGTAAACCTGGCATAGATCAAAGAACGTTATTAGTTTATAACCTTTCTATTCTGCCTTGATGCCAAGAACTTTGCTACTTGAAATGCCACCTGTGTCATAAACAGATCTCAAAGAAAAGAAATTTGTATGAAATAATGCTTTGCATAATAATGACCTGGAAGTTTATTTTTTGTCTTGGCTTGTAAGGCTATGTGCACACGTTGCTGATTTTTCGCGTTTTTTCGCGGCAAAAACGCTTAAAAAACGCATGAATTAAGCATCCTATATTTAGAATGAATTCTGCAATTTTTGTGCACATGGTGCGTTTTTTTCCGCGAATTGTAAATCTGCGTATTTCCCGCTATATTATTGACCTAGAATGTTCAGGAAAATTCGCAGTAAAAATGCGCAAAAAATGCACCAAAAAACACGATAAAAACGCATGCGGTTTTTCTGGGTAAAAGTCCGGTTTTCCTCAGGAAATTTCTGCAAACATTCCGCAATGTGTGCACATAGCCTAAAGGGAAATCAAATGTAATTATTATTATTATTTCAAATTGTATATAATTATTATTATTTCAAATTGTATATTATTATTACTACTTCAAATTGTATAATTATGTATTATTATAATATTCAATATATTAGAATTATCGTCTTCTTTTTCTTCTTCTTCTCTGAAAATAGTAATCTCATGACTGTGACGACATAAAGAAGAACCTGAACTCTGGAAATTATTCAATAATATCTCTAACAAAACAAAGGAAACATGTCAGCATGGTGAGGGCTTGATTTTGTTTTTTTTTCCAGGACAATCAAGTTTTTATTTAGCACTTTCATTTTTTTAACATGATGTTTACTTTGAAGGTTAATTATTATAATATTTTATTCTATTGAGTTGTAAGTGAAAATAGGAGTGGTTTAAACTTTTATGGTTTGGAAGTTTGTTAATATTTTTAAAAACTTTAAAAATGCTTTTGACTTTTTGTTCATTCTCATTAAGGGACCAGGGACTTGAACCTGCGATTGGACCATCAATGGTGCAACAAGCAATATTTCCATATTGGAGTGTATTATGCTTTTGATGCTCTACTATTAGTCTCTGGCTTTCTAGTTGCTATTTTCTTAAATCAAAGTTCCGGGGGCCTTCCTTGGGCCACAGGCTGCAAATAAAACCCACTTGCATCCCTGAGAGGGATGATGAGGTGACAGAATTGCTATGATTTCTATTTACCTGCCACATCTAGGGTATTTAACTACTGTGATCAGAGGAGTTTTGGTCAGTGTCAGCTGTATAATACATCATGCACATTGGACGAGTCAGATGGCCAAATGACTCATATAAGGATTGCAGTGCAATGCTCGGATTGGCCGTCAGCTTTCCCACCCCAAGTGTGACAGTTGCATAGAAATACAGTGGGTACGAAATATTGGCAGCAGGTGATTGACATGAATGACTACCAGAGGCGGAGGTTTACCTCTAGGATCATCGATTGTCTCTTCAACACCATAACTGACAAAAAAATTGCTGTGTTAGGGTTTGCCTTCAAGAAGGACACAGGTGACACAAGAGAATCCTCCAGTATCTACATCAGCAAGTACCTTATGGATGAAGGGGCCAAGCTGCACATATTCGATCCCAAAGTACCAAGGGAACAAATCGTCATGGACTTATCCCAGCCCAGAGTGACTGCTGACGACAGAGTGGAGAAGCTGGTCCATATCTCCCCAGATCCATACAAGGTCTGTGAGGGAGCGCACGCCATAGTTATCTGCACAGAGTGGGACATGTTTAAGAAACTGGATTTCCAACGCATCCATTCCAAGATGTTAAAGCCTGCGTTCATATTTGATGGCCGCCGGGTCCTGGACGACCTTCATGGGGAGCTGCAGAACATTGGCTTTCAGGTTGAGACCATCGGGAAAAAGGTGGCTTCGAAGAGGATCTCTTTTACACCAACAGCTGACATGCCCAAGATCAGCCTCGGGGATGTGCCCCTCAAGAAGGCCAGAGTATAAAGCTACTTCCCTCACTCCCTCAAGATGGCTGGACCATCATTGTATATACACACCTGTACTTTGTATCTCCCCCACCTCATTGTAGATTGTAAGCTCTCACGAGCAGGGTCGTCTTATTTTGCTTTAATTATTGTATTTTTAACGCTGTAACTTATGACCTGTATTTTGAAACTGTTAAAATGTAAAGCGCTGCGGAATATGTTGGCACTATATAAATAAAGATTATTATTATTATTATTATTATTATTACTCAGACCACTTTAAATTTTTCACTCTTTGTTTCATTGCAGCCATTTGGTAAATTGAAAAAAGTTCATTTTTTTCTCATTAATGTACACTCTGCACCCCATCTTGACTGAAAAAAAGCAGAAATGTAGAAATTTTTGCAAATTTATTAAAAAAGAAAAAATGAAATATCACATGGTGATAAGTATTCAGACCCTTTGCTCTGACACTCATATTTAAGTCACATGCTGTCCCTTTCCTTGTGATCCTCTGTTGTGAACACGTTGGAGGCAACTTCGGAGCTGGGGCTCCCTCCGGTGGTTGCTGAGGGTAATGAACCAATTGCTGAATGGCTTTCAGCTGGGTCCGATTGGTCTGATAAAAGTGACCTGAACTCCCATCAGCCTTTCCGGTAATCAATTGTTCTTCCAGATCTTGGTTGGAGCTCAGCTTGCTTTCCTGCTTTCATTCAGATAATTGACTTGTTTTTTTTCCCTCTGGTTGGATTTTCCTTGCTGGTTTGCTGCCTTGCAGTGGACTTCTGCCTGGTCCCCTTTTGGGGCCTGGCTCTGCATTTGTGCTCAGGTTGTGTTTGCACTTTTGCTCTGTTCCTGTGTCACTTTTTATTTGCTGAATTGCTGTGTGTTACACCAGAGATCTGATTTAGGTGGTAGAGATCGTGTGATCTCAGGTTTTTTTTTTAATCAGAAGTGTTGGTATTTTTGTCAGGGTTTTTTGGGTTGCAGTCAGAATTCTTTCCTATACTTTTCTATCTACAGTCATGGCCAAAAGTTTTGAGAATGACACAAATATTATATTTTCACATGATCTGCTGCCCTATGGTTTTTATATGTGTTTTTGACATATGTTTTTATCACAGACAGAAATATAATTGCAAACATATGAGTAACAAAAGCTTATATTGACAGTTAGAATGAGTTAATGCAGCAAGTCAATATTTGCAGTGTTGACCGTTCTTCTTCAGGACCTCCCTGGAATGCTCTCAATCAACTTCTGGACCAAATCCTGACTGATAGCAGTCCATTCTTGCACAATCAATGCTTTCATTTTGTCAGAATTTTTAGGTTTTTGTTTGTCCACCCGTCTCTTGATGATTGACCACAAGTTCTCAATGGGATTAAGATCTGGGGAGTTTCCAGGCCATGGACCCAAAATCTCTACATTTTGTTCCCTGAGCCATTTAGTTATCACCTTTGCTTTATGGCAAGGTGCTCCATCATGTTGGAAAAGGCATTGTTGATCGCCAAACTGCTCTTGGAGGGTTGGGAGAAGTTGCTCTTGGAGGACATTTGGTACCATTCTTTATTCATGGCTGTGTTTTTAGGCAAGACTGTGAGAGAGCCGATTCCCTTGGCTGAGAAGCAACCCCACACATGAATGGTTTCAGGATGCTTAACAGTTGGCATGAGACAAGACTGGTGGTAGCGCTCACCTTGTCTTCTCCGAATGAGGCGTTTTCCTGATGACCCAAACAATTGAAAAGGGGATACATCAGAGAAAATAACTTTACCCCAGTCCTCAGCAGTCCACTGCCTGTACCTTTTGCAGAATATCAGTCTGTCCATGATGTTTTTTCTGGAGAGAAGTGGCTTCTTTGCTGCCCTCCTTGAGACCAGGCCTTGCTCCAAGAGTCTCCGCCTCACAGTGCATGCAGATGCACTCACACCTGCCTGCTGCCATTCCTGAGCAAGCTCTGCACTGCTGGTAGCCCGATCCCGCAGCTGAAACACTTTTAAGAGACGGTCCTGGCGCTTGCTGGTCTTTCTTGGGCGCCCTGGAGCCTTTTTGGCAACAATGGAACCTCTCTCCTTGAAGTTCTTGATGATGCGATAGATTGTTGACTGAGGTGCAATCTTTCTAGCTGCGATACTCTTCCCTGTTAGGCCATTTTTGTGCATTGCAATGATGACTGCACGTGTTTCTTTAGAGATAACCATGGTTAACAGAAGAGAAACAATGATGCCAAGCACCAGCCTCCTTTTAAAGTGTCCAGTGGTGTCATTCTTACTTAATCATGACAGATTGATCTCCAGCCATGTCCTCATCAACACCCACACCTGTGTTAATGGAGCAATCACTGAAAAGAGGTTAACTGGTCCTTTTAAGGCAGGGCTGCAATGATGTTGAAATGTGTTTTGGGGGATAAAGTTCATTTTCTAGCCAAATATTGACTTTGCAAGTAATTGCTGTTAAGCTGATCACTCTTTATAACATTCTGGAGTATATGCAAATTGCCATTAGGAAAAGTGAACCAGTCGACTTTGTAAAAATTAATATTTGTGTCATTCTCAAAACTTTTGGCCATGACTGTAGACAGTATTGGGCCCCAGCATTTGCTCATTCTATTTTCTGTCTGTGTTTGTATTTTCTTCTTGTCTAACCGCCATTACATGTTTGGGGGCTTCCTATCTCTTTGGGGGTTCTGCTACGGGGCAGTTAGCTTTCATCTGTCTTTAGGTATAGCTATCTCTCCGACTGTGATGAGGCGTCTAGGATCACCATAGATACGCTCCACGGCTACTTCTAGTGTTGCGGTTAGTTTAGGGTTCTGCAACCCAGTAGTTTCCAGCCTCCCTGGTGTATTGTTAATTCGGCTATTTTTGCTATTTCTCCTCAGCTACCGAAACATAACAATCCTCCTTGAGATGGTTCTAACGTTGCCGAGATCTCAATTCGAGCATGTGTCGCCCCCTGTGGCCATTTTCCTGGAGGCCACCGCATAGCAGTAATGGATATGCGGGGCCTCCGTGCTTTCACAAGATGCCGGCAGAACCCCCCTGCAGCACAGAGCACCACTGCTGCACTTGCTGCACTAGCCACACCAACTTGGGATGGGATTTCCCGAAGGCCACCGCATCACAGCCATGGATTTGCGGGGTCCCAGGCTTTCACAAGATGCCGGCTGAGCCCCCCCATACCACAGAGCACCACCTCCACACCTGCTACACCAGCCGCACCGACTTGGGAAGGGATTTCCCGAAGGCCACTGCATCGCAGCAATTGATATGCGGGGCCTCCCATATGTGACCCCGCTCCACCAGCGCTGCTGATGCCCCCCGGGTAAGCTGAATTCAGACTGTAAGATGGACCCCATTTGACACATTAATTTTTTTCCCTATTTTCTTTCTGAAAATTTGTGGTGCGTCTTATGGTCTGGTGCGTCTTATAGTCCGAAAAATATGGTAACTAAGACCTGTCAGCTACTGACAAAAAGACAGCTGTCTCTGAGATGCACTGATCATTGCTCTGTCAGCTGATAGCCATGTTGATTAGCAAATATCATGGTTCAAATCTGTGGTTGATCACACTTTTCTTTTGCAAGTGTAGTGGTCAACATGTGCCCACTGTCGGCTGACACACTACTGTGAAGCAACCCAAAAGCCTGCTTAATCACAAAAATAAAAATTGCAGTGGATTTTAAACACATAGAGGTTACGTGTAAATTGATTGCTCCCTGTTAATTACTGAGCAGTTTTTGCAAAACTATGCTGCCCAGGACAATCACAATTTATTTAACCCCTTAAAGCTTCTTCCAAGACCCCTTACTTTTTTTCCGGATACATTACCATATTAGGAATCGTTTTTTTTGTGGGGAAAGTTTTTTTTTTTAGCTTTGAATGAAATCATTCATTTTAACATATAAATTGGAACATGAGAATACATTCCACGTGATGTGAAATGGTAGAAATATGTAATTCTAAGATTGTTTTTTAGATTTATTTTTAAGGCATTCATTAAGCAGCATGATTTTCCAAGTGACTATGATTAAGGCGGTACAAAGCTTTCATAGTTTAATTTTATGTTAGTGGTGAAAAGTTTTTTGAAATATTGTAAAAAATAACATTTTTATTTGTTCTGTGCGGCTATTTTATGAGAACCATAAATTTTTTTTTTCATTCAATGGACCTGTATAAGGACCTGTTACTTCTATGTAGAGCTACAATTTTTAATTGATACAATATTTGGATACATGCAATGTTGTGATTGCTTCTTTGCATTTTTTGGTGGATAATTGCATTGTCGAGTGGTTTGTTTTTTTCTGTTTAGGTATTTATCATGTGGGATAAATAATTTTCAGATTTTCTTAGATTGCCATATTATGCACGTAGCAATACCATGTTCATTTTTTATGCTTAACATTTTTCTATTTATGTTTGGGGATAAATGGTGTGATTTTATTTTTTTATATTTTTGTATCATTGCAAACACTTCCTGATCTGACCTTATAGTGCTGTCAGCCCTACTCCTACCATCAAACTTACTGCTGAGAATGAGATCTGGAAGGGTTTGTAATGATTCAGAACTAAGCTCTGATGTATTGCTTCACAGTAGCTGCGGAAATCAGTGAAGAGAAGAGGGCATGCTCTTTTTTCCCCTGGATGACGCCACCTTCTTATGATTGGTCAACCTCATGCAAGGGAAGAAGTACCCGCACTAGAGACAAATCTCTGCTAACACCCAGTTGAACGTTTCATTGCCTTAAGTTTACAAGTGAATATGTCTGCAACGTAGAGGAGAAAATGAAAAATAAAAACTATAGATTATTCATCATTGCAGCCGCTATTCCCTAAAGTAGCTAATTTACAATGCTTAAACTAGTGAAAAGTCCTCTTTAAGGGGTTAAATTTAGCCTCTAACAATACTTTTAAAAAGCATTGTGATTTTAATGATGTATTGACTTGCATCACAACAGTATTTTGGACACACAGCAACTGCTACAATAGAATATATCCTAAAAGCCATGGCTCCTGCTAATATTTGAGAATTTTCAGCAACCATTGCCCACTTAAAATGTATATATTCTCTAAAAGAAAAAGCAGGCAGAGGTTGTCAAGTTGGGAAAATTTTGAAAAAATTGTATTTACTTGAAACCCTTTTGTTTAGCAGTATGTGATATTTTAAAAGTCAAAGTGATAACTATGACAAATATTAAATAATTGGGCCACTTGATATGGGACATATACTTTTTAACAGTCCTATAATATTCTTTTTCTAAACATACTGAACAACGAATGGCATGTATAGTACTTAGAATGCACAATTTATATTGATAATCTTTTTTATATGCAGCAAAGCTATGCATTTATCTCTTGCTGTGTGAAATCATGTTTCATTAAGTTCTTGATCTCTCGGGTCTTATGGCTAATGAGGGAGTGTGTAGGCTACATAAGTCAAGAACAAGAAGATACAGCAAATTATTTTGTTCCATGCTGAAAGCTTTTCAGACAGCCTTCCTGACAAACACGGAGACATGGTTGAAAGGGGATATCTTTAGTACTTTCAACCTACGAAAATGCCATTCAATTGTTGTGTCCTATTCTGGTTAAAATATAAGAGAATAGAGTTGAGTAAGTCTTTAAAATATTCTTGTCCCTAACATTATATTTTTGCTCACTAAATATATCAATACAATACTATTTGACATGACATTATTTAAAAAATCCTACTGAATTAGTATTTAATTAAAAAAGTATAATCAAATGACAATATACAAGAGAATTGCTTAATTTTTTTTAAAAATAATATCTTGAAAACATTAATTTTCTTCAAAATACAGTCCAGTAGATAATATGCACTTGTCCCAATGGGTTTTCCAGTGTTCAAAACATTTGTTATATTCTATGAACTAATGCAGATAAGTGCCTCCAGTAGTGTTGAGCGATACGATACTGCAAATATCGGGTATCGGCCGATATTAGCTCTATCGGCCTTTCGATAATTCGTTTCGATATTTTCGTCTTATCGAATACCGGAATCGGAAGTTCCCATAATTCTTTGCGAGGCAATGTGATTTTAGTCAGCCAATGAGGAATCCTAAGAAGTGTGGGCACATCCTGTATTGCTGCGGTCATGTTAACTAATGGCATGGCTGTGATTGGATGCTGAAATGATGTCAGAATGCACTATAAAAGGCGCCGCCGCCATTTTAGCGTCACTGTGCTGTGAATTCAGTAAGGGACAGAACGCTGCTGTGCTGACTCTGAGGGACAGTTAGAGATTGCGATTTAGTGTACTGTGCTGTAGGCAGGCTAGCACCAACCGCTGTGTAAAGCTTCCTTTTGCCTGCAGTGTTGTTTTAACAGCTCTGCAAGGTGTGTGTGAGTGCAGGTGACGCTGCAGTTTGCTCTGCATGCAACGCTGTCTGTAGGCATCTGCACATGTCACTCACAGACTCTTTTTTTTTTCCTTCAGTGTAATTCTTGCAGCTCCATGCAATTTAACTATTAGTGTGACGCGCTTCCATCCGTATCCAATACATTGGTTGCAAACACTATAGAAGTAGACAAAGGAGTAGCCTTTCACAGATTGTGAACAGTTGTGTTTCAGTGTTCACTTCAGTCTGTGTTTTTTATTTTTTGAGTGCACATCACGCTCCAGTTACTTGTTCAAGCACTGCTGCTTGTACTCTGCTGAGCGTGTCTCAGTGCCTCATCCTTTTCATTTATCTCCAATTGGTTCTGCTCCATTCCATTTAAAATATAATCTATTAGTGTGACGCGCTTCCATCCGTATACAATACATTGGTTGCAAACACTATAGAAGTAGACAAAGGAGTAGCCTTTCACAGATTGTGAACATTGGTTTCAGTGTTCACTTCATCTGTGTTTTATTTTTGAGTGCACTCACGCTCCAGTTACTTGTTCAAGCACTGCTGCTGTACTCTGCTGAGTGTCTCAGTGCCTCATCCTTTTCATTAATCCAATTGGTTCTGCTCCATTCATTTAAATATAATCTATTAGTGTGACGCGCTTCATCGTATGCAATACATGGTTGCAAACACTATAGAAGTAGACAAAGGAGTAGCTTTCACAGATTGTGAACAGTTTGTTTCATGTTCACTTCAGTCTCTGCGTAATACCACACTTAGGCCTATAAGTATAATTTCTGACTTTCTTATCAATTACCAAGATGAAGAAGGCAGGGAGTAGGGCACGTGGTCGTGGCCGTGGAGTTTCAGCAGGGAGAGGACGTGGGGATTCTGTGGCTGCTGCCGCCCTCAGTGACACAGCATCCACCAGTTTTACCCATGAGCGTTCCTTTATGCGCACTTTGGTAGGAGCTCGGCGTGCCCCCCTGCTGCTTGAAGAACAAATTGAAGCCGTTGTTGGTTGGATGGCAGCCAATGCATCGAATTCAATTCCTTCCACCTCCTCTCAGGAACACAACACTGTTGAGCAACCATCTGTCTGTTCACCGCCTGTCAAATTGCCCAGGCAGTCAGAGAGTTCTGTACAGGAGCCAGCTGAGTCTCTGCTTCTGTTCTCAGAATCTGTTGGCTCGCAAACACGGGCACAGGCAAGCAGCATTCTGCAATTTGAAGAAGAGGGAGTATGCAGTGATGCGCAACAGCTGTGGCTCTCTCAATCTGAAGAGGCGGGTGAGCCAGTGCTGATGGACAGCACACCGCAGAACGCATCTTATGATGATGATGAGACTCAGGTGCCAGGTTTTGTGGAGCATGGTGCTGCCCAGACCATCCAACAGCAGCAGGTGTTGGAAGAGGGTAGTGGAGATGATGAAGTCCGAGACCCAACATGGAGTGAGCAACAGGAAGGTGGTGGGAGCAGCTCTGAGGAAGAGATTGTCCCAACGGTACAAAGAGGAGGGAGAGGTAGGCTGCAGACTCGCTTGCCTGTAGCCTCCAGTTTGGCACCTGTTGGGAGCAGTTCTCTTAGAACTGTCAAAATTGGCGCTCCCATGACTTGCACTGCGTGGTCCTTTTTTGACAGACTTGTAGATGATATTTGCTATGTTCAATGCAAGCTGTGTAAGCAAAAAGTTAAAAGAGGTAAAAATATCAGGAATCTGAATACCACAAATATGTGGAAACATGTACGGACAAAGCACGTAGCTGAGTTCCAAAGACACACTGGAGATGTAGGCCAACCTACAGCAGCACCTACATCTTTAGGTCATGTTCGAGCCTCTACCTCTAGCTCTCACACACCTGGTTCGGCTTCCTCACAGGATCTCCATGGAAGAACCTCGGTCACTGTTGTCCATAGACAAACTGTTATTCCACCCACTGCAGCAAGTTCACAGTCATCGTCACACTCCCAGAACAAAAAACAGCCATCGGTAACACAGGCATGGGATAAAAGACGGCCATACTCGGCAAACCATCCACGAGCACAGGCTCTGAATGCTGGCCTTGCAAAACTCCTGTCCCTTGAAATGCTGTCATCCAGGCTGGTGGAGACTGACAGTTTCAGGAACTTTATGGCATTGGCAGTCCCACAATATAATGTGCCAAGCCGATTTTATTTCAGCAGGCAAGCTGTCCCTGCTCTGCAAAAACATGTCGAGGGAAACATTAAACATGCGCTACTAAACGCCGTCAGTAGCAGGGTCCACCTGACCACCGATGCGTGGACCAGTACCCAAGGCCAGGGACGATACCTTTCCCTCACTGCCCATTGGGTCAATGTTATGGAGTCGGGTACAGATCTTGCCAGTGGCGCTGTACGTGTTCTGCCAACTCCAAGGATTGCAGGAATCCAGTCTGTGCACATTGATTCCTCCTCCTACTCCAGTTCCTCAGAATCATCGCTGCACGAGCCGTCACGGTATACCTCCACATGGACCCGTGAACGCTTACCTGTTGCGACCGATATGAGCACAGCCGTGGCCAAACGTCAACAGGCCGTACTGAAATTAATTCCCATGGGGAATCGAAGCCACACAGTGCAGGAGCTCTGGGATGCCATCAAGCAGGAGAGCGACGTGTGGTTTTTGTCAGCTAATCTCCAGCCAGGCTTGGTAGTGTGTGACAATGGCCGAAATCTGGTGGCAGCTCTGGGCCTTGGCAACCTCACTCACATACCATGTCTGGCACATGTGCTCAACTTGGTCGTGCAGAGTTTTTTGAGGGACTATCCGGATCTTGATGCACTGCTGCACAAGGTCCGCCTAGAGTGCGCTCACTTGCGACGTTCCAGCATGGCCAGATCGCGCATTGCAGCTCTGCAAGTCAGATTTTGCCTTCCTGAACATCGCATCATATGTGACGTACCCACCAGGTGGAATTCCACGTTACATATGTTGGAGCGGTTGTGTGAGCAGCAGCCAGCAGTAATGGAGTATCAGCTGCAACAGGCGCAATCAACTCGCAATTTGCGCCGTTCACACTTCACCACTACTGAGTGGGCCTCTATGAAGGACATCTGCGACGTTTTGCGTGCGTTTGATGTCTCAACGCGGATGGCGAGTGCAGATGATGCACTAGTCAGCATGACTGTCCCCCTTATCTGCCTGCTTCAGAAATCACTGAAAGCACTAAAGGAAGAGGTTTTGGAAGAGGTGGAGGATGAGGAGTCACAAATTCAATTACCTTCAGGACAGTCAGCGCAACGTGGTTCCTCACAAAGGACTGGCAGGGCTCACTTTGTGAGGAGGATGAGGAGGAGGAGGAGTCAATGGAGGAGGAAGAAATCCCTACAGAGGGAGGTACACAACGCTGTAGTCAGTATGTAGAGCGAGGGTGGGGTGATGCAGAGGAGACAGAGATGACGCCTCTTCCAGAGGACAGCCTTTGTTGGCCAGTTGGGAGTCTGCAGCACATGGTTGATTTCATGCTTCAGTGCCTGAGAAATGACCGCCGCATCGCCCACATTCTCAGCACGTCAGATTATTGGGTGTACACCCTCCTAGACCCTCGCTACCGGGACAACTTACAAACCCTCATCACACCGGTCAACCGGGACCGTAAAATGCAGGAGTACCAAGACACACTGGTGCAATCCATACTGTTGTACATTCCAGCCGAGAGAGCTGCTGCTGCTGCTACTGCTTTACAAAGCAGCTCTGTGCGTCGAGGCAGTGTAGACACCTCTACAACAAGAGGGAGCAGAAGCAGCGCCTCTGCACAGGGCAAGAACTGTATAGGTACTGCCACACTAAGCTATCCCGCTAGCGATCTCGTTAGCGTTGCATACTAATGAGATCGCTAGCGGGATTGTTTCTATATCGCTAAATGCTGCCGCATTTAGCGATATAGTTAACGACGCTATCGCCGTTAGCGATCTTCTTAACGACTTTAGCGGTACAAAAGTACCGCTAAATCGCTAAGAAAAGGTGCCACACTAGCGATATATACTTACCCAGGGAGCGCCAGCGATGAAATAGGGTCCGGAACGATTCCAGCGACGAGCGAGATCACAGCAGGAAGCTCGTCGCTGGAAGCTGCCGCACTGAACAATATCGCTAACGGGATCGCTAAATAGTGACGTTTTTTAGCGATCCCGTTAGCGATATTGTTTAGTGTGGCATACCCTTAAGTTACAAATGTGGCAAAGTTTTGTGACAGCGCCAGCAAGGTCTACACCATCCGAGACGGCTCCAGTCACCAGGAAGAAACGTTTCCGTAAGATGGTGACAGACTACTTGGCTTTCCCTCTAAGTGTACTCCCAGATGCCTCTTCCCCTTTCAAATTTTGGGTCTCTAAGTTGGATACATGGCCAGAGCTTAGCCAGTATGCATTGGAGGTGCTGGCTTGCCCTGCTGCCAGTGTATTATCTGAGGCGTCTTTAGTGCTGCAGGTGGTGTAGTAACAGACCGTCGCATGCGACTATCCTCAGAGAATGTAGACCGGCTTACTTTTCTGAAAATGAACAAGGCATGGATCTCACCTGAATTTGCCTGTCCGTTTTCAGATTAAATAACTGTTTGGCAACGTTTTCCATGTCTCCTGTTATGTTCATCTTTCTACCACCTGAACTCTACTCCCTGGGCTACAACACCGCCATTTGTTGCTCGTAAGTAATTGGCAGGGGTACTGACTCCTGGCCAGCCTGGTTACAGCACGACAGCTGTTTCCTGGCAGTGTGAACGTCAATTATCCTCCAATAAGTTGTGCTGTCGTGTTGCATTCTGGTTAGCCGACTCTATGGTGCCTGCATTTAGGTGATTCCTATGTGTGCTGTGGGATATGTAAATAAAGGCGGTTTCCATTGTGACAATAGGATAAGCACCCACTGTAGGACTGTGTGATTCGGTAACTGCGGACGGCTTGCGTCCTGTCAACTTACATTTTCATGGGTGCGTTCTTCTACCCGTCCGGGGTCCAGTACCATCAAGTGGTTCTCCCCAGTGCCTTTTTCCTAGGTGCCTCCATCTCCGTATCTGAGTTCCAGCAACGTCTGCTGGTCCTTGGTAGTGCTTTGGAGCACAGGTACCTCCTGCTTAGTAACCGTGTCACAGTAACGTCAGCTGGTACTCGGTTGTGACATTGCCTCTTTTCCTTCTGCTACCCGTCCGGGGTCCAGTACCGTCAAGTGGTTCTCCCCAGTGCCTTTGGCCTAGGTGCCTCCATCTCCGTATCCGAGTTCCAGCAACGTCTGCTGGTCCTTGGTAGTGCTTTGGAGCACAGGTACCTCCTGCTTAGTAACCGTGTCACAATAACGTCAGCTGGTACTCGGTTGTGACATTGCCTCTTTTCCTTCTGCTACCCGTCCGGGGTCCAGTACCGTCAAGTGGTTCTCCCCAGTGCCTTTGGCCTAGGTGCCTCCATCTCCGTATCCGAGTTCCAGCAACGTCTGCTGGTCCTTGGTAGTGCTTTGGAGCACAGGTACCTCCTGCTTACTAACCGTGTCACAGTAACGTCAGCTGGTACTCGGTTGTGACATTGCCTCTTTTCCTTCTGCTACCCGTCCGGGGTCCAGCACAGTCAGCTGGTCCTCGTTACTTCCATTGTCTCTTGCTCCATCTGATACCCGTCAGGGTTCCAGTAACGTCAGCTGTTTCTCGGAAATTAGACGACCTTAAAGACCACCCAGAAGAAGATGACGACAACAAGGACGACGAGCATGAAGCCAACCAGCCTGAACACCATCACAAAGAAAAAATAAAAGATTACCCAGAAGAAGATCACCAACAGGACAAAGAAGGTTAAGACAAACTACAAGATACAGAACAAGAGACAGAAGAACAATAAGCAAAAGATCAAAAAGCAGAAGAACATGAAGTATAAGACCAAAATGAAGAGCAAAATATATGCTCTAAATTCTAAGCAGAAGAAGACTAAGCAGTGTATGGGGGTGAGTCCGTTCCTCCTCGTGGTGCCCTGGAAAATGCCTGCTGCTGCTGCAGGCTAAACTGAACACGGACAAATACTGTTGTAATTTAAATCTTTTGTGACAGCAAGAACGGAAGGATGAACAATTCATACTTTTACAGATTACAAGTACAGGAATCTCTGTCACAAATAAGAATATGATGATGAAGATGAAGAGGAAGAAGATGAAGAATTTGAATATGAAGAAGATTAATTAGTTTAATAATAAAAATATGAGTAATGTAAACAAAAACATGAATAGCAAGAAGTTTAAGAAGAAGATTAAGAAGGTGAAGATGAAGAATAATTTGATGAGAAAGATGATGCTGCTGAAGATTATGAAGGAGAAAGTGTGGCACTGGCAAAAGTTAAAAAGGTGAAGAGCATGGAAGTTGTGAAACATACATATTTGCCAAAATAGAAAAAAGGTTAACAACATTGTCAATTTGTTAGTCAATCCAAATGTATTTCCAAAAAAAAATATATTAATGCTATTCCAATGCATTGGGTTAAACATGTATGCCTTTATTGTCTCCTCAACCTCCCCCAATACATTCTACATTAGTCTTTGTTGTTTTCCTTCATGTACAATTAACCAACAAGGCAAGAATGTTTTTTTTTTAATGTCGATATTTGGTTCCCATAGACTTACATGGGACTTCCGGTATCGGAATCGGATATCGTCGATATTTAGTGATATCGGCGATACCATTTCGATACGATATTTTTAGATATCGAGCAGTATCGCTCAACACTAGCCTCCAGCTATTTTTTCGTAACCTCTTCTACATCCTGAAAATGATTTCACTTTTAGGTTTTTCTCTTCATACTTGGGAATAAGAAGAAGTTGTAGCGGATTAGGATGGGCAGTAAGAGGGTTGAGAAACCATTGTCATGCCGTTTTTTTGCTAAAAAATAGTTGATTTTCAATGATATGTGGGCAGGCGTGTTGTCATGATCAAGCAACCAGTGTCATCACAATTCGGATCGCTTTTTTCTCACTGCCTCACGCAACCACTTTAGCACTGGCATATTCTAATGCTGGATCACTGTGGTGACTTGAGGAACAAATTCAACACGAACGCCTCTTTTGATGTTGAAAAAACAAATCATTATGGACTTCAAATTTGATTTCACTTGCCTTGCTTTTTTTGGTCTCGGCAATGAATCTGTCTTCCACTGGCTGGACTGCTGTTTTGTTTCAGGATCATAGGTGGAATACAAAGATTCATTCTGTGTGATGACTTTTGACAAAAAATTAGGGTCACTCCCCTTACTTGCCTAGCCTTGCCCCCTGCTACTCCTTCTTATTCCCAAGAATGAAGACAAACCTAAACGGAAACCTATAGGGAAAGCATTTTCAGGACATAGATGAGATTAAGAAAAAATGGCTGGAGGCATTAGTTCAGAAGAGTATAACAAATGTTTTGAACAGTGGAAAATCAGTTGGCGCAAGTACATATCATCTAAAGGACAGTATTTTGAAGGAGATTAATGTTTTCAAGATGCTATCTTGAATACAAAATATTAAATAAGTAACTCTTTTTTGAGGGGTGCCCTATTGTATTTGTAATGAAGCATCTAAAATAAATGGTAAACCCTTGCCTTATGTTGAAAAAAAAGTTTAACATGTACAAGTTTTCACGCGATAGGTGTTAGAGGCTCAGTTTTCAATATACCGGTAATTCAAGTTTTGTTTTATTTAGGTTGTTCCCTTTGCTATTGTAGAAATGTACTAAAAGTACAGCAATTTGGATTGATTTAAGAAAATAGTACAAGCTAATCATATGTTGTAATACATAAATATAATCATACATCACTTTAAGTGTATTATATAGACATATAATACACTTAAAAGTGATGTATGATATATTTTATGTATTACAACATATGATTAAGCTTTGTACTATTTTCTTAATCAATCCAAATTGCTGTACTTTAGTACATTTCTACAATAGCAAAGGGAACAACTAATAAAACAAACTTGAATTACGTATATTGAAAATGAGCCTAACACTATCGCGTGAAAACTTGTACATGTTAAACTTTTTTAATGGATACTCTCATTTGATTTGGAGTCATATTTTATAAAAAATATGGCGAACATAAAATAGCTGACATGTTCAGGTTCCTTTGATACTCAGAGAAAGAGAAACTAGATGGCTCTTTTCACCTATAGCACACACTGTTTTTGTCAAACTGTATTATGGATGAACATCCAACTAACCTGGTGGTCAGCTCTTTGAATAATGTTTTTTCGGTAGAGCAACCATACTTTCAAGGATTGCAGGATGTGATGTACCATGAGTAAACAGGAAAATGGTAAGACAAGCAGATCAGGGTTTGACAACAGTTTTTCAAAGCTGTAGGTATGTGATATAGACTGTAATTAAGAGAGCAGACAGGCAAGCCAGGGTTTGGTGACAGTGATATGAGAATAAAATAATGGAATATTTAGGTGGACAAAACTTGCAAAAAGAAATCAAAGCAACCTGGGCTTACATAATACCTCAGCAGTGCCACAGGCTGATCGCCTCCATGCCACGCCGCATTGATGCAGTAATTAATGCAGAAGGAGCCCCGACCAAGTATTGAGTGCATATACTGAACATGCATTTCAGTAGGCCAACATTTCAGATTTTAAAATAATTTTTCAAGCTGGTGTTATAAAGTATTCTAATTTACTGATAATGACTTTTGGGTTTTCATTGGCTGTCAGCCATAATCATCAACATTAACAGAAATAAACACTTGAAATAGATTGTTAGAGCTGGAGGAACGCACAAAATAAATATAAATAATAAGTGCGTTCGCAGCCCGGGGTCCACTGTGCAGGCAGAGCCTGCTGCTAGTAGGATGGCGGTTTGGCGAACTCTGTTACTTCACAGAGTCGCAACTATAGACACTGTGGCCCTATATGGCGGTATAAGCGAATTCTGTTACGCCACAGAGTCGCTAAGGTAGAAACGCAGAAATATGGACTGTGTCCTGTTAACTCCACAGGTATGCACAGACAACTGCTGTGCGGACAGCAGTCCGTAGTAACGCAATCAGCAATGCAATCAGACAATCTGCTCACTGGAGAAGCCGGTATTCTAGGGGCTTATTTCAGCCGAGCCCTAAACACGTGCATACAATCTCCTCACCGGAGGTGCCGGTATTCTAGGGGCTTATTTCAGCCGAGCCCTAACACATGCGTGCAACATCACCCTGGCGCAAAGCACATAATGTGATTGATACTAGTGCATGGCGGCACGACCATGCCACTCTTTTATAGTAGCAACTACAGGGCCTGCCAGATAAGGACCAATAGGAAACTGCTCCAGAACACAAGTGGTTTCAGGACCGTCCTGGCGGACCAATAAGAGCTGCTGCAGCACCTGAGCATGTGACCCCTGATCTCCAATGAGAGATCTTACTCAGGGCACGCTCAGAAGGGGAAAGCAAGGACTTTGTCCTAAAGACATCTGCTCGCCGCTAACCAGTACTGGTTACAATAGCAGAGCCTGGAGGAGCAGCAGTAATCCTCTGCACAATGTTAGACTTGGCGAGACGCTGGGACTGATGTCTAAGCTGAGCAGAGTCCACTGCGGCCGGAGACGGATGGGAGACCGCAGCAGGGACGGCTCGAGATTCCCCTTGTGCAGAAGCGGGAACTCGACCCCTAACATAGATCGCCCTGTTTGTAATGACTCTATATAATATATGAGTTTCACTTTTTGTATTGAAGAACTGAAATAAATTAACTTTTTGATGATATTCTAATTTTGTGAGAAACACCTGTAAGCTACTAACCATCACGTGTTTGAGAACATCTTGCCCAATGAAATGTCACAATATGAAACTTACTCCTGCTTATCCTCTCTTTCCCTTTGGCACTAAACATGAATGTTTAATTACTGGATTTCTTCTTTTAGCACAGGCAGGTGACTGCAGCTCCAACCTCTAGTGATACATTATAGTAGTAAAAGTTACAAAAGTAATTACGGTATGTACTAAATGGTAAAACACTGTGTAAAACTGTCACTGAAAGTCACTTGGACAAATGGGTAGACAACAAACTCAACTTTAGTGACCAGTGTCAGGCAAATAAAGTAATGGAATACATTAAGGAGGCATTAATGCTCATGACAAGAACATAGTTTTGCCTCTGTACAAATCACTAATGCCGCTATATTTAAAACAGTGTGCACAATTTTGAGCTCCAGTTAATAAGGGGGACATAAAAGAACTAGAGTGAATGAAGAGAAGAACGACCAAGGTTATTAAAGGAATGGGTGGACTGCAATACCAAGACACGTTATCAAACTTGGGGTTATTCAGTATGGAGACAAAGGCTTAGTAGCAATTTTTATGATGTACAGAGGTTTTTCTATTAATCTATTTACATGTAGGCCTATGATGGGAACAAGGGGACACCCTCTACATCTAGAGAAAAAAGGTTTAATCATCATCATCACAGATGATGATTGTTTACTGTACGAGCAGTGAGACAGCGGATTCTTTACTGTGCAAACAATGAGATTATGGAACTCTCTGCCACATGGTGCTGTACTGATTTATTCACTAAAAAAGTTCAAGGAGGAACATTACGCCTTTCATAAAAAATATAATATTGCAGGTTATGGGTACTAGTGATGAGATGCTGATGCAGGGAACTAGTCTGATTGCAAAATGTGGAGCCGGGAAGCAATTGCTCCCCTAATATGGAGCAATTTTCATTTGCCTTAATAAATTTTTGCCTTCATTTGGATTAACATGTTAAGATATAGGTTGGATTTCTGTCTACTTCAACCTTTAAAAACTATGAAACTCTGCATCTTTCCAGCTTCATCTGTAGAAAAATGTTGGAAGAATATTTGATAGCTGTAGGATTGTAAAGACTGAAGAGATAAAGGGTGGTGGAGGCCCCAGGTGGTGGAAGACTATAGTCTTCCTCTTTTCATGGTATACAGTTAGGTCCATAAATATTTGGACAGAGGCAACATTTATCTAATTTTGGTTCTAGACATTACCACAATGAATTTGAAACAAAACAAATCAGATGCAGTTGAAGTTCAGACTTTCAGCCTTCATTTGAGGGTATCCACATTAAAATTGGATGAAGGGTTTAGGAGTTTCAGCTCCTTAACATGTGCCACCCTGTTTTTAAAGGGACCAAAAGTAATTGGACAATTGACTCCAAGGCTATTTCATGGACAGGTGTGGGCAATCCCTTCATTATATCATTCTCAATTAAGCAGATAAAAGGGCTGGTGTTGATCTGAGGTGTGGTGTTTGCATTTGGAAGGTTTAGCTGTGAAGGAAACATGCGGTCAAAGGAGCTCTCCATGCAGGTGAAACAAGCTATCCTTAAGCTGCAAAAAACAGAAAAAACCCATCCGAGAAATTGCTACAACTTTAGGAGTGGCAAAATCTACAGTTTGGTACATTCTGAGAAAGAAAGAAAGCACTGGTGAACTCATCAATGCAAAAAGACCTGGGCGCCCACGGAAGACAACAGTGGTGAATGATCGCAGAATACTCTCCATGGTGAAGAGAAACCCCTTCACAACAGCCAACCAAGTGAACAACACTCTCCAGGAGGTAGGCGTATCAAAATCCAAATCTACCATAAAGAGAAGACTGCATGAAATTAAATACAGAGGGTTCACTGCACGGTGCAAGCCACTCATAAGAATCAAGAATAAAAAGGCTAGGCTGGACTTTGCTAAAAAACATCTAAAAAAGCCAGCACAGTTCTGGAAGAACATTCTTTGGACAGATGAAACCAAGATCAACCTCTACTAGAATGATGGAAGAGAAAAGTATGGCGAAGGCGTGGTACAGCTCATGATCCAAAGCATACCACATCATCTGTAAAACATGGCGGAAGCAGTGTGATGGCTTGGGCATGCATGGCTGCCAGTGGCACTGGGTCACTAGTGTTTATTGATGATGTGACACAGGACAGAAACAGCCAAATGAATTCTGAGGTATTCAGAGCCATACTGTGTGCTCAGATCCAGCCAAATGCAGCCAAACTGATTGGTCGTCGTTTCATACTACAGATGGACAATGACCCAAAACATAAAGCCAAAGCAACCCAAGAGTTTATTAAAGCAAAGAAGTGGAATATTCTTGAATGGCCAAGTAAGTCACCTGATCTCAACCCAATTGAACATGCATTTCACTTGTTAAAGACTAAACTTCAGACAGAAAGGCCCACAAACAAACAACAACTGAAAACCACCATGGTGAAGGCCTGGCAGAGCATCAAAAAGAAGGAAACACAGTGTCTGGTGATGTCCACGAGTTCAAGACTTCAGGCAGTCATTGCTAACAAAGGGTTTTCAACCAAGTACTAGAAATGAACATTTTATATACAATTATTTAATCTGTCCAATTACTTTTGGTCCCTTTAAAAACAGGGTGGCACATGTTAAGGAGCTGAAACTCCTAAACCCTTCATCCAATTTTAATGTGGATACCCTCAAATGAAAGCTGAAAGTCTGAACTTCAACTGCATCTGATTTGTTTTGTTTCAAATTCATTGTGGTAATGTCTAGAACCAAAATTAGATAAATGTTGTCTCTGTCCAAATATTTATGGACCTAACTGTACTACTACATGTGCAGCCCTCGTCTCAAGTTTTCAAGAATAGACTATATTTGGCACACCATACAAAACTACCTACATGAACAATACATCTCATAAGGATGATGGTAGCCAAATACAAGTCAAAGGTGAAACTCAAATCAATAAAAGTTTGGTTAATCTAAAAGCTTGTCTTGCTGTCTGCCTTTCAGTATATAGATTTACCATATCATGTATGTCTATTTTCATTAGCAAATTACTGAGAATGAAAATTGTTCGACGTACTGTGTGCTGTAGTATGACAACAAATATTAGATGCTTATTAGTAATAAGAAACTTCACCTTCATTTTATTTCTACATAACAGTTAAGTAAAAAATTGACAAAAAAAATTTCGGTGAAGACATTTCTCTGTGCCACAGCACACAAAGAGCAAATTCATAAATAACATTATCTGACTCTTTTCCTAAAGTCCAAGATGAGTGGAATAGATTGTATCATGAACTACTCTCCCTCTGGCTAATTAAATAGCAGTCTCAGCTACCATAAAGCATATTCTTATTAAACAAGTATGTATAGTCATTCTTGTGGATGAATTATGCTCATGAAAGTGCCATTAAACAGCTTATTTTAGAAGTGGATCAGATCCAAAGAGACAATCAAGGATTTTCTTTAGGATTATTCAAGATTAGAATTAAAAAAAAAGAGAAAGGAACAGAAAGTTAGTATGCCAAAATCAAATTGGACAATTTAGTCACTGTGTTCCCAAAAAGTACACTGAAAGGGACAATTTATCAGTTGTTCTTAACGAAAAGTATGTAAGTTAAAAATCTTTCTTTCTTTGCAGTCTCTATGTCTTGTAGAATTGTATTATTTATCGCAGTTTTGTGTTGAAAATATACCCTGGATTGTCACATTTTCTGGATTATCAGGTGATAATCCAGAAAATGTGACAATCCAGGTTATTTCAACACAAAACTGCGATAATAATACAATTCTACAAGACATAGATATGCAAAGAAGAAACATGAGGCTATCCTGATTAAAGATAAAATTATAGAAAGAGATTTATATATTTATATATTTTTACATATTTTTATTTGACTAAATTATAAACCCGAATGTTTAATAATCCAGCATCTATATTAATTTGTTAAAGGGAATCTGTCACCCTAAATTGGCGGGATATTTAAATGATGGCAGTCAGGTCAGATGGGCGGTGTTTTGGGTACTTGCCTTAACATGTTGTTCGCTGCTGTCTCCATTATTTCTGGGAATTGTAGTTGTTGCCCTCCATATAACGTGCCTGCGCATTGCAATCTTGAATTGCGCACGCGCAGTATGCTTTGCCCGCAGATTGCAATGCGCAGGCGCGTTATATGGAGGGCAACGACTACAATTCCCAGAAATAATGGAGACAGCGGCGAACAACATGTTAAGGCAAGTACCCAAAACACCGCCCATCTGACCTGACTGCCATCATTTAAATATCCCGCCAATTTAGGGTGACAGATTCCCTTTAATACAGGATTTGAGTTAATTTTATCATATTTCTAATAATAAAAACATTTTTTTTTCAATGTTTTACCCATTCATCAGAAATAAACTTTACCATCTATTCTGTCTATGAGATACAGATTGGCTTTGAAGGTCCAATATCCCTAAATATTGCTCACAATAAAATGTTTCTTGATTAGAGTCAAACACAGATAGTAAAACCAAAGTCAAAATTACAAAACTGCCCCCCGCCCAGCATTGTTTGCCAGAATGCAGTTACACTATTTTGACTCTTTATCCTCAGCCATAATGTTTCTGAATATTTCCATTGCTGGCCCTGAGTTACCAATGATGGAAAAACAAATGCAGGACAGAGTGTTTACAGTTGTATACAGTTTGCTGAGTCCATAGAGGCTCAGCTTTTTTGTATGTATAGACATTTTATAATTTTTTTATATTACTTATTAATTTAAGTCTTTGAACAAGTTTTTTATGGACTACCAAATTGATCAGAACCTCCTCCATAAAAGTGCAAGAAAAAAAGCAGTAGTAGCAACAATACAACTATAAACAGCTAACCCATTACAGTAGCAGGCATAGGGTCCTTGTAACAGTACCTTCTATAGTGCCGTATAACAATACTATCCTCTGACCCATCACACACCCACAGTGGCTCATAAAATAGTCAGCCACAGCCTTAGCATTACTTTCCATACAGCTCCTCTTAGGGCTTGTGCAGATGACTGTATTCCTAGGACAGAGTCTGCCGAGAAACAGATCGCAGCATGCACGAGTCTGATCCGATATTTGGATCGCACTTGGCTACAGGCATCAATGAGTCTGTGGGATAAAAAACATTAGACCGTACTCGTATGACATCGAGTGCAGTCCAAATTTCAAGGACTGACATAATGGAGAAGATGGAGATTTTTTTTTTCTTTCTTCTCCTCATTTGAGAAAATCGGATCACACTATGATCACACTCTGATCCAACACTGATCAGAGTGTGATTGTCATAATCAGCCCAATTCTCTTGGATGAGAGAAATTACGATGGTGTGACTCTAGCCTAATGGTTACACACCTAGGTAATAAGCCACCATAAAAGTGCCAGCCACATAGGCTCATAATATTACCAACCCTAGTATGACCAAAACACTTGTTATTGATAGAATGCCATAATTGTATCATTTACATAAAACACATAATATTATTTAGAGAGAGGATAAGTAAAAAATATGTCCTTAGCATTAAATGAACCTTAATCTAAAGTACAGTGATGCAGTTTAAATGGAACATGTTATCGTTATCATGTTATAAAACAAAAAAAATTAAATAATGTGAAGTAATAATGTTTTAATAAAAAAAATGGAATAATACAAAATTATCATTTTTTAAGTTTAGTATTTTCAATTTTTAAACACTAGGGGGAGCAGCTGCTAACATTTCTCATTAAAACCTAGTGTAGTGCTAGCTCAGAGAATGAAGGTAGTAAAAGTGGGATGGATCTGCTCACATGTGTCTGATGTCACTCCTCCCATCCACTTCTTGCTTTTTTAAAAAGATAAGGGAAGACAAAGGTTAGGATTATAGGGCAGAGCCATTTTGTTGGTGTCTGCAATGTGCCACTGAGTTGTAAACAGTGTCACCAAAGACTGCAGAGAGCGTCGTTGCACTCTCAGGTGTATGTCAAGGTTTGTTCTTCAGGAGGCATCATTTTTCCTGCTGGATTAAGCAGGTGTCATGAGTGTGGGAGATCTAGGGTTAGGCGATCTTTATGTACTGTGAATCACGGGTCTTCCACTTAGCCTGTGTGTTTTGTTCCTCGTATTAAATGGACTTTGTTTCTTTTGGCGCCGAGCAGGTTAACGACTCTTTGTATGCTGTTAGAGACATGCAGCTCCATCTCACAGCTGCTCCTGACATGCTTGTTTTATCTCTCTATAAAAACCTGGCCAGACCTTCTTATCTCTGCCTGTGAAAGTTTTGCTGCCGGGCTTGCTGGAGCTAGTGTGCTGAAGTTGGAGTTCATAGTTGCTGCTGGAGATTGTTGTCTGCTGTTATTGTGTGTATGCTTTCTTCCATTATCCTACTACCATTTGGTTTGTATGTTCCTATCCTTCTCTTCATTCCTCTGTACCCTTGGTGAGTGTTTTTGTATGTAAGTTGTCTTTTGTTATCTGTATTTGTCTTATGTGTGTATAGACTAACATATCTGTCCAGGCCTCCTGGTGGAGGGAGGGGTACAGCTTAGGACAATAATAGGAGCATAGTATGGTTGGAGACTCAGACCTCTCTACCTTTTTTTCTTTTTATTTCTTTAACAATGAACTCCTATGACTGATGGTACTCCCATGACCCCGTGTGTGACAAGTAGATACAATGTAAAACAAAAAATACACAACAAAAAACATTAGAAAAGATTTTAAAAACTACAGCAGCTGGTAACATGTCTCGTTGCCATCCCCATTACTCCCTCCCCACATCTCACCCATCATTGTCCCTTCTCCATATTGATAAAATAATTGAAAAAAAAAACACGAATGCATTTTTAAAATAAAAAATTTTTATTATAAAAAAGAGTGTTTAAAAAAGACAAAAATCTCAAAATCAAACTAGACCTGATGCTGCCAACTCACTGCACCAGGCCCATTAAAGTAATGGCAGTACTTGTCTCGGCCGGCCTTCGCATCGTCCTTGCTCCTGCCTTGATTGACAGGTTGAAGGCCTGCAATAGCAGAATCATTGTTACGCCATTCTCCGAGCACCACGTCACCATTGCTGTCCGAGTCCATGTGTAATGTATGTAGTACAGTTCATATAGCGTCTTGTGCTTGGGTGCGATGAAAACACAGGAGTCACAGGTTTGATATAGAAAAGTCCTGTATTACTTCATACAAGTTGGCAGAAATAGTCACACAGTTTGCAGACACAGAAACAGGAGACACAGCAGGCCAGAGTAATCCAAGCTCAGCAATCACTCTCCAATACAGATTCAGGATCTTCTTCTCTGTTACCGTAAGTCCATGCAAACGTGGGTCTTTCAAAGAGCAGGGTTCAGAGTCCACAAGTGCTTCAGAGTTCCTCAGTAGGAATAGCTGGAGTACAAGGTCCAAGGCTTACAGGAGTCAAGTCACAGGTTCACTGCAGTCTAGATTCTGAAGCACTGATTGCTCAGCTGTGGCTGCTTAAGAAGCAAAGGAGAGAATCAGGGCGGGAACATGCAAGCTGGAAACTCCATTTTGACTGAGGGCAAGATAGTTGCAGCAAGACAGAAAGTAAAATGGCTGACGAACAAACTGAGTTTCAGGAATATATACATAGAACCTTACATTACTCCCCCCTTAAGGACAACCTCCGGATGACCTCAGACCAGGCTTGTGTGGGTACCTCTGATGAAACTGACGGAGCAAGCGAGGAGCATTAACGTTATTGACCGGTTCCCATGAGTTGTCCTCCACTGGGTAGCCCTGCCATTTAATCAGATATTGTAACTGATTTCTATACAACCTGGAATCTAAAATCCTTTCCACCACAAATTCTTCCTGACCATCGACTAGCACTGGGTCAGGGCAAGGAGAGGAACGTCCAGGAAACGTATTGGGTGTCGCAGCCTTTAGTAGGGATACATGAAAGACAGGGTGGATTCTCATAGTTCTGGGCAGTTGAAGACGACAAGCAACGGCACTTATAATTTTACTGATTTTATAGGGTCCAATGTACTTATGTCCCAACTTAGACGATGGAATCCTTAACTTAAGATTTCTGGTTGACAGCCAGACCAAGTCTCCTACCTTGAAAGCTGGTGCAGGTTTACGAAATTTATTGCTGCTTTCTTGTACCTTTCTTGAGCCGATTCCAGATTTTCCTTTAGAAGATCCATATTCTTCTGTAAAGACGTGATTCTTTCAGCCACTGCTGGCAAAGGCGTTTCTATGGGAAATCGTGGTAGAATGTTAGGATGATAACCTAGATTAGAGTAAAAAGGAGACTGTTTAGTGGAGGCACTCTGAGAGTTGTTATACGAGAACTCAGCTAATGGAAGTAGATCCACCCAATCATCCTGTAGGTGGCAGATAAAGCAGCGGAGATACTGCTCCAGGGTTTGATTGGTTCGTTCGGTCTGTCCATTAGTCTGGGGATGAAAAGCAGAAGAAAGGTTTACTTTAATGTCCAATGCTGCACAGAAATTTTGCCAAAACCTAGAAGTGAATTGCACCCCTCGATCCGAAATAACCTCATCCGGTACTCCATGTAAGCGAAACACATCTTTAATCATCAAATCTGATGTCTGTTTTGCAGTGGGTAAGCCGACACAAGGGATAAAATGAGCTGCCTTTGTTAGACGGTCAACCACCACTAGAATGGTGTTCTTCCCCTGAGAGGTTGGTAACTCCACAATGAAGTCCATAGAAATGGATCCCCACGGGCGGGACGGGGTGGGAAGAGGCTGTAACAGACCAGTTGGTGAGGAGCGAGGTGTTTTGCATCTTGCACAGACCTCACATGAAGTGACATAATTCAAAACATCCTTCCTGCAAGTGGGCCACCAAAAGAAACGAGAAAGAAATTCCTGTGTCTTTAGAATTCCTCTATGCCCAGCTATCTTGGAATCGTGAATGAGTTGCAATACTCTTAATCTGACTGTTTCAGGAATATACAGACGTTGTCCCTGAATCCACACACCATTCTTAAAGACAAGACTTACGTCCCTTGGGGGTTGTGCCAAAAAGGAATCCGCATGGTATGCTTCCTTGATGTCCTTAAGTAGGTCTTGATTATGAATTACTCCTAGGAATCTAGAGTCAGGAAGAATAGTCTTAGGAGGAGTAATTGGACGTGTCTCTGCTGAGTAAATCCTAGAGAGTGCATCAGCCTTTCCATTGCGCGATCCTGGTCTATAAGAGATGATAAAATTAAATTGGTTTAAGAAAAGATTCCAGCGAGCCTGGCGAGGAGTCAGGCACTTAGCCGACCTGATAAACTCAAGGTTACGATGGTCTGTCAGGACGACTATTTGCTGTGCAGCACCCTGAAAAGGTGTCTCCATTCTTTGAAGGCGGCAATAATGGCCAACAACTCTCTATTGCCCACATCGTAGTTCCTCTCAGCCGAAGACAACTGCTGGGAAAAGAAGGCACAGGGATGCAAGACATTCTTCTCACCTGTTCTCTGAGAGAGTATAGCTCCAACGGCACAGTCTGAAGCATCCACCTCTATTATGAAGGCAAGCTCGGGGTTGGGATGTACTAGGATAGGTGCAGTGGTAAATTTATCTTTTAGACGGGAAAATGCTTCCTGGGCTTGGGGAGTCCAGGAAAACCTAGACTCTTTCCGGGTAAGTTGAGTGATAGGTGACACTACCTCAGAGAAATTTCTAATGAAACGTCTATAGAAGTTGGCAAACCCGATGAAGCGCTGTACCTCCTTCACATTTCTAGGACTTGGCCAATCCTTGATGGCTTGGGTTTTGCTTCCATCCATACTAATTCCTTGTGTAGACAGTACATACCCCAGAAATTGAATTTCGGTCCTATGGAATTCACACTTTTCAAGTTTGATGTAAAGATGATTTTGTCTTAGACGTTCCAAGACCATTCTCACATGTCCATGATGTTCCTCTGTGGAGTTAGAAAAAATTAGAATATCATCCAAATAAATTACCACGAATGTATCTAGGAGATCCCTGAAGATGTCATTCACCAAGTGTTGGAAAGTGGCTGGGGCGGTACTCAGACCAAAAGGCATAACTAGATATTCAAAGTGTCCATAGCATGACCTGAATGCAGTCTTCCATTCATCCCCAGGTCTAATACGGACTAAGTTATAGGCCCCACGAAGATCTAGTTTAGAAAAAATTTTGGCATGTCGCACTCTCTCCAATAATTCAGGGATTAAAGGCAATGGATAACGGTTTCTAATAGTAACCTTATTGAGTTCCCTATAGTCTACGCATGGTCTCAGAGATCCATCTTTCTTCTTTACAAAGAAGATGGGTGCACCTGCAGGAGATGAAGAGGGGCGTATGAAGCCCTTGGCTAGATTTTCATCTATGTAATCCTTTAAAGCCTTTAGCTCGGGCCCCGCCAGGGGGTAGATCTTACCAAAAGGTATCTCTGCTCCAGGCAATAATTCAATTGGACAATCATATGGACGGTGAGGAGGAAGCTAGTCAGCGTTCTTCTTGTCACATAAATCCACATAGTCCTGGTATACAGCTGGTAGTTCAGGGACTGACATGATTCCTTTAGGAACAGAGCAAGCTGAAACTTTTGGACTCATCTGTTTCTCTGGAAAGTGTAATTCCTTGGTCTCCCAGTTAATGGTAGGATTCTGAGCCTGCAGCCATGGTAGCCCTAGAATAATGGGAAAGTGGGGAGAAGAGATAAGCATAAAGGACAGTTTCTCTTGATGATCTTTACCCATAAGAACCCTCAAAGGCTCTGTTTCCTGATCCACTGGTCCAGAGGTCAGCAGGGAGCCATCCACAGTTTCCATCTGTACTGGAGTAGCCTTCTTCACTGAACGTATTCCCTGTTTCAGAGCAAAGGAGACATCCATAAAATTTCCACTTGCCCCTGAGTCGATCATAGCAGAGCTAGACACCCAAGCTGAGTCAACCCAGAGTTTGATGGAAAGAAAGCAATGAGAATTGTTTTTCTTACAACTCAGCTGGGACACCACTGAGGAAACTTGAAAAATGGCAGCGTTTACACAGTCAACGTCCTCAGAGGTAACGGAGTTTAAGTCCGAGAAATCAAGATCTGTTGCTGCAGATCTCTCTGGAGCCTGAGGCTGGACCTGACAGATCCCCTCTCGCAACACTCACAATGAATGAGTGCTGCAGTAGTCTTACGAGAACGGCTGGGGCAGTTTATAATGAAGTGCCCTGACTTACCACAATAGAAACATAGATTCTCCTTAAAACGATGTTCCTTGCGTGCATCACTAACCCGTCGTTGTAAAGAGTCTACCTGCATGGGTTCAGGTTCAGGTTCCCGTGTAATCCTACTCAAAGGTTCCTTAGCTGGAGAGGAAGGTAGGAAAAGGTTAGTACGATTGCTTTCGAACCATCTCTCTTGCCTGCGTTCAGTCAGACGAGTATCAATACGGATGCAGTAGTTAATAAAGTCACCTAACGCAGTGGGAGGGTCGGCACGAGCAAGTTCATCCTTAATCAGTGGAGATAACCCCTTTCGAAAAATAGATTTTTTGGCGGAACTGTCCCAGGTGGTATCAAGGGCCCATCTCCTGAAATCCAAGGCATATTCAGCTACCGAGTGCTTACCTTGGCGCAAAGCTAACATGGCTGCTTCAGCTGTTGCACCTCGATTGGGGTCATCAAACACCTGCCCCATGGCTGAAATAAAATCATCAAGGTGATTCAAACAATCATCCTCAGTCTCAATCAGAGGGTTTGCCCACATTAAAGCCTTGTTGGTAAGCAACATAATTATAGTAAGCACCTTAGATCGTTCAGTGGGAAATTGTGAAGCATGTGCAGAAAAGAAAAGATTGCATTGATTAATAAATCCCCTGAATTTCTCACGTTCACCGCCAAAACGAAAAGGGGGCAACTTGGGAATACCAGCACTCGGGGCTACGGCAGGAGCCTGGACTCGCCCCTCTAGAACCTCAATCCTGGCTCGCAAATCCTGGGTAGTCTGTCCAACCACTTGCAAATTGTGATTATTGAGGTCCTGTAGATTTGTAAAACGGGTCTTTATATTCTGCAAATCTGCAAGGATATTATCAGTCACTCCGCAAAGTTCCTTTATGCGGGCCTCCATTTTCCAGATCTTTTAAGACAGGATTACTTGAAGAAGAGGAGAGAAAAAAAACAATAGTGTTCACCTGTGGCAACACTGCAGAGAGAAAAAAAAATTAAGGGAACTGCTCACCTGGAATGGTTGTGAGAAGTCACAACCACTGTCATCACAGAAAGTTTCAACCAGACATCTGATATCCAGAGTTACAGCAGACAAAAAAGAGAAAAGAAAGGAAAAAAAAAAAAAAAACAATAGTGTTTACCTGTGGTAACACTGCAAAAAGAAAAAACTTAAGGGAATTGCTCACCTGGAATGGTTGTGAGAAGTCACAACCACTGTCATCACAGAAAGTACAACCGGAGTCTGATATCCACAGTACAGCAGACACAGCCTTCCAAACCCAGCAGACACTAAGTTTTGGCTTCAGAATCTTGTAATGTATGTAGTACAGTTCATATAGCGTCTTGTGCTTGGGTGCGATGAAAACACAGGAGTCACAGGTTTGATATAGAAAAGTCCTGTATTACTTCATACAAGTTGGCAGAAATAGTCACACAGTTTGCAGACACAGAAACAGGAGACACAGCAGGCCAGAGTAATCCAAGCTCAGCAATCACTCTCCAATACAGATTCAGGATCTTCTTCTCTGTTACCGTAAGTCCATGCAAACGTGGGTCTTTCAAAGAGCAGGGTTCAGAGTCCACAAGTGCTTCAGAGTTCCTCAGTAGGAATAGCTGGAGTACAAGGTCCAAGGCTTACAGGAGTCAAGTCACAGGTTCACTGCAGGCTAGATTCTGAAGCACTGATTGCTCAGCTGTGGCTGCTTAAGAAGCAAAGGAGAGAATCAGGGCGGGAACATGCAAGCTGGAAACTCCATTTTGACTGAGGGCAAGATAGTTGCAGCAAGACAGAAAGTAAAATGGCTGACGAACAAACTGAGTTTCAGGAATATATACATAGAACCTTACACCATGAAGCCTGGCGGACTGTAAGTTCCAGCATCGCGTTTTCGTAAAAAATTGTTCAGCACACAACAGGCCAACACCACAGAGTCTATCGATTCCAGCTTCATATTGATTGGAGTGTGGAAAACCCTGAAGTGGTTGGCCATTATGCCAAAGGCATTCTCCACAACGCACCGTGCCCTAGACAGTCTGTAGTTAAAAATCCGCCTTTCCCCTGTCAAAGTCTTTTGTGGGTACGGTTTCACAAGATGCTCATGAAGGGGGAAGGCTTCATCGCCCACAAACACAAAGTTTAGGTTGGCGGTGGTGTCCATGTTGGTTGGTAGTGTTGAGCGATACGATACCGCAAGTATCGGGTATCGGCCGATATTAGCTCTATCGGCCTTTCGATACTTAGTTCCGATATTTTCATCTTATCGGATACCGGAATCGGGATTGTCACTGTCACTGTCAGTGTCCGTCGGTCGGGTCTGTCAGGAGTCAGCGGCACTTACCTGGCAGAAGATCTCCGGCGGTCACGGGCTGGACTGCTTCATGGCCGCCATCATCTTTCCCCGGCGGTCACATGCAGTTTCTCGCGATAACTGCAGTGACTGCTGGGTAATCCCGGCCGTAAAGCAGTCAGTCCGATGACGTCACCGCCGGGGAAGCAGGTAATCAGCTGTGCTGCGTCGCGATGACAGGCTCTGCCTGTCATTGCGATGTAGCAGAGCTGGATCGTCGTGGGACTGTCGTTACTATGGACTGCGTCGGACAGGTGGTATACTGTTGGTTTGTTTTTTTTCTTTTTTTACAGGAGATCGATGGCGTCGCAGGAATGAGAGTATAATAAAAGAAATGAAAACTGTGTTGTCTCTTTTATTTCATTAAAAGACTTTTTTCTTGCTTTGTCTTTTTTTTATACATGTAATAACTTTGGGATTAATAATGGATCGGTGTCTTATTGACGCCTATCCATTATTAACCGGGCTTATTGTCACCGTGCAATCAACGGTGACATTAACCCCTTATTACCCCACTTGCCACCGCTACAGGGCAGTGGGAAGAGCCGGGTAAAGTGCCACAATTGGCACATCTTTTGATGCGCCAAATGTGGGGCTGCTGTAGCCTGGTATTATCAGGCTGTTGAGGGCCAAAATCCATGGCCTTGACAGTCTTTTAATACCAGGCCGCAGCAGTCTGCATTTTACTTGGCTGGTTAACAAAAATAGGGGGACCCCTACGCCGTTTTTTTTTTCGAGGGGATCCCCTATTTTTGTTAACCAGCCAAGCTAAGCAGACTGCTGTGGCCTGGTTTAGTAGTCATGGTATGGCAATGGTTCCCATGGGTATCAAATTGGGCCCAGCATTATCAGCCCTGAAAAAACCTGGGCGCACTGCGGCCAGGTCTTGCTTGCAATCCTGGCTGCGGTTAACAAAAATAGGGGGGACCCCACGCCAATTTTTTTCGAGGGGATCCCCTATTTTTGTTAATCAGCCAAGATATGCAGACTGCTGTGGCCTGGTATTATCAGGCTGGCAAGGTCCATGGATCTTGGCTCCTTAACAGCCTGAAAATCCAGGCCTCAGCGGTCTGCTTCATCTGGCTGGTTAACAAAAAGAGGGGGGACCCCACGCCATTTTTTTTCGAAGGGAACCCCTATTTTTGTTAATCAGTTCCCTCTGACTGTCACTGATTGTGTCCCTGGCTGACCTGAAGTGAAAGTGGAAAGCAATCAATTAAGCTTTCCACTTCCTCTCCTGTCAGCCAGGAGAGGAACTCATTCATTTGGGGGTTTACTGTGAGGCTGCAGCATTAGCTGCGGTCCCTGCAGTAAACATTAACCCTTTCTGAAGGATTACACCGTGGGACCTGACTGTGCATGGGATAGGTAAGAATAATTTTGCTTTTTTATTTTATTTTTATTACAGGAAATGGTTTTTGCAGTCAAATAAAAGATGGTCAAAAACATGTGTCTTTATTTCATTAAAATGATTTTTAATTAAAGTGTGTTTGTTTTATTTTTATTTCATGCAATAGGATTAATAATTGATAGTTGTCTAATTGACAGCTCTCAATTATTAACCTGGCTTAAGGTCACCTTTCAATTGCAATGTGGCTTTAACCCCATATTAACCCATTCGCCACCGCTACAGGGCAATGGGAATAGACGGGCAAAGTGCCAGAAAGGGCGAATCTAATTATAGATTTGTCTTTTCTGGGGTGTCTGGGGGCAGATGTTAGTAGCCAGGGGGGGCCAAAAATAATGGTCCCTCTCTGGGCTATTATTATCTGCCCCCATTCGCTGGCTTTGTCTGTCTGGTTGCGAAAATAGGCGGGAGCCCACGCATTTTTTTAAACAATTTTACACCTCATATATATATATATATATATATTATATACATGTCATTGAATTTGTGACACATATATATATTTATATTTATAGTTCATACACTTCTACATAGTATAATAGCCGTTAATTCAATTGACGGCTTTTGTGAAAATGCAGAACCCGACATGAAATGACACTTGGTGTACATAGGGTTAACCATGTCTTTTCATGTCCTTTGCTATCTGATTTGCACAAACAATTACATCAGTCTATGTGTGCAAAATTTCACACCTGTAGGGGTTAATTAAAGGTGTAAATTCGTAGCAAAAAAGTCGTTTTTTTTTTACAACGAATTTACACCTTTAATTAACCCCTACAGGTGTGAAATTTTGCACACATAGACTGATGTAATTGTTTGTGCAAATCAGATTGCAAACGACATGAAAAGACATGGTTAACCCTATGTACACCAAGTGTCATTTCATGTCGGGTGCTTCTGTCTTTTCACAGAAGCCGGCTTTACCCGGCAATTGAATCAGAGGATATTTTACTATGTAGAAGTGTATAAACTATACATATATGTATATATATGTGTCACAATGACATGTATATATATATATTATATGTATTCTATGTGTGTATATTTAGTGTTTACAAGGAAATAAAGGTTTTTTTTAGTTGCGATATTTTGTTCCCATAGACTTACATGGGACTTCCGGTATCGGAATCGGATATCGCCGATATTTAGTGATATCGGCGATACCATTCCGATCCGATATTTTTAGATATCGAGCAGTATCGCTCAACACTATTGGTTGGCAAGTTAAGTTTATTATTAAACAACCGTTCACCAAAAGTTGTGTGCTCCAAAACGCCACCGTCAGAAACCCTTCCATTAATGTCCAACATTAACTTCAATAAATTCATAATTGGCATTAACAAGGGCCATGAAGATCGTGCTGAAGTAGCCCTTGTAGTTATGAAAAAAGGATCCGCTTTTGGCTGGTTGCGTGATCCGCACATGTTTGCCATCCAAGGCACCACCACAGTTTGGGAACTGCCAAATCCTTTCAAAATCAGAGGCAATTATTTGCCATTCCGCCACTGATTTGGGAAAAGGCATGTAGCTCCGTAAACTGCGGACGATGGCGTTGCATGTCTCCGGAATTAGTTCTCCAAGCAGCGACCGAGAAATTGCAGCAGAAAATTGCAAATCCTTCATTGAACGTCCGGTTGCCAGAAATCGCAGCGTTACTGCCAAACGTTCCTCTGCTGAATCAGCTGCACGCATCCGGGTATCCTGCCGTTCAATGAGTGGCCTCACAGCTTCCAGTAGGAGCTTGAATGAATCCTCCGACATCCGTAGATAATTCCGGAAATCCTGCGGATTCTTCTCCTGCAACTCCCTCACTAGATGCATGTGGGTAAATCTGGACCTCTGCTCCAGCCATTCTCTGGTCCACATGCGACGCTTTCGCTTGGAGCGCCTCTCTTCCACCCGCGCCTCTTCCTGTCGATCTGCCTCCATTGATAGTGCAACTGCCACAATCACACGCTCCGCGGTGGACAGGTTCATTATGTGCAACCTGTACGGTAAAGAAGAGAAAAGTTAATTAGTAATTAATTACTATTACTAAACTGTTTAAACAAAATAAAATAAAGAATAAAATTAAAAAAATAAAACAAAAAAAAATGTTTGTTAACTTTTCAGTTACATTTAAAATACAGTTACAAATGTCTAAAATGGTGGGGGGTGTAAAATAAATAAAGCAGACGAATAAAAAAAAATGTCAAAAAACGTATCAAACAACATCACAAACAATATGTACCTTGAATCCAAATATCCAAATCCAAATGGGGAAGATGAAGTGCTCTAGCGACTCAGACAGGATCGCAAAACCCACCACTGCGCCACAAACAGGATCGCAAAAATCCGACACACGATACTATCCTCGCAACAACGCACAAAGAACCGTTGGAGTCACCCACAAAGCGCTCTGGAAACAATAGATGGGGGCGCGGTTATTATAGCTGAGGTGATGTTGTGGTCACCAATCTGAGCTGAAGGGCGTTAACGAAAGAAATCAAAGTCCCGCCTGCGCCGCTGACTAATGCGTCGTCAACGAGGTCGCACATCGTTCACAAAAGGTGCCAAACACAGCGATTCAGGCTCACCAGCGGGACGCCAACGATCAAAATACGGTCCAGAACTCTAGTGAACGATCAACGAGATCACAGCAGGGGCCACATCATTGCTACATGCCACACACAACGACGTCACTAACGAGATCGCTAAATAGTGACGTTTTTTTAACGATCTCGTTAGCGTTCTCGTTTAGTGTGGCATACCCTTAAGAGTACCCCCAGGACAGAGATCATTAGGGTCCCAGTTCCAGGGACAATTTGGGGCCGCACCCCCTTCCTACCAAAAACCGTCACAGCATGACAGCAGGAGACATTGAGTGGAGAAATAATGATATCCATTATATCCATTATCATGTCCTATTCCATAGGATTTTCTTGTGTAAATATTGTACAGAAGAATAAGTTTAATAGGTTTGGTCTACCCATGTCCCCTTAAACCACTTCATTCAGATTATTTTTGAGGGGGCCAACATGATTAATTTTGAGTCTCCTATTGATTATATAGTTAAGGAATATTTTTAGATTATTTTTACTTTCTTTAGTAATTGAGTCTCTTTCTTAATCTTTTTGTCCTTGGTTTGTTTTATAATACCATTTATTTTTCTCTCTCTAATTTTTTAAGCAATTTTTGTGCCCCCTCAAAAAGACAATACTAATGAAAAGGAGGTCAGACAGTGCACAAAGTGACTCCACCTCCGTTATTAGCCGTTGACGGAGATAGTTGTGCATATAAGAGGCTCGGTGAGAGCTGGTACATTGAGCATGCCAAGTGTCCAAAAATGTTCCAAGAAATTAAAAAAAGAAGCTATTAAAATATCATAACTAGCCTAAAACGGTCTCAATAAAAATGTCAGTTGGGGTACAAAAAAAATCTTTCACATTTTAATTGACTGATAAATGAAAATATTATGGGTCTTGGAACATGGTCATGTGAGCAAAAAAATTTTTTTATGAATTTCCCAATTTTTTTGTAGCTTAAATAAAAATAAAAAAAGTTTGGTATACTCACTATTGTACTGGCATGGTGTATCAAGATAAGAGGACATTGTTACCACGCAATGAATGCTATGGCTCTGGCCAGTGCAAAAGTTATGGTGTTAATCCTATTCATTTGGGTTTCTATCTTCTGTCAGCACATGGTTAGGTTGTTATTATATAAACCCCCTGAGAACCAGTTCCCACTACCAGTCAATGTTCGTGCTACCTGGCTTTTACTTTGTGCTGTCTTTCCGCTGTTTCTTCCTAATTTATCCTGTTTCCTGGCCTCGGTAAGCTCACTAACGTTTCTCTTTCCTGACAATTTTGTACTTCCCATATCTCCTGGATTTGACCCAGCTGCCTGACTATCCTTCTTGCCAGCTTGCACCACCAAACAGCAACTGACGTTGTGGTTCTTGTGGTTCTAGTCCAGGGATCCTTGTGCAAATCAAATCCTTGTAAAGGTGTTAAAGCGTAAAGGGCAGGAAAACCCATGGGTTCGGGAAAAAGGAGCAGCTTGCACCAAAGCCTGTTTGTGGTGGCTATTTTGGAGCTTCCAGGAAATTATGTACAGTCATGGCCAAAAGTTTTGAGAATGACACAAATATTATATTTTCACATGATCTGCTGCCCTCTGGTTTTTATGTGTATGTTTGACAGATGTTTTTATCACAGACAGAAATATAATTGCAAACATATGAGTAACAAAAGCTTATATTGACAGTTAGAATGAGTTAATGCAGCAAGTCAATATTTGCAGTGTTGACCCTTCTTCTTCAGGACCTCTGCAATTCTCCCTGGCATGCTCTCAATCAACTTCTGGACCAAATCCTGACTGATAGCAGTCCATTCTTGCACAATCAATGCTTTCATTTTGTCAGAATTTTTAGGTTTTTGTTTGTCCACCCGTCTCTTGATGATTGACCACAAGTTCTCAATGGGATTAAGATCTGGGGAGTTTCCAGGCCATGGACCCAAAATCTCTATGTTTTGTTCCCTGAGCCATTTAGTTATCACCTTTGCTTTATGGCAAGGTGCTCCATCATGCTGGAAAAGGCATTGTTGATCGCCAAACTGCTCTTGGAGGGTTGGGAGAAGTTGCTCTTGGAGGACATTCTGGTACCATTCTTTATTCATGGCTGTGATTTTAGGCAAAACTGTGAGAGAGCCGATTCCCTTGGCTGAGAAGCAACCCCACACATGAATGGTTTCAGGATGCTTAACAGTTGGCATGAGACAAGACTGGTGGTAGCGCTCACCTTGTCTTCTCCGAATGAGGCGTTTTCCTGATGTCCCAAACAATCGAAAAGGGGATTCATCAGAGAAAATAACTTTACCCCTGTCCTCAGCAGTCCACTGCCTGTACCTTTTGCAGAATATCAGTCTGTTCATGATGTTTTTTCTGGAGAGAAGTGGCTTCTTTGCTGCCCTCCTTGAGACCAGGCCTTGCTCCAAGAGTCTCGCCTCACAGTGCGTGCAGATGCACTCACACCTGCCTGCTGCCATTCCTGAGCAAGCTCTGCACTGCTGGTAGCCCGATCCCCCAGCTGAAACACTTTTAAGAGACGGTCCTGGCGCTTGCTGATCTTTCTTGGGTGCCCTGGAGCCTTTTTGGCAACAATGGAACCTCTCTCCTTGAAGTTCTTGATGATGCGATAGATTGTTGACTGAGGTGCAATCTTTCTAGCTGCGATACTCTTCCCTGTTAGGCCATTTTTGTGCATTGCAATGATGACTGCACGTGTTTCTTTAGAGATAACCATGGTTAACAGAAGAGAAACAATGATGCCAAGCACCAGCCTCCTTTTAAAGTGTCCAGTGGTGTCATTCTTACTTAATCATGACAGATTGATCTCCAGCAATGTCCTCATCAACACCCACACCTGTGTTAATGGAGCAATCACTGAAAAGAGGTTAGCTGGTCCTTTTAAGGCAGGGCTGCAATGATGTTGAAATGTGTTTTGGGGGATAAAGTTAATTTTCTAGCCAAATATTGACTTTGCAAGTAATTGCTGTTAAGCTGATCACTCTTTATAACATTCTGGAGTATATGCAAATTGCCATTAGAAAAAGTGAAGCAGTAGACTTTGTAAAAATTAATATTTGTGTCATTCTCAAAACTTTTGGCCATGACTGTACAGTGCTCATGCGACATTTAACCTGCAGATTATACCTATATCTGCAGGTCAATAGCATTATCAGACCTGACAGATTCCCTTTAAGGGGTTAACATCAATGGCCTCGTCGATGGATCCATCTGAATCCTGGTTTTCAGGGTTTCATATAGAAGCTCCACTGTTGTACGGCATAAACATGGTATTCAACATGATAGCTATGAGCAATATATGGATTTTCTGTAATATTTTTGCAGTATTTTCTGCTGGGCTACTAAAACAACCCTGAACAAAGTCTTGCGCTTAACACAGCAGAATTTTTATTCAATAGATCAATGGCAAAACAACGACTAAATGAAAATATTACTGCAGATCTATTACTAGTTCTGTAGTTACCTTTTACAGAAAGAGAAGTTTTAATGGGTACAATTTCAGCTCTTAACCCCTAAATCTTCCAGAAACTGTCAGCAACATTAGAAATCAATCTAACAATATTACAATTGCTCACGGGCCTTCTCTTTGCACATTACACCAAGACACAGTTTTCTTGAACATTGTTTCAACCAAGATCATATTATCCAAAAACATTTGTTCAAACACAAAGTTCTAAGGAAAAAGCAAATGAACAAAAGACAGAGAGAAAAAAAACAGAAAGAAAGAATAAAAGAAAAGAAACAAAGATTCTATTTCTAAAGATATTGAGATAAGGAATGTAAAGAGGTTTTTAAGCCTCTATTGTGTACAGTAATTATCCTTAGGGCATCATTTTGAAGATTTAAGACATTTATGTGCCCTGAGAGATGAAAAGGGAAAAGCACTGCCAAGTTCAAGAAAAACATGCTGACAATGAACAGGTGTTTACATCGTCTACATGCAATGTGTCTATTCAAACAAAGTTTTAGATGACGCTGGCTTTAAATAACAGCTGTTTTTCTATGGAGTAAGTGATAAAAAACACTAATGTGGTGGGATAAATCAACAAGTAAGTTTGATATCTCTTCAAGGTAGTCTGTTGGCTTGTTAGGACTTATTCAGTTTAGAATTGTGCATGTGTTTACTGATAATTGAGAGTTTAGGGGCTGGGAATATTTCAGGCATTGAGAATATTGTCTCAATTGCTCAACAGATTGACGTTTCAGAGTAAATAACTATATCTTTTGATTTTTATACCAATATTAGTCTTTTTATAATGTTAACTATTCGTTCACGAACAGGTTGGCGGTTCTACTTTTTTAAGTGTCGATGTCTTTTTTTCAGTACTTAAACCCCCTTTCCTTTTTTATACTAATTGTGCTATGTAGTTTTGTTTTTTTTTTTAAAAAAAGAGATCAGTGCAAGCATGAAACACAAAAAAATAATAACTACGAAATTGTTATCCACTCTAGAACTCTACTTTACTCTGAAACATCAATCTCCTTTTTCTACTAATCGATATGCAAAAGAGGGTTCAACCTTCATTTATCGACGGGACTGCTGCAGCTTTAATATTCATGGGCAATTTTTGGAGCTGTGACAATCACAACTCTTTCAGGTGAGCAACTCCATAACTTCCTTCTCACCTGTACCTGTCAATATCACAATATGTGCGCTTGTATCCCCCTTGAGTATTCAAGTAGTGAGTGTTGTCGACGCTGCTACTTTGAATGTCTCCCCATCTGTCTTAACAATGCCTACCTACTAACCCAGCTTTGCTAAATCACTAGACCCTACTATATTCTTTATTTGAGACTCCTGAAATGCCTAGGTTTGCTACAACTACAGGGCTTTGCTGTAACTACTGGACTTACCTTGCACAGCTATATGCAATACCATTGTCGGGTGCGTTTCTTCGAGGGTAGCATTCATTCATCACTGTGTTCATAACTTATATTCTTTTTTCACAACTATTCTTTCTGACCAGGTTCTTTAAGGAGGATCTTTAACCAAATTTTACATGTTGAACTGGACACACCACGTAATAGTGGCTGCAGAGCAGAATAAAATGTTTTTGTTTGTGTTAGAGTTAAATTCAGTATTTCTTCAAAAAGGCCTTGGGAAGCTGAGGCATAGCAGAAGGGAAGATAAGAAAAGAATGTTCCTTCCTTGAGATAATACTCCCCCTGAGCTGAAGAGATACTCTGTGCTAGGAGCCGAAATCAGGGGCTAAAGCAAGGATGGAAAGTTTGGTTAAAAAAAAAAGAAAAAACAGTATGTTACGTGCTTTAATGATAAGTTGTATTAACTGCCATATATGGTAATTCCGCTTCCTGCTTCAGGGGTGTATATAAGCCCCTTTGTTAGCAATAAAGAGTAGAGTCTATTGACGCACACTTTGGTCTGTGTCTTATTCTCTCTGGTACCACATTCAGAGGAGGAAAGGGTTAACAAGATAACAGCGACGACAACTGGCGCCCGACCAGGGGACTGAGTTATTCTATTCTGAGGAAGCCTGACCGGTCCGGAGACGTGGGATGAGCGGAGCCTTCTGTTGGTGATATACATACAGCGCTGAGGTAAGAATACTTATTATATTCTACCTAAAATCTATATCACTGTATAGTGGACTCCCTCTTCCCTGAGCGGTCGGCTTTCCAGGTAAATCACAGGTATTCCTGGCTCAGGTCCCTTTGAACCAGTAGACCTTCAGATTAATTGTCAGTCCTGCCTTTCCTCCTTTGAATAATGATAGTATGGATCCAATGATTGTGTTGTGGTTTTGTCTTGGTGTCTGTGTGATTGGATTGTTTATTTGGTTGGCGTACAAATATTGGAGAGCGAGCAGTGAAATGGTTCAGAAACCTTTGTGGCCCATTGTCTTGGTGACAGAGTCTTGGTGACGCAATTGTCTTGGTGACAAACTTGTCTTGGTGACAAGAGAATCTCTTCTAGGTGAGGAGATACAAAAATGGGGAACCAAAATGCCAAGGAAGGCATTTCTGCTAAAGATTTAGTTGTGCGCAGAGAGTGAAAGCAGGCATGAATGAAAACGGAGAATTGAACAGTGATAAATGGAAAAAGGTTCTTTAACTCACATCATGGATGGTTGAGAGACAAAGGACTGTTGAAAACAGTGAACCTGTGGATGAGTGCGTGTGAAGAAAAGACTGAAGAATTAGGAGACGGAGACTACAGACTGACAAAAACAGGGATGACTGATTTACCCTCCTGTCTGTTTCCCCTCCCCCCCCCCCGGACAGCAGAAATGTACAGACCATGGAGCCCTACAGAGCTGTCGGCTCTAATAAAACAACTAGACAGGATTTGCAAGCGCTTAGAAGAAGGGAAATTGGCAGATGAAGCCACATACGATAGACTGATAAATGAGACATACAAGTGTTATGTTGGTAGGAACGGACCTGGTAATGCAGAAGTCAATGACGCAGAAGCAGGGGGTATGTTTACAGAAGTGTTGAAAAAAAAAAAAAAAGCATGTAAAGATTGACAGGCAGAGAAAGGAAGTTACACTAGAAGACAGAGTTCAGGGAAAGAGCCAAAAGATTATTTCTGGGCTCTAAGAAAAACTTGGGTGGAAATGGGTTTTGTCCCAGAAAACAAGACTAGTGAGAGAGTTCTAGCAAGTGCACATATGAATGGGTTAAAAAAGTAAGTGACAGAAAGCTGAAAGTAAGTAGACCGGATTGGAGATCAGTAAAAGCAGAGGATCTAGCCAGAAAAGCACAGGGGGCACAACATGATTTAGCGCAGGCAAAAAGAGGTAGCTTGCACATGAATCCCCTTGTCTCCTTACCCCCACTCCTAATTGCACAGTGCAGGTGAACCTACCAGGGGGACATGAGGTTGAGTTCCAAGTGGACACGGGGGCAGACAATTCAGTAATTACAGAAGAGGACTGGCCATTTGGGAAAAGTGATTTCTCCCACCATGTTATAGCGACTCCTTATAACTCTCCATCTATCCTGCTCCCCGTCACTAAAAAGATTCCCCTGCAAATTAAAGGAACCACTGTACACACACAGTTAATGGTATCACCGCGGGGTCAATGTAATCTTTTAGGAAGTGATGTGTTGTCACAATTGCAAGCACATATTGTGTATCACCCTGATGGAACTGTCACTATGACACCAGGACTGAAGCCGAGCACTCTTTGTAAAATAATGTCGCTAGACGTTGCTAGTATAGAGGACACAAATGAATTTCCTTCAATGTTAGAAGGTGTGATACCGCATGATTTCTGGGCTTCAGATAAAACAGATGTGGGCAGATTAAGGGTGCAGCCAGTCATGGTCAAATTAAAGCCAGGTGCAATCCTGCCCCAACAGAGACATTATCCTCTTAGTTCAGCTCAAGAGACGGCTATAGCTCAGCAGGTACAGAAACTGGTAGCAAGTGGTGTTTTAGTTAAGACCCAGTCCCCTTGTAACACCCCTCTGTTCCCAGTTAAAAGAAAACAGCACCGGGCAGCCAGCAGCGTACAGAATGGTCCATGATCTCCGGCTAGTGAACAAAGCTACAGAGCTCCTCACACCAGTTGTTCCAAATCCTCACACCCTTCTGTCTCAGATCCCGGCTGGTGCTCTTTGTTTTTCAGTGATTGACTTGGCAAACTCATTTTTTAGTGTCCCATTGCACCCTGACTGCCAGTATTTGTTTGCCTTTACATTTCAAGGGAACCAGTATACGTGGACTGTTTTGCCCCAGGGTGCCCAAAATTCACCCACTATGTATACTGCCAGTCTGCAAGAGATACTGGAAAGATGGAAAATGCCAAAAGTAGTTGTTCTGCAATATGTTGATGACTTACTGATTTGTGCCCCCTCCAGGAAACAGTGCCGCAGTGCAACGATATCACTCATGTTGTTTCTGTACCAATCTGGATGTAAAGCGTCAAAGGATAAACTGCAATTTTGTAAATCTTCAGTTATCTTTTTGGGACATTGCATTACACCGGGGGCGCGACATCTGACCAGCGCTCGCAAAGAAGCTGTACAGAATTTTCCTATTCCTGTTAATGTTGCCACTCTTAGGATATTTCTTGGACTGGTTTCTACTGCAGGCAGTGGATTCATGCTGTATCAATCCTCATGCAACCTCTCTATGACTGTATCACCATTGTGCCTTTTAAACTAACTCCTGAAGGTATAGACTGTTTTTATTCTCTCAAAAACAGGATTGTGGCAGCTCCAGCGCTAGGAACCCCCAACTATGAACTACCATTCACCCTGTATCTCCACGAACAGCAGGGACACGCGGCAGGGGTATTGACTCAGTTACATGGTGACAATCAAAGGCCTGCAGCCTATTTCAGTGGAAGACTAGATGCAGTGGCTAGAGGTGCCCCGTCCTGTGTACGGGCATTACATGCTGTAGGACTATTGCTCCACAAATCGTCAGACATTGTGCTTGATCATCCATTGACAGTACTTACACCTCATGATGTATACACCATACTGAACCAGGTGCAACCGGCACACCTTTCAGCTGCACGTCACCTTCGATTGCAATGTGCACTTTTAATGCCTCCAAATGTTTCTTTGCAGAGATGTACCACACTTAATCCTGCCACATTGTTACCTCTCTCGGATCTAAAGGAGGGGTCAGGTACGGTATTGTACAAAGAAGATCCAAGAGAGGAGATTCCTCATGATTGTGTTCAGCTTATGGCACAGGAAACAGCAGGCCTACCCACAGTGTTTGAAACTGAAAGACTTAATGCTGATTTTGAAACTGAAAGACTTAATGCTGATTTTGAATTTTTTGTAGATGGATCTCACCACCAAGATGACTCAGGTACCTTCCACACTGGGTATGCCATCGTCTCCCTGAATGCAGTAATCAAAGCAGAACCAATGCTCCCACATCAGTCGGCCCAGGAGGCTGAACTCAAGGCTCTGACCGAGGCCTGTAAGATAGCTGAAGGTAGAATTGTTAACATCTACACAGATTCTAGATACGCATTCGGTATAGCTCATGATTTTGGTCCAATTTGGAAATCTAGAGGATTCCTGACGGCAGCAGGACATCCCATTAAAAATGCTGACGCAGTCCAGCAGTTAATTGATGCATTACAATTACCAAAAGAAGTAGCTGTCATACAAAGTTAAAGCACATACCAGATGCACTGATCAGGTGAGTAAAGGAAACGCAATGGCCGATGCAGTAGCAAAAACAGCAGCCAGTAGACCACTCCAAGGGGTAACGATGCACCAGGTAAGCGCTCCCAAAAATCCCTTTGTGTCGGAGGATGCCTTATCCCAGATGCAGGCTCAGATGCGCCAGGAGGAAGTAGAAAAGTGGCAAAAAGAAGGTGCATGTCCGAATGAAGCAAATGGGGTATGGGGAAGAGGGATGCGTCGATGCCTTCCAAGGGCGTTGTACCCTGCGGTCGCCCAGATGTTACATGGGCCAACCCACCAGTCCAAAACTGCTGTAATGAGCGTGATGCAGAAGCATTGGGTGGCACCAGGTTTTTCCACCTGTATAGAAGGTTTGATCCAGGGATGCATGGTATATGCTACACATAATCAGGGAAGGGTAGTCAAGACACCACCCAAACACACCCCTCGGCCCCTCTATCCTTTCCAGAGACTGCAGATTAATTATATTCAGCTGGCAAAAATCAGGGTCATGGGAGTACGTGTTGGTGTGTTTTTGATTTATTCTCAGGTTGGCCGGAGGCTTTCCCGATTGCCAAGGCTACGGCTGCGGCAACCGCAAAGAAGCTGCTTGCGGAGGTGGTGTGCAGGTATGGAGTTCCAGAGGTGATCGAAAGTGACAGAGGTACACATTTCACAGGTGAAATAATGAATGAAGTCTTGACAGCTCTGGGAATTCAACAAGCTTTTCATACCCCATATCATCCACAAAGCAGTGGAAAAGTAGAAAGACTAAATGGGACATTGAAGTTAAAAATCCAAAAGGCCATGGCTGAAACAGGGAAATCTTGGCCTGAATGTTTACCATTAGCCCTATACTCAGTAAGGTACACTCCAAATATAAAAACTGGACTTTCTCCGTATGAAGTACTATTTGGCAAAGTGCCTAGCTTAGGATGTTTCTTTCCCAAGCACTGGAGATGAGTAACCATGTATTAAGCTCATATGTAAGGGATTTGCATAAAAGACTTAAAAAAGTACATGATAATGTCTTCAGTTCTCTTCCAGATCCGAACCAGGATCCTGGGAGTCACAGCCTGCAGCCCAGAGACTGGGTAGTCATTAAAAGACACGTGAGAAAGAGTCTGGATCCGAGATTTGATGGACCTTTTCAAGTTCTACTGACGACAAGTACCGCAGTCAAGCTACAAGGCAAGGAAACTTGGATCCACGCATCGCATTGTAAGAAGATCCTTGGAAAGCCTCCAGAAGAGGAATGATGCTACTAATGACATTTGCTTGCATCCTTGCAGTAACGGATGCTTGGAAAATACTTAGCCGTGTAAATGGTGATGATAACAGGTTCATTAGACACCACTTAGCTTTAGTGGATGGACTGAAAGAACATAACCAACCTGTTGCAAACTGTTGGATTTGTACATTACATAAACGATCTGCAGACAATAGACCTCGCCCAAATGGGAGACCACACATAGTGGAGATGGGGATAGCAAATAAATTTTTCAGTGCATTATTTATCTACCTAGATGATCAAATATGGGATATTTTAGATATCATGAATGGGTCCCTTGCAGTACAGAACCAGTTAATTATTGTTACTAACCAACATACCCTCGTGTTAGATTGCCTGACTGCAGCTCAAGGAGGGATGTGCCAGATTATTGAACCTGCATGTTGTCATTATATTGATAATTCTAGTGTTTTAACCCTTAAACATAAGCTAGAGGATGTCATAAAGTTAAGGAAACTATATGATGAGGCAAATCTGAAGAATCAAGATTCATGGTGGGCAAATACTTTCTCCTTTCTTAACCCCGGAAATTGGTTCAAAGGCATAGGGGGATGGCTGACTGGGATAATACAAGCTGGCCTACAGGTTTTATTGATATGTCTTGCTATCTATTTAGTTTTTAAAATTTGTTTGATGTGTATTAAACGATGTACTAGGACAAAGAGGAGGTATGAAGATGTGTATTGATCAAATGAAGGAACAAAAGGAGGAGATGTTAGAGTTAAATTCAGTATTTCTTCAAAAAGGCCTTGGGAAGCTGAGGCATAGCAGAAGGGAAGATAAGAAAAGAATGTTCCTTCCTTGAGATAATACTCCCCCTGAGCTGAAGAGATACTCTGTGCTAGGAGCCGAAATCAGGGGCTAAAGCAAGGATGGAAAGTTTGGTTAAAAAAAAAAGAAAAAACAGTATGTTACGTGCTTTAATGATAAGTTGTATTAACTGCCATATATGGTAATTCCGCTTCCTGCTTCAGGGGTGTATATAAGCCCCTTTGTTAGCAATAAAGAGTAGAGTCTATTGACGCACACTTTGGTCTGTGTCTTATTCTCTCTGGTACCACATTCAGAGGAGGAAAGGGTTAACAAGATAACAGCGACGACATTTGTTTTTAATTTCACCTCATCCTAGAGAAAATATTATCAACCAAAGTATTTCACACCTAATGAATTAACATTAGTTAAGTCCAAGTGGGTGTTTTCACTAAGGGTGTGTACTTTTTCTCCCTGTATGAGCTGCTATATGATAACACCCACTTAAACTTAAGTAAAGTTCCTCGCCATATAAAAATGGTGAAATAAGCAGACACTTTCCTGGCTGTAGTCAACACCTTTCTCAAAGAGTACGTTTCTGAAAAAAATTTGCACAATTAAACTCAGGATGTGTGCCATGCATGGAGCATGAGTTATTTTTCCTAAGGGCAGGCGCAGACGACCGTATGTTCTCCAGCTGAGAAAAAGTATTTGATTATGCTAATCAGGCTCTGATCAGACTTTGATCAGAGTTTAATCAAAGTGGGATATGCTTCTATAACTGAACACTTCCGGCCGCCCCCGGCACAGAGAAATGTTCAGTTATGGAGCTACTCCATCATCTGATAGTGGCTGTGGCCATATACTGCACATCCTTTCCCTATTGATCTTGGTCAGCTGTGTAACTGAGGACTTCACGCCGCCAGCGGCAAAGGGAACAGCTGATTAGTGGGGTCTCGGGTGTCACATGACACATGTTAAAGTAGTGGACAACCTCATTAACGTACAAAAGCTGGTAAAAGGTCCTCTTTAAGTGTTTTTTTTTGCTGACAGATGAGGTGAAATGGATAGAACACAGAGAGAGGTAACATCATCCTGTTGTGACTTAGACAAGTGATGTGACATATTGATGTATTGAAAACAGTGATGTATTTTATTACATCCACGGCTTTCTTCCTCTAAAATACTTGCTAGAGGCAATTGTGACCTACATTTGGTACACCTAATACAAGCAATGTTGCTGATTCTTTTAGCGGCTCCCACATTTTTGTCATGGTATGTTTTTTTTCTCTTACGCTCCCAAGTATATTGCTAGTTCCACTTTTTTGTTTGACATACATTTTGGACACAAGTATAATATTTAAAAAATTGTTTTACCACACTTAACTAACCCTGGAAAAATGTGGAATCAACAAGAAATTCTATGTAGGGTAAAAATCCAAAATTGCAAATATAACACCAGTCTGCCTGTAATTTAGACATGATGTGTATGTAACTCCAATTTGACAACTAAAACAGAAATGACAAAACAGACCTGCAGAGTTTAATGTCACAATTTAGTGTAATAATTTCCTTTTGAATTTTGATTGAAGCAGATTAACTCCCTAAACCCGAAAAAGAAAAATGTAATAGCAAATGCCAAGAGGTAGGCACACGTTTTCTAAATGTAGCAACAGTCCATGGAATAGTTGGGAGGTGTACATTTGCAAACTGGGCTAGTAAAGCAGATACAGGTTACAAAACTTTTTTTCACTTTTTTTTAAAATATGCAGTACTGTGCAAAAGTTTTTGCATTTTCCTCCCCTTTCTACCAGAGCGATAACTTTTTTTTATTTTGCTGTCTGCATAGACATAGACATATTATGTTGTTTTTTTTTTTTTTTTTTGTAGGATGAGTTGTACTTTGAATGACACAATTAATTTTACCACATAGTGTACTGGAAAGCAGGAAAACATTTCCAAGTGTGGTGAAGTTGTAACAAAACCCGCAATTCTGATACATGCTTGAATTAGTTGTCTTGCTGCAGAATACAGTAAATTTGGAGCCTCCATGATGCATTGTAATATGGATAAAACTTTTTAACAGCTCTCTATAAATATTTTTTAATTCCATTCCCCATCCTTGGAAAAAATACAAAAATCACACATTATTATAGAGCTCCATTGCTACATTAGGTACATATTGAAAGTAAAAGTGGCAAAAGCTGGCAGTTTTTACATAACAGTTGTTAAATTAGATTAGTAAAACCAGGTCCAGTGTCAGCATCCAGCACACTCAGGCAAGTGCCGGGGCCCTGAGCTACTCATCATCGGGGACACCGGTGCCCTATGGGGGCCTGATGCCAGCACCTGCAAGTGGGCCCGCTTGCTCAGGGTCTCGGTACTTGCAATACCATTCTTAGTTCCTCTGCAGTTGCAGCGTCTTTTTCGTCTTCTGACTCTGTGACGTTTCAGGTCAGAGGGCGCGATGACATAACTACAGAATGCCCTCTGCTCTGAACAGTCACAGTACAGAGAGCCGGAAGATGGCGACGCTGAGGAATCTGGAGCAGAGCAGCAGCCAGGGAGGAGAGGTGAGTATTTCATTTTCTTTTTCTATGTTTGGAGCAATATATAGGACCCATTTTGTATGGAGGTCCATGATATACTGGAGCATTATATTGGGTCCATTATATATGGAGCGTTGTATGGGGCCCATTATATATGGAGCATTATATAGGGCCCATTATATATGGGTCCATTATTCTGTATGGAGCACTATGTGGTGCCCATAATACTGTATGGAACAATATATGGGGCTCATTATACTGTATAGAGCAATATATGGGGCTCATTATTTTGTATGGAGCAATATATCGGGTCCATTACACTGTATGGAGCAATATATAGGGCCCATTATACTGTATGGAGCAATATATGGGGCTCATTATACTGTATGAAACAGTATATGGGGCTCATTATTCTGTATGGAGCAACATATGGGGTCCATTATACTGAATGGAGCAATATATGGGGTCCATTGTTCTGTATGGAGCACTATGTGGTGCCCATAATATTGTATGGAGCAATATATGGGGCTTATTATTTTGTATGGAGCAACATATGGGGTCCTTTATACTAAATGGAGCAATATATGGGGTCCATTATTCTGTATGGGGCACTATGTGATGCCAATAACACTGTATGGAACAATATATGGGGCTCATTATTCTATATGGAACAATATATGGGGTTTATTATTCTGTATGGAGCAACATATGGGGTCCATTATACTGTATGCAGCAATATATAGGGTCCATTATTCTGTATGGAGCACTATGTGGTGCCCATAGTACTGTATGGAACAATATATGGGGGTCATTATTCTATATGGAGCAATATATGAGGTTCATTATTCTGTATGGAGCAACATATGGGGTCCATTATATTGTATGCAGCAATATATGGGGTCCATTATTCTGTATGGAGCACTATGTGGTGCCCCTAATACTGTATGGAGCAATATATGGGACTCATTATTCTGTATGGAGCAATATATGGGCTCATTATTCTGTATGGAGCACTATGTTGTGCCAATAATACTGTATGAAGAACTGTACGACCTCGGAAATCCTGCACTGGCTCACTGCCCATCGACTCCCTTGGCATGCGCACTTAATCTGGGTGTACATCCCCAGCTTCTTTATGTCTACACAGGACTATCAGCTTAACCTTTCTCTCCATTGAAGACACATGAAAGCTTGACTGAACCAAATGTTCATGGATAAGTCACGAGAGATATCTGTCTGCCAGTCTTCTTAGTGTTATCTAGTGGTCAAATTCCAACATTGGCTAAAAATGTCAAGCCATGGCACAGTCCTAAAATGTCAGAAAGTTGACATGTTCGGGAAAATGCACACAAATAGGGCAGTACTGTAAGGAGCAAGATGTGGGTGACAGTATGCACTTGCGTTTTTACTTTGAGAAAGGTGCTGGTTTGGTGCTGAAACACGATGGTATGAATAAAAAAAAAACTTTCATTCGCTCTTTGAAATCTCATGATCCTCTCCACTCTTCCAAAGTAGACATGTTGGTGTCATTATTACTTCTTATTTTATGACAATTTAGCAGTAACCATTGGAAAGTGACCAAAGTCTCTAAGGAATAATAGAATATGTATGTAAATCTGAGAAACAATAGATGTAAAGATTCACTTTAGATAAATCTTTCTTAACATATTACAGTTTTGTATTGTACAAAGCAGTGGTAAGGCATCCACAAAAGTGATTGAGGCTCTAATCTGGCTATGGTTTCATGCAGAGGCCAGCAGTGGATTTTAGCTAGATTCTGTATGAATTAGACTAAAACAACAGGCTCCATTAGCTGCATCTCAGCCATTCTATCCAAGAAGCATTGATTCTACTTTGTGGCTGCTACTTTCATGGGACATTATGAGTGAAACATTCTGGTTTATCTCATTGGCTTTATAAATCCATTTCGATGTGCTTGTTACAGAACAATGATGCCTTCAGTCTTCTCAAAATTTGGTGGCACTGCTCGAATTTGATGTAGCACCTTCCAAAATAAAACATCTTGCAGAAATCAAAATGTTCTCACATCAATGTCAAAATGTTATTTAAAAATACTTGTAGGTGTGATGGCTATATAAAGAAAAGCATCAATCACACGGAAGTAAACATGTCAGTGTTTCTGGTTCTCTTTGGTTCTAGATGGGAATTCACCATTAAACTAATGCATAGACATAACTACTTGTTGTCATGGGTACTAAAATCGCCCTTCGCTAGAGGAAAAGAACCATATAAAGCTGCCAGAGTTATAAATTGACTTCAGCAAATTGAAAGTGTTTGTGAAATGTGAGAAGTGATGATGGAGAGCCTTTAAAAACCACAATGAATAGATTTCAGCACAGTATAAAACAGTAGCCAGGAAATCCACATGTAAAATGCATATATTAAGGTGTCCGCGGATTGTCTGAATTACTCGCCAGCACAACTAGGCTAGATTGTGTCTATTACTTTCTGGACAAACAAGCAGACGCCTGCCGGGACAGATGGAAATAAATAAGTGTACATCTTACATCCAAACAGAGCATAAACTAATTATACTAATGCACTTAGTTATAAAGATTTGGAAAATGCATAAATCAAGTATGTTAAAATAGCAGTGTGAGGTTTTCTCCTTCTTCAGGAAATCCATTACACTTAGTAAACACTGGGAGAATTCCATTAAATCGTCTGTGAAAGTTACAACAGATCAAGTGTCTCTAAAACTACAGAAATTAAAGCTGCTTCTTCTACACTCAAAGCTAGAAAATATTGATGACGCTGGTTCATCCACATCCTGGAGGCTTAGAACAGCTTGTCATTTCAAGAAATTCTTTTTTTGGATTGTATAGAACTGTTTGTTGTCTTTTAGCATAGAATTAAAATAATTGAAAAAGGTTGTCCGGTCTAAATCAATAAGTCTGCAGTCACTCTGTGTGACTGCAGACTTATGAATCCCCCCAGTGCACGCGGAAATTCACCGATTTCTGAGCAGGACCGGAGGTTGTGTATGCATTATACATACACCTGGCCAGTGGGTGTGGCTTTGCTTCCATACACTTGCATGGAGCGAGGCTGAGTCCTCTACTTATCCACGCCCACTTGACGGCCACATCACCAGCCTGGGTGCAGCCTTACTCAATGCAAGTTTAGGAGCAAGGACATGTCCACTAGATAGGCTGTGGCCCGGAGTATGTATAACGCATACATGCCCTCCGGTTCCGGCTCAGAAACCGGCAAATTCCAGCAGTGCATAGTGCGTACGCTGAGGGGATTCATAAGTCTGCATTCACAAAGAGTGACTGCAGACTTATCGACACTTGGACTGAACAACCGCTTTAAAAATTAGCAAAGGTGAACAAATTGATTCACGGCAAATCTTTTTTACTTTGAATTTGTCCAAAAATTTTATTTTTACCAGAACACAAAATTTCTGTGATTCGGTACTTTGAAATAAGTCAAAATAAGGGCTAGAAAGATAGATTCATCGATTGATCAGGCGACCCCATTCATCAATAGACAGACAGCTACAGATAGATAGATAGATAGGTATAGTGGCGGAAATAAGTATTTGATCCCTTGCTGATTTTGTAAGTTTGCCCACTGACAAAGACATGAACAGTCTATAATTTTAAGGGTAGGTTAATTTTAACATTGAGAGATAGAATATCAAAAATAAAATCCAGAAAATCACATTGTATAAAATATTTAAATGTATCTGCATTGTTAGCACTTATGATTATTAGAATCAATGGAGCAAACCAAAAAACTTCATTTTTATTCCTCAGAGGTTTTCAAAAATAATCATTAAGACATTCTAATCTTATGCTCAAGTCTAAGCAAAAGATTTTCACATCCCATCTGACCCAAGAAGGTTGACATTTATCTGCACAACAATTAAATGTTTACCTTAAAAGTCCTTTCAATAATATTGAAGATATGAGCCATGCTTTTAGGTTAGGTAGATCTCATTAAACATTCACTAAAATTATATTCAGATTCCAATTTTTTTTAACATATTAGTTAACTGGCATCTTACTCAGATAAACATTTTAATTAGCCAGATGTTGTCAGTGCATACTATACTTGGATGAATCTATTTATTCTATTATTTCTAAACACTGTTTTTCGGTGATTACTTTGTATCTCCGTTAATACTGCACCCACACGCACAAATGATACACCATTTGAAAGGTAAACTTGCCCCCTTCAGCAGGAAAATAGCCAAACAAACCACACATCCACAATTTGATCACAAAATACAGTTTGAACATTCATTTTCATAAAACCTGCAGTAGGCAAAAATGACCTGCAGGTGGCACCACACTACCCCATAGCACACTATCACAAAGCTGCTTACAGACATCACAAACAAATCCAAATACTTGCCTTGTGGGCTTTCCAGCTTGCCAAACTGTTTGCACTGCCTATTTCAGGCAAATTGGAGGATTGCACACTTCACTGCATGTGAGTCACATATGCAAACACATTTGTAAACATGCACTGCCTATTGAATTGCAAATCTACTCCGTTATACTCCACCCACACAAATAAATGATACACCATTTGAAAGGTCAAATGACCTGCAGGTGGCAGCACACTACTCCAAAGCACACTACCACAAAGCTGCTTACAGACATCACAAACAAATCCAAACATTTGCCTTTGGGTCTTTCCAGCTTGCCAAAGTGCTTGCCCAGCCTATTTCAGGCACATTGGAAGATTGCACACGTCACTGCAGGTGAGTCACATATGCAAAAACATTTGTATACATGCACTGCTTTTTCGGTGATTACTTTGCCCCACACACACAAATGGTGAGTCACATATATAAACACATTTGTAAAAATGCACTGCTTTTTCGCTGGTTACTTCGCCCCACACACACACGTTACACCATTTGAAAGGTAAACTTGCCCCCTTCAGCAAGAAAAGAGCCACACAAACCACACATTCACGATTTTATCACGAAATACAGTTTAATCATTTATTTTCATAAACCTACAGAAAGAAACAATGACCTGCAGGTGGCACCTCAACCGGAAGACATTTTTTGGCCTCTACTTATCAAACCAATTTGTTGTATTACCAATTTACATATATAAGTACCTGTCTGTGTTCATCATCTCAAGAAATACATTTACATTTGCCCAGCTTGCTTTTTCTGAAATTGCCTGCGCCCCCGATGACCAATGTGCAAAAATTTTGCACGGGCCAAGCTAGTAATATTAATTTTGGTTCATGAAAAACATTTCTGATGTACTCAGAAAGAGAAAAAAAAACAGGAATGTTTGTTTTCAATACTATTTTTTTAGCTAGTTAGCTAGCTGTGTTAGAACAAAATCGACAGGCACTTTTTTGTGGTGTTAGATGCCATCTCATAAAAGTGCATATCAATTTTATGACAGCAGCATTTCAGTGGTGCAATTGTGTCAAATAAACTTAAATGTCAGAGATCCTGTTTTATGGTCACCTCTCCTCCATCAAAAAGACAATAAAAAAGTGATGAAACTGTTGCATGTACCCCAAAATAATAGCAATAAAACTCAGCATGTAAAAAAACAAGGCATCAAGGTCCATTGATGCAAAAAAGTAATAGATCTTAGAAAATGGGGACACAAACTAATTTTTTATTTTCCAAAATTTAGAATTTTCTTTTAGACACTAAATTGTAAAAAAAAATTAAAATAATTTTAATTGCAAAGTAGCAAATAATAAACCAGCAAAACAATGTTTAATTGCATTTTTTTCTCTATTTTAAATCTGCCTCTCAAAAAAATAGGCGCTCATGTAAAAAAAAAAGTTATGGCTTTTGGAAGAAGGGGACAGAAAAATAATAGGGTAAAAAACAAAAATTACTTGGTTAAGAGTGTAATTGGTAGGATTTTTAAAGGTAATCTATCACCCCCTGGATGCTTGCAAGCTATTTCTACAGGTGTGTAGGTAATTAAATGGTTAAAATAGTCTTACCTGTATGGCCCATACAGTAGCTGCAGTCTAGTTGTTGAAAAATAATTTCTAAATGATTTCCTTCAGGCTCCAGGGATGTGGTGCTTGGAAGAATTATTTGCCTCCTGACTTCTTTATAATACCATTCCCCTCCCATGCACATCACACTACCCTGTGACATGCAGTTGTGACACCATAATCTCGCGCCTGCACCCTGCACTCACACTGTTATGGATACCTTATCTGCTCTTCTATGGGCAGTGTCTTCACCCTGCTTATGCGCAGGTGAGTCACTGTGCAGTAGAAGTAACTTTCCGGCGCCTGTGAAGAAGCAGGATGAAGACACTGCCCATAGAAGGGCAGATAAGGTGCCCAGAACAATGTGAGTGTAGGACGCAAGTGTGAGATTATGGCACCACAACTGCACAGCACAGGTTAGTGACTTTGATGTGGGCAATCTCTGACAGCAGTATTTAGCACAAGTTGGCAAGGGGCACGTCATTCCACAAAATCGTTACGTGATTGTGGAGAGCCAATGAGTTGCTATGACAGTTGGGGGTCTATTGAAGACCCAAATGCTTGTCAATACAATACTTCTGTGATATACAGCCCATGGCTGGCGTTAATGGGAGACTGTCATTTTCATTATACATAATAGTGCTCATGCACTGCTATACATTGTACAAGCAACGAGATGATTTCAGCTTCAAGTTCCCTAAGAGGACGACTGAACACAGTAAAAAGTGAAAAAAATGTTTTTCAACAATTATGCAAAGAATAAAAAAATACAAAAGTTCAAATCATCCCCCTTTTGCCACATTAAAAATAAAGCAATGAAAGAAAATAAAAAATACACATATTTGATATTGCTGTAGTCGTAAAAGTCAGATCTACTAAAATATAAAATAAATTAATCCGATCGTTAAACTGCGCAATGAGAAAAAAATCTAAAGGCCAGAATTAATTTTTTTGGGTGCTGCAACATTGTGTTATAATTAGAGTTGAGCAATACTTTCCGATATCCAAAAGTATCGGAATCGGAATGGTATCGCCGATAACATTAAAATATCGGCGATACCCGATACCGATACCGGAAGTCCCATGTAAGTCTATGGGAACAAAATATCGAAATTAAAAAAACCCCATTCTTGCCTTGTTGGTTAATTGTACATGAAGGAAAACAAGAAAGAGTAATGTAGAATGTATTGGGGAAGGTTGAGGAGATATTAAAGGCATAGATGTTTAACCCAATCAAATGGAATAGCATAAATATTTTTTTTTTTAAAGATGTTCGGATTGACGAAGAAATTGACAATGTTGTTAACGTTTTTTCTATTTTGGCAAATATGTATATTACACAACTTCCATGCTCTTCATCTTCACCTTTTTAACTTTTCACACACTTTCTCCTTCATAATCTTCTGCAGCATCATCTTTTTCATCAAATTATTCTTCATCTTCACCTTCTTTATCTTCTTCTTAAACTTCTTGCTATTCATCTTTGTTAACATTACTCATATTCTTCTTATTAAACTATTATTCTTATTCATATTCTGCTTCATCTTCTTCATCATATTCTTATTTGTGACTGAGAATCCTGTACTTGTAATCTGTCAAAGTATGATTTTTTCATCCTTCCGTTCTTGCTGTCACAAAAGATTTAAATTACAACAGTATTTGTCCGTGTTCAGTTTAGCCTGCAGCAGCAGGCATTTTCCAGGGGCACCACGAGGAGGAACGGACTCACCCCCATACACTGCTTAGTCTTCTTCTGCTTAGAATTTAGAGCATATATTTTGCTCTTCATTTTGGTCTTATACTTCATGTTCTTCTGCTTTTAGATCTTCTGCTTATTGTTCTTGTGTCTCTTGTTCCGTATCTTGTATTTGTAGCACAATCTTGTACCAGCTGATGTTACTGGGACACGGTTACTAAGCAGGAGGTACCTGTGCTCCAAAGCACTACCAAGGACCAGCAGACGTTGCTGGAACTCGGATACCGAGATGGAGGCACCTAGGCCAAAGGCACTGTGGAGAACCAGCTGACGGTACTGGAACCCGGAGGGGCAGCAGAAGGAAAAGAGCCAATGGCACAACCGAGGACCAGCTGACGTTACTGAACCCCAGTAACACAGGAGCAAGTGTTGACTGTGCTAACAGCACTTCCGAGCAACAACTGGCGGTGTTGGAGCCCAGGGTCAAGGAGGATGTTTAAATACTAGATCAAGTAATTTCCTTGTTACCTGTCAATTTTAAATGTCTATACTTCAAACAAGAGAAAGATAACCTTTACTACCATAAGATGATGATTTCATTTAAACTAATATCTAGATAAATAAAGAATTGACAAACATAAACACATACATTAACATGTTGAACAGCAATGCAAACCACAAAATAAATTAGTTAAGGAATCTGCTATACGGTTGTACATAAAAGCATACAAGTACATATCTGAATCCATTAATGATGGATAAGTAACAGTATGTACACCATTTTTATTGTATAGACAATGAATGTCTGACTTCAAAACATCATCAGCATTACAAGTTATCTGTGATATTACTAAAATGTTCCATTTGCTGAATAATGTCACTAAATATTTTATACAAAATTATACAATTTCCATCATGTAATACTCATAATATGTGGCAATAATCATTTTTATTAACAAACATAACCTTTAAAAAGTGCATAGTGCATAGTGAAAATTGCTATTTATGGCTGACTGTCGACTTGGAAGCATGACAACAGATAGATAAGGTATATATAGATGAGACTGCATAGCCACAGATGGTGAATGGCGATGTAATACTGTACCTCAATAAAGTGTGCGTCACTACTACATAATTTTTTTTATATAGCTTTATAAACAGGGTACATGGATGTATGCTTGTGCCTTTGTTTTGACGCACAGACTGCCTTCCTGCTGAGACGCATTGGGTAGTGAACAGTTGTGTGCAGTGTTCACTGCAGTCTCTGCGGAATAACCACACTTAGACCTTATAACTTTTCAGACTTTCTTTATCAATCTACCAAGATGAAGAAGGCAGGGAGTAAGGCACGTGGTCGTGGAGTTTCTTCAGGGAGAGGACGTGGGGATTCTGTGGCTGCTGCGGCCCCCAGTGACACAGCATCCACCAGTTTTCCCCGTGAGCGTTCCTTTATGCGCACTTTTGTAGGAGCTCGGAGTACCCCCCTGCTGCGGGAAGAACAAATTGAAGCCGTTGTTGTTTGGATGTCAGCCAATGCATCGACTTCAATTGCTTCCACCTCCTCTCAGGACCACAGCACTGTTGGGCAACCATCTGTCTCTTCACCGCCTGGCAAATTGCCCAGGCAGTCAGAGAGTTCTGTACAGGAGCCAGCTGAGTGTCTGCTTCTGTTCTCAGAATCTATTGGCTTGCAAACAGGGGCCCAGCCAAGCAGCATTCTGTAATGTGAAGAGGGAGTATGCAGTGATGCGCAACAGCTGTGTCTCTCTGAATCTGAAGAGGCGGGTGAGACAGTGCCGATGGTCAGCACACCGCAGAACGCATCTGATGATGATGAGACCCAGGTGCCAGTTTCTGTTGAGCATGGTGCTGGCCAGACCACCCAACAGCAGGTGTTTGAAGAGGGTAGTGGAGATGATGAGGTCCAAGACCCAACATGGCATGAGGAACAGGAAGGTGGTGGGAGCAGCTCAGAGGAATAATAATAATATTTATTTATATAGCGCCATCATATTCCGCAGCGCTTTACAGTTTAGCAGTTTCAGAACACAAGTCATAAGTAACAACGTTAACAATACAATAATTTAAGCTAAATAAGTCGCCCCTGCTCGTGACAGCTTACAATGTACAATGAGATGGGGGAGATACAAAGTATAGGTGTTTATATACAATGGTGCATTTACAATGATGTTCCAGCCATCTTAAGGGACTGAGGGATGGAGATAGTGAATGGGCTAGAGACACACACACACTTACACAGAATACATAGAATGACTTTGATTAGTGAATGTGATAGGCCGCTCTGAACAAATGTGTTTTGAGGGAGCGCCTGAAACCATGCAAATTGTGGATAGTCCTAATTTCTTGGGTACAGCATTCCAGAGGATTGGCGTAGAGCAGGAGAAGTCTTGGAGTCGGGAGTGGGAGGTACGTATTAGTGCAGAGGTTAGTCGAAAGTCGTTTGCAGAGCGCAGCAGTCGGTTAGGCCGATAGATAGAAATGAGGGAGGAGATGTAGGAGGGGTGCTGCACTGTGGATAGCTTTGTGGCTGAGAACCAGTACTTTGGTTGAAAGCTGGGAGAGGCCTAGAGAAATGGTTAGTGATAGAAGGAAGATAGAGGAAGACATTGCCCCAACGGTACAAACAGGAGGGAGAGTTAGGCTGCAGACTCGGTTGCCTGTAGCCTCCAGTTTGGCACCTGTTCGGAGCAGTTGTCTTCCAAAAGTCAAAACGTGCGCTCCCAGGACTTGCACTGCGTGGTCCTTTTTTCACACACTTGCACATGATATTTGCTATGTGAAATGCAAGCTGTGTAATCAAAAATTAAAAATAGCTAAAAGTGTCAGTCACCTCAATACCACAAATATGTGGAAACATGTGCGGACAAAGCACGTAGTTGAGTTACAAAGACACACTGGAGATGTAGGCCAACCTACAGCAGCACCTACATCTTCAGGTTGTGTTGAAGCCTCTTCATCGAGCTCACACACAGCTGGTTCTGCTTCCTCACAGGATCGCCATGGAAGAACCTCGGCCACTGTTGTCCAGAGACAAACTGTTATTCCACACACAGCAGCAAGTTCCCTGTCATCCTCACACTCCCAGGCCACAAAACAGCCATCGGTAGCACAGGCATGGGATAAAAGACGGCCATACTCCGCAAACCATGCACGAGCACAGGCTCTGAATGCTGGCATTGCAAAACTCCTGTCCCTTGAAATGCTGTGATTCAGGCTGGTGGAGACAGACAGTTTCCGTAACTGAATATCATTGTCAGTCCCACAATACAATGTGCCAAGCCGATTTCATTTCAGCAGGCAAGCCGTCCCTGGTCTGCAAAAGCATGTTGAGGGAAAAATTAAACATGCGCTACTAAAAGCCCTCAGTAGCAAGGTCCACCTGACCACCGATGCGTGGACCAGTACCCATTGTTATGATCTGCTACAACCAGTAAGGAAAGAAGGGAATTCTGTCCCTACAATACAACTAAGCTGAATCCCTACGATGTAACGGGGAACCTGATCCTGCGACCAGACCCGCTAAAGTCCTCATCTAGTGTGAACGAAGACCTATAGTTGCGAGGGAGTAATCCCTACAAGATCTAGGGACTGGGAGAAAAGGTGGACACCTCCTAACATAAATTGTAGCATGGATAATTAAACAGAAAAATAAATAGTTTGTGATCCTAACATCAAGCAAAACTGACAGATTAAGGCACCTAAGCACCCGGCTAGCTTAACAGTAGATAATACAATGAAGTCAAGCAAAGCCAGAAGGGCGGAGCCAGACTAAATAGGGAAAAAAGGTCATGTGACCAGCAAACTGAAACAAAACCTAACAAGAGGGTTCTAACACCCATGGCCAGGGACAATACCTTTCCCTCACTGCCCATTGGGTCAATGTTGTGCAGCCGGGTACTGATCTTGCGAGTGGCGCTGTACGTGTTCTGCCAACTCCAAGGATTGCAGGAATCAAGTCTGTACACATTGATTCCTCCTCCTACTCCAGTTCCTCAGAATCATCGCTGCAGGAGCCGTCACGGTCTACCTCCACATGGACCGTGAACGTTTACCTGTTGCGACCGATATGAGCACAGCCGTGTCCAAATGTCAACAGGCCGTTCTGAAATTAATTTCCATGGGGAATCTTAGCCACACAGCGCAGGAGCTCTGTAATGCCATAAAGCAGGAGAGCGACGTGTGGTTTTTGGAAGAGAATCTACAGGCAGGCTTGGTAGTGTGTGACAATGGCCGAAATCTGGTGTCAGCTCTGGGCCTTGGCAACCTCACTCACATACCATGTCTGTCATATGTGCTCAACTTGGTCGTGCAGAGTTTTTTGAGGGACTATCCGGATCTTGATGCACTGCTGCACAAGGTCCGCCTAGAGTGCGCTCACTTGCGACGTTCCAGCATGGCCAGATCGCTGATTGCAGCTCTGCAACGCAGATTTCACCTTCATGAACATCGCATCATATGTGACGTACCCACCAGGTGGAATTCCTCGTTACATATGTTGGAGCGGTTGTGTGAGCAGCAGCCAACAGTAATGGAGTATCAGCTGCATCAGGCGCAGTCAACTCGCAATTTGCGCCGTTCACACTTCACCACTACTGAGTGGGCCTCTATAATAAGAATAATAATATTATTTATTTATATAGCGCCATAATATTCCGCAGTGCTTTACAGTTTAACAGTTTCAAAACACAAGTCATAAGTAACAACGTTAACAATACAATAATTAAAGCAAAATCAGCCGCCCCTGCTGGTGAAAGCTTACAATCTACAATGAGGTGGGGGAGATACAAAGTACAGGTGTTTATATACAATGGTGTTTTTACAATGATGGTCCAGCCATTTTAAGGGAGTGAGGGATGCATGGAGATAGTGAATGGGCTACACACACAGAATTACACATAGAATGACTTTGATTAGTGAATGTAATAGGCCACTGTGAACAAATGTGTTTTGAGGGAGCGCCTGAAACCATCCAAATTGCGGATAGTCCTAATTTCTTGGGGTAGAGCATTCCAGAGGATTGGCGCAGCGCGGGAGAAGTCTTGGAGTTGGGAGTGGGAGGTACGGATTAGTGCAGAGGTTAGTCGAAGGTCGTTTGCAGAGTGCAGCAGTCGGTTAGGCCGATAAATAAAATAAGGGAGGAGATGTAGGGGGTGCTGCGCTGTGGAGAGCTTTGTTGGTGAGAACCATAATTAGAATTGGATCCTATAATGAATGGGCAGCCACTGCCAGTGTAATGAGTGGCGAATAACTCTATGAAGGATATCTGCCACGTTTTGCGTGCGTTTGATGAGTCAACGCGGATGGCGAGTGCAGATGATGCACTAGTCAGCCTGACTGTCCCCCTTATCTGCCTGCTTCAAAAAACACTGCAAGCACTAAGGCATGAGGTTTTGGAAGAGGTAAGGATGAGGAGTCACAAATTCCATCACCTTCTGGACAGTCAGCGCAACGTGGTTCCTCACAAAGGCTGGAGGACTTTCAAAGTACCATGCTGTATCAACAATTGAACCTCCAGAGTCGCTGTCTATATTTTCATAACCATTACAAACTTTTAATGTATTTACAAAGCACATAATGTACATTTTTTGTCTATCCTTTTGTAATGCTATTGTGTTTCCATAAACTGATGTTACAGAATTATGATACAAAGTTTTTAAATTTGAGTTTTAAATTTTGTAAATTTATATGTATTTGAAGGACTTTGTGAGGAGGATGAGAGGTCAATGGAGGAGGAAGACATCGCTCCAGAGGGAGGTAGACAATGCTCTAGTCAGTATGTAGACCAAGGTGGGTGATGCACAGCAGGCAGAGATGACGCCTCTTGCAGGGGACAACGTTTCTTGGCCAGTTGGGAGTCTGCAGCACATGGTTGATTTCATGCTGCAGTGGCTGAGAAACGACCGCCGCATCGAACACATTCACACCACGTCTGATTATTGGGTGTACACCCTCCTAGACCCTCGCTACCGGGACAACTTACAAAGCCTCATCACACCGTTGAACCGGGAGCGTAAAATGCGGAAGTACCAAGACACACTGGTGCAATCCATAATGTTCTCCATTCCAGCCGAGAGCGCTGCTGCTACTGCTTTACAAAGCAGCTCTGTGCGTCGAGGCAGTGGAGACAGCTCTGCAACAAGAGGGAGCACAAGCAGCGCCTCTGCACAGGGCAAGAACAGTATGTTCCAAATGTGTCGAAGTTTTGTGGCAGCGCCACCAATGTCTACACCATCCGAGACGGCTCCAGTCAGCAGGAGGCAACATTTCCGTAAGATGGTGACAGACTACATGTCTTGCCCTCTCAGTGTACTCCCAGATGGCTCTTCCCCATTCAAGTTTTTGTGTCTCTAAGCTGGATACATGGCCAGAGCTTAGCCAGTATGCATTGGAGGTGCTGGCTTGCCCTGCTGCCAGTGTATTATCGGAGCGCGTCTTTACTGCTGCAGGTGGTGTACTAACAGACCGTTGCATGCGACTATCCTCCGATAATGTAGAACGGCTTACTTTTCTGAAAATGAACTAGGCATGGATCTCGCCTGAATTTGCCTGTCCGGTTTCAGATTAACTAACTGGTTGGCAACGTTTTCCATGTCTCCTGTTATGTTCATCTTTCTACCACCTGAGCTATACTCCCTGGGCTACAACACTGCCAGTTGCTGCTCAGAAGTGTCGTGTCCACAGACCAATACACAAGCTATAGTGATAGTGGGGTTCAGTAACGCCTGCTGTTCCCCTGCTGCGTGTCTGACAAAAATTAATGCTGCTAACTCCAAATTAAAGTTCAAATTAAAGTTCAAACATCTCATACTAGGCCTCAGGCTACACCCTTCTTGACCCTGGGCTCAGAAGTGTTGGATGCACAGATCAAAACAATCGATGATGTGTTTGTGGGGTTCAGTAACGCCTGCTGTTCCCCTGCTGTGTGTCCGGCAAAAATTACTGCTACCTAGCTACACATGTTGAAAAAAACATGACATGTTAAAGTGGCTAGTGCTACACATAGATATCAGGCTACACCCTTATTTCTAAGCTGTAAACAAGTGAAACGTCAAATTTAAAACCATTCAATGATTAGTGTTGGTAACAAATCTGTAACTAAATAATTGTGACATATTATGGCAGATATCCACATGTCTAACACAAATGCTAACACAAAAGCATACTTATGCTATAGGGTACTGATGGTGAACCTTCTCACTCCATAACTTTGACAAATCCAACTCACATCATGCCTCAAATGCTGCAATGTTGGAAGTGCATAATGTGGGTTGAACTTTGACAACAGCTGCAGTGCGAAGGTTATCCTTCTGTGTTCTTGGCTTTTAAATAAAAGCATACAAGTAAATATAATAATACATTGTTGATTAAGGGACATGATGTACACCTGTAATATTGTGCAAACAATGGATGTAGGACTATTCCTCTTCAACATTACATATATTTGTGTCATTTGAAAAAATACATATTTTAGTTAAAAATTAAAAACCCATGTTCAGTAGCTGTGAAAGGCCCGTTTGTGTACTTCTATATTGTTTGCAACCAATGTATTGTATACGGATGGAAGCACGTCACTGTAATAGATTTGAATTATTTTAAATAGAATAAAGCAGCACCAATTTTAGAAAAATGACAAGATGAGCCAGTGACAGACACTCAGCAGAGTACACGCAGCGGTGGTTGAAGAAGTAAATGGAGCGTGATCTGCATTTAAAAAAAAAAAAAAAAAAAAAATACCTCACAGACTGCAGTGAACACTGAAACACAACTATTCACAATCTGTGAAAGGCTACTCCTTTGTCTACTTCTATAGTGTTTGCAACCAATGTATTGTATACGGATGGAAGCGCGTCACACTAATAGATTAGATTTATTTTAAATGGAATGTAGCAGAACCAATTGGAGATAAATGAAAAGGATGAGCCACTGAGACACGCTCAGCAGAGTACAAGCAGCAGTGCTTGAACAAGTAACTGGAGCGTGATGTGCACTCAAAAAAAAAAAAACACAGACTGCAGTGAACACTGAAACACAACTGTCCACAATCTGGGAAAGGCTACTCCTTTGTCTACTTCTATAGTGTTTGCAACCAATGTATTGTATACGGATGGAAGCGCGTCACACTAATAGATTAGATTTATTTTAAATGGAATGTAGCAGAACCAATTGGAGATAAATGAAAAGGATGAGCCACTGAGACACGCTCAGCAGAGTACAAGCAGCAGTGCTTGAACAAGTAACTGGAGCGTGATGTGCACTCAAAAAAAAAAAAACACAGACTGCAGTGAACACTGAAACACAACTGTCCACAATCTGGGAAAGGCTACTCCTTTGTCTACTTCTATAGTGTTTGCAACCAATGTATTGTTTACGGATGGAAGCGCATCACACTATAATTTCTATTGAATGGAGCAGCTAGAATTACACTAAAGAAAAAAAAAAAGAGTCTGTGAGTGACAGGTGCAGATGCCTACAGACAGCGTTGGATGCAGAGCAAACTGCAGCGTCACCTGCACTCACACACACCTTGCAGAGCTGTTAAAACAACACTGCAGGCAAAAGGAAGCTTTACACAGCGGTTGGGATAGCCTGCCTACAGCACAGTACACTAAATCGCAATCTCTAACTGTCCCTCAGAGTCAGCACAGCAGCGTTCTGTCCCTATCTGAATTCACAGCACAGTGACGCTAAAATGGCGGCGGCGCCTTTTATAGTGCATTCTGACATCATTTCAGCAGCCAATCACAGCCATGCCATTAGTTAAGATGACCGCAGCATTACAGGATGTGCCCACACTTCGTAGGATTCCTCATTGGCTGACTAAAATCACATTGCCTCTCAAAGAATTATGGGAACTTCCGATTCCAGTATACGATATAGGAAAAATATCGGAACTAAGTATCGGAATTCCGATAACGCGAATATCGGCCGATACCCGATACTTGCGGTATCGGAATGCTCAACACTAGTTATAATGCAATTAATTGCTGGCATAATGTTTTCAGCACTGAACTTAGTAGAGTATTTCTTACAACGTTATTGTGTGGAGATTGGGTGAGAAGTGTTGCTTTCCTAAATATTTTTATTCATGGGTTGACTAACTGTGCTAAATAAGTCAATGTAAGTGTGGTAAGTCAGCATTGACTAGTTTAATGATTCAATCAGGCTACTACTGCATATGTTTTACCTGTACTGTTTGTGCAGGTAGACTGTCAAGCTCCTGCAAGGATACAAGGCCATTGTACCCATTCCAGGGACTGCAGGTTGATTTCATATAGCTACCCTAGGTAGGCATATTTGAGCATGTCCTTGTCTCTGTGGATCTCTTTTTTTAGTATGATCTAAGGCTTGTCCTGTATGAAAGCAATCAAAAGCAATAGCCAAGAAGTTGATATCAGAGGTAATATTCCAGCCTCAGTTACTCTGATAAAAAGCCCATTGGATACATTCCTCTCACTGTGGAAAGGTTTTGGTAATGGGCAGTATCAGTCTAAACACAGCATTATGTGTTTCAAATAAGTGTTTTAGGCCCCTTTCACACGTCAGTTCTCGGTACGTGTGGTGACAGTTTTCTCATGTGCTGGAGACACTGACACATGTAGACCCATTCAAATGTATGGGTCTATGTACATGTCAGTGTGTTTTGATGGACCGTGTGTCCGTGTGCAAAACACTCAGTCATGTCCGTTTTTACATGGACACACGGACCGCAAAATGTGCCGCACACATGCACACGGAGAACAGTGCACACTGTTCTCTGTGTGCATGGACAGCCACAGGGGAAGTAGCACTACTAGAAGTCTCTGTCCCCCGGCGGCTGGGGCTGAACCGGATTTCATTCTCCCCTGCCTGCCTAGGAGCAGAGGAGAATGATGAGCGGTATATTAAAGTCTGAACAACAGCAGGTGGGGGCTTTTGGGACTGTTACCCCATCATCTGACACCTGCTGTCGTTCAAACTTTAATATACCGCTCACCGTTCTCCTCTGCTTGCAGTCAGGCAGGGGAGAATGACAGCTGCTCCAGCACCAGCCACCGGAGGACAGCGGCTTTTAGTAGAGCTTCTTCCCTGGCGGCCGTCCATGTGGTACTGATGCGGCATACGGGTGGCACACATAGTACACACGGACATATAGACACAGATATCTCCGGTACTAGTTTTTCCGGACGTGTGAAATCGGCCTTAGTATCAGTTCTAATCACTATTGAGGCTAAACACAAGTTTCTCCACAATGAGTGGGATAACAACTTCATAAAACATAAAATGGTTTGACTAGCTAACCTTACGGATTATTGGCTTTGTACTGATTTTCCTGTATTGTGCATATCAATGACGTATGTAAACATACATCCGTTTTACGGAAGAGAAGTTGTGTGTTTCCAATGGTTGGAAAATGATAGAACTGAATTTAAGAGGTAATTTCTGAAACATGGTAGTAACACTCATTGCGGAGCTATGGTTTAAAAACCTATTGTGGAAAATTAACCTAACAAAGACAATGGGTAACTATTTAGAATGAAAGGACAGCAAACGACAATGGAGTAATGTACCAAATAAGCTCATAAAATTGGGTAAAATACCTGATAGCTTCATACAAGTGAGGTTTTTCTGCCCAGAAAAAGAACAAGCAGGGAAACAAGGAATTGTATGTGATCTGGAGTTATGCATGGTGAGATATGTTTATGATGACTCATGGACAAGGGTATCATTGCTTCGCTCAGGAGATGAGGCACAATATGTAAAGAGGAAGGCCAGATGAAAGATGATGGAGATAACAATTATGGTCCAGTCACATATTAAAGACCCATGGCTATTAACACCAATAGTTGTGGGTGCTCTTTTAGCAGTTTCACTTTTATTATGAATCTGGTTGACATGTTAACTAATATGATACTATACTAACTACCTTTTGAAATCCATATAGTTTATGGAAATAATGCTTATCATTGGCTACATAAGAAAAACAAGGCAAGATGCACCCAAATCCAGCTCCAGTGAGCCATGTGGATCTGGTAAGAAAAGGATCTGCCTAATGGGATATTTCCAATAGCATAATACTGAATTTTCTGTTCAAGCAAAGAATGAAAACACTCCTGTCCTTCTTATGCAGCATGACTAGCTGATCATCATGGTAGCAGTATCGCAAACACATTATAGTAAAACATGTCATAGCTGTGGCTGAACCAATCCCCAAAAATGTCACCAACTGCATATACTGTAGAAATTCTAGTTAGGACAGAGAAAGGGTTGGGTGGTGATGCCAACCCTAAATAGTTCACCCCATTTAGTTAAGAGTCTATCCCTTTACTATTTGAAGCAGGGGTGGGTAAGCCAACTTCATCCATTATTAAGCAACACGGTAATTTTCTATCATGAAGAAAAAAAGGCAAAATGTTAGAGTAAGGAAAAAACATTTCTCACCAAGCTCCCATCTGTCTTGCCACATAGCCCCTCTCTGGTCTAGTAATCTTCTTTGGTTACTTCTGGGGCCTGGCCATTTTCTGTATTTTCTTGTGTATTCTGTCTTTGCCCTCTCTTGTGCTAAATAGGGCGACACATGTCATGACATCACATGAGGTCCCAAGCAACGTCATGATGTCATGGGGCTGAATCATAGCAGGAGACAACAAAAATGACAGGAGCTGGAAGACACCAAAGATCTGGGATGACACCAGGGATGGCTCAGTGAAGAGCAGACCAAAATGGGGCTGTGCAACAGGATAGATATGGGCCTAGAGAGCATAATGTATTTGCTTTTTTACCCCTTCCTAGCCCCTTATAGTTAGCAAAATGGCAGCTGACTTGCAACTATTTTTATGGATTTGCCAAAAGCAAAACACCAAAAATTTGGATACAGATATTTTTGTAAAATTCAAGGCCAATTCAATTCACTTTAAATCAATTTGCCTTTTACTATTTATGCCTTAAAGAGAAGCAGGTGAAAGCAAATACTTGATCCAAGTTTATTTAAGAAAAAAAATATGATGAGGATATGTAGTCTTTTTCTCAGGCAAATTATTTGTGACATAAACTTAATTTAGTCCTTATGGAATATGCACTTTTATCAATCATACTGAAGATTTTTAGCAATTTTTACACTTATTATATAGTGCTAGATAATATACTTTTATTAAGTGATGCTACTACATTTTGCTTACTCCTATATTTATTATTTATGTGAACGTAAAAGATTATATGATTAGATTTGATGAGGGTTGATATTTATAGCTTCTTACTATGTTCATTCTAAGTATTCTGTTTCCAGAAAAAAAGTTCTTTCCAATCACATACGGTACTTAGTTAGCTAAAAGAAGCAGCGTTTGTGTTGGGAAGGAAGAAAGTAGATTGTCTTTATAAATAATAGCACCAAGTAAAATCTGCTTAAATGGAACTTATGGCCTTGTAAGGAAAAGGTTGTCGCCATTTTGTATAGGGCCTGTACCAGCCTCCATTTTGTCAGTTCACACAGCCACAGACTTTTAGCTACACATTGCCTATTAGCATATCCAGTACGACAGGTTTTGATGTCCACTAGGAATCAATAGGCCTTTACATGCTAATTAGTCTAGGCCAGTGACTGAATGAGATGGTCAGTCGTATGGTAAATAGCCCAAGCTCAGGCATTGTTTCCTGTTCCATATGAATTGCAGGCCAATTAATATGCGTGCTTCAAAGCAATGGGGATGGGCCTAGCAGGTTCAAGAACTAGCCATGACCAGGCTGCTGGTCTCATTCCATTTCACACACAGAAGCCAAGAAGATGGTCTAGGAAAGACCAAGGGACTATTCAGGAACTGAAGACTGTACCTGGGAATGGCAGAGCCAAGGCCTTCCCATGACCATAATACCCGGTAATATTGATCCATAGCTTATACCTTTAAGCCTTGTACATTATTGTTGTATTTTTACTCTGACTGCCATTCCATTGTAGTTACGTTGTATAGCTTTACTGTATATTTCTGTAATTATCTAGTGCGCCCTTAAGGCAAATTAAACCATAAAATTAATCTTGGGCTGATGCTTTTACTCTGATCACGAATCTTAGAATACCCAGTGGGTAGCAGGACACCTTCCCCGGCGGCCATTTGCTCTAGGTGCAGTTCTCTTACTGACCTGAGAGACAAAGGGGGGCGCCGGAGAGCTGTACCTGTGGAGTTACGTCCCATTGGTGACGTGGGAGGAAAGGGATCGTCCGTCACATTTGGTAGCGGCGGTGGTATCAGAAGCTGTGATACCCGGGCTACCGTGTGGCGGCCGGCTGAGTTCCTTCACAAATTGGTGGCAGCGGTGGGATCAGAGTAATAGTGTGCGTGGGACCCCTACTCCCAGACACTAGAGACTACCAGCAGTACTTTCACTGCTGGGGTCTTAAGGTCAGCCCAGCACTAGACGGTCAGAGTGTTAATATAACAAGTTGTGTGCAAGGTCAGGGTTGCAGCTGTGTTTCAGTAACCAAAGGTTCCCAAGATGGCGGAAGGCACCAGGAGTAGGGCAAAGGGGGAGGCCAATGCTGTGGCCTATGAGGGGTTCGATACCGATGAGTTGGAGCTCAGCCAGGGCTCCCCAAGGAGCCCGACCCCCGTGCTCAGTCTCACAGTGGACTGTCCACCCCCTGCCCGTCCCAGCCTGTCCAGATCGGAGACCCTCTTCCAAGCGGCTATGGCACAGCTCGAGGCTGGTAATGACGCCGCCTATGACAGACTCCTGGTGGCGGCAGAGAAAGCAGCAGAACGTGAGCGAGCAGAACGCCGTGAAGCTGCGGAGCGTGAGCAAGCAGCAGCAGAGCGTGAGCAAGCAGCTGCGGAGCGTGAGCAAGCAGCGGCAGAGAGAGCAGCGGAGCGGGAGCATGCAGCGGCGAGAGAGAGCAGCGGAGCGCCGGCACCGACTGGAGATGGCTCAGCACGGGCCCCCACTGGACGCACCAGGCCCACCGGAGACAAGGGCTTCCAAGGTCCGGGCGGAGGACTTTCCCTTGCTTGAAAAGGATGGAGACCTGGATTCCTTTTTGCTGGCTTTTGAGAGGACATGCCTCCAACATCATCTGGCCCTGGATCAGTGGGCAAGGTACCTGACCCCCCGTTTGAGGGGTAAGTCCCTGGAAGTTTTGGGGGACTTACCTGCCGGGGAGGAGCAGGACTACAACAGCATCAAGCGGGCCCTGATCCAGCACTACAACCTCACCCCGGAGTCATACCGCAGGAAGTTCAGGAGCCTGCAGCGGGGTTCAAAGGACACCTGGACCGACCACATGCGGGCCCTGCTGAGAGCTGCGGAGCACTGGACCTCGGGTCTAGAGCTCACTACCCGCCAGGAGGTCCAGGAACTGTTTGTCGTGGAGCAATTTTTGTGGAACTGCCCAGAGGACCTCCAGCAGTTCCTCCGTGACCGGAAACCAAAGGGGGCTTCTGCTACAGCCGCCCTGGCAGACGAGTATGCCAACAACAGGGCTCCGGAGCCAAAGAAGCCTGCCAGCAGCACCTGGAGAGGGGGTAAGCCCAATCCTGCCCCAGCCCCATATCCAGCCCCCAGAGTGCAAGGGGTGTACCCCCCTGCTGCCCTCTCCAGGCCAGGAACAGAACCCAGACGTTGCCATAATTGCAATCAGCCAGGACACTTTAAGGCTGCATGTCCCCAGCGCCAGAAGGCCCCATCCCTGTCCCAGAAACCGTCCACTGTTTTGTGTGTGGGAGGGGGTGGTGGGAGGTCCCTAGACAATTACCAACCCGTCACCATCGGCCGCTCAGCGGTCATGGGACTGCGGGACACAGGCGCTGAACGAACCCTGGTACGCCCTGAGGTGGTGTCCCCTCAAGACTTGGTACCTGGGAAAACCCTTGCCGTCTCCGGAATTGGAGGCGTGGAACCGGCGCTGCCCGTTGCCAAGGTGTATTTGGATTGGGGTGCCGGGAGGGGGATGCGGGAGGTGGGAGTAACGCCGAATATTCCTGCAAATGTGTTGCTTGGGACCGATTTGGGGCGGCTAGTGTCCCAGTATGTGGCCACTGAACCCCCAAGTCCGGCTCCCCAAGAATGTCATGACTCTACTGTGAATGCTAATGTTAATGTATTGAATGTGCCTCCAACAGTGGAGGAGGGAGTGAAACCTGATGGTAAGCCATGCACTGACACTACACACACAGGGCTCACAGTGAGGACAGGTGAGGAGGCTGTAGGGGAGAGCTCAGAGGTGGAGGGAGGGGCTGCTATGGGCAGTGTAGGGCCCCTAAGTGAATCCAGCCTGCTGAGTCTAGGGCCCCTGCAGGAAGAGTAACAGGCCATGGGGGGAGGGGGTGTCCCGGGAGAGGAGCCACCAGGTAGGACCCCAGGTCAGGAGTTCCCCACATCCGGGATGTCAGGAAGTCAGGGAAGTCTGCCTGACCCGGCGACTTGGTCAGAGGAGGAGGGAAAGCAGGCGCTACCCGTGGTCTCAGCGGTCGTGGCCGCTGTTACCAGGAGTGGGAGCGCTGAAGCCCAAGGAGCCTCGCGGAGGTCCGACGGTTTCCCCCTCTCTGACCAAGTGGCTGCCGAGTCAGACAGTAGCCAGGAGACAGATCCCGGGGAACTGACAGAGGACAGGGCAGTTTCATCAATTCTTGCCATATCCAGTCAGGGATTTCAGGCAGCGTTGGAAGCTGACCCTAGCCTGAAGACTCTCAAGGAACAGGCGGCACAGCCTCCCCTGGAGTCCGACCGCGAGCGAGTGGTCTGGGACCAGGGACGCTGTACCGGGTAACGGTCCAGCAGGGTTCACCGGAGGCGTGGCCCAGGGACCGACAGTTAGTGGTGCCTCATCCGTTCAGGGCGGAATTGTTGCGGATCGCACACGAGATTCCAATGGCCGGACACTTAGGGATCACTAAAACCAGGGCCAGGCTAGCTCAGCATTTCTACTGGCCTGGAATGAGGACCGAGGTGATAGCCTACTGCCGTTCGTGTGACACCTGTCAGAGGGTGGGGAAGGCGGGGCCGCGCCCCAAAGCCCCACTGGTAACTCTGCCCATCATCGAAGAGCCTTTCTCGAGGGTGGCTGTGGATCTCATTGGACCTCTGTCCACTCCCAGCCGCTCCGGGAAATGCTTCATACTAACGGTAGTGGACTATGCCACCCGGTACCCGGAGGCGGTAGCTTTGTCGTCCATTCGGGCCGACAAAGTGGCCACTGCCTTACTGGAGATTTTCTCCAGAGTGGGGTTTCCCAAGGAAATGCTCACCGACCGAGGGACCCAGTTCATGTCGCAGCTGATGGAGTCTCTCTGTAAGCAGGTACAGGTGCAACATCTGGTGGCCAGCCCATATCACCCACAGACCAATGGCTTGTGTGAGCGGTTCAATGGCACCTTAAAGCAGATGCTGAGGATGTTGGTCGACTCCCACGGGAGAGACTGGGAGCGGTATCTCCCACACCTGCTGTTTGCCTACCGGGAGGTTCCACAGGCCTCAACGGGGTTTCTCCCCTTTGAGCTCCTGTACGGGCGACGTGTACGGGGGCCCCTTGCTCTGGTGAAGGAAGCATGGGAAGGGGATTTAGCCACCCCTGGAGTGTCAGTCATTGAGTATGTCGTGCGCTTCCGGGACCGAATGATGGCCTTGACACGGCTGGTGCATGACAATATGGCCCAAGCTCAGGCTGACCAGAAGCGATGGTACGACCAGAATGCTTGTGAGCGGACCTACCAGGTGGGTCAAAAGGTGTGGGTACTGGTCCCCGTACCACAAAACAAGCTTCAGGCGGCCTGGGAGGGTCCATACCTCGTGCACGAGCAGCTCAACGCCGTCACCTACCTGGTCACCCTGGACCACGCCCGTGGAAGGAGGAAGGCCTTCCATGTGAACATGATGAAGGCCCATCATGAGCGGGAGGCTTATGCTCACCCCGTGTGCAACCTTCCAGAGGAAGGAGAGGCAGAAACCCTCCTCGATCTGCTCACCCAAGCCAAGGCGGGTGGATCCATCGAGGATGTGGGGGTTGGCCACCAGCTCTCGGAGGACCAACGTTCCCAGCTGGGGGCCACCCTACACCCCTTCCGGGAGCTGTTCAGCAGCCTGCCCGGAAGGACTGAGGCAGCAGTCCATGACGTGGACACTGGTAACCACCCCCCAATCCGGCATTCAGCATATCGGGTCTCTCTTGAGGTGCAGCAGCAGATGCGCCAAGAGATAGACGAGATGCTGAGGCTGGGGGTGATCCAAGCGTCCAACAGCGCGTGGGCTTCGCCTGTAGTCCTCGTCCCTAAAAAGGACCGAACTACGCGGTTCTGCGTGGACTACAGGGGGCTCAACGCTGTGTCGGTCACCGATGCGTACCCAATGCCGCGCATCGATGACCTGCTCGACCAGCTGGCCGGGGCCAAGTACCTGACCATCATGGATCTGAGCAGGGGGTATTGGCAGATTCCCCTGACCCCTAGGGCACGGGAACGCTCTGCCTTTATCACCCCATTCGGACTGTACGAGTCCACGGTGATGCCCTTCGGCATGAAGAATGCCCCTGCCACTTTTCAGCGGATGGTCAACACGCTGCTCGAGGGACTGGAAGGGTATGCGACCGCGTACCTGGATGACATTGCCATCTTCAGTCCCACCTGGGAGGATCACCTAGAGCACCTGGCGCAGGTGCTCGGGCGGATCCAGCGAGCAGGCTTGACCATTAAGCCGGAAAAATGCCAGCTGGGTATGAGTGAGGTCCACTACCTGGGACACCGGGTAGGTGGGGGAGCTCTGAAGCCAGAGCCCGGGAAGGTGGATGCCATCGCATCCTGGCCCACCCCCAGGACCAAGAAGCAGGTGATGTCCTTTTTGGGTACTGCTGGGTACTATAGGAGGTTTGTTCCACACTATAGTGCCCTGGCCAAGCCCCTGACGGACCTCACCAAGAAAAGGCTGCCCGTCGCAGTCGACTGGACAGTCACCTGCGAGACAGCTTTCCAGGCGCTCAAGACCGCCCTTTCTAGTTCTCCTGTACTACAGGCAGCCGACTTCACGCGGCCATTCTTAGTGCAGACCGACGCCAGCGACTTCGGCCTCGGTGCTGTGCTCAGCCAGGTTGACACCTCGGGCCATGAACACCCCATTTTTACCTGAGCAGGAAGCTCCTGCCGAGGGAAGTGGCCTATTCCACGATGGAGAAGGAATGTCTGGCAATTGTGTGGGCCCTGCAGCGTCTGCAGCCATACTTGTACGGACGCCAATTCACCGTGGAAACAGACCACAACCCCCTCAGCTGGTTACACACGGTCTCCGGGACGAATGGGAGGTTGCTACGCTGGAGCCTCGCTCTCCAACAGTACCACTTCACCATTCGCCACAAAAGAGGCAGTGACCATGGTAACGCTGATGGGTTGTCCCGGCAAGGAGAGGGTGCGGTAGGGCGCACGGGGGAACACAGGAATGTGATACCCCCTAGCGCCCTCCAAAGCAGGGAGGTGTAAGGAAAAGGTTGTCGCCATTTTGTATAGGGCCTGTATCAGCCTCCATTTTGTCAGTTCACACAGCCACAGACTTTTAGCTACACATTGCCTATTAGCATATCCAGTACGACAGGTTTTGATGTCCACTAGGAATCAATAGGCCTTTACATGCTAATTAGTCTAGGCCAGTGACTGAATGAGATGGTCAGTCGTATGGTAAATAGCCCAAGCTCAGGCATTGTTTCCTGTTCCATATGAATTGCAGGCCAATTAATATGCGTGCTTCAAAGCAATGGGGATGGGCCTAGCAGGTTCAAGAACTAGCCATGACCAGGCTGCTGGTCTCATTCCATTTCACACACAGAAGCCAAGAAGATGGTCTAGGAAAGACCAAGGGACTATTCAGGAACTGAAGACTGTACCTGGGAATGGCAGAGCCAAGGCCTTCCCATGACCATAATACCCGGTAATATTGATCCATAGCTTATACTTTAAGCCTTGTACATTATTGTTGTATTTTTACTCTGACTGCCATTCCATTGTAGTTACGTTGTATAGCTTTACTGTATATTTCTGTAATTATCTAGTGCGCCCTTAAGGCAAATTAAACCATAAAATTAATCTTGGGCTGATGCTTTTACTCTGATCACGAATCTTAGAATACCCAGTGGGTAGCAGGACACCTTCCCCGGCGGCCATTTGCTCTAGGTGCAGTTCTCTTACTGACCTGAGAGACAAAGGGGGGCGCCGGAGAGCTGTACCTGTGGAGTTACGTCCCATTGGTGACGTGGGAGGAAAGGGATCGTCCGTCACATTTGGTAGCGGCGGTGGTATCAGAAGCTGTGATACCCGGGCTACCGTGTGGCGGCCGGCTGAGTTCCTCACAGGCCTTTTTTGTAGCGTGAATATTTTTATATATATTTATGATATCATTATTATCTTCACTGATATTGTCACCTTATCACAAATTTTGGTGTTTACATTTAGGGCACTATAAAGTCAGAGAGGGAGAGCCTACGAGGAGTAGGGGCGCCATATTGCAATACAAGGGTGCCAACCTCAGAGGCAAGTTAGGGGAAGTGTGTGAGACTGCGATAGGGTTAGCCCCACTGTCCTTTCCCCTTCCTGCAAATCTACTATATTCTTAAGTCCCCCATTTTATGGTATTAAGAATAAAAGTGTTGTAAATAGTAGGAGGGTATTTTTAGCTAATTTGTTTTTTGAGTTTCTGGAACCTGTTTTCTATCTTATTAGTGTTGTTTTAAATGGAACTTATCATCTTGGAAAATGTTGTTTACTTGAAAATATAGAGGCAATCCTCAGGTAAATATCATTACAATGCTACCCAGCTGTGAAGGAAACCCGGTTCCTTCCATGTCACCAATGTGACGTAACTACACAGTCACAACTCTCCGGTGCCCCCTTTGTCTCTCAGGTCAGTAAGGGAACTGCACCTAGAGCAAATGGCCGCCGGGGAGGATGTCCTGTTACCCACTGGGTATTCTAAGATTCGCAATCAGAGTAAAAGCATCAGCCCAAAATTAATTTTATGGTTTAATTGCCTTAAGGGCGCACTAGATAATTACAGAAATATACAGTAAGCTATACAGCGGAATTACAGTGGATTTGCAGTCAGAGTAAAATATAACAATAATGGTACAAGGCTTAGAGGTATTAAGCTAGAGGTCAGTTTTACCAGGCTGTAGGTTGCATGTGGACGACGGGAGCTCTGCGGTCCACGGGTAAGAATCTTAGTTGCCGGACAGTCCCCAAAACGTGTGCCGCTGCTCCCTTGGCAGATCTGTCCCCTGTTCCTTCTTAGATCATCATCGTCTTGTTCTTCTGTGAGAATAGAGAGTCTGCCATGCGCTCACAGTTCTTAAACCTGCTAGGTTCCTCCCCTCGGTGTCAGAGGGTGGGCTAACAATCTCCATCCTTGAGCTCCCTGCAGAATTTATTCCCAATATCTAAGAAAGGGGGTAACTTTCTCCAGGACAATCGGATCAGGACACGAGAGGTACCAGTGAATGCAGTTTGTTTTGCCTATCGCGTGGAGATCAAACATGGCCCGATTGGCCCTCCACAGTGACCCAATCTCTATATCTAAGGTCCCAGAGCCATCACTGACTCGGGAGTCACACTTTCAGATGTGCGAGGTCCGCAGGATCAAGCAGATATTTTTTATGAGTCTGTACCTCGAAAGGTGTGCTCATAATCCATAATCCTAGGATGGAGTCGGAGTCACTGGGAGAGACAATGGATGTGTATTTCTGTGTCTAGTTGACAGGTATAATCTAATTTAAGCCCCCGGGCACCTCCAGGCCCCATGCTGGCGTGGCTCCGTACTAAAGCTTTGAAGTCCTGTTTTGGCCTTATCTCATTATCATACTAAAAGACCTAGCTATTCAATATTGGAGCACTAAATCCTGTTTTCTTCAATATGCCTACAGGCCATGGGGGTTAGGAGCAGTTAGCTGCCTGTGGCTCTGTGAACTCAGACAAAATGGCCCCTGGGACAGGCCAAGCTCAGACATGAGGCGAGCATTATGCCCCATATCCAAGATGGTGGCTGTTCCTTCATCACACCAGCCCCCTTACTGAAAGTGCAATTTCAGGGAGAAAATGAACTTATTTCCCAGTTTTTTACGCTGCAGAATAAACTGTTAAAGAAGCACTCCCATCAAAGTTTTTATTTTATTAATATATTACAGTCCTCATATTATTTAGCACTGTGTACCCACAATTGCTCATTTTGCCCTTCTACCCAGTTAATTCTCTTTTCCATTAGGTCTATAACATCACGTACTTAAAGGGAATCTGTCACCCCATTTTTTGTATATAAGCTGAAGCCACTGCCATCAGGGGCTTATCTACAGCATTCTGTAATGCTGTAGATAAGCCCCTGATATTACCTGAAAGATAAAAAACGAGTTATATTATACTCACCCGGGGGGGGTCCGATGTGGTCCGGTCCGATGGGCATCTCAGGTCTGGGTCCAGCGCCTCCCATCTTCAAGCGATGACGTCCTCTTCCTTGCTTCTGGCGTGCTCCTGTTGAGGGCAGAGCAAAGTACTGCAGTGTGCAGGCGCTGGGCCTCTCTGACCTTTCCTGGCGCCTGCGCACTGTAGTACTTTGTTCTGCCCTCAACAGGGCAGATAAAGTACGCCTGCGCAGGAGCACCAAGCAAGGAGGAGGATGTGATCGCTAGAAGATGGGAAGCGCCGGACCCGGACCTGCGATGCCATCGGACCGGCTCACATCGGACTGCCCCAGGTGAGTATAATATAACTTGTTTTTCTTTTCTTTCCGGTCACATCGTGGGCTTATCTACAGCATTACAGAATGCTGTAGATAAGCCCCTAATGCTGGTGGCCACAGCTTATATATGAAAAATGGGGTGACAGATTCCCTTTAAAAACTGACTACTGAATCCTTCTAAACGCTAGACAGAAACAGGAAGTCACTCTTCTGTGCATGAGTCATTCACATCTTCAACTAATGACCCATCTGCTCCCTCCTCTTCCTTGCCAGGAATTTTGCAGTGATAACTCCCTTCCTGTTTCTACATAGAGCTTAGAAGGATTCAGCCAGTCAGTTTTTAATCACTTGATGCCATAGACCTAATAGAAATGAGAAGAATTAACTGGGTAGAATGGCAACATGAGCAATTGTAAGTGCACAATGCCTTATAATATGATTACTGCAATATATTAAGATGATAAACATTTTAATGGGAGTGCTTCTTTAAAGTGCTGGGTTGTGCTCGTGACTCGGCGGATACCGCGTCCCTCCCATGGCATGCAGCGGAGACCTGACTTAAAACTCTCACCCAGATACTCACCTTTAACCCTTACTTTGGAGATCTACCTGATCCCAACAGTATCTACTGCTTACCTCTGAATTGGGTATTTCTACCCTCTCCCGGTACTTAATGTGGCTGATGAAGGTCCGAAATTTAGGACCGAAACGTTTCACTACCGTGGACTACAATAAATATTTACCCTTTTCGCTAAGTTGAGTGCCGAGTTCTCTTTTCATTATCTTCACGGTGTAGGAACCTACTCTGGCACCTTTCAGGCTGTGCACACGATTTATCTTTATTCACTGCTGATGTGTTGTCAGACACAGCTGATATACAGGCAGGCAGGTGTTGGAGGGCACAGAATGATGTACAGGCAGGAGCTGATATACAGGCAAGTGCTGGCAGGCACAGCTGATATGCAGGCAGGCAGGTGCTGACGGGCATGACTAGAACACAGGAAAATACGACAAGTATGTGCAGACAGGTACTGCACAGGTAAACTGACTGTCAGGTACAGGGGACCTGAGAACTAGCAAGCGTGCAGACTACTGACATAACAAATTGCTCAGGCACCTCCCAACAGGTGGAGATGCCCTATATATCAAGTGTTTTACAGCTATTGGCTGGGGACACTTTAAGGATGGAACACACTGTCCCTTTAAGAACTTGACAACACGCATGCCCTAAGCACAGTACCAAGGGATCTGTGAGCAGTGCACAGACCGTGGGCAGCGGAGGAAGGAGAAGGAGGTGGGGACAAGCGTCCTGGTGGTGATTCGGCATCCCTGTCGAGGGAGGGAGGAAGCGTGCAAGGACTCCGACACTACAATTTTTTCCTGGTAGCTGCACTTTCAGTAAGTTGGCTATCAAGCATTGTAAAGCTATTTACATACAGATTACCCCAGATTTTTCAAGGTGACAGGTTCCCATTATCTTGCTAAATTTGGAGAGGGGGAGGTTTGCTTACTAAATATGACCAAAGGAAACAAAAATCAAATTCTCGGAGGAAATATTATTCGTTATTGAATGAAGTTTAGAATGTGCTGAGAGCTGGAATACTATATATGAAGTATGTGGCTGATGACAGCTCTGTTGTGGAGCCTTAAACTTGAGAGCAGTTTAAAGAGTTGCTTTGTTACCTGTAGGTGTCTCTGTCTTTCTGCTCATATTATCCATCACTCATTTCTCTGTCAGTACATAGTGCTGTCTTCGAATGAAACACTCATAACCTGTGTTGAAAGAAGATGATCTATTGGCAAAGGCTCAAATATGAAGACTTCCTCATGAGTCAAACTTCAAGGATCAAAACTTGATATGAGACCAATTACAATGCCATAATGTTTAACTATTTCTTGGCCAAGATCACAGTATACATGAATCTACTGGAAAGTTCAATCTGCTGTAGTAATTAGCACAGACATAACTAAGCATGCTATAGATGGATGCTAAGTAAAAAAAAAAAGTAAACCATAGCATGTATTAAATGTATATTAAAACATTTGTGTGATTTTGACCTTGCTCTGCCAAAATCTCCCAATTAATTTGATTTGCGTCGAATAAATGTACAAGGTATGATAAATGTCATAGCAGAAGAGTAATATGGGAAAACTTGCACAGCCACCCAAAAAGTCATTAGCTCACTCTTTGATATTTTAGCTGTGTGGGAAATGGTGCCAGGTAAGTTTTTCTTTTTGCGAATTGAATCTCAAAGTGTTCGTATTTGTTTAAAAGCACAAATTTCAGGAAATTCGACTTAAGCCCCCATCACACTAAGCGAGATCGCTAGCGAGATCGCTGAAGCGTCACTGATTTTGTGATGCAACAGCGACCTAGCCAGCGATCTAGCTATGTGTGACACGCAGCGACGATCAGCCCCCCTGCTGGGTATCGCTGATCGTCACTGAATGTCCAGGACCATTTTTTGATCGTTGGTCTCCCGCTGGCCAGCGTGCATCATTGTGTGTGACAGCGGGAGACCGACGATCAGCGAGCTGGGAGCTGGTATAAAATGTACATAAATTTGGGGAACTAAGCACCGCTCTGCACCTAGTTACCCGATATGTACCCTGGTTACCGGCTCTCAGCTTCTGAGAGCCGGTATCTAGGGTACATATCGGGTAACTAGGTGCCGCGCGGTGCTTAGTTACCCGTTATATACATTGGATACCGGCTCTCAGCGCTCTACAGCAGAAGCTGAGAGCCAGTATCCAGGGTACATATCGGGTAACTAGGTGCCGCGCGGCGCTTAGTTACCCGCTGATTACCCTGGATACCAGCGTGCTTGCTGGTTCTGATCGCTGGTGAGTCTGCCTATGTGACAGCTCACCAGCGACCACAAAGCGACGCAGCAACAATCCCTGCCAGGTTGTATCATTGTCGGGATCACTGCTGCGTCGCTGAGTGTGACGGGACCCTTAAACTTGACCCACCGCAGATTGATCTGCTCATATCTACAGACCCATCTGCCCTTAGAAATGCAAATTAAAGTAACTTCAGATATTGCATTTTTCTTATGTTGATTTTTTTTTCTTCTTTTACAATTACAGCTGTATTCAGATGTCAAATTTATATTAAGAGAGAGAAATAGCTTTTTTAGGTCTTACGCACAAGGCCATATTATGCCTCCCTACTGTGACATTTGCATTGGTGCCTGCCCTTACTGTCTCTGCATCCATCGTTAGGTGGCACCATGCTTCTATTGCAAGAGACGTTGCAAGAGGCAACTAACCCTAATTCTGTGTCACCTGGGAGATCTGTCTGTACTGGGAGTTCAAGAGTTAACTTTTGACAGTATTTGCTGTCTTCTCTTTGGCTTGGGTGTGGTTACAAGCTATTTAAGCTCCTGAAAACCTGCAGTTCACTGTCAGTTATAACTTGACTAGTTCCAGTCACAGCTTAGTATCTTGCTTTAATCCCCATTAGTCAGTTTTAGGCCGGAGTCACACTACCGTATAATACGGACGAGTGCTAGGCGATAAAAAATCGCCTAGCACTCGTCCCAATGTTAATCTATGGGGCAGCTCCCATCAGCCGATTTTTTCTCGCGCGTTTTTACGCGCGAGTGAAATCGCAGCATGCTGCGATTGTACGCGTATCTCGGCTCAGAATCGTCAATGCAAGTCTATGGGTGCGACAAAAAAAACGGACATCACACGGACCATTAGTGTGACTTGCGAGAAATACGCACATATTTTCCTCATTACAGCCCATTGAGCCATTAAATTCAAAGGGAAAAAGCAGTGAGAAATGAAAAGCCATACGGACGCCACACGGATCCTGACATGCGAGGAAATCGCATCCTCGCATGTAAAACGGATAACATACGGATCAACATACGGAGAACAGTTGTGCGATTATCGCATTACAAAAGCGGACCGTTTTTTTAATCGTTCTGTGTGACTCCAGCCTTAGGGCCAGTGCACACGTTGCGGATTTGCCTGCGGATTTTTCCGCGCCGAATCCGCACCTCTTGGCAGAAAACGTCCTTTTTTGATGCTGTTTTGGCGCGATTTTGAAGCGGTTTTGGTGCGGTTTTGACGCGGTTTTTCATGCTTTTTCTCATGCATTTTTGTATGTGTTTTTGACAGCTAAATAAAGATATGTTGTTTAACAATAAAAAAAGATTTGTGATGTCATTTCTTGTCCAACCTCTTCTTTTACATTTGTCCAACCCACACTCCATTACACACACACAGATAGAGAAAGATAGATAATAGATACCAGCAGATAGATAGATAGATAGATAGATAGATAGATAGATAGATAGATAGAAAATACATAGATAGATGGATAATAGATAGTTAGAAATAAATATAGAAAGATAGATATATAGATAGACAGAAAGATATATAGGTAGATAGATGATAGATAAAATGGTACATAAATAGTTAAAGACACACGCGCACACACACACAAAATCTTAGCGCAATAGTTAATAAAAAAAAATAGGAAAAAAAATGGCGTGGGCTCCCACGCAATTTTCTGCGCCAGAGGGGGAAAGCCGACAGCCGGGGCCAATATTTCTAGCCTGGGAAGGGGTTAATACCCATGGAGCTTCCCAGGCTATGAATATCAGCCCGCAGCTAGCCTTCACTGGCTATTAAAATAGGGGGACCCCCCAAAAAAAATGACGTGGGGTCCCCCTATAATTTATAGCCAGAAAGGCTATGCAGACAGCTGCGGGCTGATATTCATAGCCTAGGAAGGGGCCATGGATATTGGCGCTCCCCCTGGCTAAAAATACCAGCACCCAGCCGCCCCAGAATTGGCGCATCTGTACGATGCGCCAATTCCGGCACTTAGCCCCTCTCTTCCCACTCCCCTGTAGCGGTGGGATATGGGGTAATAAGGGGTTAATATCACCTTGCTATTGTTAGGTGATATTAAGGCCGGTTAATAATAGAGACACCTATCCATTATTAAAGAAAAAAAAAGGTAGCACTCTGTAAGGCAGTGATGCAATTCATTTTTCATATTTTCTATCCATTATTAATCTTATATTAATAAATGGTTAAAAAAATAACACATGCATAAGAATAAATTATTTTAATGAAATAAAACGCAACATGGTTTTCATATCTTTATTATACACTCAGATCCAAGCGACGCCCTCGATCTCCTGTAATGAAACGTAAAAAAATAAAACAACTGTATACTCCCTGTCCGACGCAGTCCAATTAATAACGAGTGTCCCATGACGGTCTCCACTATAGAACTGTGACATCAGGTGATGCCACTGCTCTGTAGGGCCTCCCAGTGATGCACTGACAGGAGACAATGGCTCCTGCAGTGCATCACTGAGGTTACCTGAGTTCATTCTCTCACTTTATGGCAATGCTGCGTGGGAATTTTCTCACCCAGAATTGCCGTGAGAGAATGAATGGAAGTGACGTCATTCTCTCCCGGCGGCAGAGCGGTACACAGATCGATGGCGTCGGGGAATAGGTGAGTATGTGCTCAATGTTATGTGTTGTATGTCATTGTATGTCATGTGTATGTTATATGTATGTAATGTATGTGTTTTTTTTTTACATTCAGCACATTAGCCGGATGATGGGACTACTAGTGTCTAGTGTTGAGCGATATTGCTCGATATCTAAAAATATTGTATCGAAATTGTATCGCCGATAGCACTAAATATCGTCGATATCCGATTTCGATCCCGGAAGTCCCATGTAAGTCTATGGGAACAAAATATCGCAACAAAAAAAAACATTTCTTTCGTTGTAAACACAAAATATACACACATAGAATACATATATATATATATATATATATATATACATGTCATTGTGACATATATATATACATATATTTATAGTTTATACACTTCTACATAGTAAAATCGACTCTAATTCAATTGCCGGGTAAAGACGTGACATACCCCATAGAAGTCGACGGGCTCGGTGCCGAGTACCCCGAAAACCTCTGGCTCTGTGCGACTCAACTTGGGCGTCACAAACAGGATTCTGTAGCTCGCTATAAGCGAGTCCTGTGTGCCTGAATTGCACTGGTTTTGTGCTTGAGAATTGCTAAAATCATCAGAGAATGTATTTGCCATTTTTCCGCCATATCTGCGTCACGACGAGGCACTGGTGAAGAAGAAGGGCGTGCTCTTCGTGGGTGTCACTCACTCAGTGGCGTGAAAACGATGGCCGCCCACTGTAAATGGTACTGCAATGTAACATCGTGCCCCACAGCTCTGGAGTTCCGCCTCCTCATCCTCCTCAGTGTGAGGAGGTCCTGCCTCCCTACAAAAGAGGGGCCCTCTCCAGATATGACACATGTGACTTGGCAGAGATGGCTAATGGACACGACGAGCAGAAGTGGGAAGGGATGGAGCAGTCAGAGCTCTCCCCCCACGGAAGCGACCCGATCGCCACGGAATCACCGTTGGGCACCCGGCCTGTAAACCCTCCTACGCTGCAAGAAGCGGAGGATACCCTGAGAGGCCTGGCCCGGCATCGGGAGGAGGTCGCCAGGATGGAAGCCAGCTGGCGTGCCCTAAAAATAAACTTGGAGCGGCGCCAATCCCTCTTACCTGAAGTGTCTGTACCGGAAGGTGAGGCACCCGTTATAGTAGAGGAGCCCTTGCAATGTGATCCGGTTGACGTTGTCGCAGTGGAGGCACCCGTTCCTGCAAAAACCGCAGCACCGTCAGCAGCACCCCAGATCCCGCTGTCTGCCCCGGTCGCTGAGACAGAAGAAGCGACACCCGTCCTCATGGAGGAGGCCGCGCAGGCACCAGAGCACTACCTGCCTGTACCGGAGCCCCGACTGTCATCTGATTTAGAGCCGTCTGCTTCCTCCGCAGGGGAGCGCCGCCAGGACTGGGGGGCGACAGGAGAGCTGCCGCAAACCGGACACTGTAAGCTGCAGTGGAGTGGTGGAGACATGGAGCAACTGGTGGAGGAGAATTACAATCGGCGTCAGGAGGAAGAGTGGAGACGTTGGGAGCGGGAAGCAGAGCGACAAAGGGAGCAGCGAGAAACCCTAAAACTTCGCCAACGTCACCTGGAGAAGGACCGGGCAGATAAGGACCGGATGAGAAAGGATAAAGGAACCCTGAGTGAGCCGCGGCGTAAGGGTGCAGTACGGAGCTTTAAATTGAAAGGTGGGTGGGGCTTCATCAAGGAGCCTGGACTTTATTTAGAAGTCTTTGTGACCCGGCGGGACGTGGAGGCTCACCTCCCAGAAGGACACCCGGGGAGGGACCTGTTGCCAGGAGACTTGGTGACTTACACCCGACACTGGGGTTACAATGGGTGGTACGCCCTAAATGTTACCAGGTGCGACCCCTACTCCCCAGTGTGTCAGGAACCTGTGAGACCCTCGAAGCCTTCAGCCTCCCACATCCAGGCCTCTGCAAAAGTGCCCACCCCACGCCGTAAATCTCCCCAGCCTCCCTCAGTGGTCTCCTCAGCAGCCCCAGCTATGGACATGATAAGTATAGCTGGCCCGTACCCGGCGCCTGTTAGGCCCCCTGGGGTTCGTACAGTCCGTGACATAGGGCTCCAGACAGGAGAGAGATGAAAGAGGTGGCCACACAGACCCAGATAGCGGGTCACGACTTGACTGTACAGGCCACACGACGTCATCAGGTCCTGGTGGTCCTTGGTGTCTCGGATGTTTGGCAAGCACCAGAAGAGTACCAGGTGGTACCTGTAACACCCCTGCCAAAGAAGTCTAAATAACCCGGACAGGGTCCCTGTATGTAAATAAATAGTTAAATTGTTTATGTACCCGGACGGGTGAATGTTCCAAAAAAATTTTTTAATTTAATAAAAAATAAAAAAACACAGTTTTTATTTCTTTTATTACTGTCTCATCCTGCTGCGACGCCATCGATCTCCTGTAAAAAAATGAAAAAAAAAAAAAAGTATACCACCTGACCGACGCAGTCCATAGTAACGAGTGTCCCACGACGATCCAGCTCTGCTACATCAGAATGACAGGCAGAGCCTATCATCCCGGCGCAGCACAGCTGATTACCTGCTTCCCCGGCGGTGACGTCATCGGACTGACTGCTTTACGGCCGGGATTACCCTGCAGTCACTGCAGTTATCGCGAAAAACTGCATGTGACCGCCAGGGAGAAGATAATGGCGGCCATCAAGCAGTCCAGGACGTGACCGCCGGAGATCTTCTGCCAGGTAAGTGCCGCTGACTCCTGACAGACCCGACCGACGGACACTCACAGTGACAGTGACAAATCCGATTCCGGTATTCGATAAGACGAAAATATCGAAACAAATTATCGAAAGGCCGATAGAGCTAATATCGGCCGATAGCCGATATTTGCATTATCGTATCGCTCAACACTACTAGTGTCCCATCATTGGCTAATGTGTCAGTCACTGTCACTCTAGCAGGCATAGCCGGATAGGACTTGTAGTTCCATCCGATGATGCCTGCATACGCGGAGACACACACAGCCCCGCACACCGCCGCACATACACCGATTCCGCACACAGCCCCGCACACCACCGCACATACACCGATCCCGCACACAGGCCCGCACACTGTCGCACATACACCGGCACACAATCATCGCCCACACACAATAGAGCCGCACACTATACACGCCCACACACATAGCGCCGCACACTATACACGCCCACGCATCGCCCACACACTTCCCTCCTCCCGAACTGCAGCGGTTTCACCCGCAGCAAGACCACAGATCTTTTTTAGACCTGCGGTTTTGCTGCGGAAGTGCCCGACTCAATGCAAGTCAATAGGCAAAGAAACGCTGCAGTTCCGTACAAAGAATTGACATGCTGCATTTTTTTCCGCAGCATGTGCACAGCAGACCTGCGGTTCCCATTGGATTACATTGCATGTGCACTGTGCTGCGGGTTGGATGCGTTTCCACACGTTGAAAAATGCAGCGGAAACGCATCTAAAAACGCAACGTGTGCACAGGGCCTTAATGTTGACCTTGGCTCATTTTTGACTACTCTTCTGCCTTATGATTTTGTCCCTGCACTGAGCTCCTGGTTTTGTCCCAGCTACCTGACCATTCTTCTTGCCAACTTGCGCCACAAAGCAGTAGCTAACTCCAACGTAATGGTCTTTGTTAAGTCAAGATCCATGTATAGGGCTTAAATGGTGAATGCCAGGGCAAAGCATGGGATCTGGAAAACAGAATAGCTAGCGCGAAGCATGTTCCTGGTAGTCATCTTTAGAGATGCCATGTGACTACGTACAGTGGCTCCATTACACCTACAACCTATGAGTTCATTGGAGCTGTACTCATCAACCAAACAAGTATATTGAACCCTAATGTGCCTCCATTTTTATGCAGAATACAACAGGGAAACTAAAATTAGGCAAGCTCTATAGTCACCCTTTTTCACCTATTGCAGAAGTATTTTCCAGTGGAAACATTCTTTCTAGAACCAGACTGAATAAAGGAGGAATAACGAGGTGAATATTTCTCTGGGATAGCATTTCATAGATTTTCCCTTAGCATGTGCTGCAAATGTAGCAAGTACCATCTGTACAGACAGCATGCTACTCTCATATTCTGTGGTATGATAGCTGCATGGAGAAATGCACCAGTTAGTTTGAGAAGTGTAACATCTGTGTTGGCACTATATGGTATTGTCTGGTGCCATGATCTGTTCTTTGAATGGTTGGTTGTTTTATTGGGTGGGCTTTTAATTGAAATATGATTTATCCTTTACATGTCAGAATTTAAGTTATGGATAGTCACGTAAAAAGTGTATATCTGTGATATTAATATAAATAAGGTAGTTAATTATTCTGACTGTTGGTTTACATTCTGGACAAAATTACTACATATTATTTTTTTTTCTTGACTTTATCATGTGATATTTGCTTATAGAGTGATCATATATTCTTTGCTTTATACAGTGTATATGTCAGGAACACCGCACTATACTTGCTCACTGAGCCAGTGCGTGTGTCCTGAGTAAACCACTGTGCCCAAAGATACCTGTGGAGTGGAGCAGCAGCAGGGAAGACGTGTGCTTCAGAGGACCAGGACATGCAGCATGTGACTGCCAAGGGGCGGAGCCGGCCACAGGTCTCTCAGAGGAAGCAGTAGCAGATAGAGAATGCTTCAGGCCAGAGGACCTGATGCACGTGACTGCTGGTGGGAGTGGCCTAAGCTCCAGAGAGCTATGAGGTGAATGAATACTCCTAGAAGGGTAACTACTGGACACAGTTACCAAGGGGCATATACAGAACGGATAATCAGGACGTAGCAAAGGGGTCATACACATAGAGGGCGACGAAGTACAAGAGGAGCAGGCAGAGCGTAATCAGAGAATAGCCTAGGGGTCGGACACAGAGAGAGCGGCAAAGTACAAGAGTAGCAGGCAGAGCGGAGTCAGAACGCAGCCAAGGGTCATACACGTAGAGGGCAGCAGAGTACAAAAGGGGCAGGCAAAACTCAAAACAGGGACCCAGCCAAATCAGAACCAGACAGACAAAATGTAGCACAGGCACAAAGCACTGGCACAAGCACAACAGAGTCAAACACACTCGGCCAAGGGTCAGAGTATAAGCAACAGAGGATGGCCCCACAATGAGGATATAAAAAGCCTCCCAGAAACCCATAGTGAGGCCATCCTGGTTAACCCTAAAACCACCTAATCCCAGAAACTCAGCAGACCATGACAGTATAATGCAGCCATAACAGCTTGCTCCTGTTCACCTTTGCTTCATTCAGGAGATACTGGTCAGTCTTTGTTTTTTCAACTAAATCACTGGAGGTAGTGACTGACACAATACTTTGCTAAGTACTTCTTCTATCAGTCTAAAGGCACTGCCACACTTAGCGATCGCACTAGCGATCACGACAACGACTTAACCTGGCGAGATCGCTAATGCCATCGCTATGTGATCGCTAGTAAGATTCCAAACACAACTCATCAGCGATCTGTGATTCCAAACACATCTCATCAGCGATCTGTATAACGACCTCTGCGGTCATTGGGAAAACCTAGTCCCGCCTGCGATGCTGGTGAAGTCGTTCATAAAGGGTGTCACACTCAGCGATTCAGGCTCACCAGCGGGACACCAACGACCAAAAACGTCTCAGAACGTTCATAAGCGATCAGCGACATCTAAGCAGGGGCCACATCGCTGCTACATGTCACACACAGCTAAGTCGCTAACGAGATTGCTACTGCGTCATAAATGGTGACGCAGTAGCGATCTCGTTAGCGATCTCGCTTGCGATCTCGCTTAGTGTGGCATACCCTTAAGGCTGTTTTAAATTAGTGTTATCTTTTATCTGCCCTTTAAAATTGTAGGCTTTTGGCCCGGTAAAGGCATGTCTCATAGAAAAGATAGACTCCCCTCAAAGACAAGTCTCCTTGTTGTGGCTGGTGGGCACTCACAAATTGCCCAAATTGTGTGCTAAGTAATTTAATTTTATAAGTACAGTGTATTCAACATTCAGGGCATTTAAAATCATATATTTAATGTTTGTAAATAGTTTAGCACACAATGTCCCCATATAGTTTTTACTTTGGATATAATGCAGTCAAAGCAGCTTTCACCTGTTCACATTTGCTTCATTGATGCTGGTCAATCAAATTTAATTTCAAGCAAATTAGCTCTAATCAACTGTCAGATTCAACTTGATCCAACTAAAATCCAGTCTGAGTTAAAGGTGCCCCCAAAATAAGGGAAATTGTTAAAAATAATATGTTTCTACTCACCTGTCCTAGGTCTGCCATCATAGCTCACCGACAGCTATCAGCTGGATGTGGATTTCAAGGTATAAATATCTAGACAAAAAAAAAATTAAGTATTGCAAAGTCATTCAACTAAATTGAATCTACCGCTATGGAAATAGTTGTGACCTCCAACACCTCACTGAAAGCGGTTGACTTACATTCATTACCTAGAGTGATTACAGATAATTAGGAATCTGAAAATAATTTGCGGAGTAGTACTTTTTTGGCGAAGTAAAATCATTGTGATAAGTAACTTTTAATAAATCCACATCTTGTGACTCCATTTAAAATTCCTAAGACTTCTAATTTTCAGATAAAGCGCCTATTATAGAAATGGACAGTATAGATTAAGCTGAGACTTTTGTGCTTTCTTGTGACAGGTCAGTGATTAATTTAGATGAGTTTGGCTTGGGATACTCAAGTTAATTTCAAAGTACTCAATCTGCAGGAGCAATGTCATTTGTCTCAGAGTAGGCCTATAATTACTTTCTAGCACTGACATATTATTGTTATCAGACTGTTCATTGAATGATTGATTGATTGATTGATTGATTGATTGTAATACAAGACAAAGGCAGAAGATGGTTGAAATACAGTGTATGGCTATTTGAGAAGCAGTAGGGCTGGACTATCACTTAAATTCTTTGGTTAAGGGCACACTAAGCAACTAAATAGTCGATGCCATTAATGTGTGATTGATATTTAAATTAAAGACTTATTGATGGACAAGTTTGCCTTAAAAACGACCATTGTTCAGTGTTTTGCTCATGAAACAAAGACTAATTTAACAAAGATAAATGACCATTCACACGTACAGTTCAATATACATTGTTTTACCCACTATTGATGCTTCTTACTCTACTCTTCTTTCTAAAGTTCTTACAATATACTCACAAGTGAGAAGAACCCAATTAGCATTACTACTTAAGTCTGGAATGTAAAGCACCCATCTTATATTTCCATCTATATATTGACATTACTGCTATCTCAAAACTGTAGCAAAACAGAATGCTGATCATATTGAGACTGCAAACAGGGCAAGATTAAAGGTAGCCAGGTCCTCCAGGAGATCATACTGTGTGGGCTTCCCATGTCACCTGATGTCTCATGTGATAGGTCACCTGGTTGTGGAGATCACATGTCAGATGACAGGTCAACTGATGAACACAGTTTATCAGGAGCATGTTTGGGAGACAATAGAAGGCCAAAAATAAAGCTATTTTAATGCTCTACATCTGCTCATTCTTTTTAGCATTTTTTAGCACTTTTTCAGGTGGGTTACAGAGAGTACTCTTCTGAAAAAGACATCATATGCACATACCATTAATGGTTTTAATAGGTAAGGACACTTAGTAATAATGTACAGCACTGTAGATAATCAAGGTAGAAATGTATATAATAAGGGATGATGCTAAGAGGGGCCAATGTATAACAATAGATGGCATAATACACAATACGGCTCTATGTAATATGAGAAAGTTATTGAAACTTTGGGTCTATGGCCAGAAAACATCCCATACCTAAATCCCATTGAGAACTTGTGGTCAATCCTTAAAAACGGTGGTCAATCCTTAAAAACGCTGGTGGACAAACAAAAACACATAAATTGTGATAAACTCCGAACACTCAGTAGGAAATAATGGGTTGCTGTCAGTCAGAATTTGGCCCATAAACTGATATCTAGCATGCCTATGCAAATTGTAGAAGTTTTGAAAAGTAAGGGTTATCTCTATAAATAATGAGTCTTAACATACGCTTAATGTATTTGTCAAAAAAGTTTGAAAATGTATGAAATTCTTAGAAATATGTGGCTAAAGGATCTATAATCTCTGATGGAACAAACTTTGTGAAAACCAAAATTTGTCTCAATCTCAAAACTTTTGGTCATGTTTAAAAATTAAATTTAATGCTGGTGGTCATGTAAGCAGACTAGTGCAAGACTGTCATTACTCTTTCCAAAAGTAAGCTGGTATCACGCCCACAGAGGTGTGTTGATATGCTAAGAAAAGCAGGAAGGAGGGGTAGTCCCTTTTAAATGCTCCTAATAACTTTCTACAGACAGTAAGGGTCCCGCTACACATAACGACTCACCAGCGATCCCGACAACGATATGCACTTGTCAGGATCGCTGGTGTGTCGCTACATGATCGCTGCTGAGCTGCCAAACAGGCAGCTCAGGCAGCGATCAGGACAGCGACTATGCCGGTAACAAGCGACGCACGTCGCTTAGTTATCGGCAGTGTACCTTAGATAACAGCGCGCTGGTGCAGGGAGCAGGTAACCAAGGTACACATCGGGTTTCTAGGCACCGCTCGGCGCTTAGAAACCCGCTGTGTACCTTGGTTACCAGCTCCCCTGCATCAGCGAGTTGGTATCTAGGGTACACATCAGGTTTCCAGACGCCACCCGGAGCATGGAAACCCGATGTTTACCTTGGTTACCAGCTCCGGCTGGCTGATCGCTGGTCTCCCGCCTGTCACATGCAGCGATGCGCGCTGGCCAGCGGGAGACCAGCGATCAAAAAATGGTCCAGGCCATTCAACGACGATCAGCGATACCCAGCAGGGGGCTGATCATCGCTGAGTGTCACACTAAGCGAGTTCGCTGGCTAGGTCGCTGCTACGTCACAAAATCGGTAACGTTTCAGCGATCTCGCTAGCGATCTCGCTTAGTGTAAAGGGGCCTTAAGGAGAAGGGGACACATTAGAGACAGGAAACCAGATGCCAAGGTACTGTCTTGCTGTTTCAGCACAGCATATTGCCATGCTGTGAGCCCTTCCCCTCCAATGTCTCCCAGGTTCTGACCCAGTGCTGGTAGGAAGCTGATTTTGAATACAGATATGCAATGCACCATTAAATAGAACTGGTCATCAGATTTTCCCTTTACATAGTGTTGTCACCACCTTTTATGCATCACAATGCATGCCCCCACAATTCCATTATATCCCCACAGTATTAATGAATAGCTTTGAAAAATGGTTTTATAACGGTCCTGCATGCAAATCTGTACCAAGTGGTCTGTTCCAGACAGAAAGCAGTATATAAGGTTGACGGGTATGTCTTCATGGTATGCAATGACTAATGACCTTGGGGTCTGAAATGCGTCTGCCAGTGTGAGACTCTCCCCTCTTGTCATTGTGACTATTGTACTGTTTTTGATAGATTTTAAGATTTTTCAATAAATTTCCTTTTTTGGGATTCCTGCAGCTGGATTTTTTTTTACACTTGAAGTGGTCTAATGGGCTTATCCAGTACGCACGCAGTACAACATCTAGGAGGCACCCAATGGCTCACCTGGCATACATTTATAAAACTTTTCTACAAAGTTATGCTGCAATACTAAGGGACTATAAAGGGGTTGCATTGACATTCAGTAAGGAGGTAACAGCAGTGCATAAACCTGTTGACTGGTTCCCTTTAATAAATAATTTACAACTTTGCCTCAAGAAATGTCAGAATGCTACACGACTCAAGGAACTGAGAAGGAAAATTTCACAGAAACACGACTCAGGATCAGCATGATACAGCAGGACCAAGAATAAAGAATCAGGAAACCAGGAGAAATCAACTCACATGGCTAAATAACTTATTCCTATCCTGTGAATTCAGAAGAACACGGCTCCCCAGCCTTCAGACTTGCTGCTTTATTGACAGTTATAACTATGCGCTCACAAAACTGCTATATTAGGCATCTTTGCCTCTGCAGCATCAGCATTGCAATAATACTGAATCTGGCTGGGATCAGGAGCTAACAGTGTGCTCTTGTAATCCCAGACAGCTTCAGGGCAGTGTTTACAAGCTCTATTGGAAAGAACTTGCAAGCACTGCGTGCTGTAAATTGAAAATTTGCTTTTTTTTTACAATTACTTTACAATTTTACCCATCAAAGATAATGGGAATAACTCTTCAATAGAAGCAGAACCTCCACTTTATCAAAGTTTGGAGTAAGCAGTATGCGATTCAAATAATGCAAATTATGATGTGTGAGTAGAGTCAGTGTTATAAGAAGAAAAAATGTTATTATTATTAGATTTATTTATGTTTATTTGCTTAGTTGGGTACTTATTGTATGCATGGTAAGGCAAGTTGTGCTGTCTTGCAGGCATGTAAACTTGTGGCAAAGTAAAAGAAAGAAGATAAGATGAATAAGGCTTTCTTTATCTCAGAGCAAAAATCTGAATATTACTACTAATAATAATATTGTTATCATCAGTACCATTGTAGACTTATGTTGTTGTTTTTTTGTAGCTATAATAAAAGGGTCTTAATTATGCACGGACCTTATGACTGCATCCTGTTAGTGACATCTTTATAAAACCTAGATTCTTTGTCTTTCATTTTACTTGGATAAATTATGTCATTCTCATTTCTTGTATATTTCACCTTGAAGTAATTGACAAGATAAAAGATCCAAAGTCTCACAAATTTATTTTATGTCTGCTGAAAATAAGCATTGATGTATAAATCATACTTGCCATATGTAGCTGTCCTGAATCATTAGGATCTGGCATCTTTATTTCCCATGGTGTTAGCTGCACAAATTTGCAAGCAGATCAATGGATTATAAGGACAGACTTCTGTAAAATGGATTTTGCAGGGTTGCATGTATTGCAAATTGCTTGCAGTCAAACTGCCGCTCTTTGGCACAGGTATGTTTCAGCTTGTAATGCGTCTTCACATAGTTAAGAAAAAAAATGTTATTTTTTATATTTAAAGTGGCTCAGAGTAGCTCAGTAGTAGGGATGAGATTACCTGTGGATGTTCGGGTTCGTCAGGTTTGGCCGAACTAGAGTTAAAAGTTCAGTTCGGTATCCGAACTTGATCCCGAACACAAACCAAATAGAAGTCGTTTGCAACCAAAACTTTGGTGTGCTTTAAAATGGCTGTAAAATGGTCATAGTAAGCGCTAGGAGGCTGCAAAAAGAAGCAAAGTGGGGATAAGAGAAGGACAACTGCCCTGCAAACAAATTTGGATAGGTAAATGACTTAAAATAACATAGAATCCCCACAAAAAAGGATGAATTTTGGGACAAATCTAAAAAAATTTGTGCAGTGGATTGAATTAGAAAAATGTTTGAAGATGACGCCCTGTATGTCAACGGCTGTGTACACACGGATGGTACAGTGAAAGCGCAAATAGTCATTAAATAAGTCAATTTTGATTTTTTTTTTAAATTTCTGGCTACAGATTACTGTAAAATTATGAACAGGTAAAGTTATGCATGGAAAGAATGACAGAGGCACCGAATAGGCCCCCTTGCCCTTGCCCTTCTCCCGAGCGATCATGTGCATTGACTTGCATACATTGATTGACAAAGCAGGGTGACCGTGGTGTCTTCTGAAGGCCATTCACCTCAACTTCGCCGTGCAAGGGGTGTTTTCTCTTCGCCTCCCGCTTCAGGACCTGCCTGCACAGCGAGCCGCTTTCCCTTCCCACCCCCTATACCATATTGGCTCCATTACATGTTGGTGTCCTTGGAGTACAGTGAATCAGGGTTTTTGATTTTGGAGAGGCAGCCTGATAAACGAGAACCACATCAAAGAAAGGCAGCAGTCAAGCAAATTAACCATTCCTCAACTCAGTCAGCAGTTGATGTTGCAAGACACAATAGCCATCCATGACAATTTAGAGGCTGTTTAATTGGAATGACTAGTTAAATCCATTAATTAGCATCTATTGGAGGGCAAATCTGGTGCCAACATCAATGGCAATTACAGCTCCAGTAGCATACAGTAAAGACTCCAATCACTACTGTGTACACACAGATGGTATGGTGAAACTATGAATGGTCATTAAATTATTTAATTTTGCCTGCATGTTGGCTCAGTGGTAGCACAGTACTGTCAGAGACATGGCTGCATAAGAGTATAATAATTTTTTGGAACACACAGTACTATCAGACATAGGTGCATAAGAGTAGAGAAAATTTGTACACAGTACTATCTGACATAGATACTTTTTGACACCTTTCACTCCCTCCTCAGACCAAAAACACAGGCCACTATCACAGACATCTTTGCTGATGACCTGGCCTCCCACTTTATAGAGAAAATAGTGAATATCCATCAAGAAATTCCCTCCCAGCCACCAAGTACCATGACTCCCATCCCTCCCCACATCTCCTCTGGCTCACTCTCCACATTTGATCCCATCACAGAAGAAGAAGTCTCCTGGCTCCTCTCTTCTTCTCGTCCTACTACATGCACTACCGACCACATTCCCTCATATGTCCTTCAGTCGTCACTACCCACCTAACTACAATCTTCAATCTCTCCCTCTCCTCTGGCATTTTCCCCTCTTCCTTCAAACACTCTATCATTATTCCATTATTAAAAAAATCCCTCACTCTATCCATCCTGCACAAATAACTACTGACTTTAACCTCTAAACTCTTGGAGATCGTCTACTCCCGCCTTACCCGTTACCTCTCCACTAACTCTCTCCTAGATCCATCACAATCCGGCTTCTGCCCCCTACATTCTACAGAAATTGCACTCATCAAAGTGACCAATGACCTTCTGACAGCAAAATGTAGCAGTGACCACTCTCTGCTCATTCTTCTTGACCTCTCTGCATCTTTCGACACTGTTCACCACCATCTCCTACCCTCTATGCTCCAATCAATAGGCATAAAGGTCCTTTAGTGTATTGTTCTCTGGCTTCACTTTGTCTCCTCTTCCTCTCATTGTTGGGGTCCCTCAGGGCTCAGTGCTTGGCCCCCTTCGCTTCTCTCAATACACGGCCCCAATTGGATGGACCATCAGCAGATTTGGCTTTCAGTACCATCTTTATGCTGATGACACACAACTATACACTTCATTCCCTGACCTTACCCCTGCTGTAGTACAGAACACCAGTGACTGTCTGTTCGCAGTCTCCAACATCATGTCCGCTCTCTATCTGAAACTCAACCTTTCCAAAACTGAACTACTTCGATTCTCGCTGTCTACTAACTTCCCCAAATCTGACATCTCCCTATCTGTGGGTGGTGCCATAGTAATGCCTAAGCAGCAGGCACACTGTCTGGGTGTTACACTTGACACCAATTTTCCTTCACCTCCCATATACAATCTCTTGCCGGCTCTTGCTACTTACATCTAAAGAACATCTCTAGAATCTGCCACTTTCTCACCATGGAAACAACAAAGACCCTCACCATTGCACTTATCCACTCCTGCCTGGACTACAGTAATGCTCTATTAATTGGCCTCCCCCTCACTCGACTTTCCCCTCTCCAGTTCATCCTTAATGCAGCAGCCAGGGTTGTTCATCTGGTTAATCAGTACTCAGACACGTCCACTCTTCGCCAGTCATCGCACTGGCTGTCCATTCATTATAGGATCCAATTTAAACTGCTTGTTCTCACCGACAAAGTTCTCCACAGTGTGGCACCCCCAAAGCCTGTTCATTTTCCCACGCTGCAGAATTCACAGCGGGTCAGCCTGTGAGTGAGTGGAGCATCAGTGACGTCAGCGGTAGTCCCTGATGCTGTGCAGCGGCCTCGCCTGACCGGCGGTGAACTCAGCACTGTGGGAAAATGTTTAGAAACTTTCCCACGCTACAGAGTTCTTGTCCAGTCAGGCGAGGAGGCTGAACAGGCAGCTTCCCAGTCATTCCCCAGTGGTTTACAGACTGGCCGGTCATATTAGCACCGCTCCCGGTTGTAAACTATTTAACCCCTTGATTTGGATTGCGCCGTGGGACTTAACTGTACAGCGGACAGGCAGGATTGGCTCCAGGTTTTCATGGGCCCTGGGTGAAAGAGTCTCAATGGGCCCCTTTAACACATACCACAATTCATGATGCACAGATACAGCAGACAAATATAGGTGTAGTACAATGCCAAACATTTCACTTACTTCATACATTACATGAGTGATATCTATTGTAAATTCTACAATAGCTCAAACGACAAACAGTATAGTCATCCATACAGTATTATGGGCACCACATAGTGCTCCATATAGAATAATGAGCTCCATATATTGATCCATACAGTATTATGTGCACCCCATAGTACTCCATGCAGAATAATGAGCTCCATATATTGCTCCATACAGTATTATGGTAACCACATAGAGCTCCATACAGAATAATGAGCCCCATATACTGCTCCATATATAATGGACCCCATAAAGTGCTCCATATATAATGGACCCTATAAGATGCTCCATATATAATAGGCCCCAAATGATGCTCCATATATAATGGGCCCCATATGATGTTCCATATATAATGGGCCCCATATGATGTTGCATATATAATGGGCCCCATATGATGCTCCAGTATATGATGGGTCCCATATATAATGCTTCAGTGCATGATGGGCCCCATATAATGCTTCATATATAATGGACCTATATATGATGCTCCAGTATATTATGGGCCCCATATAATGCTCCATATATAATGAGCCCCATATATGATGCTCCAGTGTATGATTGGCCCCATATAATGCTCCATATATAATGGGCCCCATATATGATGCTCCAGTGTATGATAGGCCCCATGTAATGCTCCCCCATATATGATGCTCCAGTGTATGATGGGCCCCATATGATGGTCTCCATATATTGCGCCAAACATAAAAAAAAATAAAAAATGAAATACTCACCTCTCCTCACTGGCCGCTGCTCTGCTCAAGGCACCTATAAAGAAAAGTCGTTGGCACAACTGCACAAGAAAAGGTTGTGGTGCCCGAGTAGGATCCCAATCAGTGAGATAATATAATATAATCTCGGCACACACCAGTGGTATTTTGTGGTGATGATTTTAATCAAAAATAAGGTACATACAACAAACGTTTCGGTCGAGCACGACCTTCTTCAGTGTACAGAGTCTGGCACTCAGTGGCCAGGTGCAAAAAGTAGAGAATATACCACAAAGTAACACAGATAATACGCTGCAGACAAATAGTCGGTAATTAGTGTTGAGCATTCCGATACCGCAAGTATCTGGTATCGGCCGATATTCGCTCTATCGGAATTCCGATACTAAGTTCCGATATTTTCCATATATCGTATACCGGAATCGGAAGTTCCCATAATTCTTTGAGAGGCAATGTGATTTTAGTCAGCCAATGAGGAATCCTAAGAAGTGTGGGCACATCCTGTACTGCTGCGGTCATGTTAACTAATGGCATGGCTGTGATTGGATGCTGAAATGATGTCAGAATGCACTATAAAAGGCGCCGCCGCCATTTTAGCGTCACTGTGCTGTGAACTCAGTTAGGGAAAGAACGCTGCTCTGCTGACTCTGAGGGACAGTTAGAGATTGCGATTTAGTGTACTGTGCTTTAGGCAGGCTAGTTTACCACCGGCTGTGTAGAGCTTCCTTTTGCCTGCAGTGTTGTTTTAACAGCTCTGCAAGGTGTGTGTGAGTGCAGGTGACGCTGCAGTTTGCTCTGTATGCAACGCTGTCTGTAGGCATCTGCACGTGTCACTCACAGACTATTTTTTTTTTCTTCAGTGTAATTCTTGCTGCTCCATGTAATTGAAATAATAGTGTGACGCGCTTCCATCCGTATCCAATACATTGGTTGCAAACACTATAGAAGTCCACGAAGGAGCCTTTCACAGCAAGTGAACAGTTGTGTTTCAGTGTTCACTGCAGTCTGTGTTTTTTTTTGTTTTTTTTTTAGTGCAGATCACGCTCCAGTTACTTCAACTACCGCTGCGTGTACTCTGCTGAGCGTCTGTCACTGGCTCATCCTTGTAATTTTTCAAAAATTGCTGCTGCTTTCTTCTATTTAAAATTTACAAAAATCTATTAGTGTGATGCTCTTCCATCAAAATACAATACATTGCTTGCAAACATAATAGAAGTCCACAAAAAGGCCTTTCACAGCAAGTGAACAGTTGTGTTTCAGTGTTCACTCTAGTCTGAGCTTTAATTTTTTTGTAGGAGTGTAGATCCCGCTCCACTTACTTCAACCACCGCAGCGTGTGCTCTGCTGAGCGTCTGTCACTGGCTCATCCTTGTAATTTTTCAAAAATTGCTGCTGCTTTCTTCTATTTAAAATTTACAAAAATCTATTAGTGTGACGCTCTTCCATCAAAATACAATACATTGCTTGCAAACATAATAGAAGTCCACAAAAAGGCCTTTCACAGCAAGTGAACAGTTGTGTTTCAGTGTTCACTCTAGTCTGAGCTTTAATTTTTTTGTAGGAGTGTAGATCCCGCTCCACTTACTTCAACCACCGCAGCGTGTACTCTGCTGAGCGTCTGTCACTGGCTCATCCTTGTAATTTTTCAAAAATTGCTGCTGCTTTCTTCTATTTAAAATTTACAAAAATATATTAGTGTGACGCTCTTCCATCAAAATACAATGCATTGCTTGCAAACATAATAGAAGTCCACAAAAAGGCCTTTCACAGCAAGTGAACAGTTGTGTTTCAGTGTTCACTCTAGTCTGAGCTTTAATTTTTTTGTAGGAGTGTAGATCCCGCTCCACTTACTTCAACCACCGCAGCGTGTACTCTGCTGAGCGTCTGTCACTGGCTCATCCTTGTAATTTTTCAAAAATTGCTGCTGCTTTCTTCTATTTAAAATTTACAAAAATCTATTAGTGTGACGCTCTTCCATCAAAATACAATACATTGCTTGCAAACATAATAGAAGTCCACAAAAAGGCCTTTCACAGCAAGTGAACAGTTGTGTTTCAGTGTTCACTCTAGTCTGAGCTTTAATTTTTTTGTAGGAGTGTAGATCCCGCTCCACTTACTTCAACCACCGCAGCGTGTACTCTGCTGAGCGTCTGTCACTGGCTCATCCTTGTAATTTTTCAAAAATTGCTGCTGCTTTCTTCTATTTAAAATTTACAAAAATATATTAGTGTGATGCTCTTCCATCAAAATACAATACATTGCTTGCAAACATAATAGAAGTCCACAAAAAGGCCTTTCACAGCAAGTGAACACTTGTGTTTCAGTGTTCACTCTAGTCTGAGCTTTAATTTTTTTGTAGGAGTGTAGATCCCGCTCCACTTACTTCAACCACTGCAGCGTGTACTCTGCTGAGTGTCTGTCACTGGCTCATCCTTGTCATTTTTTAAAAATTGCTGCTGCTTTCTTCTATTTAAAATTTACAAAAATCTATTAGTGTGACGCTCTTCCAGAGGACAGCGTTTGTTGGCCAGTTGTGAGTCTGCAGCACATGGTTGATTTCATGCTGCACTGCCTGAGAAACGACCGCTGCATCGGCCACATTCTCACCACGTCAGATTATTGGGTGTACACCCTCCTAGACCCTCGTTACCGGGACAACTTACAAAGCCTCATCACACCGTTGAACCGGGACCGTAAAATGCTGGAGGACCAAGACACACTGTTGAAATCCATAATGTTCTCCATTCCAGCCGAGAGCGCTGCTGCTGCTACTGCTTTACAAAGCAGCTCTGTGCATCGAGGCATTGTAGACACCTCTGCAACAAGAGAGAGCACAAGCAGCGCCTCTGCACAGGGCAAGAGCTGTATGTTACAAATGTGGCGAAGTTTTTGTGACAGCGCCACCAAGGTGTACACCATAGTGATGGGAAATCTAGTTAATTTTGTTGATTAGTTCACCATGAACTAGTTCACTGAAAAGATTAGTTCAAAAGATTAGTTCATTTAGTTCATTTAGTTCAGTTTTTCTCCACCCTATCCTGTGAGGAGCTGATAGGAAATGCATTATGTGACCTCTGAACTAAGTGAACTAGATGAACTGCTGAACAAAATGTTCTATTGAGAATGACTCAGGACAGCCTAGTTCAATCTGATGCCTCTCACTGAGCCCAGCAGTGCCACATAATGATTGTGTATGAGGGGGCTGAGAAGCAGTTCAGCATCCACCATTTTAAGAACAGAACAGGGGTCAGTGTTAAAGATTTTAGCAAGACTGATCTTCTAGGCTAGAGGCATGAACTACACACAGAAACACTCTCTCTTATACACACATATGAGCTGTGTCTGTGTACTGTGTGTGCAATTTCATTTTTTATTAATAATATTATTATTACTGCTATATTTGTATTTGATGTGTGGTATGCCTTGGAGGTGCTGGCTTGCCCTGCTGCCAGTGTATTATCTGAGCGCGTCTTTAGTGCTGCAGGTGGTTTACTAACAGACCGTCGCATGCGACTATCCTCAGACAATGTAGACCGGCTTATTTTTCTGAAAATGAACAAGGCATGGATCTCACCTGAATTTGCCTGTCCGTTTTCAGATTAAATAACTGTTTGCCAACGTTTTCCAAGTCTCCTGTTATGTTCATCTTTCTACCACCTGAACTCTACTCCCTGGGCTACAACACTGCCAGTCACAGGGGAATGATCATTTACAAAACAAAATGTTATCCCCAACAAATAGTAGCGCAACGACTCCAGTGCCCACTTTATCGCCAGGCACTCTCTCTCTACAATGCTGTCTCTGTTTTTTGATGGAGTAAGTTTTCGACTCAGGAAACTAATGGGATGCTCCTCCCCGTTAAGCTCCAGTCCTGAGACAACACGGCACCCATACCTACCTCTGACGCATCAGTCTGGACAATGAATTCTCTTTTGAACTCGGGTGTGCTCAAAACTGGTGACCCACACAGTGGCCCTTTTATTGCCCCTGTTGATGACCCCTTGCTGATTTATTAACCGGCTACACCAGATCCATGGGTATTCTCTCAAACTGGACCTCTAAAATTTTTAATGGCACCAAGGGACTCACTAAATGAGGCTGAGGACTGTGTACCTGGCGCATGCGACAAGAGTTACAATACCGTTTAACTTCTTGATAGACCCCCTGCCAGTAAAACCGTTGTATAATTCTGTGTAGGGTTTTATTTTGGCACAAATGTCACCCTAGTACATGCGCATGCGCTAAGTCCATTACCAACCTCCGATATGACTGCGGTAGCAGAAATTGTTAAAAAATTTCAACATGTATTTTATAAACCTGATACAGCAAATCTTGGTTCAGCTCTAATTGTTGAAATACTGTAGCTGCCCCGGGGTGTTGGGGTTCCCCATTGACAACCAGTAAATTTTCACGGGCTAGACTCAACGTAGGGGCCGCGGAGTTGCGCCTTAACAAATTTGTCACCTGTCACATTTAAGTATTACAATTCAGGTCCCGGTGTCAAATTTCCATCTCCCCAACTAACACTTCGATAGGAGAGGGGTTTTCCTACTCCACCGAAGGCAAAGGTAATACTGCCCACTGCACACATGTGTTATGCATAGTGAGACTGATAGTAGCCAACAAAGTAGCTAACAAAGGCCACTTGTGATGGCCCTATCAGCGTAGGACCAATGCTACTCAAAAGATCTGCCATGATCCTGGACAAAATCTTGATATAATGGTCAATGAGTGAGAATGTACGATAGGATCCAGGCAGATGTGAATGTTTGTTTGGTTTTAGTAGCAACTTCATGTGTGACATGTTTGAATGGCTGGGCAACCCTCCTGTCTCCAATATATGATTGAAGGTGCGTACCAATGTGGACGGGATATCCTCACTCAATAATTTAAATAATTTGGCTGTAAACCCGTCAGGTCCTGGAGCTTTCCCGTATTTAAAGTAACTTATCGCCGCTGTCACTTCCGTCACCTCAATTTGTTTTTTTAAAAGGAGAAGCTGATAGTTTGTGATGGATGGTAACCGTATTCCATCTACAAAGGTGTTACCCTCCGCACTATCCGTATGTTCCACCTTATATAAGTCTGAGTAGTATTCTTGTAGAATGGTGTTTATGGTTCGAGGGTCTGTGTTCATGATCCCATGTTTATTCGTTAACGCTGTAATATGTTGATGACGAATGTGATTTCCTTTCGCTAGTCGTGCTAATAGTCTCCCTCATTTGCTACCATAACGATATACATCGGCTCTATAATTGTTATTACTGCTTGTCTCTCGTCGATATACCCATACGTGTAAGTCAGCCTTAGCCTGCTTACATCTATTTTTAACCTGTGTTGATGAACTTGTCTTGTTTGCCGTGTACCTATCGCGTAATATCCTGCTAGCCTGCGATTAGTTTGTCGCGATCTTCTTTTTTAGCGTTGTCTGATAACTAGTGTTGAGCATTCCGATACCGCAAGTATCGGGTATCGGCCGATATTCGCGTTATCGGAATTCCGATACTTAATTCCGATACTTTTTCAATATCGTATACCGGAATCGGAAGTTCCCATAATTCTTTGAGAGGCAATGTGATTTTAGTCAGCCAATGAGGAATCCTACGAAGTGTGGGCACATCCTGTAATGATGCGGTCATCTTAACTAATGGCATGGCTGTGATTGGCTGCTGAAATGATGTCAGAATGCACTATAAAAGGCGCCGCAGCCATTTTAGCGTCACTGTGCTGTGAACTCAGTTAGGGACAGAACGCTGCTGTGCTGACTCTGAGGGACAGTTAGATATTGCGATTTTGTGTACTACTGTGCTTGAGGCAGGCTAGTTTACCAACCGCTGTGTAAAGCTTCATTTTGCCAGTGTTGTTTTAACAGCTCTGTGCAAGGTGTGTGTGTGACAGTGCAGGTGACGCTGCAGTTTGCTCTGCATCCACCGCTGTTTGTAGGCATCTGCACGTGTCACTGACTCTTTTTTTTTTTTATTTTATTTAGTGGAATTGGTGCAGCTCCATTATATTAGAAAAAAATCAAATCTATTAGTGTGACGTGCTTCCATCTGTATACAATACATTGGTTGCAAACACTATAGAAGTACAGAAAGGAGCTTTTCACAGATAGTGAATAGTTGTGTTTCAGTGTTCACTGCAGTCTGTGAGGTTTTGATTTTTTGAGTGCAGATCACGCTCCAGTTAGTTCTTCAACCACTGCTGGTTGTAGTCTGCTGAGCGTGTGTCACTGCCTCATCCTTCACATTTTTCTCTAATTGGTGCTGCTCCATTTTAGTGGAAAAAAATCTAATCTATTAGTGTGACGCGCTTCCATCCGTATACAATACATTGGTTGCAAACACTATAGAAGTACACAAAGGAGTAGCCTTTCACAGATTGTGGACAGTTGTGTTTCAGTGTTCACTTCAGTCTGTGTTTTTTACTTTTTTGAGTGCACATCACGCTCCAGTTACTTGTTCAAGCACTGCTGCTTGTACTCTGCTGAGCATGTCTCAGTGGCTCATCCTTTTCATTTATCTCCAATTGGTTCTGCTACATTCCATTTAAAATAAATCTAATCTATTAGTGTGACGCGCTTCCATCCGTATACAATACATTGGTTGCAAACACTATAGAAGTACACAAAGGAGTAGCCTTTCACAGATTGTGGACAGTTGTGTTTCAGTGTTCACTTCAGTCTGTGTTTTTTACTTTTTTGAGTGCACATCACGCTCCAGTTACTTGTTCAAGCACTGCTGCTTGTACTCTGCTGAGCGTGTCTCAGTGGCTCATCCTTTTCATTTATCTCCAATTGGTTCTGCTACATTCCATTTAAAATAAATCTAATCTATTAGTGTGACGCGCTTCCATCCGTATACAATACATTGGTTGCAAACACTATAGAAGTACACAAAGGAGTAGCCTTTCACAGATTGTGGACAGTTGTGTTTCAGTGTTCACTTCAGTCTGTGTTTTTTACTTTTTTGAGTGCACATCACGCTCCAGTTACTTGTTCAAGCACTGCTGCTTGTACTCTGCTGAGCGTGTCTCAGTGGCTCATCCTTTTCATTTATCTCCAATTGGTTCTGCTACATTCCATTTAAAATAAATCTAATCTATTAGTGTGACGCGCTTCCATCCGTATACAATACATTGGTTGCAAACACTATAGAAGTACACAAAGGAGTAGCCTTTCACAGATTGTGGACAGTTGTGTTTCAGTGTTCACTTCAGTCTGTGTTTTTTACTTTTTTGAGTGCACATCACGCTCCAGTTACTTGTTCAAGCACTGCTGCTTGTACTCTGCTGAGCGTGTCTCAGTGGCTCATCCTTTTCATTTATCTCCAATTGGTTCTGCTACATTCCATTTAAAATAAATCTAATCTATTAGTGTGACGCGCTTCCATCCGTATACAATACATTGGTTGCAAACACTATAGAAGTACACAAAGGAGTAGCCTTTCACAGATTGTGGACAGTTGTGTTTCAGTGTTCACTTCAGTCTGTGTTTTTTACTTTTTTGAGTGCACATCACGCTCCAGTTACTTGTTCAAGCACTGCTGCTTGTACTCTGCTGAGCGTGTCTCAGTGGCTCATCCTTTTCATTTATCTCCAATTGGTTCTGCTACATTCCATTTAAAATAAATCTAATCTATTAGTGTGACGCGCTTCCATCCGTATACAATACATTGGTTGCAAACACTATAGAAGTACACAAAGGAGTAGCCTTTCACAGATTGTGGACAGTTGTGTTTCAGTGTTCACTTCAGTCTGTGTTTTTTACTTTTTTGAGTGCACATCACGCTCCAGTTACTTGTTCAAGCACTGCTGCTTGTACTCTGCTGAGCGTGTCTCAGTGGCTCATCCTTTTCATTTATCTCCAATTGGTTCTGCTACATTCCATTTAAAATAAATCTAATCTATTAGTGTGACGCGCTTCCATCCGTATACAATACATTGGTTGCAAACACTATAGAAGTACACAAAGGAGTAGCCTTTCACAGATTGTGAATAGTTGTGTTTCAGTGTTCACTGCAGTCTGTGAGGTATTTTTATTTTATTTTTTTTTAAATGCAGATCACGCTCCATTTACTTCTTCAACCACCGCTGCGTGTACTCTGCTGAGTGTCTGTCACTGGCTCATCCTTGTCATTTTTCTAAAATTGGTGCTGCTTTATTCTATTTAAAATAATCAAATCTATTACAGTGACGTGCTTCCATCCGTATACAATACATTGGTTGCAAACAATATAGAAGTACACAAACGGGCCTTTCACAGCTACTGAACATGGGTTTTTAATTTTTAACTAAAATATGTATTTTTTCAAATGACACAAATATAAGTAATGTTGAAGAGGAATAGTCCTACATCCATTGTTTGCACAATATTACAGGTGTACATCATGTCCCTTAATCAACAATGTATTATTATATTTACTTGTATGCTTTTATTTAAAAGCCAAGAACACAGAAGGATAACCTTCGCACTGCAGCTGTTGTCAAAGTTCAACCCACATTATGCACTTCCAACATTGCAGCATTTGAGGCATGATGTGAGTTGGATTGGTCAAAGTTATGGAGTGAGAAGGTTCACCATCAGTACCCTATAGCATAAGTATGCTTTTGTGTTAGCATTTGTGTTAGACATGTGGATATCTGCCATAATATGTCACAATTATTTAGTTACAGATTTGTTACCAACACTAATCATTGAATGGTTTTAAATTTGACGTTTCACTTGTTTACAGCTTAGAAATAAGGGTGTAGCCTGATATCTATGTGTAGCACTAGCCACTTTAACATGTCAGTTTTTTTCAACATGTGTAGCTAGGTAGCAGTAATTTTTGCCGGACACACAGCAGGGGAACAGCAGGCGTTACTGAACCCCACTATAACTATAGCTTGTGTATTGGTCTGTGGACACGACACTTCTGAGCAGCAACTGGCAGTGTTGTAGCCCAGGGAGTATAGCTCAGGTGGTAGAAAGATGAACATAACAGGAGACATGGAAAACGTTGCCAACCAGTTAGTTAATCTGAAACCGGACAGGCAAATTCAGGCGAGATCCATGCCTAGTTCATTTTCAGAAAAGTAAGCCGTTCTACATTATCGTAGGATAGTCGCATGCAACGGTCTGTTAGTACACCACCTGCAGCAGTAAAGACGCGCTCCGATAATACACTGGCAGCAGATCAAGCCAGCACCTCCAATGCATACTGGCTAAGCTCTGGCCATGTATCCAGCTTAGAGACACAAAACTTGAATGGGGAAGAGCCATCTGAGAGTACACTGAGAGGGCAAGACATGTAGTCTGTCACCATCTTACGGAAATGTTGCCTCCTGCTGACTGGAGCCGTCTCGGATGGTGTAGACATTGGTGGCGCTGCCACAAAACTTCGACACATTTGGAACATACTGTTCTTGCCCTGTGCAGAGGCGCTGCTTGTGCTCCCTCTTGTTGCAGAGCTGTCTCCACTGCCTCGACGCACAGAGCTGCTTTGTAAATCAGTAGCAGCAGCAGTGCTCTCGGCTGGAATGGAGAACATTATGGATTGCACCAGTGTGTCTTGGTACTTCCGCATTTTACGCTCCCGGTTCAACGGTGTGATGAGGCTTTGTAAGTTGTCCCGGTAGCGAGGGTCTAGGAGGGTGTACACCCAATAATCAGACGTGGTGTGAATGTGTTCGATGCGGCGGTCGTTTCTCAGCCACTGCAGCATGAAATCAACCATGTGCTGCAGACTCCCAACTGGCCAAGAAACGTTGTCCCCTGCAAGAGGCGTCATCTCCGCCTGCTGTGCATCACCCCACCCTTGGTCACATACTGACTAGAGCATTGTCTACCTCCCTCTGGAGCGATGTCTTCCTCCTCCATTGACTCCTCCTCATCCTCCTCACAAAGTCCTTCAAATACATATAAATTTACAAAATTTAAAACTCAAAATTTAAAAACTTTGTATCATAATTCTGTAACATCAGTTTATGGAAACACAATAGCATTACAAAAGGATAGACAAAAAATGTACATTATGTGCTTTGTAAATACATTAAAAGTTTGTAATGGTTATGAAAATATAGACAGCGACTCTGGAGGTTCAATTGTTGATACAGCATGGTACTTTGAAAGTCCTCCAGCCCTTTGTGAGGAACCACGTTGCGCTGACTGTCCAGAAGGTGATGGAATTTGTGACTCCTCATCCTCCACCTCTTCCAAAACCTCATGCCTTAGTGCTTGCAGTGTTTTTTGAAGCAGGCAGATAAGGGGGACAGTCAGGCTGACTAGTGCATCATCTGCACTCGCCATCCGCGTTGACTCATCAAACGCACGCAAAACGTGGCAGATATCCTTCATAGAGTTATTCGCCACTCATTACACTGGCAGTGGCTGCCCATTCATTATAGGATCCAAATTTCTAATTACTGGTTCTCACCAACAAAGCTCTCCACAGCGCAGCACCCCCCTACATCTCCTCCCTTATTTATATTTATCGGCCTAACCGACTGCTGCACTCTGCAAACGACCTTCGACTAACCTCTGCACTAATCCGTACCTCCCACTCCCAACTCCAAGACTTCACCCGCGCTGCGCCAATCCTCTGGAATGCTCTACCCCAAGAAATTAGGACTATCCGCAATTTGGATGGTTTCAGGCGCTCCCTCAAAACACATTTGTTCACAGTGGCCTATCACATTCACTAATCAAAGTCATTCTATGTGTAATTCTGTGTGTGTAGCCCATTCACTATCTCCATGCATCCCTCACTTCCTTAAAATGGCTGGACCATCATTGTAAAAACACCATTGTATATAAACACCTGTACTTTGTATCTCCCCACCTCATTGTAGATTGTAAGCTTTCACCAGCAGGGCGGCTGATTTTGCTTTAATTATTGTATTGTTAACGTTGTTACTTATGACTTGTGTTTTGAAACTGTTAAACTGTAAAGCACTGCGGAATATTATGGCGCTATATAAATAAATAATATTATTATTCTTATTATAGAGGCCCACTCAGTAGTGGTGAAGTGTGAACGGCGCAAATTGCGAGTTGACTGCGCCTGATGCAGCTGATACTCCATTACTGTTGGCTGCTGCTCACACAACCGCTCCAACATATGTAACGAGGAATTCCACCTGGTGGGTACGTCACATATGATGCGATGTTCATGAAGGTGAAATCTGCGTTGCAGAGCTGCAATCAGCGATCTGGCCATGCTGGAACGTCGCAAGTGAGCGCACTCTAGGCGGACCTTGTGCAGCAGTGCATCAAGATCCGGATAGTCCCTCAAAAAACTCTGCACGACCAAGTTGAGCACATATGACAGACATGGTATGTGAGTGAGGTTGCCAAGGCCCAGAGCTGACACCAGATTTCGGCCATTGTCACACACTACCAAGCCTGCCTGTAGATTCTCTTCCAAAAACCACACGTCGCTCTCCTGCTTTATGGCATTACAGAGCTCCTGCGCTGTGTGGCTAAGATTCCCCATGGAAATTAATTTCAGGATGGCCTGTTGACATTTGGACACGGCTGTGCTCATATCGGTCGCAACAGGTAAACGTTCACGGGTCCATGTGGAGGTAGACCGTGACGGCTCCTGCAGCGATGATTCTGAGGAACTGGAATAGGAGGAGGAATCAATGTGTACAAACTTGATTCCTGCAATCCTTGGAGTTGGCAGAACACGTACAGCGCCACTCGCAAGATCAGTACCCGGCTGCACAACATTGACCCAATGGGCAGTGAGGGAAAGGTATTGTCCCTGGCCATGGGTGTTAGAACCCTCTTGTTAGGTTTTGTTTCAGTTTGCTGGTCACATGACCTTTTTTCCCTATTTAGTCTGGCTCCGCCCTTCTGCTTTGCTTGACTTCATTGTATTATCTACTGTTAAGCTAGCCGGGTGCTTAGGTGCCTTAATCTGTCAGTTTTGCTTGATGTTAGGATCACAAAGTATTTATTTTTCTGTTTAATTATCCATGCTACAATTTATGTTAGGAGGTGTCCACCTTTTCTCACAGTCCCTAATCTTGTAGGGATTACTCCCTCGCAACTATAGGTCTTCGTTCACACTAGATGAGGACTTTAGCGGGTCTGGTCGCAGGATCAGGTTCCCCGTTACATCGTAGGGATTCAGCTTAGTTGTATTGTAGGGACAGAATTCCCTTCTTTCCTTACTGGTTGTAGCAGATCATAACAATGGGTACTGGTCCACGCATCGGTGGTCAGGTGGACCTTGCTACTGAGGGCTTTTAGTAGCGCATGTTTAATTTTTTCCCTCAACATGCTTTTGCAGACCAGGGACGGCTTGCCTGCTGAAATGAAATCGGGTTGGCACATTGTATTGTGGGATTGACAATGATATTCAGTTACGGAAACTGTCTGTCTCCACCAGCCTGAATCACAGCATTTCAAGGGACAGGAGTTTTGCAATGCCAGCATTCAGAGCCTGTGCTCGTGCATGGTTTGCGGAGTATGGCCGTCTTTTATCCCATGCCTGTGCTACCGATGGCTGTTTTGTGGCCTGGGAGTGTGAGGATGACAGGGAACTTGCTGCTGTGTGTGGAATAACAGTTTGTCTCTGGACAACAGTGGCCGAGGTTCTTCCATGGCGATCCTGTGAGGAAGCATAACCAGCTGTGTGTGAGCTCGATGAAGAGGCTTCAACACAACCTGAAGATGTAGGTGCTGCTGTAGGTTGGCCTACATCTCTAGTGTGTCTTTGTAACTCAACTACGTGCTTTGTCCGCACATGTTTCCACATATTTGTGGTATTGAGGTGACTGACACTTTTAGCTATTTTTAATTTTTGATTACACAGCTTGCATTTCACATAGCAAATATCATGTGCAAGTGTGTGAAAAAAGGACCACGCAGTGCAAGTCCTGGGAGCGCACGTTTTGACTTTTGGAAGACAACTGCTCCGAACAGGTGCCAAACTGGAGGCTACAGGCAACCGAGTCTGCAGCCTAACTCTCCCTCCTGTTTGTACCGTTGGGGCAATGTCTTCCTCTATCTTCCTTCTATCACTAACCATTTCTCTAGGCCTCTCCCAGCTTTCAACCAAAGTACTGGTTCTCACCCACAAAGCTCTCCACAGTGCAGCACCCCTCCTACATCTCCTCCCTCATTTCTATCTATCGGCCTAACCGACTGCTGCGCTCTGCAAACGACTTTCGACTAACCTCTGCACTAATACGTACCTCCCACTCCCGACTCCAAGACTTCTCCTGCTCTACGCCAATCCTCTGGAATGCTGTACCCCAAGAAATTAGGACTATCCACAATTTGCATGGTTTCAGGCGCTCCCTCAAAACACATTTGTTCAGAGCGGCCTATCACATTCACTAATCAAAGTCATTCTATGTATTCTGTGTAAGTGTGTGTGTGTCTCTAGCCCATTCACTATCTCCATCCCTCAGTCCCTTAAGATGGCTGGAACATCATTGTAAATGCACCATTGTATATAAACACCTATACTTTGTATCTCCCCCATCTCATTGTACATTGTAAGCTGTCACGAGCAGGGGCGACTTATTTAGCTTAAATTATTGTATTGTTAACGTTGTTACTTATGACTTGTGTTCTGAAACTGCTAAACTGTAAAGCGCTGCGGAATATGATGGCGCTATATAAATAAATATTATTATTATTCCTCTGAGCTGCTCCCACCACCTTCCTGTTCCTCATGCCATGTTGGGTCTTGGACCTCATCATCTCCACTACCCTCTTCCAACACCTGCTGTTGGGTGGTCTGGCCAGCACCATGCTCAACAGAAACTGGCACCTGGGTCTCATCATCATCAGATGCGTTCTGCGGTGTGCTGACCATCGGCACTGTCTCACCCGCCTCTTCAGATTCAGAGAGACACAGCTGTTGCGCATCACTGCATACTCCCTCTTCACATTACAGAATGCTGCTTGGCTGGGCCCCTGTTTGCAAGCCAATAGATTCTGAGAACAGAAGCAGACACTCAGCTGGCTCCTGTACAGAACTCTCTGACTGCCTGGGCAATTTGCCAGGCGGTGAAGAGACAGATGGTTGCCCAACAGTGCTGTGGTCCTGAGAGGAGGTGGAAGCAATTGAAGTCGATGCATTGGCTGACATCCAAACAACAACGGCTTCAATTTGTTCTTCCCGCAGCAGGGGGGTACTCCGAGCTCCTACAAAAGTGCGCATAAAGGAACGCTCACGGGGAAAACTGGTGGATGCTGTGTCACTGGGGGCCGCAGCAGCCACAGAATCCCCACGTCCTCTCCCTGAAGAAACTCCACGACCACGTGCCTTACTCCCTGCCTTCTTCATCTTGGTAGATTGATAAAGAAAGTCTGAAAAGTTATAAGGTCTAAGTGTGGTTATTCCGCAGAGACTGCAGTGAACACTGCACACAACTGTTCACTACCCAATGCGTCTCAGCAGGAAGGCAGTCTGTGCGTCAAAACAAAGGCACAAGCATACATCCATGTACCCTGTTTATAAAGCTATATAAAAAAAATTATGTAGTAGTGACGCACACTTTATTGAGGTACAGTATTACATCGCAATTCACCATCTGTGGCTATGCAGTCTCATCTATATATACCTTATCTATCTGTTGTCATGCTTCCAAGTCGACAGTCACAGTCAGCCATAAATAGCAATTTTCACTATGCACTATGCACTTTTTAAAGGTTATGTTTGTTAATAAAAATGATTATTGCCACATATTATGAGTATTACATGATGGAAATTGTATAATTTTGTATAAAATATTTAGTGACATTATTCAGCAAATGAACATTTTAGTAATATCACAGATAACTTGTAATGCTGATGATGTTTTGAAGTCAGACATTCATTGTCTATACAATAAAAATGGTGTACATACTGTTACTTATCCATCATTAATGGATTCAGATATGTACTTGTATGCTTTTATGTACAACCGTATAGCAGATTCCTTAACTAATTTATTTTGTGGTTTGCATTGCTGTTCAACATGTTAATGTATGTGTTTATGTTTGTCAATTCTTTATTTATCTAGATATTAGTTTAAATGAAATCATCATCTTATGGTAGTAAAGGTTATCTTTCTCTTGTTTGAAGTATAGACATTTAAAATTGACAGGTAACAAGGAAATTACTTGATCTAGTATTTAAACATCCTCCTTGACCCTGGGCTCCAACACCGCCAGTTGTTGCTCGGAAGTGCTGTTAGCACAGTCAACACTTGCTCCTGTGTTACTGGGGTTCAGTAACGTCAGCTGGTCCTCGGTTGTGCCATTGGCTCTTTCCTTCTGCGCCCCTCCGGTTCCAGCACATCAGCTGTCCTCGTTACTTGCATTGGCTCTGACCTCTGCTACCGTCCGGTTCAGTACCGTCAACTGGTTCTCCGCAGTGCCTTTGGCCTAGGTGCCTCCATCTCGGTATCCGAGTTCCAGCAACGTCTGCTGGTCCTTGGTAGTGCTTTGGAGCACAGGTACTCCTGCTTAGTAACCGTGTCCCAGTAACGTCAGCTGGTCCTCGTTGTGCCATGCCCTTCTGCTACCCTCCGGGTTCCAGTACCGTCAACTGGTTCTCCGCAGTGCCTTTGGCCTAGGTGCCTCCATCTCGGTATCCGAGTTCCAGCAACGTCTGCTGGTCCTTGGTAGTGCTTTGGAGCACAGGTACCTCCTGCTTAGTAACCGTGTCCCAGTAACATCAGCTGGTACAAGATTGTGCTACAAATACAAGATACGGAACAAGAGACACAAGAACAATAAGCAGAAGATCTAAAAGCAGAAGAACATGAAGTATAAGACCAAAATGAAGAGCAAAATATATGCTCTAAATTCTAAGCAGAAGAAGACTAAGCAGTGTATGGGGGTGAGTCCGTTCCTCCTCGTGGTGCCCCTGGAAAATGCCTGCTGCTGCAGGCTAAACTGAACACGGACAAATACTGTTGTAATTTAAATCTTTTGTGACAGCAAGAACGGAAGGATGAAAAATTCATACTTTGACAGATTACAAGTACAGGATTCTCTGTCACAAATAAGAATATGATGAAGAAGATGAAGCAGAATATGAATAAGAATAATAGTTTAATAAGAAGAATATGAGTAATGTTAACAAAGATGAATAGCAAGAAGTTTAAGAAGAAGATAAAGAAGGTGAAGATGAAGAATAATTTGATGAAAAAGATGATGCTGCAGAAGATTATGAAGGAGAAAGTGTGTGAAAAGTTAAAAAGGTGAAGATGAAGAGCATGGAAGTTGTGTAATATACATATTTGCCAAAATATAAAAAACGTTAACATTGTCAATTTCTTCGTCAATCCGAACATCTTTAAAAAAAAAAATATTTATGCTATTCCATTTGATTGGGTTAAACATCTATGCCTTTAATGTCTCCTCAACCTTCCCCAATACATTCTACATTACTCTTTCTTGTTTTCCTTCATGTACAATTAACCAACAAGGCAAGAATGGGTTTTTTTTAATTTCGATATTTTGTTCCCATAGACTTACATGGGACTTCCGGTATCGGTATCGGGTATCGCCGATATTTTAGTGATATCGGCGATACCATTCCGATTCCGATACTTTAGGATATCGGAAAGTATCGCTCAACTCTACGATAACCTATTGTTTCCGTGCTATAACTTGTCTTCCCTGCTGCCATACTCCCTTCCTGCTGCCATAAAGTTCGGCCTATCCCTAGTATCTCCATTATCCCTTACATATTAAAAACACCATTGCTTCACGTGATGTCGAAACTTCTCATCCATTAACAAATAGGTCGGGAAGCACCAAGTTTGGTTTGGCCCCATCTGCACCATATCTGGCAGGGTCACTGATACGGGCGCGTGGTCATATTTAGCGACGTTGTGCACATCTGCCTCTTCCACTCCCCTTAATAGCTCGTGTGCTAGCAATATATAATCTATTCTGGACCAAGAGTCATGTGGCGCCGAATAGAATTAATATTCACTGCCATCTGGGTTCAGGTGTGTCAAAATGTCTACAAAGTTACTCGTGTCTAGCAAGGGTTATTATAAACGTGTGTCATGTGATCGCACATTCATTCGCATCGACCTACAGTTCTTCACTGTTTAGATTCACCATATTTAAGTCACCACCATGGGTGGTTTTAATGCTCTCCTATCGGCCTGATATGCTTGGATACCTGGGATAAATTCAGGAACGTCTCCAAACTCCCTACTCAAATGTCAGCGCAGGAACCGTAAGAGGGAACGTGCTTGTTTTGTTGCGCATAGGTGGAGTTTTATACAGTAAATGATTACTGCTGTCTTATTTTTTGCGTCCCAAGGGCAGAATAAGTCTGCGTAACGTTACATTTTACAGACACTCATATAATAGACACACGCTACCCTAACCGTGACACAAGGAAGGTATTGTTGCCGGATAAAGCCGCCATTTTAGCGTCACTGTGCTGTTAATTCTGTTTGGGACAGAACGCTGCTCTGCTGACTCTGAGGGACAGTTAGAGATTGCGATTTTGTGTACTGTGCTTTAGGCAGGCTACTTTACCAACCGCTGTGTACATCTTCCTTTTGCCTTGCAGTGTTTTTTTCACAGGTCTGCAAGGTGTGTGTGTGAGTGCAGGTGACGTGCTGCAGTTTGCTCGGCATACAACGCTGTATGTAGGCATCTGCACATGTCACTCTCACACTCTTTTTTTTTTTTTTCTTTAGTGTAATTCTTGCTGCTCAATTCAATTGAAATTATAGTGTGACGTGCTTCCATCCGTATCCAATACATTGGTTGAAAACACTGTAGAAGGACACAAAAAGCCCTTTCACAGCTAAGAGTTGTGTTCACTGTAGTCTGAGATTTTAATTTATTCAATTTTGATCACGCTCAAGTTACTTCTTCAAGCAATGCTGCTTGTACTCTGCTGAACGTGTCTTACTGCCTCATCCTTGTCATTTTTCTCTAATTGGTGTACATGTACATCAAAGTAGTCTTCATTTTGATTGAAATCCAAGCAGGTACCCGGACACTGTATGGCTGCTTTTATACGGTGGACTGGCTCCAACATTCAATAACACTTAAGATGCAATCGGGCACCTTGTCAAGGCCCAATCCTCTTCTCCCTCTGATATAATAATAATAATAATATAATAATAATAATCTTTATTTATATAGTGCCAACATATTCCGCAGCGCTTTACACTTTAACAGTTTCAAAACACAAGTCATAGGTAACAACGTTAACAATACAATAATTAAAGTAAAATAAGCCGACCCTGCTCGTGAGAGCTTACAATCTACAATGAGGTGGGGGAGATACAAAGTACAGGTGTGTATATATAATGGTGCATTTCCAATGATGGTCCAGCCATCTTGAGGGAGTGAGGCATGGATGGAGATAGTGAATGGGCTCCACATACACACTTAAACATAGAACGACTTTGGTTATTGAATGTGATAGGCCACTCTGAACAAATGTGTTTTGAGGGAGCGCCTGAAACCAGGCAAATTGTGGATAGTCCTAATTTCTTGTGGTACAGCATTCAAGAGGATTTGCGCAGCGCGGGAGAAGTCTTGTAGTCAGGAGTGGGAGGTACGGATTACTGCAGAGGTTAGTCGAAAGTCATTTGCAGAGCGCAGCAGTCGGTTAGGCCGATAGATAGAAATGAGGGAGGAGATGTAGGGGGGTGCTGCACTGTGGAGAGCTTTGTGGGTGAGAACCAGTACTTTGAATTGGATCCTATAATGAATGTGCAGCCAGTGTAAGGACTGGCGAAGAGCGGACGCGTCCGAGTACCGATTAGCCAGATGGATGACCCTGGCTGCTGCATTAAGGATGGACTGGAGAGGGGATAGTCGAGTAATGGGGAGGCCAAGTAATAGAGCATTGCAGTAGTCCAGGCGGGAGTGGATCAATGCTACAGTGAGGGTTTTTTGTTGTTTCCATGGTGAGAAAAGGGCGGATTCTAGAGATGTTCTTTAGGTGTGTAGACGTTAAATATCTAACAAACAGGTCATGCTGGAGAGACTTGCACCTACTGCCACTCAGGGTCTTCAGCTCCTTTGTGAGAAACTAATGTTTGGCCAGCCAGTATATCAAATAAAGTTCATGAGAAATGGGAACTGTGGTTGGCTTCACTTTTGGTACTGGCTGGGTGCTAATACCAAACCATGGTGTGGCATTCAATGGATATTCCTGGCTGGTTGGAGACAACCTCATTCCCACAGAAAAGTACCTGAAAGCTAAGGAGATGGTGGCCTCTCTCAACATGAAGGAGTTTGCTTGTTGTCTAGGAGACCGACCACCCCTGCTGTGTACCTTGTCAACGTTGTGTTGAAGCTTGCAAGGATTAAGAAGAGTTACAGTGGTAAGTCTGGTTTTTACTAAAGATCCTGCTGTGTATTATAGTTTTTATGTTTTAAAAAAAAATAATCTTAGGAATGTTAAATAAATTTGTTATTTTTTTGGTTAAATACAATGTATGTTATGAATGTTAAATAATTTTTTTGGGTTTTTTTATAAAATAAAATGTATGTTATGAATGTTAAATAACTTTTTTTTTTTTTTTCAGGTATTTGATCTACCGTAGCTAGTTGCTGATCGTTGACTCTACACCCCTCTCCCCAGAATGTTACTCGGGTTATGGGGAGAAAATCACCGCTATTCCAGACTGATTTAATGTTAATGTGTCTGGCTCTTACACAGCACACAGCACTTGATGTTAGTTTATCTTTTTCCTAAATTATTTGTTACACTGCCCTTCTCACATTTTATTTTCACTTTTTTTTTTTAAGCACAAGTTTTTTTACACTTCCTTGTTCTGTAAGTAGGCTTAATGGTTAAATGTTTTATACAAGTTTTTTTACACTTCCTTGTTCTGTAAATAGGCTTAATGGTTAAATGTTTTATACAAGTTTTTTTACACTTCCTTGTTCTGTAAGTAGGCTTAATGGTTAAATGTTTTATACAAGTTTTTTTACACTTCCTTGTTCTGTAAATAGGCTTAATGGTTAAATGTTTTATACAAGTTTTTTTACACTTCCTTGTTCTGTAAGTAGGCTTAATGGTTAAATGTTTTATACTAGATGTAAATATGTAACATGTAAATTTTAGATTAAGATTTTGCAAATTAGTAGGTCCACACCATCAGGCTCTTTCGTCCCCTCTCCCTCAGAGTAGCGGTAATATATCGGACCCCAGGCTCGCCCACACAGTTCCTTGACCACTTCTCTGCCTGGCTGCCGCACTTTCATGTCCTCAGAAGTACCAACCCTTATCCTTGGAGACTTAAACATCCCCATTAACAGCCCTACTTCCACACTCAAAACACATTTGTTCAGAGCGGCCTATCACATTCACTAATCAAAGTCATTCTATGTGTAACTGTGTGTGTGTGTAGCCCATTCACTATCTCCATCCATCCCTCACTCCCTGAAAATGGCTGGACCATCATTGTAAATACACCATTGTATATAAACAACTGTACTTTGGAGCTCCCCCTCCTCATTGTAGATTGTAAGCTCTCACGAGCAGGGGCGCCTTATATTGCTTTAATTATTGTATTGTTAACGTTGTCACTTATGACTTGTGTTATGAAACTGTTAAACTGTACAGCGCTGCGGAATCTGTTGGCGCTATATAAATAAAGATTATTATAGTAGAGGCCCACTCAGTAGTGGTGAAGTGAACGGCGCAAATTGCGAGTTGATTGCGACTGATGCAGCTGATACTCCATTACTGCTGGCTGCTGCTCACACAACCGCTACAACATATGTAACGTGGAATTCCACCTGCTGGGTACGTCACATATGATGCGATGTTCAGGAAGGCAAAATCTGCGTTGCAGAGCTGCAATGCGAGATCTGGCCATGGTGGAACGTCGCAAGTTAGCGCACTGTAGGCGGACCTTGTGCAGCAGTGAATCAAGATCCGGATAGTCCCTCAAAAAACTGTGGACGACAAAGTTTAGCACATGTGCCAGACATGGTATGTGAGTGACGTTGCCTAGGCCCAGACCTGCCACCAGATTTCGGCCATTGTCACACACTACCAAGCCTGGCTGGAGATTTTCTGGCAAAATACACATGTCGCTCTCTTGCTTTATGGCATTCCAGAGCTCCAGCACTGTGTGGCTTTGATTCCCCATGGAAATTAATTTCAGGACGGCCTGTTGACGTTTGGCCACGTCTGTCCTCATATCGGTCAACAGGCTCGCTGTCTGGGTGTTATGTTTGACACCAATCTCTCCTTCACCTCCCATATACAATCTGTTGCCCGCTATTGCCGCCTACACCTAAAGAACATCTCTCCCCAATCCAAAACTTCTCCCGCGCTGCGCCAATACTGTGGAATGCTGTACCCAAGAAATTAGAACTATCCACAATTTGCATGTTATTGGGCGCTCACTCAAAACACATTTCTTCAAGGTCTTCCCTCTCCTAGTGTATCCTCACCCATCCCTGTAGACTCTGAGCCCTTGCGGGCAGGGTACTCTCTCCTTCTGTACTTGTGTGTGCCTTGTATTGCTCATGTTTACTGTACTTGTCTATTGCCCCTCTTCACATGTAAAGCGCCATGGAATAAATGGCGCTATAAAAATCAATAATAATAATAGCGGCCTATCACCTTCACTAATCAAAGTCATTCTATGTGTAAGTGTGTGTGTTTGTAGCCCATTCACTATGTCCATCCATCCCTCACTCCCTCAAAATGGCTGGGACATCATTCTAAATATACCATTGTATATAAACACCTGTACTTTGTATCTCCCCCACATATTTGTAAATTGTAAGCTCTCACGAGCGTGTGCGGATTATATTGCTTTCATTATTGTATTGGTAACGTTGTTAGTTATGACTTGTGTTCGGAAACTGTTAAACTGTAAAGCGCTGCATAATCTGTTGGCGCTATATAACTAAAGATTCTTATTAAGCGTTCACGGGTCCATGTGGAGGTAGACCGTGACGGCTCCTGCAACGATGTTTCTGAGGAACTGGAGAAGGAGGAGTCAATGTGTACAGACTTGATTCCCGCAATCCTTGTAGTTGCCTGAACACGTACAGCGCCACTCGCAAGATCTGTACCCGGCTCCACAACATTGACCCAATGGGCAGTAAGGGAAAGGTATCATCCCTGGCCATGGGTACTGGTCCACGCAGCGGTGGTCAGGTGGACATTGCTACTGACGGAGTTTAGTAGCGCATGTTTAATTTTAACCTCAACAACATGGTTTTGCAGACCAGGGACGGCTTGCCTGCTGAAATAAAATCAGCTTGGCACATTGTATTGTGGGACTGCTAATGCCATTAAGTTCCGTAAACTGTCAATCTCCACCAGCCTGAATGACAGCATTTCAAGGGACAGGAGTTTTGCAATGCCAGCATTCAGAGCCTGTGCTCGTGGATGGTTTGCCGAGATTGGGCCTACACCCGATACGCCACAACCTGACACCCACAGATAAACAAGCCATAAAATCTCTGAAAGATAACCCCAACATTATTATTAAACCAGCAGATAAGGGGGGTGCTATCGTTATTATGAATAAGACACAATCTATTGCCGAAATTCATAGACAACTGTGAGTTAACCTAACCTACAGACAACTAAATTGTGACCCTACATTTTACATCTGTCAAAAAATTGATCGTATCCTGACAAAACATCTTTAATTGATCACCATAGACTGTAAGACTATGACATTCCTTAATATTCAATACCCCATCACCCCTGTTTTCTACACACTCACAAAAATCAACAAAAAACTACATTATCCACCCGCATACCCTAGAGGGATAATTCTCCGTGTTCTACAGTATCACCCAAATGTTTAACATGTTGCCTAATTCCTATGTATATATATTCTTCACCCTATGTATATATTGTATATATTATACATTGTCATTGACTGTAAATTTTTCTATCTCTTCCAGCGACTATTTGATAAAGGCCACTGCGTTGCCCAAAACGTCAGTCAGTCGTCTCATAGCTATTTTCTTTTTTCACATCAAGTGTGCAATAAAATTTTCAAATTTAACCATGACATATGCAGTTAAACTTGTGCTGTGATTCTCTATAGACTGTACATCTTCAGTGTGTCTTTGTAACTCAACTACGTGTTTTCTACGCACTATTTTAGACATATTTGTGGTATTGAGGTTACTGACACTTTACCTCTTTTTACTTTTTGATTACACAGCTTGCATTTGACATAGCAAATATCATCTGCAAGTGTGTTAAAAAAGGACCACGCAGTGCAAGTCCTGGGAGCGTCCGTTTAGACTTTTGGAAGAGAAATCCGAACAGGTGCCAAAATGGAGGCTACAGGCAACAGAGTATGCAGCCTAACTCTCCCTCCTGTTTGTACCGTTGGGGCAATCGCTTCCTCAGAGCTGCTACCACCACCTTCCTGTTCCTCACGCCATGTTGGGTCTTGGACCTCATCATCTCCACTAACTTCTTACAACACCTGCTGCTGTTGGGTGGTCTGGCCACCACCATGCTCAACAGAAACTGGCACCTGAGTCTCATCATCATCAGATGCGTTCTGCGGTGTGCTGACCATCGGCACTGTCTCAACCGCCTCTTCAGATTCAGAGAGACACAGCTGTTGCGCATCACTGCATACTCCCTCTTCTTCACATTCCAGAATGCTGCTTGGCTGGGCCCCTGTGTGCAAACCAACAGATTCTGAGAACAGAAGCAGAGACTCAGCTGGCTCCTGTACAGAACTCTCTGACTGACTGGGCAATTTGGCAGGCGGTGAAGAGACAGATGGTTGCTCAACAGTGCTGTGGTCCTGAGAGGAGGTGGAAGCAATTGAAGTCGATGCATTGGACCCTGGGCTCCAACACCACCAGTTGTTGCCTGTAAGTGCTGTTAGCACAGTCAACACTTGCTCCTGTGTTACTGGTGTTGAGTAATGGCAGCTGTTCCCCTGCTGTGTGTACGACAAAAAGTCATGCTGCCTCCACCCTGTCCTCCTCTCATCCCTGGGCTCCAACACCGCCAGTTGTTGCTCGGAAGTAATTGGCACGGGTACTGACTCATGCCCACCCTGGTTACAGCACGACAGCTGTTTCCTGGCAGTGTCAACGTAATTAGCCTGAAGTTGTCCTGTCATGTTGCATTCCGGTTATCCGACTCTATGGTGCCTGCAGTTTAGGTGATTCCTATGTGTGCTGTGGGATATGTAAATAAAGGCTCTTTCCGTTGTGAAAATAGGACAAGCACCCACTGTAGGACTGTGTGATTCGGTAACTGCAGACGGCTTGCGGCCTGTCAACTTACATTTTCATGGGTGCCTTATGGTACCCGTCCGCGTTCCAGTACCGTCAGCTGGTTCTCCACAGTGCCTTTGGCCTAGGTGCCTCCATCTCAGTATCCGAGTTCCAGCAACGTCTGCTGGTCCTTGGTAGTGCTTTGGAGCACAGGTACCTCCTGCTTAGTAACCGTGTCACAGTAACGTCAGCTGGTCCTCGGTTGTGCCATTGGCTCTTTTGATTCTGCTGCCCCTCCGGGTTCCAGCACAGTCAGCTGGTCCTCGTTACTTGCATTGGCTCTTGTACCTTCTGCTACCCGTCCGGGTTCCAGTACCGTCAGCTGGTTCTCCGCAGTGCCTTTGGCCTAGGTGCCTCCATCTCGGTATCCGAGTTCCAGCAACGTCTGCTGGTCCTTGGTAGTGCTTTGGAGCACAGGTACCTCCTGCTTAGTAACTGTGTCCCAGTAACGTCAGCTGGTCCTCGGTTGTGCCATTGGCTCTTTTCCTTCTGCTGCCCCTCCGGGTTCCAGCACAGTCAGCTGGTCCTCGTTACTTGCATTGGCTCTTGTACCTTCTGCTACCCGTCCGGGTTCCAGTACCGTCAGCTGGTTCTCCGCAGTGCCTTTGGCCTAGGTGCCTCCATCTCGGTATCTGAGTTCCAGCAACGTCTGCTGGTCCTTGGTAGTGCTTTGGAGCACAGGTACCTCCTGCTTAGTAACCGTGTCCCAGTAACGTCAGCTGGTCCTCGGTTGTGCCATTGGCTCTTTTCCTTCTGCTGCCCCTCCGGGTTCCAGCACAGTCAGCTGGTCCTCGTTACTTGCATTGGCTCTTGTACCTTATGCTACCCGTCCGGGTTCCAGTAACGTCAACTGGTTCTCGTAAGTTAGACGACCCTAAAGACCACCCCGAAGAAGATGACGACCCCAAGGACGACGAGCATCAAGCCAACCAGCCTGAACACCATCACAAAGAAGAAATATAAGATTACCCAGAAGAAGATCACCAACAGGAAAAATAAGGTTACGACAAACTACAAGATACAGAACAAGAGACAGAAGAACAATAAGCAGAAGATCAAAAAGCAGAAGAACATGAAGTATAAGACCAAAATGAAGAGCAAAATATATGCTCTAAATTCTAAGCAGAAGAAGACTAAGCAGTGTATGGGGGTGAGTCCGTTCCTCCTCGTGGTGCCCCTGGAAACTGCCTGCTGCTGCAGGCTAAACTGAACACGGACAAATACTGTTGTAATTTAAATCTTTGTGACAGCAAGAACGGAAGGATGAAAAATTCATACTTTGACAGATTACAAGTACAGGAATCTCTGTCACAAATAAGAATATGATGAAGAAGATGAAGAGGAAGAAGATGAAAATGTAGAATATGAAGAAGAATAATAGTTTAATAAGAACAATATGAGTAATGTTAACAAAAAGATGAATAACAAGAAGTTTACGAAGAAGATAAAGAAGGTGAAGATGAAGAATAATTTTATGACAAAGATGATGCTGCTGAAGATTATGAAGGAGAAAGTGTGTCAAAAGTTAAAAAGGTGAAGAGCATGGAAGTTGTGAAACATACATATTTGCCAAAATAGAAAAAAGGTTAACAACATTGTCAATTTGTTAGTCAATCCAAATGTATTTCCAAAAAAAAAATTTTAATGCTATTCCATTGGATTGGGTTAAACATGTATGCCTTTAATGTCTCCTCAACCTCCCCAATACATTCTACATTACTCTTTGTTGTTTTCCTTCATGTACAATTAACCAACAAGGCAAGAATGGGTTTTTTTTAATTCCGATATTTTGTTCCCATAGACTTACATTGGATTTCCGGTATCGGCATCGGGTATCGCCGATATTTTTGGGGTATCGGCGATACCATTCCGATTCCGATACTTTTGGATATCGGAAAGTATCGCTCAACTCTATTGGTAATGTGTTTGCAGAGTGGAGCGGCTAAGACGCGGTATACCACCGCTTGTCAGGGGCTCGACCGAAACGTTTGTTGTATGTACCTTATTTTTGATTAAAATCATCACCACAAAATACCACTGGTGTGTGCCGAGATTATATTATATCTGCTCGAGGCACCGGCCCCCGATACTGGCACAGTCACCGGGCCCCCATAGCATGCCGGTGTCCCCAACTGTGAGTGGGCCCCCCTGCCAGTTCAGGACCCCAGCACTTGCCCGGGTGCTGACGCTGGCCCTGCGGACAGGTATGGGTACATAGTTGCTTTTTTATGTTTTATTTTTTCCAGGTGAACAATGGCTTCGCTTGGATTGGGAGTATAATAAAGATGGAAAACCTGTGTGTTTTAGAGTTGAGCGATACTTTCCGATATCCAAAAGTATCGGAATCGGAATGGTATCGCCGATACCCAAAAAATATCGGCGATACCCGATACCGATACCGGAAATACAATGTAAGTCTATGGGAACAAAATATCGGAATTAAAAAAAAACCATTCTTGCCTTGTTGGTTAATTGTACATGAAGGAAAACAACAAAGAGTAATGTAGAATTTATTGGGGGAGGTTGAGGAGACATTAAAGGCATAGATGTTTAACACAATGCAATGGAATAGCATTAATATTTCTTTTTTTGAAATACGTTTGGATTGACGAAGAAATTGACAATGTTGTTAACCTTTTTTCTATTTTGTCAAATATGTCTGTTTCACAACTTCCATGCTCTTCACCTTTTTAACTTTTCACACACTTTCTCCTTCATAATCTTCAGCAGCATCATCTTTCTCATCAAATTATTCTTCATCTTCACCTTCTTAATCTTCTTGCTGTTCATCTTTTTGTTAACATTACTTATATTGTTCTTATTAAACAGTTATTATTCTTCATATTCTACTTCTTCATCTTCTTCCTATTCATCCTTTTCATCATATTCTTATTTGTGACAGACATTCCTGTACTTGTAATCTGTAAAACTCTGAATTTTCATCCTTCCGTTCTTGCTGTCACGAAAGATTTTAATTACAACAGTATTTGTCCGCGTTCAGTTTAGCCTGCAGCAGCATCAGGCATTTTCCAGGGGCACCACGAGGAGGAACGGACTCACCCCCATACACTGCTTAGTCTTCTTCTGCTTAGAATTTAGAGCATATATTTTGCTCTTCATTTTGGTCTTATACTTAATGTTCTTCTGCTTTTTGATCTTCTGCTTATTGTTCTTCTGTCTCTTGTTCTGTATCTTGTAGTTTGTCTTAACCTTCTTTGTCCTGTTGGTGATGGTACAAAAGCCAATGGAAGTAACGAGGACCAGCTGACTGTGCTGGAACCCGGAGGGTCAGCAGAAGGAAAAGAGCCAATGGCACAACCGAGGACCAGCTGACGTTACTGGGACACGGTTACTAAGCAGGAGGTACCTGTGCTCCAAAGCACTACCAAGGACCAGCAGACGTTGCTGGAACTCGGATACCGACATGGAGGCACCTAGGCCAAAGGCACTGCGGAGAACCAGCTGACGGTACTGGAACCCGGATGGGTAGCAGAAGGTACAAGAGCCAATGAAAGTAACGAGGACCAGCTGACTGTGCTGGAACCCGGAGGGTCAGCAGAAGGAAAAGAGCCAATGGCACAACCGAGGACCAGCTGACGTTACTGGGACACGGTTACTAAGCAGGAGGTACCTGTGCTCCAAAGCACTACCAAGGACCAGCAGACGTTGCTGGAACTCGGATACCGACATGGAGGCACCTAGGCCAAAGGCACTGCGGAGAACCAGCTGACGGTACTGGAACCCGGATGGGTAGCAGAAGGTACCCATGGAAATTAAAGTTGAGGCAGCAGGACTTTTTGCCGTTCACACAGCAGGGAACAGCTGACATTACTGAACCCCAGTAACACGGGAGCAAGTGTTAACTGTGCTAACAGCACTTCCAAGAAACAACTGGCGGTGTTGTAGCCCAGGGATGAGAAGAGAACATGGTGGAGGCAGCAGGACTTTTTGCCGTTCACACAGCAGGTGAACAGCTGACATTACTGAACCCCAGTAACACGGGAGCAAGTGTTAACTGTGCTAACAGCACTTCCGAGAAACAACTGGCGGTGTTGTAACCCAGGGATGAGAAGAGAACAGGTGGAGGCAGCAGGACTGTTTGCCGTTCACACAGCAGGGGAACAGCTGGCGTTACTGAACCCCACTAACAGTAGAGCTTGTGTTTTGTTCTGTGGACACGACACTTCTGAGCAGCAACTGGCAGTGTTGGAGCCCAGGGAGTAGAGTTCAGGTGGTAGAAAGATGAACATAACAGGAGACATGGATAACATTGCGAACCAGTTATTTAATCTGAAAACGGACAGACAAATTCTGGCGAGATCCATGCCTTGTTCATTTTCAGAAAAGTAAGCCGGTCTACATTATCGGAGGATAGTCGCATGCGACGGTCTGTTAGTACACCACCTGCAGCACTAAAGACGCGCTCCGATAATACACTGGCAGCAGGGCAAGCCAGCACCTCCAATGCATACTGGCTAAGCTCTGGCCATGTATCCAGCTTAGAGACCCAAAACTTGAATGGGGAAGAGCCATCTGGGAGTACACTGAGAGGCAAAGCCAAGTAGTCTGTCACCATCTGACGGATACGTTGCCTCCCGCTGACTGGAGCCCTCTCGGATGGTGTAGACATTTGTGGCGCTGCCACAAAACTTTGCCACATTTTTAACATACTGGTCTTTCCCTGTGCAGAGGCACTGCGTGTGCTCCCTCTTGTTGCAGAGCTCTCTACACTGCCTCGACGCACAGAGCTGCTTTGTAAAGCAGTAGCAGCAGCAGTGCTCTCGGCAGTAAGGTAGAACATTAGGGATTGCACCAGTGTGTCTTGGTACTCCCGCATTTTACGCTCCCGGTTCAACGGTGTGATGAGGCTTTTGACGTTGTCCCGGTAGCGAGGGTCTAGGAGGGTGTACACCCAATAATCAGACGTCGTGAGAATGTGGGCGATGCGGCGGTCGTTTCTTAGGCACTGCAGCATGAAATCAACCATGTGCTGCAGACTCCCAACTGGCAAAGAAACGCTGTCCTCTGCAAGAGGCGTCATCTCTGCCTGCTCTGCATCACCCCACCCTCGCTCTACATACTGACTAGAGCGTTGTGTACCTCCCTCTGGAGCGATGTCTTCCTCCTCCATTGACTCCTCCTCCTCATCCTCCTCACAAAGTGAGCCCTGCCCAGCCCTTTGTGAGGAACCACGTTGCGCTGACTTTCCAGAAGGTGATGGAATTTGTGACTCCTCATCCTCCACCTCTTCCAAAACCTCATCCCTTATTGCTTGCAGTGTTTTTTGAAGCAGGCAGATAAGGGGGACAGTCAGGCTGACTAGTGCATCATCTGCACTCGCCATCCGCGTTGACTCATCAAACGCACGCAAAACGTGGCACATGTCCTTCATACTGGCCCACTCATTAATGGTGAAGTGTGGACGGCGCAAATTGCGTGTTGATTGCGCCTGATGCAGCTGATACTCCATTACTGCTGGCTGCTGCTCACACAACCGCTCCAACATATGTAACGTTGAATTCCACCTGGTGGATACGTCACATATGATGCGATGTTCAGGAAGGCGCAATCTGCGTTGCAGAGCTGCAATGCGCGATCTGGCCATGCTGGAACGTCGCAAGTGAGCGCACTCTAGGCGGACCTTGTGCAGCAGTGCATCAAGATCCGGATAGTCCCTCAAAAAACTCTGCACGACCAAGTTGAGCACATGTGCCAGACATGGTATGTGAGTGAGTTTGCCAAGGCCCAGAGCTGCCACCAGATTTCGGCCATTGTCACACACTACCAAGCCTGGCTGGAGATTCGCTGGCAAAAACCACACGTCGCTCTCCTGCTTGATGGCATTCCAGACCTCCTGCGCTGTGTGGCTTCGATTCCCCATGGGAATTAATTTCAGAACGGCCTGTTGCCGTTTGGCCACGGCTGTGCTCATATCGGTCGCATCAGGTAAGCGTCCACGGGTCCATGTGGAGGTAGACCGTGACGGCTCCTGCAGCGATGATTCTGAGGAACTGGAGTAGGAGGAGGAGTCAATGTGGACAGACTTGATTCCGGCAATCCTTGGAGTTGGCAGAACACGTACAGCGCCACTCGCAAGATCTGTACCCGGCTCCACAACATTCACCCAATGGGCAGTGAGTGAAAGGTATCGTCCCTGGCCATGGGTACTGGTCCACGCATCGGTGGTCAGGTGGACCTTGCTACTGACGGCGTTTAGTAGCGCATGTTTAATTTTTGCCTCAACATGCTTTTGCAGACCAGGGACGGCTTGCCTGCTGAAATAAAATCGGCTGGGCACATTGTATTGTGGGACTGCCAATGCCATTAATTCACGGAAACTGTCAGTCTCCACCAGCCTGAATGACAGCATTTCAAGGGACAGGAGTTTTGCAATGCCAGCATTCAGAGCCTGTGCTCGTGGATGGTTTGCCGAGTATGGCCGTCTTTTATCCCATGCCTGTGCTACCGATGGCTGTTTTGTGGCCTGGGTGTGTGAGGATGACAGGGAACTTGCAGCTGTGGGTGGAATAACACTGTGTCTCTGGACAACAGTGACAGAGGTTCTTCCATGGCGATCCTGTGAGGAAGCCGAACCAGCTGTGTGTGAACTGGAGGAAGAGGCTCCAACACGAGCTGAAGATGTAGGTGCTGCTGTAGGTTGGCCTACATCTCCAGTGTGTCTTTGTAACTCAACAAAGTGCTTTGACCGCACATGTTTCCACATATTTGTTGTATTAAGGTTACTGACACTTTTACCTCTTTTAATTTTTTGATTACACAGCTTGCATTTGACATAGCAAATATCATCTGCAACTGTATCAAAAAAGGACCACGCAGAGCAAGTCCTGGGAGCGCCCGGTTTGGCTGTTGGAAGAGAACTGCTCCGAACGGGTGCCAAACTGGAGGCTACAGGCAAGCGAGTCTGCAGCCTACCTCTCCCTACTGTTTGGACCGTTGGGGCAATCTCTTCCTCAGAGCTGCTCCCACCACCTTCCTGTTCCTCACGCCATGTTGGGTCTTGGACCTCATATCTCCACCACTACCCTCTTCCAACACCTGCTGTTGTTGGGTGGTCTGGCCAGCACCATGCTCAACAGAAACTGGCAACTGAGTCTCATCATCATCAGATGCGTTCTGCGGTGTGCTGACCATCGGCACTGGCTCACCCGCCTCTTCAGATTCAGAGAGACACAGCTGTTGCGCATCACTGCATACTGCCTCTTCTTCACATTCCAGAATGCTGCTTGGCTGGGCCCCTGTTTGCAAGCCAACAGATTCTGAGAACAGAAGCAGAGACTCAGCTGGCTCCTGTACAGAGCTCTCTGACTGCCTGGGCAATTTGGCAGGCGGTGAGAGACTGATGGTTGTTCAACAGTGCTGTGGTCCTGAGAGGAGGTGGAAGCTATTGAAGTCGATGCATTGGCTGCCATCCAACCAACAACGGCTTCAATTTGTTCTTCACGCAGCAGGGGGGTACGCTGAGCTCCTACAAAAGTGCGCATAAAGGAACGCTCACGGGGAAAACTGGTGGATGCTGTGTCACTGGGTGCGGCAGCAGCCACAGAATCCCCACGTCCTCTCCCTGCTGCAAATCCACGGCCACGACCACGACCACGTGCCTTACTCACTGACTTCTTCATCTTGGTAGATTGATAAAGAAAGTCAGAAAAGTTATAAGGCCTAAGTGTGGTTATTCCTCACAGACTACAGTGAACCCTGCAGACAACTGTTCAGTATCTGTGAAAGGCCCCTTTGTGTACTTCTATAGTGTTTGCAACCAATGTATTGTATACGGATGGAAGCGCGTCACACTAATAGATTAGATTTTTTTCCACTAAAATGGAGCAGCACCAATTAGAGAAAAATGTGAAGGATGAGGCAGTGACACACGCTCAGCAGACTACAACCGGCAGTGGTTGAAGAACAAACTGGAGCGTAATCTGCACTCACAAAATGAAAAGCTCACAGACTACAGTGAACACTGAAACACAACTGTTCAGTAGCTGTTAAAGGCCCCTTTGTCTACTTCTATAGTGTTTTGCAACCAATGTATTGTATACGGATGGAAGCGCGTCACACTAATAGATTAGATTTTTTTCCACTAAAATGGAGCAGCACCAATTAGAGAAAAATGTGAAGGATGAGGCAGTGACACACGCTCAGCAGACTACAACCGGCAGTGGTTGAAGAACAAACTGGAGCGTAATCTGCACTCACAAAATGAAAAGCTCACAGACTACAGTGAACACTGAAACACAACTGTTCAGTAGCTGTTAAAGGCCCCTTTGTCTACTTCTATAGTGTTTGCAACCAATGTATTGTATACGGATGGAAGCGCGTCACACTAATAGATTAGATTTTTTTCCACTAAAATGGAGCAGCACCAATTAGAGAAAAATGTGAAGGATGAGGCAGTGACACACGCTCAGCAGACTACAACCGGCAGTGGTTGAAGAACAAACTGGAGCGTAATCTGCACTCAAAAAATGAAAAGCTCACAGACTACAGTGAACACTGAAACACAACTGTTCAGTAGCTGTTAAAGGCCCCTTTGTCTACTTCTATAGTGTTTGCAACCAATGTATTGTATACGGATGGAAGCGCGTCACACTAATAGATTAGATTTTTTTCCACTAAAATGGAGCAGCACCAATTAGAGAAAAATGTGAAGGATGAGGCAGTGACACACGCTCAGCAGACTACAACCGGCAGTGGTTGAAGAACTAACTGGAGCGTAATCTGCACTCACAAAATTAAAAGCTCACAGACTACAGTAAACCCTGCAGACAACTGTTCAGTAGCTGTGAAAGGCTCCTTTCTGTACTTCTATAGTGTTTGCAACCAATGTATTGTATACGGATGGAAGCACGTCACACTAATAGATTTGATTTTTTTCTAATATAATGGAGCTGCACCAATTCCACAAAATAAAATAAAAAAAAAAAAGAGTCAGTGACACGTGCAGATGCCTACAAACAGCGGTGGATGCAGAGCAAACTGCAGCGTCACCTGCACTCTCACACACACACCTTGCACAGAGCTGTTAAAACAACACTGGCAAAATGAAGCTTTACACAGCGGTTGGTAAACTAGCCTGCCTCAAGCACAGTAGTACACAAAATCGCAATATCTAACTGTCCCTCAGAGTGAGCAGAGTAGCGTTCTGTCCCTAACTGAGTTCACAGCACAGTGACGCTAAAATGGCTGCGGCGCCTTTTATAGTGCATTCTGACATCATTTCAGCAGCCAATCACAGCCATGCCATTAGTTAAGATGACCGCAGCATTACAGGATGTGCCCACACTTCATAAGATTCATCATTGGCTGACTAACATCACATTGCCTCTCAAAGAATTATGGGAACTTCCGATTCCGGTATACGATATTGAAAAAGTATCGGAATTAAGTATCGGAATTCCGATAACGCGAATATCGGCCGATACCCGATACTTGCGGTATCGGAATGCTCAACACTAGTGTGTTTTATTATTTCAATAAAAGAATTTATTTTTAATGTTTGTGTGTTTTTTTAACACTTTCAGACTATAGGATTAATAATGGATAAGTCTCTTATTGACACCACTTCAATATTAACCAGGCTTAATGTCACTTTACAATAGCAAGGTGACATTAACCCCTAATTACCCTATATGCCACCGCTACAGGGCAATGGGAATAGAGAGGCTAAGTGCAGGAATTGGCGCATCTAACTTTTTATAGATACTTTCCTTCTTTCCTTCTGATATCCCCTCTCTGGTTCTATTTGATGCCTTCTCTTCTTTTAAATTAATTTTTTATTTTTTATTTTAAATTTATTCCTCACAGTTATGTCTATTTCGTCACTAATATGGGACTTTTGATCCTATCCTCACATGACTGGCGGATATGAGAAGTTGTGAAAAGTAAAGCGAGAATACAGCGACAGACGAGATGATATAACATATATGATCTCTGTATTTTGTATTTTTGTATGCTTGTAATGAAGATAGTATGTGTTATCATTTAATGTCTTTATTTGATCAAGTATGTCACGCTTTTGTTATGCAACTATGTACTTTTTCATCTACTTTGATTGTGCCTCATATCCTTATGTTCTCATACATCCTCACGGAGTTTGGTGTGCGCGTGCCCCGCTGTTGCCTGGGTGATTCCCCATGTGGTGGGGCGTCTTTCTGTGTCCGGAGCGCGCTCTGACCTTGTGTCTGCGCGCGTGTCCGGATGCATGACGCCGCCGTCACTGGGGGCCTCCCAGGCTCCAGTGGCGCATGCGCCGCTGTACCTTCTCCTATTCGTTAACGCACGACATGTGATCTGGATGTGGGAGGCATTTAAAGGTCCTTGGTACCAAGTACTGTTATCCCCTTGAGAAAGTGGCAGGTGTGCCACGAAACGTACGCCGGGGTGGCATCTCCTTTATGGGGTGATCCCTCCTAGTGCGGCATTTATTACTTTACTTGGTGAGCATGGTTTTCTATTAGATATGGCCAGCATTGCACTGACTCCTACTGGCCTCATTACTTAAGCGCTTTGTTTTGTAAAACATGCTTTATCCTGTGTGGTGAACTTTTCTGTAGCTCTGTTACTCTCTTACCTTCCTTTTTTGGGGATTCTATATACGATTTACTTGATGTGTTATGAGCTACAATGTGTCTAACTACCATCATTGCCACATATGTATATTTGCCTAACCGCTAGGAGACTCTTCTCCCTGTATCTGCACATGTCCTCTATATGTGATTTCATTGTTCATGTTATTTATTCTTGTGTCACGTATGTAATGTTATAAATAAATATTTACCTTTTATACTATGAATTTTGGTCACCAGTGACTCTCTTTTTCCTCCTCTATATCATATTTATATGAGTGGTGATTTTTGGTCACACACTTTCAGTGTGACCCACATTTTCCCCTATATCCATGCAGCTGTATTTGATGAAACTAATTGTCTCTGTGTTGTTCACAGCTTTCCCCAGCTTCTTTATGGATTTTCGAGCCAAAGATGCCACTTGGCGTGCTCAGATCAATGAAACGCTACAGGATGGTGCAGAGGGATCCAGTGAGGGGTCTCAGAAGGAATTACAAGAGGCTATATTTCTTTTTAAGGACCTTCTTAAAAAACGGACTAAGGTCTGGTGGAACCACGAGTTCCTGGACAAGTATATACAGAACAATTTGATACCTAGGGGTCTTAGGGTTCAAGTGTTTCCATCATTCCCTGTTCAGGACGACTCTATTAAGAGCCGTTGGGAGGAGCTTACTAATACCTGCTCCATTGGCTTTATGCAATTATTGAAAGAAATGAACCATAATACCTTGGAAACACTTGAATCCGAGATCGACTCTGTCCAGATTATTTTGCAACGTGAGATGACCAGTGAGAATCTAAAAAAACTGAATGATTCTGTGGATGCGGATCTACAAAAGTGGGCATTGGAAATCCAGTCTGCTAAATCTAAGAAATTTAAACGCGACACCCAGGATAAATTACTCTCAAGAGTTTACAGGTGGCGCAATCCCACTGATAGATCACGCCCTAGATATAGAAATACATCTTACTCTAGATCTAGATCTGCCTCTGTGCGGTCTAATATATCTACAAATGATGATTCTACTATCAAAAAGTCTCACGGTTATGCTCAAGACAATGTAGTGACCACTGCAAAAAAGATGACAACACGCCAGACAACTAAGACAAAAAATCATGGAGGGGGGTCTGCCCAGCTTGCGTCACAGAGTGGACTGCAGGTAGTGAATCTTTCACATCACACTCTGTCTGCCCACAATTAGAGGTTTTAGGTAGGGGCCTAACTTTCTCACCAACTAATGCTTTCAACTTTTTTACAGTTTTGAAGGATCTTCACCTATTCTCCCGTAAACTCATATTAAAGAAATTGCACAGCCGCAGTCAAATGTCGGAATCCTGGAGTGACAACGAGAGGGAGGCTTTACGTAATCTTGAGGAACTGCTTGAGGAACAATCCACTCCTAGCACAAGTAGGTTCCCTACGAAAATATTGCCCAGATCAACGAGGTTCCCCCCTTGTCATTATGCCCAGCAGTTGAAGTATTTACAAAACTGGTGACAGAAGATTTAAAAAATCTTTCTACAAGACGTAGATTTGATAATCTGACATATGGACAACGCCAGGCACTGTCACAACTACAATCTCTTCCTGATGTGGTTTTTAAACCTGCTGACAAGGGGGGGAATATCGTGATCTGGCCATGTGAGAAATATGAACGAGAGGTATTCCGCCAACTTAGGGATTCTGATACATATACCAGATTGTCGCATAGCCCCCTGTCCTCCTTTTCTTTGGAACTCCAGGATATCCTACATGGTGCGTATGAGTCCAATATTATTCCAAAGAAGATGTATGAGGGTTTATTGGTGAAGAATCCTAGGACCCCTACTTTCTATATACTTCCGAAAATCCACAAGGATGCACTTGACCCGCCCGGACGCCCTATAGTGTCGGGCATCGGCGGCCCATGTGATATGGTCTGTAAATTTATTGATTTCTACCTTAAACCTATTGTGGAGATACTACCTTCCTTTGTTCGTGACACTAAGGACGTCCTGGCACGGGTTAATGGCATCCTTGTGGATGAGTCCACCATTTTGGTGACAGCTGACGTGGAGTCCTTGTATACTTGCATCGATCACTCTGATGGCCTGGCTGCTGTCCGTCTATTCCTGGGTTCCTCCGACCTGGACGGCCCTATGTGTGAGCTAATCCTCGAGCTGCTCCACTATGTCCTTACCCACAACTTCTTTGTCTTTAAGGACGTCTTTTACTTACAGAGATGTGGTACAGCCATGGGCGCGGCCTGTGCGCCCGCTTACGCAAATCTCTTCCTGGGGGCCTGGGAGAGATCTTTATTTGGCGATGCGGGCACACAGGCTGCCTCCCATGTGCTGTACTGGTTTAGATACATTGATGATATCTTGATGTTGTGGGATGGGACGGTGCAGCAGCTCGAGGATTTTATGGTGGAGCTGAATCAGAACTCTCTCAACATCCATTTAACCTATAAACATAGTCGCGAGAGGGTTGAATTTCTGGACATTTCCCTGGAGATTGACATCAACCGTCGTCTCCGGACGGATGTGTTCAGGAAGCCGACTTCTGTAAACGCATTAATTCACGCTAAATCAGCTCATCATCCAGCCACCATTAGGGCCGTCCCGGTCGGACAGTTCCTTCGAATGAGACATAACTGTTCTACCGATGATGCCTTTGATGCTCAAGCCAAGGACCTCGGTGATCGATTCAGGGCACGTGGTTATAGTAACCGATGTATCAAGAAGGGATACGATCGGGCAAGGAGGACCCCACGTGACGGTCTCCTTAACTCTGCTCGTGTGGTCAGACAGGGGAGTGATGAAGGACCTATAAGATTCATTACCACTTTCAATCACGAGTGGTTTGACATCCGACAAATTCTTACTAAACATTGGGATGTCCTAAAAACCGAGCCTGCTCTGTCTCGCTCGCTGGGTAGTTACCCTTCCATGACATCAAGACGATCAAAAAACTTACGAGATACTCTCGTTCGAAGTCATTACATTCCACCTTCTGTAAATGTCTTTGGTTCTCGTGGCCCTACCGTTGGCTTCTTTCCTTGCGGCCACTGCCTATGGGCGCCAATGCCCTACGTGCCCTGTATTTTTCGTCCTCTGGTGGTGATAAGACATACGACATCCGCCAACGTATATCCTGCGGCAGCTCGAACGTTATCTATTATGCTACATGTGGCTGTCCGAGGATATATGTTGGCTTAACCACCAGGGAATTGAGAGTACGTATCAGGGAACACGTTAGGGACATTGGCGCAGCGAGATCCATTTCAGACCCTTCAGATCTAAAGACAATCCCGCGTCACTTTAAGCACTACCATAACTGTGATGCCACATCCTTTAAGGTGCGCGGAATTGACATCCTACACCTCGGAGTTAGAGGTGGGGATTACAAGAAAATTTTGTCTCAAATGGAGGCCCGTTGGATCGTCCAACTCGACACAATGGTGCCCAGTGGCCTCAACGAATCTCTAAATTTTGCCTCTTTTTTATAGATACTTTCCTTCTGATATCCCCTCTCTGGTTCTATTTGATGCCTTCTCTTCTTTTAAATTAATTTTTTTATTTTTTATTTTAAATTTATTCCTCACAGTTATGTCTATTTCGTCACTAATATGGGACTTTTGATCCTATCCTCACATGACTGGCGGATATGAGAAGTTGTGAAAAGTAAAGCGAGAATACAGCGACAGACGAGATGATATAACATATATGATCTCTGTATTTTGTATTTTTGTATGCTTGTAATGAAGATAGTATGTGTTATCATTTAATGTCTTTATTTGATCAAGTATGTCACGCTTTTGTTATGCAACTATGTACTTTTTCATCTACTTTGATTGTGCCTCATATCCTTATGTTCTCATACATCCTCACGGAGTTTGGTGTGCGCGTGCCCCGCTGTTGCCTGGGTGATTCCCCATGTGGTGGGGCGTCTTTCTGTGTCCGGAGCGCGCTCTGACCTTGTGTCTGCGCGCGTGTCCGGATGCATGACGCCGCCGTCACTGGGGGCCTCCCAGGCTCCAGCGGCGCATGCGCCGCTGTACCTTCCCCTATTCGTTAACGCACGACATGTGATCTGGATGTGGGAGGTATTTAAAGGTCCTTGGTACCAAGTACTGTTATCCCCTTGAGAAAGTGGCAGGTGTGCCACGAAACGTACGTCGGGGTGGCATCTCCTGTATGAGGTGATCCCTCCTAGTGCGGCATTTATTACTTTGCTTGGTGAGCATGGTTTTCTATTAGATATGGCCAGCAATGCACTGACTCCTACTGGCCTCATTACTTAAGCGCTTCATTTTGTAAAACATGCTTTATCCTGTGTGGTGAACTTTTCTGTAGCTCTGTTACTCTCTTACCTTCCTTTTTGGGGGATTCTATATACGATTTACTTGATGTGTTATGAGCTACAATGTGTCTAACTACCATCATTGCCACATATGTATATTTGCCTAACCGCTAGGAGACTCTTCTCCCTGTATCTGCACATGTCCTCTATATGTGATTTCATTGTTCATGTTATTTATTCTTGTGTCACGTATGTAATGTTATAAATAAATATTTTCCTTTTGTACTATGAATTTTGGTCACCAGTGACTCTCTTTTTCCTCCTCTATATCATATTTATATGAGTGGTGATTTTTGGTCACACACTTTCAGTGTGACCCACATTTTCCCCTATATCCATGCAGCTGTATTTGATGAAGCCTTTTCTGGGGTGCCTGGGGGCAGATGTTTTGAGCCGGGGGGGCCAAAAACCATGGTCCCTTTCTAGGCTCTTAATATCTGCCCTCAGTCTCTGGCTTTCCATCTCTGGCGGAGAAAATTGCATGGGAGCCCAAGCAATTTTTTTCCATGAATAAACACTTTAATTAAACACCTACATCTCCAAATTTTTACACACATACACTAATAACATTAGTAGTCCGGGACATATATAAATTGAAATGATATGCAATGGTTTACTGAATGTAAACCATGTGTCATATCCTGTTGGGTTCTGCAATGATTTTGCAGAAGCCGACAATTGAATTATTATCTATTCTTCTATATATATGTATCTATGAAATATAAATATATGTTATACTAGATGGTGGCCCGATTCTAATGCATCGGGTATTCTAGAATATGTATGCGGCCGACCGTGCGCACCTAAGCAGTGAAGCAGTGTTTAAATGGGTTGTGCACTACTTTAAATTAACGTTACTATGTATCTCTCCAGGGCACCGAATGAATTTTGTTATGACGTCAAGATGTGCTGCCCCCTCCTATCCTGGCATGCATGGCACCCCTCATCCCTATCCTGGTATGCATGGTACCCCTCATCCCTATGCTGGTATGTATGGTTCCCTCACCCCCACCCAAATCTGGTATGCATGGCACCCCATTCCTCATCCTCGTATGCATGGACCCCTCATCACCCAATCCTGGTATGCATGGTACCCCCTCATCCCTATCCTGGTATGCATGGTACCTGCTCATCCATATCCTGGTATTCATGGTTCCCTCACCCCCCAATCCCGGTATGCATGGTCCTCTCACCTCCCCAATCCTGGTATGAATGGTCCCCTCACCCCAATTCTGGTATGAATGGTCCCCTCACCCCCCAATTCTGGTATGAATGGTCCCCTCATCGCCCAATCCTGATGTGCATGGTCCGCTCACCCCCCAATCCTGATGTGCATGGTCCCCTCACCCCCCCAATCCTGATGTGCATGGTCCGCTCACCCCCCAATCCTGATGTGCATGGTCCTCTCACCCCCCAACCCTGATGTGCATGGTCCCCTCACCCCCAACCCTGATGTGCATGGTCCCCTCACACCCCAACCCTGATGTGCATGGTCCCCTCACCCCCCCAATCCTGATGTGCATGGTCCCCTCAACCCCCAATCCTGATGTGCATGGTCCTCTCACCCCCCAACCCTGATGTGCATGGTCCCCTCACCACTCTATCCTGATGTGCATGGTTCCCTCACCCTCCCAACCCTGATGTGCATGGTCCGCTCACCCCCCAATCCTGATGTGCATGGTCCCCTCACCCCAATCCTGATGTGCATGGTCCCCTCACCCCCCTATCCTGATGTGCATGGCTCCCTCACCCCCAACCCTGATGTGCATTGTCCGCTCACCCCCCAACCCTGATGTGCATGGTCCGCTCACCCCCCCCAATCCTGATGTGCATGGTCCCCTCACCCCCCAACCCTGATGTGCATAGTCCGCTCACCCCCCAATCCTGATGTGCATGGTCCCCTCACCCCCCTATCCTGATATGCATGGCCCCCTCACCGCTATTAAACTGCACACATACCCCCAAAAAAACAAACATTTATACTCACCTTTCATCCCTGTGCTCCAGCGATGTTCTGTTCTGCTGGACGCCGGGGGAGGAGAGCGGCGCCGGAGTACGCACATGCCCATACCGCGCGGTCCGACGCCATATTGCTGAAGACACACTGTAAATGTGTCTTCAGCAAAATGGCGCCGGATAGCGCTATTGCGCATGCGCGATCCGACGCGCACTCCTGGTCTCCTGCCCCGGGAGAAGAGAAGCGCCGTGGCAACGCTCCTCCCAGTCAGGTAAGTATGTGAGTATGGCGCCGGAGATCTCGATATGCATCCAGTACGCATACCGCAATCTCCGGCGCCATACAGAGTACTCGCCGCCATTTTTTTTTGTGAAATCCCGCGGCGCTGATTGGCCGCTGCTGGACCAATGAGCGAAGCGGGATTTCCTGGACGGACAGACAGACAGACGGGATAAGACAAAAAATATAGTAGATACAGTATATGTGTGTGTCAGTGACATATATTTATATATATATACACCTATTCTATGTGTATATATCTATTCTATCTTTTATATTATAGCATGTCAGTGTGATTTTACTGTATAGCCGCATATGAATGGCTGGCTTTTCAAAGGACACCGGGGCGTAAAAATCGGACAGCACTCGCATGGTGCAAGTGCTGTGAGTTTTTTTCTCACACCCATTGACTTGCATTGGTGAGTCTCGTCTGAGATAAGCAGCAATACACAACATGCTGTGATTGTTTTCTCAGTCCGATTTCAGCTGAGAAAAAATCGCAGATGAAATGTCACCTATTGAATAACATTGGTCCCAGTGCAATCCGATTTTATATTGGATTGCACTCATCTGTATTTCTCACAAGTGGGTATGAGCCCTAATAGTAGAAACGTGCTTGTACGCACAGTACTAACAGACATAGGTGTATAAGAGTATAAAAATTTTTTGGAAACACAAGGTACCATCAGACATAGGTGCATAAGAGTAGAAAAATGTGTTTGTACGCACAGTGCTATCAGACATAGGTGCATAAGAGTAGAAAAATTAGTTTTGATGCACAGTACTGTACTATCACAGACATGGGTGCATAAGAGTAGAAACATTTGTTTGTACGCACAATACTATCAGACAAATGTGCATGAGAGTAGAAAAAATGTATGCACAGTACTATAAAACATATGTGCTTGAGAGAAGAAAAAAATGTGTGTACACACAATACTATGAGACATAAGTGCATAAGAGTAGAAAAATGTGTTTTGATGAACAGTACTATCACAGACATGGGTGCATAATAGTAGAAAAATTTGTTTTGATGCACATGACTAAGACCAACACGGCTGCAGATCAAAAAAACTTTTGGGTATGCATAGTACTCTCACAGGAACTGGTGCAGAGTACACATACAGAGTCTTTTTGTAAAACTGCACATGCACAAAACCTATTACTATCCGTCACTACAGTTACATCCTATTCATACACTAAACAGAGCAGAAAAGAAAACTTGGAACAGGTCCAAGTGGAGGAGGAGGTGGATGTGGTGGTGTAGGTGGAAGGGGCAAGCGTGTAAAAATCCAACACTGTTTTGGGTTTTTATTGTATTTTTTTTTATTGTTTTTTCATTTTGTTTATGGAACTGACATAAAACATCCTAGAACTAACAAAACTAAAACTATCAATCTAGAACCATGTGGCGTTTGTCCAAGTGGAGGAAGAAGTGGACGTTGTGGTATATGTGAAGGAAGGTAAAGGAGTAGTAATCCAACACTTTTTTCAGTTATTTATATATTTTTTTCAGTATTTTTTATGTAACTGACTTAAAACAACCTAGAATTAACAAAACTAAAACTAGCAATCTAGAACCAGGAGGCGACGGTCCAAGAGAAGGAAGAGGTGGATGTGGCTATCTAGGTGGAAGAGGCTAGGGAGGAGGAATCCTTCACTGCTTTTGTTTTTTTCTTTTTTTTTCCTTAGGGAACTGACTTAAAAGAACATAGAATGAACCAAAAATAAACTAATAGTTACAACCATGGGGGAAGGTCTAACTGGGGGAGGTGGACATGGTGGTGAAGGTGGAATGGGCGGTGGAGTTATCCAGCACAGTTTTTTTTTAATTTGGGGAGGAGGCACCCAAATGAAACGAATTGTAAATAGAGTTGAATACTCCCTGAGTGTGGCTGGTTTAGTTGTCTAGTCATTCAAAGGTATGGAACAGTCCTGTGGGATCCACGCCTGGTTCATTTTAAGGAATGTTAGCTTCCCCACATTGGATGTGCACAGATGGATGCGCCTGTCTGTGATCATACCCCCTGCCATGATAAACACACATTCCAACAGTCCACTTGCATCAGGTCAGGCCAGCATCTTTAAGATTAAAGGGCAAGCTCATGACATATGTTCAATTTGGAGACCCAAAAGTTAAATGTTGCAGACCCATCAGTTAATACTTGGAGACATGTGAAAAAGTACTCTTCAACCATCTTGTTGTAGTGCTGCCTTCTGCTATTACACAACATATCAGATAGTGGTGCCAGATGTTGTGTCACGCTCATAAAGTTTTGCCACATTTCCGTCATGCTAACCCTGGCTCCCAAGGTGGTGGCGGTGCACAAGCTGTATTGCTGACTTCCTCCTTTGCCTCTGCCTTGTTCTTCCACTAAACTCCTACTGTCAGATGGGAAAGCCATCAGTACTTTCTCTACCAACGTGTGCTTGTATTCATGCATTTTACGATCCCACTACAATAAGTTGCCCTTGCAGCCGGGATCTATCAGGACATCCACCAGTAATATGTAGTGGTAACAACACGGACAACTCGTCTGTGATTGTGCAGGCACAGCAGCATGTATTGGTTCATGTGTGCCTTGCTGCCCAGGCAACGACAAGCTGTACTCGGGGAGGTGTATCTTCTGGGTACTCTGTATCCCCCAGCCATGCTCCAATAATGCCCATGAGCTGCTCTGAGTGCCACCATGCTGTGAACATGGTTGTACCCCCTCTTACTTCCAAACTGTTCCCTGGCTATACAGTTGGGTACCCGGCTGCTATTGGGACAGGAACCCACCCTCTAATTCATGTGTGGACGACAGGCCTGATAACTGTGTGAATTTGCCCTGCTCATCCTGCTCCTTTTCCTCCTTTGCCACCACCTCATCCATCAATGCCTGAATTGTTTTTTCCAGCACGCATATAACTGGTATAGCAAAGCTGATGATGGCATCATCAGCGCTGGCCATATTGATGCAGTATTCAAAGCAGCACAACACATCCCACATAGAAGCCCACTCATTGGTGGTGAAGTGGTGTTGCTCTGCAGAGTGACTCACCAGTGTGTGCTACAGCTGAAATTCCACTATTGCCTGCTGCTGCTCTCACAGTCTCTTCAGCAAATGCAAGGTGGAGTTCCACCTTGTTGGTACATTGCATATGAGGCGGTGAGCAGGAAGTCAGAAGTGATGCTACAGCGCAGACAGGTGAGCAGCAGCTGGGTGAGAGCGCTGAAAGCACTAACACACTGCCCACACTTTCAGCAGCAGCTTTGACGTACGTGGATAGATTTTTAGGAAGCTCTGCACCACCAAGTTCAGCACGTGCCCCAGGCAAAGGATGTGTATCAATCCTGTTAGGCCCAGAGCTGCTATGAGAAACAGAGGAGTTTAAGAACAGCCTGCTGTCTCATCCCCCTGGCTTTGCTGAAGTTGGTGGTGTAGGTTTTACTGTGACCATATGAGAAGGCAGGCAACCTGGACAGAGAAATGTCCAGAAATCCTTGGTGATGTAGGACATGGGCTAGAACACCTTCTGCCTCTGTGCCAGCCGCCACTACATTTACCCAGTGGGCTGTTAGTTAGATGCAATGTCCCTGGCCATTCTTACTAGTCCACATATCTGTGGTTATGTGGACCTTGCCACTGTTGGTGTTGCGCAGTGCACACCTTATTTTGTCTGCAACATGTGTATGCAGGGCAGGGATGGCACACCTGGAAAAGTAGTGGAAGCTGGAAAAAAACTATCCATCTCCATTTGCCAGAATAGCATTTCAAAAGCCAGTAATTTGGAAATACTGTCATTCAGGACATTGGCTTGTTGGTGGGTAAAGGGGTATTTCCTCTTTCTCTTGAAAGTTTGGGGGATGGAAAGCTGAATAATTTTATGGGAAGGTATTGAGATGGTTGGTGACACTGGTGATGGTGCCCCATCCTCTCTTTGCAGGAGGCAGATGGCCCTGTTGATCGTGAGGGAAAGGAAGAGTCCAAGACAACAACAGAAGAGGGAGCAGGAGGAGGCTTTATCTGTCATGCTTTTTAAGGTGTGTACTCCACTGCACCTTGTGCTTGGAATTCAGATGCCTCGCCATGCAGGAGGTGCGCAAGTTCAAAACACATATGCCTCGCTTCAGGTTCTGATGGCACAGTGTGCAAACCATCCCTCACTTGTCGTTAGTACATTCCCTGGAGAGATTCTATGGCAGGGAACTTTTTTGATCTGGCTTTGGTGTGCAGATTTCATCGGCATGGTAGGCAATAGCACCCGCTGTGCCTTTGCACCCTGCTTGCTCTTTTGCTGTGCTTCTGTGGCAGCATGACCTTCTCCTCTTCCTCCAAACTGCACTCATCACTAGGATGGCCTCCACTCTACAGTATATGGGGTTTAGAACTTCATCATCCCCCGCATCATCTTCCACCCACACCTCACCCCTGCTCTCCTTGCTGGTCTTCACACTGCAGAAAAATGCTGCAGGTGGCAACTCTGTTTCGTCATCTTCTGACATGTGCTGTGGTGGTAAACTGACCATGTGCACTAGCCCTCCCTCGTACTCACCCTAAAACCTAACAAGTGGTGGGGCATCAGTGCACTCAGCCTCTTCCACTTCTGAAGCAAGGCCAGGTGGATGAACCTTGGAACCCCAGTCATCAGAGTCATCAAAAACCAGAAGAGACAGTTGAATGACTTAGGTCTCAGATTGCTTTGTTGATTTGCAATGGGGTGAGGTGGAAACCAGATGGCCATGGTCCTTAGGTGCCAATTCTGCACTTTCTACAGTGCACTGAGTGGAAGATAATGCAAAGGAACTGGAATCACTTTCAGCCATCAAGTGTAACACCTTTTCAATATCTTGTGGTCTCACGATTCGTGCAGCAGTACTCACCCTACGAAACAACACATAATGTCCTGACACCTGCATGCACCAGAGGAAGGTGTTGTATTTGGGCACGTAGCAGGCAAAAACAACCACGTCCTTTCACTGCAGCAGCTACACCAGCACTACCACAGCCATGCCCACGTTTCCTATTAGATGCTCACCTCATTTTTGGAACTGATTTTTCGGCACATTACTAACTCACTACTCATATAGACACAACAGTACAGTAAAATTATTTGTTTGGCCTACAAACAACAAAGAGATGGCTGTAGAATAGAATTATATTTTTTAGGCACACTACTCATGTAGACACAGCAGACACAGCGGTACAGTAAAATATTTGTTTGGCCTACAAATGACAAATAGATAACTGCAGAGTAGAATTACATTTTTGGACCAAAATGGCAAAGACATTGCTGTAGAGTGGAATTTTTTTGCCACACTACTCGTTTAGACACAGTGGTACAGTAAAATTATTTGTTTGGCCCACAAATGGCAAAAAAAAAATGGCTGCAGAGTAGAATTACTATTTTGGACCAAAAATGTCAAAGACTTGGCTGCAGAGTAGATATATTTATTAGGCACACTACTCATATAGACACAGCAGTACAGTAAAATTATTTGTTTGGAATACAAAATGGCTGCAGAGATGGATACAGAGTAGATTTATTTTTTTGCACACTACTCATACAGATTCAGCTGCAGAGTACACAGAGGCGTTTTGCAACAGTACTCCCACAGATATGGATGCAGAGTATGTGCAGCAGTTTTTGAGCACTGTACTCTCACTGAGGCTCATGCAGAGTACACACAGTGGCTTTTTTGCAAAGTGTGGAGTCTAATTCTACCCTCACTCAAGCTGCATCCTGTCCCTATGCTAATGAGAGCAGAATGGCATAAGCAGTTCTGATCCAGCATTTATACAGGACGGGTCACATGGTATGCCGCTCCATAAATGTCCACAGCCTAAAAGCTTGTTGATTTACAAACTTTTTAACAAACTTTATTAGGCATACTACCTTGAACAGCAAACCGAACATTCTAATAATGGCTCGTGTTTGGTACGGTGTCTGGTACGGACCCTGAACTTTACAGTTCGTGTTCGCTCATCCCTATTCAGTAGAATTCCATGAAGTGCTCCAAATTTTATAAAAACTAAAGGTTCCATTATATGGACAGAAACAAGTAGCTATCAATGATATAGAAATTTGATTCATGTTCTTTAATGACCATTTCACCTAAAAATCAAGAGGGCGCTTTTAGGGATGTGTGTTTGCACAATCATTTGTCACTTTGTTCTGTGGATATTGTCAGCAGTACATGCTTATTTATACAAGTGGACATGTAAAAGGTTAGATCAGCTAGAAATAGTCAAATGTAACTTGCTGAAATAGTTGTATTACCTCTAGCGCTCTGTTCTCTCCTTATATGCTAAGATCCCAGGTCTGTGTCACTATTCTTCCAATTACATGCCAACACAGGACAATATTGTTTTGTCTGCCTACCCGCTGCAGTGTGTAAATGGAATTATATCGACAACTAGGTCAGCCTCCTACTCTGCCACATCTTCTGCAGAGATAGAGATTGGTACTGGCTGCGCCAGCCTTCACACAGTGCTGCAGTCATACGAAACAGGAAACCCTGTCCTGTGTGAGTACCTGACACAGTGCCTACGGCAAGGAAACAGGGCATTGGAAGTAATAAAGAGGTTTTTTTAACTGCCTTCGGCTCATTATCGAGCCATCACGACTTGATGGATGAACGATCTATAGGAGGTTCGATCTTGTGCAAGCCTAGATAGGTCCACTAGGGTCTTCTCTGCTGTTGTCTTGATAATTTCAAGCCATTGAGTTACTAGTTTTCCTCTTTGCCTTTTTCCCTCTATTTTTCCAACTATGATGTCTCTCTTTAGTGATTACTCTCTTTGTACTCTTTTTATGATGTGTCCATAATGGACTTGATTTCTTCCAAAATTGTTTAGTTTGTTCTTGTCATCCATGATACACATAACATCCTTCTCCAACACCACAATTCAAAGGCGTTAATGCATGTTCTGTCTTTTTTCTTTATTGTCCAGCTTTTGCATCCATATGTTGCCACAGAAAAGACCAAACTATGTACGAGCCGTGTCTTCATAACCAGTCAAATTTTCCTCGATTTGAAGATGTTGTCCAGTGACTTCATTGTTGATTTTCCCATTGCTATTCTCCTATTGACTGTCACAATGTGTGACACGACCTAACGGATGGTCGGTCAGCGGACGGTACAACTCACACAAAACGGGATGGGAAAGGCGAGAGGAGGGCCCTAACAATAGGGAGTGAGGGATGGTCGCCACCTGAGCTCAAACTTGAGTCTGTCCCTGCACTCCCCTAATGCCCCATGCGGGTCCTTCCCCCGCCACCGTTAGGATGCCTCGTCCCTAGTAGTCTCTTATTACTGCCCTGGCTAGTGCACTGGCCGGCAAGGAGCACTAGCCTCACCTCTGCAGATAATAAAAACAGGGGGAAGTGACAAACACCAAAGGGACAAGGTAAAAAACACCACTTTTAGTTTATGAACGCTGCTGCTAAACTCCACACAGCAGAAAACACAGCAACTGGACTCCAAACACCAGACGTGGCTGACACCAGAGAGCTGCTCCTGCTAGGCTGGTTTCCAGAAAGGACTTGTATCACCAACAGTCAGTTGATGCATCAGGTGATCTTTTAAAGGATGGTGGGAGTGGTCATCACTCACAGCAGCTGACCCAGCAACACTGCAGTAACACCAGATTGCCCGCGGGGAAAAGCTGACATTTAAGGTACTGCCACACTAAACAATCCCGCTAGCGATCACAATAACGACGCATACTAATGCGATCGCTAGCGGGATTGTTTCTATATCGCTAAATGCGGCCACATTTAGCGATATAGTTAACGACGCTATCGCCGTTAGCGATCTTCTTAACGACTTTAGCGGTACAAAAGTACCGCTAAATCGCTAAGAAAAGGTGCCACACAGCGATTAGATACTTACCCAGCGGGAGCGCCGACGATAAAATAGGGTCCGGAGCGATTCCAGCGACGAGCGAGATCTCAGCAGGGGCCACGTCGCTGGTAGATGCCGCACTGAACAATATCGCTAACGGGATCGCTAAATAGTGACGTTTTTTAGCGATCCCGTTAGCGATATTGTTTAGTGTGGCATACCCTTAACCCCCGAGGTCCAAAAGGAAAAAAGTTTTAAGAGAGAAGAACCAGAGCTGCCAGAAATCCAAAAATGGATCGTGACATTGACTTTTTGCTGCATCTTGAATTATTGATCTGAGTAGATTGAAGTTATTTACAACTTCCAGTTCATCGCCGTACATCTCAAATGTGTCCCGATTGTACCTGCCAGAAGTAAGTTATATTAGGAAGATATACTGTATATTTTAGATATTTTACATTTGATTTTTCCTCTTCTTCATTTGGAAAACCCCTTTAAATGTTCATTCTTTTGAACAGTGTGTAATCCAAATCTACAATATATTAAAAGGTTCAACTTCCTATAAGTATAGAGAATTTTCTTCTAACAATATTAAGCAGATGTTTTTTCTAGATATTTGATAAATGAACTTCATAAAGAATATGCATCTTTTAATACTATGCTTCTCTTCAGGGACAATTTTGCCTGTACTATTTGGGGGGATTAGAAGGCCTCATGCTTGTGTACAGAAGAGGGAATGGGAAAAATTGAAGCAATAAATTTCCTTTGATGCTATTACAAGATAAAAGTAAGGCCTGTATGAAGATAATGAGGCATGTCTCAATAAAAGTATAAGATTTGTGTTGGACAAATAAAAACAAACCTGTATTCTAAACATATCACTGATGGTTTGATTGTGATTTTATGTAAATAATAATCAGCTTAATTTGATCAATAATGGATATTTAGCTCCTTTATAGAAAAACACAAATTTAGAGAACGACAGAAAAAAAATCACAAACCCCAGTTATGTGATCATAAGAGCTTGCAATCTATAAATGTAGTGGTCAAAATAACACTTTATTGATGCCTCATCAGGCATTTATGCCTCCCATTATCCCAGATTGTAACTAAGAAGTAGATTCATTTGCAAGGTGAGCAGGTCAGAATTTATCATCTGAAACTTGGACTGTAGAGTGTACTAATATAGTACAAAGATAGTACAGAACTCGGTTGCCCAGTAACACTTTGTACTGTACACTTGGAACAAGGGGTATAACAAAGGGTTAAAGAAGGCCCATCTTGCACATGTTTATGATGGCTGTATATCTTCTGGGTTGAGAGAAGTCCTGTCACGACTCTGTTGTTGGGTGTCCCAGGTCTAGGGGCGCCCTAGTTCTCCCTGTTCCCCAGATTTCTTCTGATGGTGAAGATACCGGGGCCACGTACCTTGCCTTAGCTTCTGAATCCGCCCTCAGTCTGTACCCTTCCCCCACTCAGGGAAGAGGGGAGTAGTAGTGTCTCGTAATACACCAACCAGACTAACAATGTAATACAAACAGGGATAAAGGAAACTACCAATCATACAAATATACACACATAAACAACAGAGGTAAACACCAGCGAATGGAGGATGGGTTAAACCAAAGTAGAAGAAGAAAGGGAATTATCACACACTCAAAACCTAGCAATAATCTCAGATAAATCCACCAAACGCCTTTTCCAATAATAACCGCCAACAACCTCCAGCCATGCAGCATAAACTAGCTCTGACAATGAGTGCTAGCCAGGATCCAGTGTATATAAGAGATGGGAGTGACAGCGCAAAAGTGCACAGCTGAGAGCCTTAACACAGGAAAGCTTCCAGGAGCTATCAACAGAGCAGATTAATCCCTACACTGCTAAAAGAAATGTACACCGTTTAATATGAAGGTGAAGTGCTTGTAATCAGTGTAGGAGTAGGAGAAATCAGATGCTGCCGTCTTCTGGCTCTCTCTGTCACGGTAAACCCATGACAGGTCCACTACCAGTCTACAAAAAAAAATCAAGGTTTGGCCATTTTCTATATTTCAATTGGCTTCAGAACCTATTCTTGTTTTTGACCATTTACTGTTAGAATATCACTATTATTTGATATTGGGAAACACTTTTGTAAGCAAGCGCAGTCATACATGTAACATGTATCATATACAGCTCTGGCAAAATTAAGAGACCACTTTCAACCGTTCAGTTAGATTTTTCTCTTTAAAGGTATATTTTTGAGTAAAATGTAAATTGTTCTTTTAGTCTATAAACTTCTGACATGTCCCCGAATTTCCAAGCAATACATTTTGCCTATTTGTTTCTGACAAAGAAAAATGGTCAAAATTTAAAAAACTCACTCAGTGCTTTCAGACCTCAAATAATGCAAAGAAAACAAGTTCATAATCATTTAGAAACAACATTGCTACTGTTTTAACTCAGGAAGAGTTCTGAAATCAATATTTTGTGAAATAACCATGATTTTTAAAACCAACATTCATGTGTCTTGGCATGCTTGCCACCAGTCTTTTACACTGCTTCTGGCACAAAAATTTAAGCAGTTCTTTTTTGATGGCTTGTGACTATCCATCTTCCTCTTGATTACATTCCAGAGGTTTTCAATGGGGTTCAGGCTGGAAAATGGGCTGCCCATGACAGGGTTTTGATGTGATGGTCTTTTAATTTTTGCCAGAGCTGTGAATGGTCTATATTGATATGTTACCAAATGTACATGTCTAGCAGATACACTCCATCCTCCTAGATTTGATGACTCATGGGAAATTCATACATTAAGTAATTGCTTATTTTCTATGCACCATACGGGAGGAAGTTAAAAAGTCTTATTTTTTGGCCATTCAGTTTTCATTCAATCCATTTCTCATTGACAACCATGAAGACTTTGAAGTGTAGATTTTCACTATGAATTATTCTTATCTGTGTACTCTACTGGGAAGTAAAATACATTTTTTTTCTAGTAAACTACATGCAAATCATGTTCTCTTTTGACCATCTATAAATTTATAAAGCAAACATGTATACTCTGATAAACATTCACATACCGTTCTTAACTTTGATAACCACATATGAATCCATTGATGTCATTCTTGCAAGATATTTTCTTTAAAGGAATTCCTAATTTATTCATCTTGGGGCTTTGAAGTTTTTGTTTCACTTTCTACAACATATTTAGATTTTTTTACACCATAGAATTTATAGAAAGGATATAATAAAATTGGTAATATGTGGTTTAGTTGTATAGTCTGCTTAAGTAATGAGTAAAATTTTAATGTCTGAAATATTGATATTGGACATGTACAGTATATTTTTAGAAATTTACTATTGTTTAAATTATGTTACTTTGGCAGCAACCACATGGATTTCTATAAGGCCCACCCATCCAGATGAATGTTATAGACTCAGATGTGTCTGCAACAAATCTGATGCATATAAAGTCACTCAAACAATCACTATCTATGCACAGTACATAATTAGAGATGAACAAATATACCAAAATTAGATTTGGTCACATTTTCATTTGGGTCAAATAAATTCAGTCTGAATTAAACCAGTCCCAATTGCCATGAAGTGGGGTTTTAAAATAAAAAACAAATTTATACTTACCTTTGCTCATCTGTTCTTATGCCACCTGCACCGTCACTGCAGCTCCCTGGTCTTCCATATCGGTTTTCTGTTCTGTTTCTTCAGCTATGTGTTTTACCTCATTTGGTCAGACTCATGAGGGAAGGTGCAACATCACAATCTGTGTCACCCTCCATGTGACGATATGATACCAATCATAGCCCTAAGATTGACCTCAGTTGGTCACATAGAGGAATGACTTGCATTTTCCTAAAATTAACCTTATATGCCAGAATAGATGAGGAATGAAAGAACAGAACATTGGTATCCCGGACCGGGAAGCTGGTTAATTTGTGTAAAAACAAGAGTAAAGTTTAAAATGCAAAGGTTTTTTTTTGCTTTTCCAGCTCAAAAGAATCCAGCAAAATGACTTTTTGCTGAATTTGAGAAAATCAAATCTTGAAAATTTGGAGTTCTGCAATATCGGTTCACTCAACTCTATTTATTAATGTAATAGTTATATATACAATATTTCAAATAGGATCAAACTTAGTAAAAAAACTATTGAAAAATAGCATGTTTATAAAGGCATCACTGACCTAGAAATTTTCATTTGACCATTTGTAAATTTTGAAAAATTCACTTAACAAACTACAAAACTATATGAACAAAAATACTTTTAACTAAAATTGCCAAAAATCCATAGCAAAGCATGTTGACTTTTTATGATCAAAAGTTTATAAAAGCTTTCAGGCTTTGAAGAAGGAAACAGTCAAGCCAAATATGATTAAGATATCCAGAATCTAAGCCATCTGTCAAATATGTGTTTTATCCATCTTCATTTTGACAGGTTCCTCAGATCGCATTTTGCCCAAAGCCAACATTCTTAATGGAGCTGCAGCCATTTGTAATCTGCTACTTCCGACAAGAATCCTAAATAAAAACTAGATTATAGAGGAAAGGGGTAATTGATTATTTATTTCCTAGGCGATATAAATTTATTTATCCTTTATGAATTGTATAATGGAACATATTTTTTTAAAAGAACGGTCTTAAAGTTTTTACATTATTTTTTTAATTTATTTAGAATCTATGTAGACTCAGCATGATTTTTCTTGAACATCATCGAATATATAAAGGGGAATACTAGTTTACTCTATTTTGGATTTTAGGTGAAGTATTTAAAAATATGAACTATTGTAGCTGGTGAGCGCACAATTTGCAATTTTATCAGATTCACTTTTATAAATGGTTATTAATGCAATATCTAAGCAGTTGAACAAGTTGCAGAAAATACATTTAAAGCTGGTCATTGAATCTGCAATGGTTGTTTGTATGAGATGAGATGAATTCACTTAAGTAGCTCAGAAACTAATATGATCTAGTTTCTGGTAATCATACAGTGGCCATCACTTTAGTGGATGCAAATTTAACCCTTTCTGACATTGGATGTACTACCCCATCTGTTATGTTTTGGTAGCTGAGAATAAGCAAAAACGGCAATACACCAGAGAGGCTGGAACCTATTGGATTGCAGTAACCTGAACTAACCACACAACTAGAGGTAGCCGTGGAGCGTTCCTACGTTGATCCTAGACGCCTCATCACAGCCTGAGAGATAACTGCACCTAAAGGCAGAAAGATGAAAGCTATCTGCCCCGGAGCAGATCCCCAAAGAAAATAGGAAGCCCCCAAACATGTAATGGCGGTTAGACAAGAAGAAGCACGGACACAAATAGAAAATAGAATGAGCAAACGCTTGGGGCCCAATCTGTCTAGACAGAAAAGTACAGGAAAGGATACTCACTGCAATCCAAAAAAACCCTAAAAAATACCAACTCTTCTGATTGCAAAAACACCTGAGATCACACGATCTCTACCACCTAAATCAGTTCTCTGGTGTAACAAAACTAAGCCGCAGCCACTGAAAAAACAGGAAAAAGCAAATGAACAAACAACAGTGGCTCCAGATAAACTGAGAAGAGCACAAGCCCCCGGAGGGGACCTGGCTGACCTCCACAGAAGTGCAGGGAACAATGCAAAAAGCAAGCACCAAAATAAAAGCAGAAAATATCTTATCTGATAGCAGAAGATGCAGGCAAGACTCAGCAAACTTCCAAATGAACCAGGAACCACAATTGAGACAAGAACAATTGATCACTGGCAACCATCATGGGAGGGAACCTCCATTATATCAGACCAGTCCGTGATCCCAGATTGTCATTCCTCGCTGAAAGGTTCAGTACTGTCTGTAACCACCAGAGGGAGCCTCTGCTCAGAAACCATCTCTAGCACATTCATAACAGTACCCCTCCTTGAGGAGGGGTCACCGAACCCTCACTTGTGCAACCAGGCCAATTAGATGAGCTCGGTGATAGGCACGGATGAGTCTCCTAGCATGGATGTCCGAAGCAAACACTGTTATGTTTCGGTAGTTGAGGAAGACGAACAACAGCAGGGCAGCCGAACACCTGAGATGTTGGTAACTGATGGGTTGCAGATTCCCAAACTAACGAAACAACTAGAGGTAGCCGTGGAGCATTCCTACGTTGATTCTAGACGCCTCGTCACAGCCTGAGAGATAACTACACCTAAAGGCAGAAAGATGAAAGCTATCTGCCCCGGAGCAGATCCCCAAAGAAAATAGGAAGCCCCCAAACATATAATGGTGGTTAGACAAGATGAAAATACAAACATAGGCAGAAAATAGACTGAGCAAACGCTGGGGCCACAAGCTGACTAAATAGGATAGGACAGGAGAGATTACTTTCTGTAACCCAGAAAACCCTACAAAAATCCAACAATTCTGATTACAAAAATACTGAGATCACACGATCTCGCCACCCACTATATCAGATCTCAGTGTGAACAAAAACCAAGCCGCAGCCGCTGAAAAACCAGGAAAAAGCAAATGAGCAAATAACAGTGGCTGCAGATAGACTGTGAGGAGCTCAGGCCCCAGGAGGGGACCTGGCTGACCTCCAAAAAAGTGCAGAAAACAATGCAAAAAGCAAGCACAAAAAGAAAAGCAAAAAATATCTTATCTGAAAGCAGGAGATGCAGGCAAGACTCCAGCAAACTTCCAAATGAACCAGGAACCACAATTGAGACAAGAACAATTGATCACCGGCAACCATCATGGGAGGGAACCTCCCTTATTTCAGACCAGTCAGTGAACCCAGATTGCCAATCTTCGCTGAAAGGTTCATTACTGTCTGTAACCACCAGAGGGAGACTCTTCTCAGAAAGCATCTCTAGCACATTCATAACAGTACCCCCCCTTGAGGAGGGGTCACCGAACCCTCACTTGTGCAACCAGGTCGGTCAGGATGAGCTCTGTGATACGCACGGATCAGTCTCCTAGCATGGATGTCCGAAGCAAACACCCAAGAATTGTCCTCCTGACCATAACCTCTCCACTTCACCAAATACTGGAGTTTCCGTCTAGAAAAATGAGAATCCAATATCTTCTCAACCACATACTCCAGATTGCCCTCAACCAAAACAGGGTCAGGGGGCGCAGCCATAGGAACCACTGGCTCGACAAACCTCTTCAATAAGGACTTGTGGAACACGTTATGGATCTTAAATGTCCCTGGAAGAAGTAAACGAAAGGAAACAGGATTAAGAATCTCCATGATCTTATAAGGTCCAATAAACCTAGGCTTAAACTTAGGAGATGCAACTCTCATAGGGATATTTCTTGAGGACAACCAGACCAAGTCCCCAACTTTAAACCGAGGACCATCAGTCCTATGCCGGTTGGTAAACCGCTGGGCCTTCTCCTGAGAGATGGACAACCTCTCCACTACCTGGTCCCAAATCTGCTGCATACGCTCCACAACAGAGTCAACACCTGGACAGACAGACGCCTCCGTCTGTCCCGCAGAAAATCGAGGGTGAAACCCAAAATTGCAGAAAAATGGAGACATCAAAGTGGCAGAGCTTGCCCTATTATTAAGAGCAAACTCAGCCAAAGGCAAAAAAGAGACCCATTCATCTTGATCAGCAGACACAAAGCATCTCAGATAAGTCTCCAATGTCTGGTTTGTTCTCTCAGTTTGTCCATTGGTCTGAGGATGAAAAGCAGAGGAGAAACACAATTGAACACCAAGTTTAGAACAAAAAGTCCTCCAAAATCTGGAAACAAACGGACTCCTCTGTCAGACACAATGTTCTCAGGAATGGCGTGTAACCGAACCAAATGCTGAAGGAACAAAGGCACAAATTCGGAGGAGGAAGGCAACTTAGGTAATGGCACAAGAAGTATCATCTTGGAAAACCTATCACAAATCACCCAGATAACAGTCATTCTCTGAGAAACAGGGAGGTCGGAAATAAATCCATAGAGATATGGGTCCATGGTCTCTTGGGCACAGGCAATGGCATCAACAAACCACTAGAGCGAGAGCAAGGCTTGGAGCGAGAGCAAGTCCCACAGGACTAGTGTTGAGCGATACTGCTCGATATCTAAAAATATCGTATCGAAATGGTATCGCCGATATCACTAAATATCGTCGATATCCGATTCCGATACCGGAAGTCCAATGTAAGTCTATGGGAACAAAATATCGCAACTAAAAAAACCTTTATTTCCTTGTAAACACTAATATACACACATAGAATACATATATATATATACATGTCATTGTGACATATATTATACATATATGTATAGTTTATACACTTCTACATAGTAAAATATCCTCTGATTCAATTGCCGGGTAAAGCCGGCTTCTGTGAAAAGACAGAAGCACCCGACATGAAATGACACTTGGTGTACATAGGGTTAACCATGTCTTTTCATGTCCTTTGCTATCTGATTTGCACAAACAATTACATCAGTCTATGTGTGCAAAATTTCACACCTGTAGGGTTAATTAAAGGTGTAAATTCGTTGTAAAAAAAACGGACTTTTTTGCTACGAATTTACACCTTTAATTAACCCCTACAGGTGTGAAATTTTGCACACATAGACTGATGTAATTGTTTGTGCAAATCAGATAGCAAAGGACATGAAAAGACATGGTTAACCCTATGTACACCAAGTGTCATTTCATGTCGGGTTCTGCATTTTCACAAAAGCCTGCAATTGAATTAGCGGCTATTATACTATGTAGAAGTGTATGAACTATAAATATAAATATATATATATATATATATATGTGTCACAAATTCAATGACATGTATATATATATATATATATATATATGAGGTGTAAAATTGTTTAAAAAAAATGCGTGGGCTCCCGCCCTATTTTCGCAACCAGACAGACAAAGCCAGCGAATGGGGGCAGATAATAATAGCCCAGAGAGGGACCATTATTTTTGGCCCCCCTGGCTACTAACATCTGCCCCCAGACACCCCAGAAAAGACAAATCTATAATTAGATTCGCCCTTTCTGGCACTTTGCCCGTCTATTCCCATTGCCCTGTAGCGGTGGCGAATGGGTTAATATGGGGTTAAAGCCACATTGCAATTGAAAGGTGACCTTAAGCCAGGTTAATAATTGAGAGCTGTCAATTAGACAACTATCAATTATTAATCCTATTGCATGAAATAAAAATAAAACACACACACTTTAATTAAAAATCATTTTAATGAAATAAAGACACATGTTTTTGACCATCTTTTATTTGACTGCAAAAACCATTTCCTGTAATAAAAATAAAATAAAAAAGCAAAATTATTCTTACCTATCCCATGCACAGTCAGGTCCCATGGTGTAATCCTTCAGAAAGGGTTAATGTTTACTGCAGGGACCGCAGCTAATGCTGCAGCCTCACAGTAAACCCCCAAATGAATGAGTTCCTCTCCTGGCTGACAGGAGAGGAAGTGGAAAGCTTAATTGATTGCTTTCCACTTTCACTTCAGGTCAGCCAGGGACACAATCAGTGACGTCAGAGGGAACTGATTAACAAAAATAGGGGTTCCCTTCGAATAAAAAATGGCGTGGGGTCCCCCTATTTTTGTTAACCAGCCAGATGAAGCAGACCGCTGAGGCCTGGATTTTCAGGCTGTTAAGGAGCCAAGATCCATGGACCTTGCAAGCCTGATAATACCAGGCCACAGCAGTCTGCATATCTTGGCTGATTAACAAAAATATTGGCGTGGGGTCCCCCCTATTTTTGTTAACCAGCCAGATGAAGCAGACCGCTGAGGCCTGGTTTTTCAGGCTGGTAAGGATCCAATATCCATGGACCTTGCAAGCCTGATAATACCAGGCCACAGCAGTCTGCTTAGCTTGGCTGGTTAACAAAAATAGGGGATCCCCTCGAAAAAAAAACGGCGTAGGGGTCCCCCTATTTTTGTTAACCAGCCAAGTAAAATGCAGACTGCTGCGGCCTGGTATTAAAAGACTGTCAAGGCCCATGGATTTTGGCCCTCAACAGCCTGATAATACCAGGCTACAGCAGCCCCACATTTGGCGCATCAAAAGATGTGCCAATTGTGGCACTTTACCCGGCTCTTCCCACTGCCCTGTAGCGGTGGCAAGTGGGGTAAAAAGGGGGTTTTAATGTCACCGTTGATTGCACGGTGACAATAAGCCCGGTTAATAATGGAGAGGTGTCAATAAGACACCGATCCATTATTAATCCCAAAGTTATTAAATGCATAAAAAAAAAGACAAAGCAAGAAAAAAGTATTTTAATGAAATAAAAGAGACAACACAGTTTTCATTTCTTTTATTGTACTCTCATTCCTGCGACGCCATCGATCTCCTGTAAAAAAAGAAAAAAAACAAACCAACAGTATACCACCTGTCCGACGCAGTCCATAGTAACGACTGTCCCACGACGATCCAGCTCTGCTACATCGCAATGACAGGCAGAGCCTGTCATCGCGACGCAGCACAGCTGACTACCTGCTTCCCCGGCGGTGACGTCATCGGACTGACTGCTTTACGGCCGGGATTACCCAGCAGTCACTGCAGTTATCGCGAGAAACTGCATGTGACCGCCGGGGAAAGATGATGGCGGCCATGAAGCAGTCCAGGCCGTGACCGCCGGAGATCTTCTGCCAGGTAAGTGCCGCTGACTCCTGACAGACCCGACCGACGGACACTGACAGTGACAGACCCGACCGACGGACACTGACAGTGACAGTGACAATCCCGATTCCGGTATCCGATATGACGAAAATATCGGTATTCGGAATCGAAAGGCCGATACAGCTAATATCGGCCGATATCCGATATTTGCAGTATCGTATCGCTCAACACTACACAGGACTGTACAAACTCCCTGACGTCACGAGACAAAGTAGGCCACCAAAAGGACCGACTCACCAAGTATCTGGTACCAAAAATTCCGGGATGACCGGCCAACGCGGAACAATGAATCTCAGACATCATACTCTTCTTCCACTGGTCTGGGAAAAACAATTTCCCAACAGGGCAGCGCTCAGGTTTATCCTCCTGACACCCCTCCAGAGCCAGTCTCAAATTGGGCGAGATGGCGGAAAGAACTACACCCTCTTTCAAAATAACAGCAGGATCAGATAACTCAGGAGAGTCCGCAAGGAAACTCCTCGAGAGGGCATCCGCCTTAACATTCTTAGTGCCAGGAAGAAAGGAAACCACAAAATTAAAACGTGTGAAAAACAAGACCCACCTGGTCTGTCTAGGATTAAGTCGCTTGGCTGATTCCAGATAAACCAGATTCTTATGGTCCGTGAGGACCACCACCTGATGTTTGGCTCCCTCCAGCCAATGTCTCCACTCTTCAAAAGCCCACTTCATGGCCAATAACTCCCGATTACCCACGTCATAATTACGTTCAGTTGGAGAAAATTTTCGAGAGAAAAAGGCACAAGGGATACTTTTAGAGGTCTCTGGATCTCTTTGGGACAAAACAGCACCTGCCCCAATTTCAGAGGCATCAACCTCCACCTGAAATGGCAGAGAAACATCAGGCTGCCATAGAACAGGAGCAGAAGTGAATCTCTGCTTAAGTTCCTGAAACGCAGAGACTGACTCAGGAGGTCAATTCACCACATCAGAACCCTTTTTGGTCAAATCAGTCAATGGTTTAACAATAACAGAGAAATTACCAATAAATTTACGATAAAAATTGGCAAAACCCAAAAATCTTGAAGAGCCTTTAATTAAGTAGGTTGGACCCAATCACAGATGGCCTGAACCTTGACCGGGTCCATTTCAATAACAGATGGAGACAAAATGAATCCCAGAAATGAGATCCTCTGTACGCCAGAAAGACACTTTGATCCCTTCACAAACAGAGCATTCTCTCTCAAAATCTGGAACACAGTCCGAACATGTTTCACATGAGAGTCCCAGTCATTAGAAAAAATCAAGATATCATCCAAATAAACAATCAGAAATTTATCCACAAAATCCCTGAAAATGTCATTCATGAAGGACTGGAAGACAGAAGGAGCATTAGTGATCCCAAAGGGCATCACTAGGTACTCAAAATGCCCCTCTGGGGTATTAAATGCCGTCTTCCATTCATCCCCGTGCTTAATGCGAATAAGGTTATACGCCCCCCTGAGGTCAAGCTTGGTAAACCAAGTAGCACTTTTCACCCTGGAAAACTGGTCAGAAATCAAGGGTAATGGATATTGATACTTCACAGTGATCTTATTCAAGAGACGATAATCAATACACGGCCTTAATGAACCATCCTTTTTGGCCACAAAGAAAAAAACGGCACCCAAGGGTGAAGAGGATGGTCTGATTCTTCTCCAATGACTCCTTGATATAAGATCGCATAGCATCGTGTTCAGGTACAGACAAGTTAAAAAGGCGACCTTTAGGAAATTTACCACCAGGCACTAATTCAATAGCGCAATCATAGCTCCTGTGAGGGGGCAAGGATGCAGATTTACTTTCACTAAATACATCCGAAAAATCAGTCAAAAAGTTAGGAACATCCTGAGACTGGGGAGAGGCAGAAAAAACAGGAGTGTCGGCATTAACACATTGGCAGCCCCAACTGGTCACAGACACAGATTTCCAATCCAAAACAGGATTATGAGACTGTAACCAAGGGAAACCTAGTACAATAATGTCATGCAGATTACACAGCACCAGAAATTTGCAACTCTCCTGATGATCTGGTTCAAACCTCATTATCACCTGACTAGAAAACTGGGGTTTATTCTCCTCCAAAGGGGTAGAATCAATGCCCAGTAGGGGAATAGACTTCCACAGGGGTATCATGGGAAACCCACAACGTTTGGCAAAGTCAAAATCCATCAGGTTAATAGCTGCTCCTGAATCAACAAAAGCCTGAGCAGAAAATGTGGACAGGGAGCAAATCAGGGTAACAGTCAACAGAAATTTAGTCTGAACACTACCCAAGACAACTGAGCGCGCAAAATATCTTCCCCGCTTAGGGCAGACTGAAATAGCATGAGAGGCGTCACCACAGTAGAAACATAACCCATTGCGCTTTCGAAACTCATGACGCTGTGCTCCAGAAGTCACTCTATCACACTGCACGGGCTCAGAAGCTGGCTCACAAGGCAACACTATCTCACGCATACCTCTGGGCTCACGCAAACGTCTGTCAATATGAATAGTCAATGACATAGAATCATTGAGACCAGAGGGAGCAGGGAATCCCACCATATCATCCTTTACATTCTCTGACAGCCCCTTCCGAAAAAGGGCTGCCAAAGCATCATCATTCCATTTGATCAGGACTACCCACTTTCGGAATTTCTGACAGTACAACTCAGCGTCTTCAAGACCCTGATTTAATGCCAACAAGGTTTCTTCAGCTTGATCAGTGACATTAGGTTCAACGTACAATAACCCCAGAGCCAGAAAAAATACATCAATATCATTCAAAACAGGATCCCCAGGTGTCAGGGAGAAAGCCCAATCCTAAGGGTCGCCGCGCAGGAGAGAGATGACAATTTGAACCTGCTGTGCTGCGTTCCCTGAGGACTTAGGCTTTAAGGCAAAAAACAACTTACAGTTATTTTTGTAATTCAGAAATTTAGCCCGATCCCCCAAAAACAAATCTGGCATGGGAATCCTAGGTCCGACAACCGGCAACCCAGCAAGATAGGTAGCAATACTCCGAACCTCAGTGGCAAGCCAATCCACGTGGCCAGACAACTGTGCAAGCTCCATTGAGAGAAAAAAAAAATTCTCCTCAGCACCCAGAGAAAAAAAATGCAACAAACAGGGAAAAAAAAATCTGACAACTCTGACAGCTTTTTTTTTTTTTTCCACACTGTTTTTACCTTCTGTGAGTACCATATAATTTTCAGTTTGGGCCAGTGATACTGTTATGTTTTGGTAGCTGAGAAGAATAAGCAAAAACCGCAATACACTAGAGAGGCTGGAACCTATTGGATTGCAGTAACCTGAACTAACCACACAACTAGAGGTAGCCGTGGAGCGTTCCTACGTTGATCCTAGATGCCTCGTCACAGCCTGAGAGATAACTACACCTAAAGGCAGAAAGATGAAAGCTATCTGCCCCGGAGCAGATCCCCAAAGAAAATAGGAAGCCCCCAAACATGTAATGGCGGTTAGACAAGAAGAAGCACGGACACAGACAGAAAATAGAATGAGCAAACGCTGGGGCCCAATCTGTCTAGACAGAAAAGTACAGGAAAGAATACTCACTGCAATCCAAAAAAACCCTAAAAAATACCAACTCTTCTGATTGCAAAAACACCTGAGATCACACGATCTCTACCACCTAAATCAGTTCTCTGGTGTAACAAAACTAAGCCGCAGCCACTGAAAAAACAGGAAAAAGCAAATGAACAAACAACAGTGGCTCCAGATAAACTGAGAGGAGCACAAGCCCCCGGAGGGGACCTGGCTGACCTCCACAGAAGTGCAGGGAACAATGCAAAAAGCAAGCACCAAAATAAAAGCAGAAAATATCTTATCTGATAGCAGAAGATGCAGGCAAGACTCGGCAAACTTCCAAATGAACCAGGAACCACAATTGAGACAAGAACAATTGATCACCGGCAACCATCATGGGAGGGAACCACCCTTATATCAGACCAGTCCGTGATCCCAGATTGCCATTCCTCGCTGAAAGGTTCAGTACTGTCTGTAACCACCAGAGGGAGCCTCTGCTCAGAAACCATCTCTAGCACATTCATAACACCCGTCCATGGTACCAGGGCCCGTATGACCGTGGACGGGATAGTACGTCATCGCAATCAGCTGCACTCACGGGGGAAGCGCAGCTGATCGAGGCTGGGTGTCAGCTGTTTGTCACAGCTGACACCCGGCACTATGTGCCAGGAGCAGTCACAGACCGCTCCCAGCACATTTACCCCCGGCACACTGCGATCAAACATGATCGCAGTGTACCGGGGCACAGGGTAGCATTGCGCAGGGAGGGGGCTCCCTGCGTTCTTCCCTGAGACCCTCGGAACAGTGCGATGTGATTGCGCTGTTCCGAGGGCCTCCTCCCTGCAGGACCCCGGAACAGACAGCCAAACTCACTTTCATTTATTATGTACGGAAATTGACCAGAATACTGACGGGCATGTTGGAGATGGTATTCCACAACTGACCTCTGCTGATCACAAAGCCTTCCCAGAATATGCAGTGTTGAATTCTGGCATTTGTTCACATCACACACCATTTGATGAGCTGGCACTTGCATGCGTTACTGCAGCACTGCCAGAGCAGCAGTGGCAGCTGTAGCCGACTTGCGGAAATTGGAGCTGATGCGGGGTACCTTGACCAGCTTTTGGCAAATCTTGGTAGGTTTACAGAAACTGCTGAACCACCTAGTTTAGCATGTGGGCCAAGCATGTGAGCTTGTCAAGCTTCATAGCGGCCACCAGGATATGGCCATTATCACACATGAACATGCCTGATTGTAGGTTTAGCGGTGAGAGCCACAGATCTGTCTAGTCTTTTATTCCTTTCAATAACTCTGCCATGGTGTGAGGTTTGTCTTCTAAACAAATTAGCTCCAGCAGAGCCTCTTGCCCCTTTGCTGAGGCAGTGCTGCAGAGCTTTCAGCTTCTGGCTGATGTGTACGACGTGCTCGGAGATAACAAATCAGAGATGGAGGATGAGGAGGAGCAGGAGGGGGTACAGGAACTATAGTAGGAGGTGGAGGAAACCCTGATAGAAGTAGGGCAAGCAATCCTCAGCAACAGTAACACATATACTGTGTCAGTGTGGGACTCAGCCTCAACCTCCACAATGTTCAATCAATGTGCCATCAAGGAAATGTCACGTTCCTGGCCACAAGCGCTTGTTCACGTGCCAGTGGTTAAGTGTTCAATCATAGTAACTGGTTGGTAAGGGCACTGGTGATGTTCCTGGACATGTGCTTGAACTTTTTGGCATTTTATATACCACCATAATGTAACAAAAAAGCACATTAAACTATATGGATGACAATATAGTCAATTTTTTCACCCAAAAAAAAGAATGTGGTCACGTGCAACAGCTATACTGTATATTTAGCTACAGACTGAAAAGCCCTAAGCCCTGCCTAGTGGCTGTATTCTGCTACTCTCCCTGCTCCTGCAACTGTCCCTTGCATAAATGCAGAAAGATCTGATACAAACAGCATAGGATTAGCCCTTATAAGTACTGTTGGCATAATTGTTCAGCATCAGCACCAGTATCCACATTGGAGGACGCTAATTAGTTAAACTGTGCATGCACAGGCCTGGATAACTGCCCTCTCCCTCCAATCACAACTGTCTCTGAGCAGTGTAAAGATGTCAGTGTGCTGATCGTGGCAGTGCCTGTCCTTTTATAACCTCTGATGAGGTGATGCAGGTAGCCAATCACAGTAATGCTTCTACCAAGATGGCTATGGCATTACAGTGACTGGCAGGCAATCCATGCATGTTTATTGGCTGTGTAACAGGTGCCAAACATTCAGGGTAGGGATTCGAGCTTGAAATCCAAGCACCAGGCAATGCTCTTTGAGTGCCAAACACATCCCAGCACCCAGATACTCTAGTGATATCCAAGTACCACAGAGCACATTTGCTCATGCCTATTACTCATTTTATTAAAATCACAAGCTAAAAAGGTTGTTCCATGAACAAAGTACATTTTAATTAATAATTTACTGGTCGACACATACTACATTTCTTAGAGGAGGAAGCATAAGTCACTTATGATAAGTGAGCATACAGAGTTCACATCAGGGGCTCACAGCTGCTGCATTCCTAAGTGACATGTTTCCCTGCCTGTTTTATCACAGCAGTGAGTGTTGCTGCCATGTCTCCATCCATCTGAGCTTTTCGTAAATCAAGCGAATGACGTAGGAGTTCCGGCAGTCATTGAGCTCTTTTGTCAGTGATGAGCTGAGCAGGCTGGAGATGCGTCAGAAACACAATCTTCTTCAATGTATAAAAAGGTGGAAGGCATTTTTTCGTGACTTAAGCAAACCAATTGATCAAATTTGCTGGGACCTGCAAATTTTATGAAATTTTACTTGAATTTGATTTATATTAAATCAATTTGCTCAACTCTTGTAGCCAGTGCCACCGCTTATCTTCAAGGATAACAGATATTGAATGCAATGTGAGCACCTCAAATGGAGTTAATTTTGCTGCTTAGTTTTAATAGATGAGTGCACTTTTTAAAACCCAATTTGAGTTCATATTGACTGAAAAACTGATTCATCACTAATTGAAAGAACACTGTTCACATTTTCATGATTGTCCAATGTCTCCTCAGTCCCAAAATTCAAACCAAAAGGCCAGAGAGGGGTTAAAAATAATAAAACATTATACTCACCTGTCACAGGTCCTCCCATCGCTTGTTTGCCACTGCAGGTCCTCACCCTTTCCTCCGATCTTCTTTTTTGATCCCCTTCCAAAGTCCGGATTTTCTTCTGGCTGTTAAGCCCCCGTCACACTAAGCGAGATCGCTAGCGAGATCGCTGAAGCGTCACCTATTTTGTGACGGAACAGCGACCTAGCCAGCGATCTCGCTTAGTGTGACACGCAGCGACAACCAGCCCCCCTGCTGGGTATCGCTGATCATCGTCGAATGGCCTGGACCATTTTTTCATCGTTGGTCTTCTGCTGGCCAGCACGCATCGCTGCGTGTGACAGCGGGAGACCAACAATCAGCGAGCTCCCAGCGCGTACAGCAGAAGCTGGGAGATGGTATCTAGGGTACACATCGGGTAACTAAGCTCCGAGCAGTGCTTAGTTACCCGATGTGTACACTGGATACCGGCTCCCAGCGCGTACAGCAGAAGCTGGGAGCTAGTATCTAGGGTACACATCGGGTAACTAAGCGCAACGCAGCGCTTAGTTACCTGATGTGTACACTGGATACCAGCGTGCTCGCTGGTTCTGATCGCTGGTGAGTTTGCCCATGTGACAGCTCACCAGCGACCTACTAACGATGTCCCAGCGATCCCATCGACGTCGGATCGTTGGTGGGATTGCTGGGACATTGAAGAGTGTGACGGGACCCTTAAGGTACTGCCACACTAAGCGATCACACTAGCGATCACGATAATGACGCAAGCTAACGAGATCGTTGGTGTGATCGCTTTAAGGTCGCTAGTAGCTGCCAAACAGGAGATCTCATAAACGACACATCAGTGGTCAGCGATCTGTTTAACGACTTTGGCGGTCGTTAGGATCTGTCATTAGCATGTACTGAGCGCAACATTTTCCACGCCCCTCAGCACCGATTGGTGGTCACTTTATATGTTTTATAATTATATATGTGTTATAATTTATGTTTTGACCGCGTCATGAAAGACGACGTATAGCGCTCCCTTTCACTGTTCTCGAGCGCTTCTGATTCATAGGAATTTCCAGCATCGCTCCTGCTCTCTGTGTCCTGCTAGCCTGCTTCTGCAGCTACTGCGATCCACTCTATGATGCTAACAAAAACCTAGTCCCGCCTGCGCCGCTGTCATATGCGTCACCAACGAGGTCGCTCGTAATTCGCAAAAGGTGTCAAACTCAGCGATATAGGCTCACCAGCGGGACGCCAACGATCAAAAAACGGTCCAGAACATTCGTGAATGATCAGCGACATCACAGCAGGGGCCACATCGCTGCTACATGCCACACACAGCGACGTCGCTAACGAGATCGCTAAATAGTGACGTAGTAGCGATGTCGTTAGCGATGTCGTTAGCGATCTCGCTTAGTGTGGCATACCCTTTAGTCATCATTCTTCTCTTTGAGGTTTCCAGCACTGACTAGACCTCATGTGGTCAGCTGAGACAATCCAGGAAATCCACATTTTTAGAGAAATTTGTGTCAGTCCAATTAATTTAGCATTGACTTATTCATCTCTATCTCTACTAGCTTATCTATCTATCTATCTATCTATCTATCTACTACTATCTATCTCTAATCTGTTTTTTTTCTGAGGTCACAAGTATAAAAATAAAAAACTATTACAATTCCCCATGTTGTATCTTTTCATTACCTAGAGTGCAGATATTTGTGTTCTGCCATTTAGGTACAATGAAATAATCAATAATTAATGATAACTGTGAACATGAACAAACAAAAGGAGGAGAGAACCTTGACCAAGGGAGCTAACAGTTTACAAACAATCCTTCCTGATCTTAGCTATCCCAAACAAAAGGGGCATAGGAATTGCATATACTGTAGGTTGCAATTAGCGGTAACATTACAATTAAGAAACATACTCGTACTATGAATATATCGAATTAACCTGACATTGAGATTTGTATACATTTATTATCAAATCAAGAAATTATGGCACTTTCTCAAATAAGAAAAAAAATAAAGATATTTTTTCATTCCTTCCATTTTTTTCCAGCCTTTTATCTCTTTATCGAGGGTAATTGTAAGCAATTGCGTTTTAAGAAATGACTTAAAATGAACGAGAGGAGAGGGAATTTGAGGGTTTCATTAAAAGCAGACAGTTTCTGTAACCTTTTAGCAGAACTTGTTATCTGATGACGTGAATTAACGTTCTCTCAAATGACTAATAATCATATCAAGGTTGCCATGTCGGCTTGTAGATTTGAATAAGAGGGTCTGAAAACATTTGCATGCCTCGATGTGCCGGTGCTTAGAAGCTAATGCTATAGCGCTGTCATAAAGCAACGCAAAGACATGACTTAATGTAATCTGTCATGTCATATGCTAATCTTCAGCCATTACTTGAGTGCTGTAAGTAAGTAGAAAGCATTTGGGAAAATCCTTTTCAATTTCTCTGAGTACCACTTCTGCTGTTGGTCAGCTCAAATGGGTTTTGTGCATTTAATGCAGAGCTCAAGTCAAGTTGGCTTAGGTCACACTTAATTAACTATCACATTGATGGGTTTTGTTGGTACAGCTTTATGGAAAATGTGTATTCCTGATTTCAACCAACTGCTAAATATTTCATGTGCTTTAGAAAAAAAAATGCCTTACTGATTCAAAGACGTCAATGTATCCAGCTAAAATCCAAGGAAGAAAATCTATGTTTTCAATATGCTTTCTCTATGCATTAATGGCCCCGATGCTTTTGTAATCTGCATGAACCTAAAAGTAGACACAATTAATTTCTCACATATAAGCACCGGTATAATAATGAGAACGACTGAAACTAATTGCATTGTAGGGGGTGTAGCAAAGAGGTTATTCACTCGACTGTGATAATGGTGATTGGGGCACATTACTGCAGAATGTACTATTGACTTAATTAATCTCGACTGATAATAACAAATTAATAATTAACCCCTGCATTCTGCATCACGAGGAAGCATTAACATCAGTTTAGCCATGGGAGAATGTGGAGCAATTATTTAGAGTTAAAGTGGCTTCAGACCCGTAGGTGGTATACAGCGCGTTCATCAAATTCAGCCCTTTTTAAGCTATTTAGTAATTGTGAGCTATTATCGCTGTGTACAGAAGATAAAAATATGATTTTTTTTTTATATTTTCAAAGAAAGGTTTCAAAAACACTAAAAATAAAAACACTTTAAACCTTCATCACCATTATATCTCATTATTGTACATCGAACAAATACATTTCTATACATTAAAAATGACATTTTGTAATTTTCCATGCATATTGGAAATTTTGTGTTTATTCTTATGTGATGTTTGGCAATGTCTGTATTTTGCATATAATAACCCCTTAGTGTACAATGATGTACTTGCAAGCAATGAAAGAACTGTTGTGGCATGCTACAGCATTAGCGTGGCATGCTACAGCATTAGCGTCCCATGCTACAGCATTAGCGTGGCACGTCTATACTATTAGGATTGTTCATGTATATTATAAATGTAATGCAAGTGGTTCCCTTAATGCTTTCCGCACATGTACATCTTGCCTCACGTCGGTTTGGTACCTACCCTTGTCTAAATTGTGCCTCCTGCTCTAATGTCATTAAAGGTGATTCGGTAACTCACCCACGTACAGGAAAATCATTTCCTATAAAAAATTTTTACACATGTGACTCCAACTTTGTTGTTTATGTCATAAAATGCCCCTGTGGACTCCTGTACGTGGGTGAGACTACACAACACGCTAGAGAGAGGATGGCAAGCCATAAATCTACAATACGTACCAAGAAAACCTGGCTGCCTCTTCCGAATCACTTCATTGAACATAATCATTCAGTGGCTCAGTTAAAATTCCAAATAATTGAACAGGTACCAAAATCACAGAGAGGTGGAGACCGCATTAAACGTCTGAAACTCAGGGAGACATATTGGATACACAAACTTGATACGTTGTCCCCTAGGGGCCTTAACAGGGAGATTAATTGGCTCCTCTAATCATCTTTTTTCATTTAACTTACAGACTCGTAAAAGATAACCTTTTCTAACCGGTAAGTTTCCTCCATTTTATTTTTATTTTTATTTTTATTTTTTATTTTTTCATTTTTTCATCTTTATTTTTATTTCCATTTTTATTTTTATTCAATTTTCATTATATTCATTTTTCATTTTTTCATTATTTCATTTTTATTATCATTATATTCTATTTTTTTTATTCTTTTTTTCATTTATTTTTCATTTTATTTTTATTTTTTTTATTTTTATTTTATTTTCTATTTTATATTTATCTTTATTTTTATTTTTTATTTTTATTTCCATTTCATTATTGCTGATATTCATTTTTCCATTTTTCCATTTATGACATTCCCCCATACCTTCAATGTATTTTTTACCGGTAGATTCCCATACAAGTTGCCAGTTACTTTGTATCCTGCATACAATTATTCTGCTCCCCTCACTTAAATGCATATATCCATCTCCTCCCTGTTTGCAACGCCCAGGTATGGTCTGCCAGTTACCAACATGGCGATACTGACAGCCAGTGCGCATGCGCAACCTTTCTGTTAGATGGCGCGACGTCACATCCTGTCCCGGTGACGCACTTCCGGGCCGGCGTGACACAGCGCCATTATTTAAACAGGGCTGACCCTGTTTTCCTCACACAAGCCGCATCTAGTAATACGGGCAGAGCGCGGGAGCGCTGCCCCCTCCTACTAAGCCCCCGGCCACAGGTATTTATGGGTACTTCTATGATAAACGATTCTACCGCTATACAGTATGTCAGGGGTCCTTACAGTACACTTTCTGTTCCCACCAGCATTACCTGTCTTCTGGCTCATTTGACTACATTGTCTTACCACAATTACAGGTAACACGAGCTCCCCAGCTTGACTCCAACCTGATATCTATATTCTGTCTATAATGTCTTTATTTAAATTGCAATTGTCTTTTTTACCCCAGCACCTGGCCATTTTCCATAGGGGCCATTATGAATTATCCTCATTTAAGTGCCTTAACACAGAAATACCTAACTCTAAGGTACTTTTTCTTTTCCCTATACTTTTCTTCAATGGGACATAGCCTTGCAAACTAATCTCAGAATATATTATCTATGTAACATATCCCACATGATTGTTGTTGCTAACATACCTTTATTAAGTTATCTATATTATTTATCTGTTATTTATTGTCCACAACTGTATATTATCCCTAGTTCTTTCCTTATGTTATTTTGTACATATGTATATCTCTGTATATATTTTGTGCTTCACTGATTCTGGTTTTCTGATTTTTCTACAGCTACCCATGACTAAGATCCAGGTAGGATCGAAACGTCGGGTATTAGCTTAATGTATGTATTTGTACTTTATTTTGCTAAGTGGCACTTTCTCTTCTTTGATGTGGAGAACTACAATAAAATATCACTTTATTTGCATCAATCTGATTAAAGTGTGCGGTGAATTGTATTCCTACTTCCGCACATGTACGTCACGCAATACCTTACATGCTCATTAGGCTACAAGTCTCACGACCGTATTTTTTCTCATCTGAGAAAATGGGTCGGATTATGCTAATCACACTCTGATCAGAGTGTGATCCGATTTTCTCAGATGAGGAAAAGATGAAGAATAACAATTTCTCCATCTTCTCTATTCTGTCAGTCCATGAAAACTGGACTGCAATCAGATGTCATCAGATTGAGGTCCGATTTTTTTCATTGACTTGCATGGCCGAGTACGATCTGATTTCCGGATGCACTTCATACATGCAGCTATTTTTTTTCCACAAACAGATTTGGAAAAAATCACACATGTGCACAGCCCCATAGAATAACATTGGTCCGAGTGCAATCTGATGTTTTGCCGGAATGCACTAGGACCAAAAATACGATTGTCTGCACGAGCACCTACAGGGATCAAAAAGGCCCAGTTAATCTGAGTTCCCATTGTAACATCTGAATTTTGAAGAAATCTGTGATTCAGAGAGTTCAATACCTAAGATGTATAGTCTGCTGTTACCCTGGCATCTACTGTGTTTGACACGTTGCGTGGTGCTAATGGGTCATTTTATCATATTACCATGATGCATAATAAAGTCCCCAATATCTGCCACAAGTATTCGCCTATGTGCACCACTGTTTCAAGTCCCTTAATGTAGCAGAATAAAATTTAATAAAGTTTAAGTGAAATTTTTTTTTGAAAGCTAAAACAATATATCCTTTTATATTAGTAAATAAATATACTATATATATTTGTAAGTATTTTGCCATAAAAAATACATCTTTAGTAACGCCACACTTGTAGTGACCGTAGAAGAAATTAAACTTTTTTCATCCGACAGCTGGGAACCCCATTTTTTTTCAAGAACAGTGTTCCCGCATATACAGCTCTTTCCATCGACTTCTATAGGAATTCCAGATACAGCCAGTTAAGTGTGCTCTGCTGTCAACTGAGCTTCTATAGAAATTAGTCCATCCATGGCTTTTCTTCACTGACTACCTTGTAAATCCTGCTCTGAAGATACATGTGGGTCCCAATACAGAAAATGGATTTTATTAGACATTTTTTGCATATCTGGTACAAATGCCATAAATATTAGACTGAGAACACCACTTTAAATCCAAAAATAGGTAATCCTTAGAAAATAGTTAAAAAAATACATAAAATTGCATATACCTGAATGGCAGGTACACTTGCTCACTCAGTTATTCCAAAACGCATAGCTCTAAGACACAACCATTTTTCTGTCATCCGAGAAAATCTGTCTAATGATTCACACTCTGATAAAACTATGATCAGATTGTGATTTGATTTTCTTGGATGTGGAGAGTTAAAAAAAAAAAAATTCCATCTACTCCATTCAGTCTGTTTGTAAAATGGGACTGCACTCCGATGTCATCTAAGTGCTGCCCAATGTTTTTGGTCCAACAGACATGAATGGGCGAGTGCTATCCAATTTTCGGATACAAATCGTGCATGCTGCAATTTTTTTCTTGGACCACTCTGGCCAAAGGAAAAATCGGACATGTGGACAACCTCACACAATAACATGAGGACAAGTGCTATTCGTCAAAACCACCAATAGACTCGTCTGAGTTATATGGTCTCATACACGAGCGCTAAGGGCTGATTCACAAGACAGTATAAAAAATCATTCAGAGGTGCATTCAGATAAGTGGGACGATTTTTTCTCACTTGACATCCGTGTGCAGTACAAATCCAATCATTTTTTTGTACTCGGCAGCTATTAGTAATTTACAAGACTTTGCAATATATCCATAAAAATCGGATGTTGTACTGTGGCTTCTTACGACATCCTATTTTCGTTCTCACACCCATTGACTTGAATGGGCAAGCCTTGGCTGATTTTTTTTATTTTTTGTATTTTTGTATATCGCCAACATATTCTGCAGCGCTTTACCCCTTGCATGCTGCAATTTTTTTTACATACAGATTAAGTCAATGATAAAAATCACTTATCTACCCTGCCTTATTGTATAACATTGGTCCAAGTATGATAAGTTTTTAACGGATAGCGCTAGGACCGAAAATATGGTCATGTGCACGAGCCGTAAAAGAAATGTCTATAACCAATGTATAGTCCTTCTAAACATTCCTTATAAAATTAGTAATTTGGATTGTAGCAGAAAGTCATAGTGTCTACAAAAAAGTTAAAGATGGTATCAAAGCAAAATCATGGACAGTTCAAGAGCCATGATCATAGGGACATGAGTCAGAATCCAGAAATCCAAAATGTCAGGAGCTCTACAATGTGCACACAGTTAGCATTGCATATTAATGCTTGCATCTATTTTTATCAAAATGTGAGCTTCTGACACGTGATTTATCTAATTTTCATAGAGGATTTTACAGATCTTTCTAGACAATAATGGACCTGGACATCAAAAGTAAAAAGGAAGGCAAGTGTAGTCCTACATTTTTCAACCAAGCTGATCATATTTAACATAACATCTACATCTAAATTTCGAGCACATTTATGATGTTTGGACCTGGAGAAGAAAACATTTTGCTCGGGGATCTGAAGAGACCCCAGAACATAATAAATATAGCGTGGAAATGAATAAATAATAGTCACATGGCCGCTCACCTATTCGGCAATCACATCCCAACCCTCCCTAACTCACATGGTTTGCAATACATCTCCCTCCTTCCTTTTCTTTACTTCTCCAAGGCATTAAACTTCCTCTTCCTCCATATCTACTTTGAACTGGGGCTTCTGGCAAAGAGTAGGCATCTGATGTCATGAAGAGGATGAGGATGTTGCATGTGATGGAGAAGTAAAGAAGAGGCTAGAGGGAACGGCATCATAGCTGACCGGACAGGCAACTATAACAGCGGGACAGGTGCGCGGTAAAGTAAATATTTTTTCTACCAATTTACTGGACCTATACAAATCAGCAAAATGGAGGTAAACTTTGCTGAGTTTGAATGAAGCAAATCACAAAAATGTAGATTTAGAAGGATCTGAATTTGTCTGTAAAATTCACAGTAAATTCAATATACTTCAACCAATTCACTAAACTCTATGTAACGCCGATATGTTTGTACCTTGTTTCCCCGGCGTTACTCTGCATGTCTCTGCTTTAACACTTTGCTCCTTTCCCCCTAACCAGCTGGGATACTGTTGTCTGTTACCTGTATGGATGCTGCTCATTTCCTGGCTCTGCTGCGTAGCCGTACATGTGTTGTGATGTCTCTGCTCCACTGCATGACCATCCGCATGTGTGGTCCCTGGCTGCCGCTGTGTCTGAACTGTGTCCTTTGTGTTATGTTCCTGAAGTCCCTCCATGTCTGGAACCATGTACCCAGTGACTGTGAGTTTCCAGTAACTGGTGTCATGTGAACCAACCTGGGTTCGTCTGTTAAAGATGGAGTACGGTGTTTTTGCTGAGCGTCTACTATGCTGTGCTCAGCCTGCTATGTGGGGCCATCTCCGTCCGGCCCCGGTCCAACCTAGCTGTGCTTGCACCATCCCGCTTGAGTTCCTTCCTAGGTCCGATACCCGGGGCCTGACGACTGTAGTTTGGAGCCTGACGACCGCTGCCTTGTGCCTGGAGATTGTGTCCGATGTCCGGAGTCTGGCGACCGCTGTCTTGTACCTGGATCCTGACCACCGCTGCCTGTTCCTGTGCCATCCGTGTCTCAGCTGATGACCTGAGTTGCCACGCCGGTGTTCCTGGACCTGCGCTGTCCGTGTCTCTGTCAATGACCTGAGATGCCATGCTGTTGTTCCTGGTCCTGTGCCGTCCGTGTCCCAGCCGATGACCTGGGCTGCCACGCCGGTGTCCCGATGTCATGCTTGTGTTCCGATGTCCTGCCGGTGTCCCTGATGTCTTGCCTGTGTCCTGATGTACAGCTTGTGTCCAGATGTTCCTGATGTCCTGTTTGTGTCCAGATTTCCTGCTGTCCTGCCTGTGTCCTGATGTCCAGTCTGTGTCCTGATGTCCTGATGTCCAGCCTGTGTCCAGATGTCCTGATGTCTTGCCTGTGTCCCAAAGTCCTGCCGGTTCCCCGTGGTCCACCCTGTGATGTCTGTCCAGGGTCGGTGTCTGATGTTCTCCTGCTGAGCCTGTGCTACGCCTGAGGCCTGAGAGAGAGGCTGTACTAGTATGCCCATGCCAGATAACCCTAGACTGCATCAACCTGTGATGACCCCTGCCATTGTCTGATGTCTGTCTGAGGTCGGGTCTGATGTTTTCAGGCTGAGCCTGTGCTATGCCTGAGACCTAAGAGAGAGGCCGCCCTAGTATGCTCATGCCAGATAACCCTGGACTGCATCAACCCGTGATGTCCTCCTGCCTTCGTCTGTTATCCTGAGACGTGTACCCTTTCGTGATGTGCGGAATTGGGAGCCTGGCATTGTTTGTTCTGTTTATGTACTGTGTCTTTAAGTAAACTTTATGTTTCTTCATACCTAACGTTGTGCGGTGTCATCTAATCCTGCATGTCGTCACCGTTGCCCACATGCTCAGCTGCCACAGATCCCGGTCGCTGCCCTCCCCTAGTCAGAGTAGTCCCGGGTTCCCCTTTGTGGTCCAGTGGGTCAACATTCCCTTGCCATCTGGGACGCACGCCCCACGTCATCGTGGTCTGGCGGCGTGGGAGCATTGGCTAGCTAGGCAAGCTATGCAATGTCCTGACGCGCTGAAACTGTGGAAGCGTAACTCTACAACGTACACATTACATATTTTGTGCTTTTATTTTATTACCAGTATACAGTGAATACACATGTATACAAACACATCTTACGCAAGCAAATACAGATTAAGGCCACGTTCACACATTCAGTATTTGGTCAGTATTTTACATCAGTATGTGTAAGCCAAAACCAAGAGTGAATAATAAATGCAGAAGTGGTGATGTGTTTCTATTATACTTTTCCGCTGATTGTTCCACTTCTGGTTTTGGCTTACAAATACTGATGTAAAATACTGAACATGTGAACGTGGCCTAGCAGTGAACTAAGTGTTATTCTAAAAAATTGGAGGGACATGGAACATTCCCACTATGGAAGTTTCCTGGCATCAAAAAGTGTTTATGGTGATGAACTTTTTCTTTGCAGAATAGTTTGACTTTTTTTGCTATTTCCAATGCTTATGCACATGGCAAAAATAAGGGGATGAAGCTTTGAGAAAAAGAGCCTTCCAGTCTGCATGCAACAAATTATATTATTATTATACATTATTATTACAAATACTATTATTCACTCCCAAATTTTGCATAAATTATGTAATAAATTAGCTGCTCTACAAACTGCAAGAGATGTCTAATTTATTAATAAATAATTAATAAAGTTGGTAAATTATACTCCAGCAGACTTTTTATTTAAGACTGAAGTATAAAATGCCGGTTTTAATAATTTTTATACAAATTTAGAAATAATGTGTTATTCATTGTGTTATGAAAAGTCTTGTCACTTTCTAAAATACTTTGGCAGTGGTTCACTAAGGTTTTTTTGAGCATAAAACATTTTCATGTTGCAAAATTGTGCAACATTTTGACACTTTCATGATAATCCCAGCCAGATTCACCAAAATGGGCAGCGTATGGACGGGACAGAGCACTGCTACGCCTGTCCCGTCTAATTGATTAAAATTTACTCCACTTTATTGGAGTAAATTTTTCCAACAAACTGTAAATTTTTCTTCTTTAATGGCCAAATGGTGATTTCAAGAAAAACAACAAAGTGGATTTCTTGACAAATTTATCAATTTAATCAGTATTATCGTACCATTACAGCCATGTCTTTACTTTACATTGAAAAGTCATGCAGACAGGTTCTCTTTAATGAATCGGGCCCTTTGTGTTGCAATTTCTCCAAATGTTAAAATTCTAAAATTATTTATTTGGTATTGGTTAATTGGTTAATAGAATTTAGAGGCTTAATTCACAGACCTTTCTCTACTCAATCCAGTTCAATCATGTTGTTAAATTGTAGTTTGGGCAAGCCACCTCTTGAAAGGTGTCCGACAGGAGCGGTCAGTCTCAAAGCTCAAAAAGCATTGGTTTAGTCAATCCTCTGCAGAGAAAACGTCTAAATCTTACCTGAACTCATACATATAACTAGAAAGTTTTCAGTACAGAAAAAAAAATGATTGCCGTTTTTTCTCCGGGAATTTAGAGCAAAAGGACATTTTAATTTTTTCTAATCAACTTGATTTTACCATTTTGCCCTAAAAAGATTCGCTTTAAAAATGCAAAATACACAATTGTGTGCCGATCTGCAAAACGGTGCGTAAAATGAAAAGTCTAAACCTGGCCTGTAAAATTCACATCACTATTACAGTCTATAAAGTTAAGTTAAAGTACATTATCAAAAAACACCTATTTCTACTGCAGGTTCTCAAACATTAAAGATAAGGGGGGAAATAAGTGAAGTTTCTATTATTAAAATCTCGGGGAGGTAATGTAGAATAGTGGAAATATTTGCTGTCAGCACTGTTTCTTACGGAAACATCAAGTCAAAATAATGTAAAACACTGGAGTTGAAAATATATAATCAGGGATCTTGAGACTGCAAAATTATGTTAAAAGCCACATTTTACATTACTAACCGAATCTGGTATCAATCTACTATGGCGAGAAACTGCCTGTTCTAAAGTATGAAAATATTAAAAATGAACCAAACATTAAATTCCATCTGGCAACAAAAGACATTTCCTTGAACTCTTGTTTATTACTTTTCTCTTCAACCGACCCTTAATAACTATTATTGACAAGCTTAATATTTCTTTTTCCTGCGCTGGAGAGATCCAAGTCCAGTTATTGCAACTTCAATATACAACGGAATGTTTGTTCTAGGGATATTAAAATATAAATATGGTGGGAAATCAAATCAAGCAGCAAACCAGATTAATGTCACATCCCGAATCTGGACATATTGATGGCTAGCACAATGTAATTTTACGTCAGTTACGTTATTTTGCAGCACTAATCTCTTTATGCAATTTGCTGCAAATTATGTTAGATTTTGAGAAATGTTTTGAGTGGTCATAAACCTTTTCTTTTTTGCTAATTCTATCAGTGCAGATTAATATATATAGGCATCATATACAGCAATACATTCTGCTGTTCACACACACATGTTTTTAAGGTGTTGTCTCATTGTAGAAAACTCTCTTAACAAGGGAGTTGTCAGTGAATTTTGCAGGTGAATTGTTATGTATGTTCTCAGGCAATGAGTTGCTGAAAATTGTGCCAACCAGCAATTCCAAATTTTTCAAAATGGTGCCAACAACATGATAAATTTGCTGCAACTTTCCATGTTATACTTTTCTCTTGTGTGTATATATACATAAGTCACTAGCACATTTTAAGACTCCTCTAGCCACAGTCATTTTTAGCAAGACAGTGTGTGTATAAACTAAAAACATAATAATTTAGCAAATGCAATTTACTCTTTTACTTGGCATAACTCACAATAGAACTTTGTGGAATTTGTGTAGAAAATCACTTACTGTATATGGAGTTTAGTTCTTATTGCCCAATACCCTCCAAAGGACAATTTTCATTATTGCATTTTTGCTTTTTCCTCCCCTTTTTTCCAAGAGCAATACTTTTTTTTATTTTTCCATTGACAGCAATTTGAAGGCTTCTTTTTTGTAGATGAGTTTTAAATTTGAATAATGCCACTACATTACCTTATGATGTACTGAAAAAAAAAAACATTAAAAAATTCACTGCGGTGACATGTGGAAAAAAGACAATTCCACAATTATTTTTTTACTTAGATTTTATGGTATTCTTTCTGAAGCAAAAATTACCTGGCAACGTTATTCTACAGGTCAATATGATTATACGTCTATAAGACACCTATCCATTATTAATCCTATAGTTATATTGTAAATAAAGACAGCCAGAATAAAGTCCCTTATTTGAAATCAAAACAAAACACACTTTTCCATAACTCTCGCATCATTCTCCCCTGCTCGTGCTGATTGCAGGCAGAGCAGGGAGAATGATGAGAGCGTCTTCAGCACCCAGCACCGGGGAAACAGTGCTTACTGTACGGCTGCTTCTCAGGTGCCAGTACGTGTCACACGGATGACATCACTGTGTGTCATCCGTGTACACGTGTGCGGGACATTTTACGGCCCGTGCTGCTGTTAAAAAACGGACATGTTATTTTGCCCACACTGACATGTGCACAGACCCATTCAGTTGAACGCGTCTACGTGTGTGTCTCCGGTACATGTGAAAACTGTCACCACACGCGTATAGGAGACATGGACGAGTGAAAGAGGTCTAAGAGAGTGGCAGAAGAAGTAAGACCCTCAGAAGATGGTAATTGATGCTGCATATGTGCTGCATTGCACCCTTTCTATTGCCTAATGATTAGGCTGTGAAGTAGTACTGTTAATTACAGAGGTAATATATAATGCCTGATTACAACTGTACACGGCACTTTTAAGAGTGGCTTTTCAGTAAGGAGAAGGTTAACAGTTGTTTCAGATTAAATGTAAACCTTCCAGGTCAGGGAGTAGCTTATGTTATATAAGGTGTGAAGAAACCAGATTGTATCTTAATTTCCCAAACAACTATGTTTTGAAAGAAGCCAAGAAGAATTGACTTTTTATCTGTTATATTGGCTTGTGGATTTAAGTGTTGATTCTGGTGGGTCAAGAAGACAGACTTGTGGGCTCATGTACTATAAACCATAGTGTGTGTTTGTCTTTGGCTATTGATGTCTGCTGATATGCTAATTGTGCATTGTATTCTGAGGCCTCTTTCACACATCTGTCTTTTTGTATCAGGCATGATCCGTCCTATGCCTGAAGGGACGGATCCGGCGCTGAAACAAAAAAACTGATGCAACGGATCCAGTTTTTTGCTGGATCCGACCTGAACTTTTGAACCCATAAAAAGAGGGTTTCTGATGCCCGAAGACACTGGAAAATGTAGTAGTAGTAGTAGTAGTAGTAGTAGTAGTAGTAGTAGTAGTAGTAGTAGACCTCGATTTCCAGAATACGGATCAGACTTTTGCCGGATTGCACAAAAGTCTGATCCGGTCCCATTGACTTCTATTGTTTGCGGCTGCCTGATGCGCCGCTTCAGGCACATCAGGCAGCTCCGGCAAAAAAAAAAAACGTTACATGCTGCGTTGTGTCCGCCGCCGGAATGTACATTTCCGCCGGATCCGGACAAAAACGCATACAATGCACTGACATCAGGCGGCATCCGGCGATAATGATAGTCAATGCAAAAAAACCCGCATCCGGCATTACATTTCGCCGGATGCGGTTGGACAAAAAAATGCCGGAGGGCGCCGTCAGGCGCACAACAGATGTGTGAAAGAGGCCTGAAAATAGTTTGTGACTTTGAGAGTAGATAGGGAAAGGCTGTGATGCTAAACTGAAGCACACTGGGAAAATCTAAAAATAGATCACATGCCTTGGGTATAAAAAAGACTTTTTTCTTCTGATTGGTGTGATTCTCCCAGATCTCAGCTGAGGGTACATTGGACCCGGCTGAAATAACACAGGACTGCTCTCGGTTATCTCCCTACGCTTGTCGTTACCTCCTCTCTGTGTGCGTACCACAGGTGAGGTAGCAACCCGGAGAGCTCAGACATAACATCTACCATGAAATCGGCAAGTCAGCGGAAAGGTAAGACCCTGTAATGTGCACCATCTTGGGGGTAATTGCTGGGAATGTTCTGTTTGCTATAGGGTGTTGTGGTTCAATAAAACATTGCCACACTGTTTTACTCTAACCCTGCATTGTCTGTGTGGTATGTTGCCCATGGGGAGATAGAGTGGGTGTTCAGTGGTATGAGCCCTGGTCCATGCAGTCTTTCTAAAGGCAGCCAGGACAGCGGACGAGAGCACCCACTGACTCCCTCTCTCCACATAAGGGTTTGTAGAGGTCTGTCCAGCCAAAATGCCAGTAGTTGAAGTTCAATTACAGGTTATTCATTGTAAATCCTGCAGAACACAATGAAATTCAAGTGGCAAAAGATCAAATACAAGCAAGTACATCTGAAGTCGTAAGCTGTAAAATTAGTAGAAGTTCCAAGTGAAGTAATGGTTGGGCATCGGTGTTATAAGAGCTCTGGATTTGGGGTCCTAAGGCTGATGTGTGTCAAGAGTGTCACCCTGAAACAGTAGTGGACTGACAGTTGGCAGCCTAGTTTGGAAGTTTTGAGAAAGAAGGAAAATTGTTGTCTCATAAGGGCATCTGGGAAGGTAGCTGCTGTAAGTGCTAGGAATGTCAAGGAGTGACATGTGGTTGCCAGATCTGTATCAGCGTAAGACTGTGATGAAGAAATTATGTAATGTACCACCAAGTGTAACCATAAAGGTTAAACCTCTATTAAAGGGATATTTTCAAGTTGTCTATTGAGCAACTCAAAGCTATGCAGTCTTCTTACTTCCTGGTTGCTTGGAAGGAAAGGCGGGCACTCCTTGAGTGACAGTTCTGATCCATGCGCTGGGTCCTTCTACTACACATTAACAGTCTGTCAGTGTCATTTTGCATCTACACAGTCATCACTTTATTTTGCATATAGTAATAACAGCACATTTAAACAAGCACATGGCTAAGGAAAGCGAGAGCCAAGATAAGGAGAACTGCTTTGGAGGTTGCCGATGGTGGGGACTTGTGGATTGTGATTTTACAGGACTGATAACAGCTTAGCAGCTGAGAGTAAAAGGCACAGAAGTGAGCAGCTTATTGTTTTATAGAAATCAATGAGCTGGAAAAAGCTGACTTGGACATTAGAAGTTTTTTCCACTCCTGGAATGCAACAGCTTCACACACGGAGCCAGGCTCTGATGACTGAGCTGTATACTATGTAAGATAAAAGCTCTCGCAGCAAGAAAATGACAGCAGATAGTTAGACAACATAAAAATAAGCAAGTTTTCAATTGACATGCTTACCGTGAGAAGACCCTTTTCTTTTCAGATGGATATCAGAAGGATCAAGTATTGTGTCTGTGTCAATTATGGTTGTTCATCTTTCCAATTTACAGTAAATGGAACTCAGCTTTTAAATATATAGGCCTCTATTGATTCCTTCTTTGCAACCTTCACTTCAACACATTTCAGGCCACTGCTACTGACCCACTATGAAGCAATGTAGATAGGATGAGAGTAAAAGCTAAGCTCAAGACTGGTGTGATAACAGTCAGCCAAACACATGACCGACCGAAAGCTGTCTTTAAATTTTTTTGCCCATACTTTTACTGTAGTTAGTCACGTATTGCATGCCCTAGAAATAATCTTTTAATGTCATGATGTTTAGTTTCTCATGTTTAAACAGTTTCCAGCTGTATAACCAAAAACTGTGTAAGAAACATTTATGAGGTAATTCTGAGAAAATATGAACATAATCCACTTATGTTTATAAAGAGATATTTTGTAATATCATTATATTACAGGAGGGAACAAAAGTATTTTGACTTGCTAAAAGTGGAGGCCCATGTTAATTTTATCCCCAAAAATATTAATATTTTACAGAGGCATCAATTTTTTTAATATTTTCTAGTTAAATATCAGCCAAATGTTGCTCACTATGCAAAATGCTAACATACAAGAAGATAATACATTTATCCTTTACACTTGAGCTCCTGAAACATTCAATAAAAATGCAACATGATGAAATATGATCACAAAAAGCTTAAAATGGTATAAATAATGATTGAAAGCCTTTTTTATTTTGAAGTGTATACTCTTACTCTAAGTGCTCTAGCAGCCAGTCTCGAAAATCCAATTGTTATATTTGAATAAAAAAGTTTGCTGCCTAAAATAATATGAAATTTTCTTCTTAATGTCTCAACAGAAGCATGTGGTATTGCATTTCTTACAGGGCGCCAAATGCTGAAAAAAAATCTAATTTAACTAAAGCACTTCCTAATATTGTCTAGGAAAAGAAAGCAAATAAAACATGATACAGATTTCCATCACTGCTTTCTGTTACTGCAGAAAACAAGTAAATATTGACCATGTAGTGTCATCAAAACAAAATCAGCAATCAAGTCAAAATAATACTACTTGTTGCAGAACATAATTGATACCATCTCAAGTGGAGGGTAGAAGTACAGCAAAAATATAACAGTTTTCTGAATGAATGCAAATAAATCTACATTATGGAAAGAAGTAAATAAAATAGCAAAATAAAAAATGGCCATTTATTGGAAAATGTTCATCAGAAAATGACATATTGCTTAAATATATGTATATATTTTTTACTTTTTGGCAAAAATTTCTTTTCATATCGCCATCTTCATTAAAAAAAAACCGTCAAAAATTTTTTTAGAAATCTTGCAATTTTCACAGTGGCCATTGGTGTCTGTTTTAATGCCCCGTCTCACATAGCGACTCACCAGCAATCCCGACAACGATATGAACTTATCAGGATCGCTGCTGAGTTCGTACATGATCACTGCTGAGCTGCCAAACAGGCAGATCTCAGCAGCGATCAGGACAGCGAGTACGCCGGTAACAAGCGACGCACGTCGCTTAGTTATCGGCAGTGTACCTTAGATAACAGCGCGCTGGTGCAGGGAGCAGGTAACCAAGGTACACATCGGGTTTCTAGGCACCGCTCGGCGCTTAGAAACCCGCTGTGTACCTTGGTTACCAGCTCCCCTGCATCAGCGAGTTGGTATCTAGGGTACACATCAGGTTTCCAGACGCCGCCCGGCACCTGGAAACCCGGTGTGTACCTTGGTTACCAGCTGATCGCTGGTCTCCTGCCTGCCACATGCAGCAATGGCTCTGAGAAGTCGGATGATTCTGGGCTGCAGGCTCCTTCTCCTTCTGCGGCCAATCTAATGTTCTTTTTCTTTCGCCGTGCTAGTTAGGGGCAGATAATTTACCACTGCAGATGCTTTTTTGGAGGGAGGAGGGGGTTGTGCCTCAATTATTTTGCCTCAAGCAGAAGAAAACCTAGAATTGGTCATCGGTAGTTCCTACTGATTGGCTTTGCTATACCATTTGATGTGAAAGCTGCAAGGCATTGTGGCTAATCCTGCTTGGCCGATTGCTGTTCCTGAAGCCATGTGATCCTTCCCTTGCTGATGTAATTTTCTGTAATTTGTAAAATACCAGTGACTATTTTCGGTGAATTGAATTGCAAACTGTTCAAAATTTCTGAGTTTAAGGAATTTCTAAAAATTCTACACAAATTTGATTTGCATCTAATCAGTTCTTTCATCTGTACAGAAAACTTTAGCAACACCACATGTATCTTTGAGTTTCATTGTACAAGCCTGTGATTTTTGTAAAAGAAAGTTGATTTCTTAAAGCTGTTTTTTTCTTAATATAAGGCATGTCCACAGTCTTTTGTTGCTTATATAAGTGCTCTGTCTTGTTTTCATGCCTTCTTTCATTCCCATACGACACAAACTCCTACCAGCACACCGCAATCTGCAGGTCACAGCGTTCTCATGGAACCAAAGTTTATAATTTCGTACCCATAAATGTTTAATCTCTATTTATGAGATTTGTTAGAAAATCAAACACTTAACTCACAAAAGGAATAGATACACAACAAATGTTTCAAGGCTGAGCTGCTGTATTATAGTTTTTGTGTATAGATACTGGTGATTTGGAATAGGTCATACGAATCTGAAAAAAAATGTATAGCAAAATAACAAATATATTCATTTTTCGAAAGAAAGAACTCAATGTTCCTCACTCTGTATAAATGGTGGGGAACAATAACAGAGTCAAACTGATGTCATCTTGGCCACAAAGAACATATCCATTATGTGACTAAAGAATGCTACTGTTAAACAATTAGTTCTGTGCTACACTTTCCTGCTGTATGAGAGTCCTGTCTGGTTGTGCTACAGCCTTCAGAATTGTTCCTTTGAAAACTGTTATAGTCCATATTACTGCTCCCATGAGATTTATATATATAGGATAACCCATTATTTATAAAAAAAAAACTTTGGAAGATTCGTACAAAACATTATCCTAAGCCTCATTCATAGCAGATGGTCGAAATGCATTGCATTTTAACATTGATAATCACGCCACAAACCCCAGACCTCTCTCTTTAATGATCTTAGACCACCATGGGATCTTACAGTATATTGTTAAGTTGGTTACTTTGAACTGTTGCAATATAGCCATGATACAAATGTTAAATTAAAGCCTCATTACAGTTGTCTGCAACCAGCATTTAAGCAGATCTGTCACCTGAGTTCACAAAAAAAAACGGCATTCATTATCAAATAGAAATCTTAGACCTGATGGGGCTGGCAAACTTACTTTAAAGGGAATCTTTCAGCATATTTTTTCTATGTAATCTGAAGACAGCATGAGGTAGGGGTTAAAACACAAATTTCAGCGATGCCTCTCTTAGGAAGCTCCAGTGTTTTGTTTGAGTGCAATGATTGTTTTAGCAAGAGTAGCTTATCTTGTCTCTTGGTCTGACACGCCCCTCCTGTGATAGGCAGCTCACTGTCTATAGACTGTGTACATGGAGAGCCTGGTGTAGGTGCGGGCAGCTTTTTCAGCTTTCCTTCACTGGTAAATATAAAAACTCTGTGTCAAAATGGTTGCATCCAGTAATCTATGTGATACATCTGTGGATAGAGCTTCTCTTTGCGTATATAATGCTGCTCTCAGATGAGGTAGCAAAAACCTGCTGACAAATTCCCTTTAAGCCAATTTTTACATTAAGCAGGAAAACTTTTAAAAAGGATTTTGAAGCCATTCAGAAATGGATTGCAAAGTAACTATATCTGTCTCATCAAGTCTAAGAGATCTACTTAATCATGTATGCTGCTTATATTGTGAACTCTCGTGACAGATCAGCTTTAGGGGGCTTTCATAAGCGTTGATTAAAATCGAAATGAGCAAATCATCACTGTTTGATTACTGCACATTTTCATACTGTAGTTACAGAATGATTTGGGACATTCTCTTTAATACATTTTTTGTCTCATAATTATCACACAAAAAAAATATGCGCATGCAAATAATCATGTCAATAGAAATGGAAACAGCAGGCTATTAGGAAAACAATTGTCAGTGCAACATATGTGTAACATATAAATTCATGCGCAGCAGAGATGTGACAATATATTTGATTGGAATTGAATTCTACTTGAATATTTCAAAATCTGCATTTGTCAAATTGTAAATTTTTAGTGTTTTACTTCCATGCATATACAGCAAATGACTGCCTCCATCCTCCATTTTTCTGACCCCAAAAGATTAAAAAATAAAAAAATATCTAAACTCACTAGGTCACTCACTTCTCCACAGCCTCCACTTTTCCCTATCAACTGTTATGTCCTGCTTGCATCTTTTTATCACTGCCGCAAGTGTTAAATCCCCGGGCCTCTACACGCCAGGCTAGATTTAATGACATTGAGTCCTACCACATGCTTGGGGTTCAGAATTTGAAGCGGTGATAAGAAGATGTGACAAAGACCAGACTGGTAAAATTGGGAAGCTTAGGGGCTAAAGAGGTGAGCAGTAATGTGAGTATAAGTATTTTTTACTTTTTATATTTTATGTTTATTATGTTGTTGGGTCCGGAGAGACTCTAAAGCATAAAAAGGGACATTCAATTTAAATTACCTAGGAAAATCCGCACACTTTGAATAATTAAAATATTGCCTCATCTGCTCATCTCTAGTTGCAAATGTTAAATTGCTTATATGTTTTCAGCACTCATTTGACTGATAGAAGATCCTTAATTATATTATCACTATTTTCCTTAAAGGGAACCTATCAGGTCTACATATGCCCTCCAACCTAGCAGCATTCACCTACGTATGATTGAACTCCCTGCGCCTAACCAGCCCTGTATAACGAAATTTAGTTAAATAAATGCTTAAAAAAGTATTTATAATATCCCCGTTTCCTATGCTAATGAGACTTTGACTATTCCATGAGGCGTTAGTTGCCCCAGACTAGTCAGCACTCTTTCCATGTTCTCAAATCCCTGTGGGTGTGATAATATGATTTGCACTAGCCGACCTCATTGCCAGCTCATGCAAATCTAGCGCCTGCGCACGGCTCATTTCGTCAGTGTGAATGAGTCTCTGAAGCCATGTATACGCTTCTCGACTTCAGAAATGCACTGCGCATGCCTGAAAGCTCAGAAGAAGGCTTTTGGTCACGCACAGTATGCCTCTGATGCTGGGAATCGTACACCCAGCTTCAGAGATGCATTGACGCTGATAAAATGAGCAGCGCGCATGCGCTAGATTTGCATGAGCTCGCGATGAGGCCGGCTCGTGCAAATTATGTTATCACAGGCGTGATAACTTGGAAAGAGGTCTGTCTAGTCTGGGGCAACTAATTACCCATCAACAAGTCAAAGCCCTCATTAGCGGAGACATTATAAGGGCTGGTTAGGCAAGGAGTTTAATCATACATTGGTGAATGTTGCTGGGTTGGAGGACATGGGGGACATGACAGTTTCACCTTAATGATACAAATACTAATTTAGAACCAAAACAACATCGGAGCGATTTTATTTACGCAGGTGAGTGCAAGCTCCGAAATTGCAAAACATGTGAAAAGTTGGTGTGGTCATGCTGTAAGTTAGCATTATCCAAAATATATTTTTTAGCAATGCCTATACCTTTGTAAAGAGTTTACTGGGACAATTGCTACACTGGTATATTTCTTGGATGATGCAATTGTATTAATGAATATGTTCCAGTGTATTGTTCATTTGCTGTACGTCTATCATTTTTTAAGTGTCATTTATTGCATTGCACATTGTGACATTCTACGTAACATTATTTTGTTATATGAAACGCATCCTTAAAGTTTGAGCACCTTTATGTTTGGAATGTTTCTCCCATTTACGTAAAATGTTTCACTAAATATCTCAATGTTCATATTTGTTTATGTTATCAACCCAATGAATGAGCTAATTAAAACAGTCATAATTTACAATTAAAAACAAAGACAGTTACATTTTCAAAGACGTTGCGCTATCTCTTCTTAATCTTTTCCTCGACTCAGAATATTCATTTTTAGATTAAAGCTTTAAAGTTGCTAATTATGTTCTTAGAATTAACAATTATTTCTCTACCCTTTTACTACCTTCTTCTGGCAACAAAAAAATGTCAGCACTGATTTAATTTTTTGTTATTATAGGATTAAAAGAAGTTTTGAAAATGCAATTAAATGTGCCCTATAGCTATTGTAACTTTCCTAGCTAGATCCCCATTTCTCGGCTAAAACAACAGTATAAAATGAAATTATATACACTTTCTGGAGCAAGTTTTATAATCAGTCATTACATCTGTGCTCATACAAACAAGTTCTATGGTTACTATGCAGAACAATGTCATTTTAATATTGACGCAGTATTATTGGTTTGAACGTACAGAACCTTTAATGGGAAAGGTATTCATAATGGGGTCATTTGTGTTTTACAATAAATTTTGTTTTGTGCTTTTGGGTAAAGCACATATGGTAATGAGATTGAGTAAATTGCTAAAACTTTAAGATTACAATTTTAAGGTTTAAAAAAAATAACAAGTAGTTAAATGTATATTGTGTACAGTTTACCTTGAGGCATAATATTGCACGTAAAACCAAAGCAATAGTCCATAATTTCCAATGAGACAGATGTGTATTTTCCCAGAATATTTACGTTTGGATGTCTTAGCAGTTTAAAGCAGTGGCAATCATATGAAAACTAAGCACCTAAGGATATTTTTTTTTACAACTTAAAGTCCGTACAACTCCAAGTTGGACAAAAAATTGTCTTTTATTGAGGTATTGATGTGATCCATTCAATTACAAAAATAAAGTATGAAGAAAACTGGTTGAAGGCTTCAATGCAAACAAAATCGAAAATGGCAAGCACTCATATAATGTTAAAGTTAACATGAAAGCAGATAAATGCTGCTTGATCTATTGGCAGCATTTGTCACACACTGACTATGTGATTTCCGCCAAACTTGTTTAAGTCTGAAATGTTGCGACTTTTCAGTAAAAAATATAGTTTGAAAGCTACTAGGGACAAAGCCACACAGGAAACTATCTAACAGCTGCCATGGAGTTACAGGTTTCTACCTATGCACGCCCACATCAGTCAATGGCAGTGGAAGAGGAGAAGCCAACTCCTGTCTGACTATTCTCTCATCTGGTTCAGTTCCTGGTGGCAAAAAAATCATCTTTCTCTGAAACATCGCTATATTTCAGCATTAAACAAATGTGGCTATAATGCAGTAGCATTTTAGAGTTAAAACTACATGTCTGAAATTATCCAGCTAGCATCTAATACATGCTGTCCGCAGAACGAGCAGCATGTATCAGCTGTCAGGTTCCCTTTAAATTAATTTGCAAGTGTATATACTGTTGAGTACATATGTTCATTAATTGTAGAGTGATTGTTTAGTGCTGAAGAGAAACAATGATGGCTCACTCCAAAATCATGTAATCAATAACACAGTTACAGTTTGCATGTAACATACACTTTTGCATTCCCTTCATCTGGGAAGTATTGTCCTGTGCTGTACCTAGTCTTGTAAGTAGAGCTAAGTGAATCAATTCAAAGCAAATCAAGTTCACCAAAAATTTGCATTCAAGCAAATCTGATTTTTTTTCAGATTTTCTTTTCACGAATCCTAGAAAATATCAGTGGGCCGTTCAACATTTCACAAGATTCCAAAAGGATCAGGAAGGAGTTGTAAAAAAACATCTGAATAAAAGAGAAAGACAAATCTTCTACACTGGCTGTGATAATCCCCCCTGATTAGCTGTGTTAGACCATGTGGTAACTGATTTGGACTAAGGGGAACCCACCTAGACACGCTTGATGTTATTGGCCCTGCTCTCTGACTCTTCTTAAGTGCATGAAATGGCGGAGGGAATTTGTTTAGCATTTTCAGGAATCGAGTTGCAAATTGTTTAAATTCATTGGCACCTGAAAATTTCAAGAAATTCAACTTTAATTTAATCCTCAGCAGATTAATCCGATCATCTGGAGGTTTCAAAAACTGAACGGGAATCTGTGAAGAAGAGACTCATTGTGCCTAAAGACCAGATTACGAACAGTTGATTAGATCCTCACTCAAAAATATTTTTTCTAAAGATATATATCGTTTATAGAAAACATAACAAAGAATAATAAGACAAAATTGGTTTCAGATTCATAAATCATGGCCTTTTTCAAGATATATCTGTATGAAGGGAGTGGAATCATTGGGTGGATATGGTACCGTACCACTCTGCTCTCCACATGATCAATCTGGTCTCCAATAGGAAAAAATGGGTGCTCAACTGAGTATGTGGTGCTCAGAAGTAAATGAATGTATCATACGTAGAGTAGAATAGAAACTTCGGCACTCAAAACATTTTTTTGCAGAAGATATATATAGTTTGTTGAAAAAAATAAAGAATAATAAGACCCAATTGGTTTCAGATACATAAATCAACGTTTCTGCCCCTCATGGCCTTTCTCAAGATATATCTGTATGAAGGGAAAGACAAACATAACATTAACCACTTAATGACTCCAGCTTTTTTCGGTTTTACGTTTTCGTTTTTCGCTCCTCTTCTTCCCAGAGCCATAACTTTTTTATATTTCTGTCAATATGGCCATGTGAGGTACGAGTTGTACTTTTCAATGACATCATTGGTTTTAGTGTACTCGAAAACAGGAAAAAAATTCCAAGTGTGGTGAAATTGCAAAAAAAGTGCAATCCCACACTTTTTTGTTTGACTTTTTTGCTAGGTTCACTAAATGCTAAAACTGACCTGTCATTATGATTCTCCAGGTCATTATGAGTTCATATTGAGTAGAAAAACACGTCACCCCTTATAAGTAGCGGTGCTCAGATAAGGGATGCCAAGCCCAATCAAATGATGAATTAAATAAATCCGGCACTCGGATAAAATGAAAATAGTGAAAATTTTATTATTCAATCCAATATTGTGACATTTCGGTCATATATCCTGACCTTCTTCAGACTAAGAAACACAAAAAGTATACAAAAAAATAAAGCTCAGTGATTGCGTCCAAATTATGTTCATTCGTAGTAATAATAATAACATAAATGACGTATTTACTTTAGTATGAGGCGATTATTTAACGCGCTCAGGTATAAATAACAGAGTAACCCAAGAGACACACAAGCGTCCAAATGACGTTCCATAGGTATAATCAGATCCACTGATCGGTTGTAAGATCATATCACAAGCTACCATTCATTAGTGCCCACAGTGTGAAAGAGAAAGTGAAAACCTTACCGGATTGTGGTGGTACAAGGAAAGTAGTTCTGTGGAAAAAAATGCATATATAAGAAGACGGTTCCATAAAATAATAAAGAGGTAATCCACCTTTACAAAGTACAGCCAGATGCTTATACTCACACAGCCTTGCAGTGCTAACAGGAAATGCAATGTGCAAATTGCTTCAGGAAATGGCGCTGTGTGAGCTGTGCACATGTGGTATAGATATACTCCGGCATTCATGAGGAACCGGAAGTGACATAGAATACCTGTACCCGAATGGTGGAACGCAAGTGGAACGCATACTTCAGCGTCAGCAGGAAGTGAGTCATACTAGGTTGTCACAGGGCGGTGCTTGCTAAGTGGAACGCTCCTGGAACACAAACAGGAAGTGCACAGTGCTCCATAGTAAGGAATAGAGGGATTTGCAGCGCTGGAACTGTGCAAAGGTAAGTATCAGTGCGGGCAGTGTCAGTTATTTGCCTGAAAAGATACAATGATAATATTCGTAATACACAATAAAAAAGTAAAGATGATTATAAATTAAACTGAATAATGAAAAAAAAGATGATTATAAATTAAACTGAATAATGAAAAAAAGGTGCGGAAAGCATTCTGGATCTTATGATAGAATAAAAGCATTCTGGATCTAAGGATAAAACAAAACTATATGAATAAATGACTATATCTCAATATAAGCTAGAGACATCGTAGTCTCTATTTAGACCCCGTGGTTCTAGGGTCTGTAAGGAGTGGATCCAGTATGCTTCCCTATAACGCAGTTTTTTGATAAGGCTGCCACCCCTTCTATTCATTTGCACCTGTTCTAACACCATGAAACGCAACTGAGCTATTGTGTGCCTTGATGTGTTGAAATGAAAGGGAATGGGAAGATGATTCTTCTGGAATCTAATGTCGCATTTATGATGAGAAATCCTATCTCTGATAGCTTGTGTGATTTCCCCTATATACAACTTACCGCATGGACACTTGATGGCATATATGACTGAAGACAAATCACAAGTAAAATAATTTCTAATGGGAATATTAATGCCAGTACATGGGTGTGCAAGATGTAGTCCTTAAAGAATGTTAGTACACTGCGCATAGTGTAGGCAGGGAAAGGTGCCCTTACGCTGTGTCCGAAGGAAAGTTTGTTGTGAAACGATCTGGGTGGAGCCTATGTCTGCCCTCACAAGTTTGTTCCGAAGATTGCTACGTTTTCTAAAACATGGTAAGAAAGGTACCTGGAATTCAGGGATTCCAGGGAAACTGTCCCGAAGTACATGCCAATGTTTGCGGATTTTGTGGTGTAGTCCATACATTAAGGGGTGGTACGTAAGGACAAAAGGAATTCTATTGGCTGTTTTCTTGGAGGATCGTACCAAATCTCTCTGAAATGACCGTGAACTCTGAAGCAATGATCGAGGATAGCCCCTATCAATAAATTTGCTCTCCATTTCATTGAGGAGTTGTGTTTGTAGTAATGGGTCACTCACAATCCTCCGGACTCTATCAAATTGAGAGATGGGGATGGAACGCTTAACCGCCTTAGGATGGCAACTTTGAAAGAAGAGCAGACTGTTCTTGTCTGTGGATTTAACATATAAGTCCAGAGTAAAATTCCCATTAGTATCCAGTAGGATATTGGTGTCTAGAAAATTAATCTCTTTATCATTATGATTAAGGGTAAATGTCAATTCGGTCCATACGGTGTTGATGGTATTAAAGAATTCAGTTAGGCTACCTACAGAACCATGCCATAGACAGAAAACGTTGTCGATATAGCGACGCCATAGTATGCAATGTTTTGGTACAATGGAATGGTGTAGACGTAATCTGATTCAAAACAAGCCATAAAACAATTTGCGTAATTAGATCCCATCGCAGTACCTTATCTTTGTAATAGAATTGGTCCTCAAAAATAAAGCAATTTTGGGTAAGTACTATCTCAAGTAATTCTATAAGAAATGCTGAGACAAGTCCTGTAATGGACGATCCTTCAAGAATTCTCCTTGTGGCTTCAATACCCTTAGTATGTTTAATCGAGGTATACAAACTATTCACATCTAGAGTGACTAAAAGTGTATTGGAAGGCAGCACACCCATCCCTTTGATAAGACTCATAAAGGAACCAGTGTCCAACAGAAAAGATGGAGTGTCTTTGATGAGTGGTGTCAGTACTTTCTCCAGTATGATAGAGAGAGGAGAGAGGATAGAGTCCGTAGATGCGACGATGGGGCGTCCCGGGGGTTTGTCCAGTCTCTTATGGACTCTGCGTAGTGTGTAGAATACCGGAATCATAGGATCTATTTTAGTGAGGTACTCTGATGTTTTAGAGTCAATAATATCATTTTCTAATGCATTGGTTAACACCCTGGAAATGAGCTCCATCAATTGCAAATTAGGGTTATGAGAGAGGTAAATAAACCTCCCGATTGGACAATTGTGAATGTATCTCCTCAGTGTAATACGAGCTATCCATCACTACAATGGCACCCCCTTTGTCTGCTGGTTTTATAATAATATCCTTGTCCTCCATAAGAGAACCCAAGGCTTGATTATCCTCTGGACTAAGATTTGTGCGGAATACCAGGTCTCCTTTAAGGATCCTCTTAGTGTAATCAGCAACCTCTCTCTCAATACGGGAAATAAAAGTCTCAACAGGATGGTAATTCTTAGGTGGTAAAAAGGTACTACGAGGTCTAATGCCTAAATCCCTAATGTTAATAGGTGTAGGTGAAAGAACAGGTCTGGGTATATCTTGTTTTTCATGGAAGTGTGCCTTTAATCTGAGGTTCCTGTAAAATCTCTGTAGATCGAGGTCTAATTGGAAGGTATTGAATCGATGAGACGGACAAAATGAAAGACCCTTTTGCAATACATTCAATTGTACAGTGTTCAGACATTTAGAAGAAATATTGAAAACTAGATTAGTGTAACCTGGGACCTGGTGAATCTACAGAGATTTTACATCCTGTTGAGACTTTTATTTCCCGTATTGAGAGAGAGGTTGCTGATTACACTAAGAGGATCCTTAAAGGAGACCTGGTATTCCGCACAAATCTTAGTCCAGAGGATAATCAAGCCTTGGGTTCTCTTATGGAGGACAAGGATATTATTATAAAACCAGCGGACAAAGGGGGTGCCATTGTAGTGATGGATCGCTCGTATTACACTGAGGAGATACATTCACAATTGTCCAATCGGGAGGTTTATTTACCTCTCTCACATAACCCTACTTTGCAATTGAGGGAGCTCATTTCCAGGGTGTTAACCAATGCGTTAGAAAATGATATTATTGATTCTAAAACATCAGAGTACCTCACTAAAATAGATCCTATGATTCCGGTATTCTACACACTACCCAAAGTCCATAAGAGACTGGACAAACCCCCGGGACGCCCCATCGTCACATCTACGGACTCTATCCTCTCTCCTCTATCATACTGGAGAAAGTACTGACACCACTCATCAAAGACACTCCATCTTTTCTGTTGGACACTGGTTCCTTTGTGAGTCTCATCAAAGGGATAGGTGTGCTGCCTTCCAATACACTTTTAGTCACTCTAGATGTGAATAGTTTGTATACCTCGATTAAACATACTAAGGGTATTGAAGCCACAAGGAAAATTCTTGAAGGATCGTCCATTACAGGACCTGTCTCGGCATTTCTTATAGAATTACTTGAGATAGTACTTACCCAAAATTTCTTTATTTTTGAGGACCAATTTTATTTACAAAGACAAGGTACCGCGATGGGATCTAATGTCGTGCCCTCTTACGCAAATTGTTTTATGGCTTGTTTTGAATCAGATTACGTCTACCCCAATCCATTGTACCAAAAACATTGCATACTATGGCGTCGCTATATCGACAACGTTTTCTGTCTATGGCATGGTTCTGTGGGTAGCCTAACTGAATTCTTTAATACCATCAACACCGTATGGACCGAATTGACATTTACCCTTAATCATAATGATAAAGAGATTAATTTTCTGGACACCAATATCCTACTGGATACTAATGGGAATCTTACTCTGGACTTATATGTTAAATCCACAGACAAGAACAGTCTGCTCTTATTTCAAAGTTGCCATCCTAAGGCGGTTAAGCATTCCATCCCCATCTCTCAATTTGATAGAGTCCGGAGGATTGTGAGTGACCCATTACTACAAACACAACGCCTCAATGAAATGGAGAGCAAATTTATTGATAGGGCTATCCTCGATCATTGCTTCAGAGTTCACGGTCATTTCAGAGAGATTTGGTACGGTCCTCCAACAAAAAAGCCAATAGAATTCCTTTTGTCCATACGTACCACCCCTTAATGTATGGACTACACCACAAAATCCGCAAACATTGGCATGTACTTCGGGACAGTTTCCCTGGAATCCCTGAATTCCAGGTACCTTTCTTACCGTGTTTTAGAAAACCTAGCAATCTTCGGAACAAACTTGTGAGGGCAGACATAGGCTCCACCCAGATCGTTTCACGACAAACTTTCCTTCGGACACAGCGTAAGGGCACCTTTCCCTGCCTACACTGTTTGCAGTGTACTAACATTCTTAAAGGACCACATCTTGGCACCCATGTACTGGCATTAATATTCCCATTAGAAATTATTTTACTTGTGATTCGTCTTCAGTCATATATGCCATCAAGTGTCCATGCGGTAAGTTGTATATAGGGGAAACCACACAAGCTATCAGAGATAGGATTTCTCATCATAAATCCGACATTAGATTCCAGAAGAATCATCTTCCCATTCCCTTTCATTTCAACACATCAGGGCATACAATTGCTCAGTTGCGTTTCATGGTGTTAGAACAGGTGCAATTGAATAGAAGGGGTGGCAGCCTTATCAAAAAAACTGCATTATAGGGAAGCATACTGGATCCACTCCTTACAGACCCTAGAACCACGGGGTCTAAATAGAGACTACGATGTCTCTAGCTTATATTGAGATATAGTCATTTATTCATATAGTTTTGTTTTATCCTTAGATCCAGAATGCTTTTATTCTATCATAAGATCCAGAATGCTTTCCACACCTTTTTTTCATTATTCAGTTTAATTTATAATCATCTTTACTTTTTTATTGTGTATTACTGAATATTATCATTGTATCTTTTCAGGCAAATAACTGACACTGCCCGCACTGATACTTACCTTTGCACAGTTCCAGCGCTGCAAATCCCTCTATTCCTTACTATGGAGCACTGTGCACTTCCTGTTTGTGTTCCAGGAGCGTTCCACTTAGCAAGCACCGCCCTGTGACAACCTAGTATGACTCACTTCCTGCTGACGCTGAAGTATGCGTTCCACTTGCGTTCCACCATTCGGGTACAGGTATTCTATGTCACTTCCGGTTCCTCCTGAATGCCGGAGTATATCTATACCACATGTGCACAGCTCACACAGCGCCATTTCCTGAAGCAATTTGCACATTGCATTTCCTGTTAGCGCTGCAAGGCTGTGTGAGTATAAGCATCTGGCTGTACTTTGTAAAGGTGGATTACCTTATTTATTATTTTATGGAACCGTTTTCTTATATATGCGGTTTTTTCCACAGAACTACTTTCCTTGTACCACCACAATCCGGTAAGGTTTTCACTTTCTCTTTCACAATGTGGGCACTAATGAATGGTAGCTTGTGATATGATCTTACAACCGATCAGTGGATCTGATTATACCTATGGAACGTCATTTGGACGCTTGTGTGTCTCTTGGGTTACTCTGTTATTTATACCTGAGCGCGTTAAATAATCGCCTCATTTTGTGATTATTATTTTGTGACTATTATTATATGCATTATGTAAATACTAAAGTAAATACGTCATTTATGTTATTATTATTACTACGAATGAACATAATTTGGACGCAATCACTGAGCTTTATTTTTTTGTATACTTTTTGTGTTTCCTAGTCTGAAGAAGGTCAGAATATATGACCGAAACATCACAATATTGGATTGAATAATAAAATTTTCACTATTTTCATTTTATCCGAGTGCCGGATTTATTTAATTCATCATTACGAGTTCATAGACACCAAACATGTCTAGGTTATTTTTTATCTACTGTAAGTGGTGAAAAAAAATTCCAAAATTTGTTTAAAAAAAAAATTTGCGTCATTTTCCAATACCCGTAGCGTCTCCATTTTTCGTGATCTGGGGTAGAGTGAGGGCTTATTTTTGTGTGCCTAGCTGACATTTTTAAGGATACCATTTATGTGCAGATATGATCTTTTGATCGCCCGTTATTTCATTTTACTGCAATGTGACGGCGAGCAAAAGACCGTAATTCTGGCATTTCGATTTCTTTCCCGTTTAGCGATCAGGTAAACCTTTTTTTATTGATAGATCGGGCGATTCTGAACGCGGCGATACCTAATATGTGTTTGTGTGATTTTTTTATTGCTTTATTTTGAATGGGGCAAAAGGGGATGATTTAAACTTTATTTTTTTATTTTTTCATATTTTTTAAATTTTGGCATGCTTTAATAGCCTAGAAGCATCCACTACTTGATCACCTCTGCTACATATAGGCGATGAGCAGATCGCCTATATGTAGCAGAATTACAGCATTGTATGAGCGCAGACCACCCGGTGGTGCTCATAGCAGTGCGTCATCAACAAACAGAGGTCTCTATGGGACCTCAGGTTGTTATGGCAAGGCATCGCTGACCGCCGATCACATGATGGGGTCGGCGATGCGCGTATTTCCGCCCGGCGTCCGGAAATGCTGGTTCAAACCTGCTGTCAGCGTTTGACAGAGGGATTTAACTAGTTAATAGGCTCAGGTAGATCGGGGCATAGGTGTTAGCAATATGAAAATCACATCTGAAACCAGATAAAAAGGAAACAAGTTGACTCAATTTTGGCATTGTGTCACACTAACCATTGAGAACAGAAAGAGGAGAAGACAGCTGTCTCTGGACTTGAGAACCAAACTTGATGAACAATATCAACAATCTCAAGGTTACAAGTCCATCTTCAGAAACCTTGATGTTCCTTTCTCCAACATAATCAAGATGATTAAAACACATTGCACTGTAGCTAATCTCTCTCTTGACGTGGACGACAGTGAAAAATGTATGAAATGTTGCAATGCAGGATAGTCTGGATGGTGGATAAGCAGCCCCAATCAAGTTCCAAAGAAAATCAAGCTGTCCTGCAGGCTCAGGGTACATCAGTGTCAGCACAAACTATCCATCGACATTTGAATGAAATGTAAAGCTATGACAGGCTAAGACTCAAGAGGACCCCACTGCTATCCCAGAAACATAAGAAAGCTAGACTTCAGTTTTCAAAAATGTGTGTGAATCAGCTCAAATCCTTCTAGAAAATATTCTTGTGCATAGATGAGAGAAAGATAGAGCTTTTTGGCAAAGCACATCATTCTACTGGTTACTGAAAATAGAATGAGGCCTACAAAGAAAAGAACACAGTACCTACAATCAAATATGGTGGAGGTTCAAAGAGGTTTTGTAGTTGTTTAGCTGCCTCTGACATTGAGTGCCTTGACTGTGTGCAAGGCATCATGAACTCTGAAGATTACGAATGGATTTTGGGTCGCAATGTAGTGCCCAGTGTCAAAAATCTGGGTTTGCGTCCTATGTCATGGGTTTTCAAGCAGCACAATGACCCTAAACATACTTTTAGAGGCACCCAGAAATAGATGGAAACAAAGAGCTGGAGAGTTCTGAAGTGGTTAGCAATGAGTACGGACCTAAATCCACCTGTGGAGAGATCTTAATATTCCTGTTGGGAGAAGGTACCCTTAATATATGAGAGACCTGGAGCAGTTTGCTAAAGAGAGGTCCAGAACTCCAGTTGACAGTTGTAAGAAGCTTGTCAACTCCTTTAAAGACCAGGAGTATTTGTTTTTGCATTTTCGTTTTTTGCTCCCTTTCTTTCCAGAGTCATAACTTTGTTATTTTTCAGTCAACATGGACATTTGAGGGCTTGCTTTTTGCAGGATGAGTTTTACTTTTGAACGACACCACTGATTTTACCATATCAGGCACTAGAAAATGTGAAAAACATTCTAAGTGCGGTGAAATTGCAAAAAAGTGCAATTCCACAATTGCTTTTTGGATTTTTTTTAACCATGTTCACTAAATGCTAAAACTGACCTGCCCTTATGATTCTTCGGGTCATTACAAGTTCACATATATCAAACATTTATAGGTTCTTTTTTATTTAAGTGGTGAAAAAAATTAAAAATGTGTTAAAAAAGGCCTATTTTCAGAGACACGTAACGTCTCCATTTTTTGGGATTTGGGGCCAGTTGAGGGCTTACTTTTTGCATGCCAAGCTGATGTTTTTATTGATACCATTTTAGCATAGACACAATGTTTTGATCACTCAATATTGCATGTTACTGCAATGTTACAGTGACCAAAAAGTAATTCTGCGTTTTTATTTTTTTCTTATTATGCCATTTACCAACTGGATTAACCCCTTCATGACCCAGCCTATTTTGACCTTAAAGACCTTGCCATTTTTTGCAATTCTGACCAGTGTCCCTTTATGAGGTAATAACTCAGGAACGCTTCAACGGATCCTAGCGATTCTGAGATTGTTTTTTTCGTGACATATTGGGCTTCATGTAGTGGTAAATTTAGGTCGATAATTTTTGCGTTTATTTGTGAAAAAAATGGAAATTTGGCGAAAATTCTGAAAATTTTGTAATTTTCAAATTTTAAATTTTTATTCTGTTAAACCAGAAAGATATGTGCCACAAAATAGTTAATAAATAACATTTCCAACATGTCTACTTTACATCAGCACAATTTTGGGAACAACATTTTTTTTTGTTAGGAAGTTATAAGGGTTAAAAGTTGACCAGCGATTTCTCATTTTTACAGCAAAATTTACAAAACCATTTTTTTAGGGACCACCTCACATTTGAAGTCACTTTGAGGGGTCTATATGGCAGAAAACACCCAAAAGTGACACCTTTATAAAAACTGCACCCCTCAAGCTACTCAAAACTACATTCAAGAAGATTATTAACCCTTCAGGTGCTTCACAGGAACTAAAGCAACGTGGAAGGAAAAAATGGACATTTTAATTTTTCCAACAAAAATTTTCTTTTAGCATCAATTTTTTCATTTTTACATGGGCATCAGGATAAAATGGATCCTAAAATTTGTTGGGCAATTTCTCCTGAGTACACAGATACCTCATATGTGGTCATAAACCACTGTATGGGCGCACGGCAGGGCTCAGAAGGGAAGGAGCGCCATTTGACTTTTTGAATGGAAAATATGCTTGAATATTTAGCGGTTGCCATGTCACATTTGGAGAGTCCCTGTGTGCCTAAACATTGGAGCTCCCCCACAAGTGACCCCATTTTGGAAACTAGACCCCCTAAGGAACTTATCTAGATGCATAGTGATCACTTTGAACCCCCAGGTGCTTCAGAAATTGATCTGTAAAAAAAAGAAAGTACTTTTTTTTCACAAAAATTTTCTTTTAGCCTCAGTTTTTTCATTTTCACATGGGCAACAGTATAAATTGGATCCTAAAATTTGTTGGGCAATTTCTCCTAAATACACAGATACCTCATATGTGGTCATAAACCACTGTTTGGGCGCACGGCAGGGCTCAGAAGGGAAGGAGCGCCATTTGACTTTTTGAATGGAAAATATGCTGGAATATTTAGCGGTTACCATGTCGCATTTGGAGAGTCCCTGTGTGCCTAAACATTGGAGCTCCCCCACAAGTGACCCCATTTTGGAAACTAGACCCCCTAAGGAACTTATCTAGATGCATAGTGATCACTTTGAACCCCCAGGTGCTTCACAAATTGATCTGTAAAAAAAAAAAGTACTTTTTTTTCACAAAAATTTTCTTTTAGCCTCAGTTTTTTCATTTTCACATGGGCAACAGTATAAATTGGATCCTAAAATTTGTTGGGCAATTTCTCCTGAGTACACAGATACCTCATTTGTGATCATAAACCACTGTTTGGGCGCACGGCAGGGCTCAGAAGGGAAGGAGCGCCATTTGACTTTTTGAATGGAAAATATGCTGGAATATTTAGCGGTTACCATGTCGCATTTGGAGAGTCCCTGTGTGCCTAAACATTGGAGCTCCCCCACAAGTGACCCCATTTTGGAAACTAGACCCCCTAAGGAACTTATCTAGATGCATAGTGAGCACTTTGAACCCCCAGGTGCTTCACAAATTGATCCGTAAAAAAAAGAAAGTACTTTTTTTTCACAAAAATTTTCTTTTAGCCTCAGTTTTTTTCATTTTCACATGGGCAACAGTATAAATTTGATCGTAAAATTTGTTGGGCAATTTCTCCTGAATACACAGATACCTCATATGTGGTCATAAACCACTGTTTGGGCGCACGGCAGGGCTCAGAAGGGAAGGAGCGCCATTTGACTTTTTGAATAGAAAATATGCTGGAATATTTAGCGGTTGCCATGTCGCATTTGGAGAGTCCCTGTGTGCCTAAACATTGGAGCTCCCCCACAAGTGACCCCATTTTGGAAACTAGACCCCCTAAGGAACTTATCTAGATGCATAGTGAGCACTTTGAACCCCAGGTGCTTCACAAATTGATCCGTAAATAAAAGAAAGTACTTTTTTTTCACAAAAATTTTCTTTTAGCCTCAGTTATTTTCATTTTCACATGGGCAACAGTATAAATTTGATCCTAAAATTTGTTGGGCAATTTCTCCTGAGTACACAGATACCTCATATGTAGTCATAAACCACTGTTTGGGCGCACGGCAGGGCTCAGAAGGGAAGGAGCGCCATTTGACTTTTTGAATGGAAAATATGCTGGAATATTTAGCGGTTGCTATGTCGCATTTGGAGAGTCCCTGTGTGCCTAAACATTGGAGCTCCCCCACAAGTGACCCCATTTTGGAAACTAGACCCCCTAAGGAACTTATCTAGATGCATAGTGAGCACTTTGAACCCCCAGGTGCTTCACAAATTGATCCGTAAAAAAAAGAAAGTACTTTTTTTTCACAAAAATTTTCTTTTAGCCTCAGTTTTTTTTCATTTTCACATGGGCAACAGTATAAATTTGATCCTAAAATTTGTTGGGCAATTTCTCCTGAGTACACAGATACCTCATATGTGGTCATAAACCACTGTTTGGGCGCACGGCAGGGCTCAGAAGGGAAGGAGCGCCATTTGACTTTTTGAATGGAAAATTAGCTCCAATCGTTAGCGGACACCATGTCGTGTTTGGAGAGCCCTGTGTGCCTAAAGTTTAGAGCTCCCCCACAAATGACCCCATTTTGGAAACTAGACCCACTAAGGAACTTATCTAGATGCAAAGTGAGCACTTTGAACCCCAGGTGCTTCACAGAAGTTTATAACGCAGAGCCGTGAAAATAAAAAATCTTTTTTTTTTCTCAAAAAATGATATTTTAGCCCACTATTTTTTATTTTCACAATGGTTACAGGAGAAATTGGACCCCAAAAGTTGTTGTTCAGTTTGTCCTGAGTACGCTAGTACCCCATATGTGGGGGGGAACCATTGTTTGGGCACACGTCAGGGCTCGGAAGGGATATAGTGACGCTTTGAAATGCCGACTTGATGGAATGGTCTGCGGGCATCTTGTTACGTTTGCAGAGCCCCTGATGTGCCTAAACAGTAGAAACCCCACACAAGTGACCCCATTTTGTAAACTAGACCCCCAAAGGAACTTATCCAGATGTGTGGTGAGCACCTTGAACCCCCAAGTGCTTCACAGAAGTTTATAATGCAGAGCCGTGAAAATAAAAAATCATTTTTATCCTCAAAAACTGATTTTTTTAACCCGCAATTTTTAATTTTCACAAGGGTAACAGGAGAAATTGGACCACAAAAGTTGTTGTACAGTTTGTCCTGAGTACACTGGTACCCCATATGTGGGGGGGAACCACTGTTCGGGCACACGTTGGGGCTCGGAAGGGAAGTAGTAACGTTTTGAAAAGCCGACTTTGATGGAATGGTCTGCGGGCGTCATGTTAGGTTTGCAGAGCCCCTGATGTGCCTAAACAGTAGAAACTACCCACAAGTGACCCCATTTTGGAAACTAGACCCACAAAGAACTTATCTAGATGTGTGGTGAGCACTTTGAACCCCCAAGGGCTACACAGCAGTTTATAACGCCCGGGCATGAAAATAAAAAAATCATATTTCTTCCATAATCAGGATTTTTAGTCCCTAATTTTTTTATTTTCCCAAGGGTAACAGGAGAAATTAGACCCCAAAAGTTGTTGTCCAATTTGTCCTGAGTACGCTGATACCCATAAGTGGGAGAAAACTACTGTATGGGCGCACGTCGGGGCTCGGAAGGGAAGTAGTGATGTTTTGAAATGCCCACTTGATGGATTGGTATGCGGGCGTCATGTTACGTTTGCAGAGCCCCTGATGTGCCTAAACTGTAGAAACTCCCCACAAGTGACCCCATTTTGGAAACTAGACCCCGCAAATAACTTATCTAGATGTGTAGTGAGCACTTTGAACCTCCAAGGGCTACACAGAGGTTTATAACGCCCGGGCATGAAAATAAAAAAATCATATTTTTTCCACAAACATGATCTTTAGTCCCCAATTTTTTTATTTTCCCAATGTTAACAGGAGAAATTAGACCCCCAAAGTTGTTGTGCAATTTTTCCAGAGTACGCTGATACCCCATATGTGGGGGTAAACCACTGTTTGGGCATACGTCGGGGCTTGGAATAAAGGGAGCACTGTTTGACTTTTTGAACGCAGAATTTGCAGGAATCAATGGTGGCGCCATGTCGCGTATGGAGACCCCCTGATGTGCCTAAATAGTGGAAACCCCTCAATTCAAACTCCAACCCCAACACACCCCTAACCCCTACACACCCCTAACCCTAATACAAACCCTAACCATAACCCTAACCCCAACACACCCCTAACCCTAATCCCAACTCTAACCATAAACTTAACCACTAGCCTAACCCTAATCCCAACCCTAACCCCAAAACACCCCTAACACTTATCCTAACTCTAACCCTAACCACAAACCTAACCCTAATCCCAACCCTAACCCTAATTCCAGCCCTAACCCAAATTCCAACCCTAACCCAAATTCCAACCCTAACCCAAATTCTAACCCTAACCCTAAGGCTGGGTTCATATTGCGTTTTACCAGCCCGTTCAACACGTAGCGTTGACCGGCTGGTAATGGTATAGCATAACGCGATCGCGATGATTCATCTGTGCTAGCGGTGATGGAGCCCAGATGCTGCAGCCCGTGTCCGAGGCTCTGTCACTGAATGACAGCACGTCGCGAACGCATGCCGCTTTACGGCATGCGTTGCGATGTGCACACAAATGGGGTGAATGGCAGCGTTAACGGACTGCGTTACACCGCGTTATACCGCAGTGAAACGCAGTCCATCTAACGGACTGCCATAATGCAATAAGAACCCAGCCTAACCCTGAGGCCCCGTGCACACGTTGCGGATTCACTTGCGGATTTTTCTAAAATCCGCAGGTAAAATGACCTGCCTTTTACCTGCGAATTTAGCGCAGATTTGCTGCGGTTTTTCCCTGCGGTTTTACAACTATAATGGAATAGGTGTAAAACCGCTGCGGAATCCGCACAAAGAATTGACATGCTGCGGATTTAAAACCACAGCAAATCCGCGCTGAAAAATTTGCAGCATGTGCACAGCGTTTTTTTTTTTACCATTTATTTGCATTGTACTGTACATGGTTTCTGGATCTGCTGCGGATCAGCAGCGAAATCCGCTGCGGATCAGCAGCGAAATCCGCTGCGGATCAGCAGCGAAATCATCTGCGGATCAGCAGCGAAATCAGCTGCGGATCAGCAGCGAAATCCGCTGCGGATCAGCAGCGAAATCAGATGCGGATCAGCAGCGAAATCAGCTGCGGATCAGCAGCGAAATCCGCTGCGGATCAGCAGCGAAATCAGCTGCGGATCAGCAGCGAAATCAGTGCGGATCAGCAGCGAAATCCGCTGCGGATCAGCAGCGAAATCCGCTGCGGATCAGCAGCGAAATCAGCTGCGGATCAGCAGCGAAATCCGTGCGGATCAGCAGCGAAATCCTCTGCGGATCAGCAGCGAAATCCGCTGCGGATCAGCAGCGAAATCCGCTCGCGGAATCTGCCAGCGAAATCCTCTGCGGATCAGCAGCGAAATCCGCCGCGGATCAGCAGCGAAATCCGCCGCGGATACGCAGCGAAATCCCGCGGTCAGCAGCGAAATCGCGGTACGCAGCGAAATCCGCGCGACAGCGCGAATCGCGCAATCAGCAGCGGAAATCGTGCGATCGCAGCGAAATCCTCTGCGGATCAGCAGCGAAATCCGCAACATGTGGACAGGGCCTAAAAGGAAAAAAAAAAATTCTTTATTTTATTTTTTGTCCCTACTTATGACAGGGGGGGGGGTTAATTTACTTTTATTTTGATCACTGTGAGAGTTTATCACAGTGATCAAAATAAATTGTAATTTGGAAGGCGCAGAAGGGCGGAGGAGGTGAGTATATTGGCGGGGGGGGTGATCGGAGGGCGGGGGGGGCGGAGCAGCACACGGAGGGGACAGGATCAGAGCGGCCAGCAGATGATAGTAACGGCGGTGACCGTTCGCCGCCATGAATCGGCGGCAGCGGCCGATCACCACCGTTACTCGGTGTGGGGAGGGTGGGAACACAGTGTCCAGCCATGGCCGATGCTATTGCTGCATCGGCCATGAATGGATTGTAATATTTCACCACTTTTCAGTGGTGAAATATTACTAATCGCTCTGATTGGCTGTTTCACTTTTAACAGCCAATCAGAGCGATCGTAACCACGTGGGGGTTAAGCCACCCCCACTGTGGTGATGCGCAAGGGGTCCTGTGCCTGCGGGTCGGATGACCTTTCAGTGATTTCGGTCCCCCGACCCGCAGGAACATGATTTATAGCATGACGCCTACGTTGGCGTCATGGGTCGGGATGGCACAGGTTTTCATGACGCCAACGTAGGCGTCATGGGTCGGGAAGGGGTTAATTATTTTTATATTTTGATAGATTGGGCAATTCTGAATGCAGCAATACCAAATATGTGTATTTTTTATCTTTTTAATTATTTTATTTTGAATGGGTCAAAGCCTCAAAGGGCGATGATTTGAACTTTTATATTTTTTAAATTTTTTTAATATTTTAATAACTTTTTTCTACTTTTTACTTGCTTCAATAGTCCCTTTAGGAGACTTAAGCTGCGATCATCTGATTGCTCGTGTTACTCACAACACAATGATTGCCCTGCACATGTCTCCAAGCCGGAATGAAGCGTAGCAGAGCTGTAATTGTAATTGAGAGGTCAGACTGCCCTCCTGCTCACTGATTGGTGCAATCGGACATCATCGTCTGATTCCACCAATCAGCGCTGGGGCCGCTAATGCTGCGATCTCCTAGCACCAGCCTATGATCAGTGTTATAATAGCACCTTTCATAGGTGGACATCAATGCTTCAGGCAATTCTATTTTCTGAAACCTTGATATCGCAGTGATTATCTTCTGACTTGAACAGTCAATCACAGTGATTGCAGTTGTGGGGTGGAGGTGGCAAAACCCTCCGTAGAAACAAGTCTCAGTGTCCTGATGTCAGAAACAGCAGGCACCTTCATGCAATCACAGTACCTTTAGACTCGGTAGCCGCATGATCGCCATGATGTAACTGTACAGTACGCTAAACCCCTTCCCTTCCACGATATATAGGTACATCAAATGTCGTGAGGGGTTAATTTACCATATATTTTTTAAAAGAAAAATATCACTGAATAGAAACAATGTCCAAAAAATGTTTATTTTTATTCTACATTAGTTGCTGGCAAATTCCAAAATATATTCAAATTGTTTTACAAATATTTTCCATCAAATAATTCATTCCCCTCTAGCGATCCAAATTTTTATGCTTACATAAATGAACACGCACAGTTTTGGGAGATGCCTGTATATAACACTATGACTGTAATTATACAACTGTCTGTGTGCACAGCCCTCTAATAGTTAAAAAAATGGAAAGGGCTTCTCCTTTGCCAGGTAATGCAATATTTGCAACCAAGTCTTCCAATATTGTATTAACATAACATTTCTGATTAAAATTAGGAACATTGCGCATATAAACACAAACTAACAATAGTATGGGACAGAAATGTGTAAAATAAAATATTATATTCTAATATTTGCTTTAAGTTTTTGGCCTTAAGCATACAGAGATTGGTAGAAGCAAAACTGAAAAGGTTTCATGCACTTTTTCATAGTGATTGAGTGGTTATTTTTTAGGGCACTTATGAAGGGCATCATTTTTCTTGAAGTCTCATCATGCCAAATGTTTTTAGATCTTCTAAGCAATTAAACCCTTCTACTTTAGACAAGTCACCCACTGTGTCTTTGCAAAATATGTAATAAAGTTTGAGGGTTAGAAAGGAAAATTTTTACATAAAACACATCTGTCTCTTTCCGATGTATCATGTTTTTTAGTGATTTATTTTTATATATACATGTGTATGTTGTATTGCTTAAATCCTCTTTTTTATTTGTATAGCAATTATTTGTACATTACTATGATAACTATCACTCTTGTAAAAAAGTGGTGATATATACTTTGTGAATATTTATCAATAATTATGTAAATTCCAATAAATGATGTATGGTATGGCATGCTATAATTTCTTACTATTACTGATGCAATTAATTGAGCCGACATTTAAAGACTTCTTAGAAATCCTTAGTATCAACCACTGAGGACTCTCAAGTCTAAATATTTTTCTATCTACTGGCTAACACGGTACAAAGATATACATCTTTCCTATATAGAAATCCTTGATCACTTTAAAACTTAATTATGTTGGGTTTTTATTTTCAATTATTTATAGATATTTAATAATTTATACCCCTTTTGATGCAGATGTTTCATTTTTTTGGATACAGTTTTCTATGTAGCTTTTTATAAAGAGATTTTTTTTTATTTTTCAAATTAACTAGCAGGACAGAAAAAGCTTTATTTTGCACTTATGCTTGAGTGATATAGAAAAGAAAAAAAAATCTAACTACAAAGGCTACAATCGTAAGAATGTAGTTTATGCTTGAGTGCAGTCCATGGAAAAAAGTGCCATCACAAGGACAGCAATCGGACCAATGTGCTGCTGCAAATGTTTGTAATGAGACAAACGTCACTTCTGCTGTTCTGTGTTAGTTCTGCTCTCACTGCAGAGCTGTATGTGATTATGAAAGCAGACTGTCAGTCACTACATGGTTCACATTGACATTTTTTAATTAAATTATGTTCTGGAGACAGATTCTTAGGGAGATCTGTGTCCCTCCCATAGATCTTAACAGCTAAATTTAATTATAATACAAACATTGATTTCTCTGGAATAAGACATCGGATCGCAAATATAAAAGTATCATTTTATTAAACTTTATATGACGAACATGCCTAAATACACAGCTTGGGATGATTGATCCTACTGACAGAATCCATTTATTGATAAGACATATTAACAATAACATATTTCATGTGTAGAAATCTTAGCTCATCTCCATGATAGAATTGCATAAAACAAAGAAAAACTCTGTTGATATTTTTTTAAGAATTTTCTGGTGGTGGCCATATTAGAGATTTATTCCTTTATTGTCGCTATAGACAGTATGGCAGTGTGCAACAACATGTGTGCCACAACGACAACACAGTAAGTGTCAATTGACAGAGAACTTGCATTGACTATTAAAGCCTAAAGTAGAAACTAGTTACACTAAGGACCAAGAATTGGCAGCATGATCCATACAGAATGCTATCATGGTGGATAATGTTTAGCGTTGCCATCGTTTTTCTTCATTTGATGCCTCCATCAGTTTAAAAGCGCTGTAATATCCACTGCTGAACTTGTACAAGGTTACTCAAAACCATAAAGTATAATTATTGTGTCTTCTCTAGCGGTCACTGAAAAGCTGAAAATTTTAATAATGTTAATATATACCTAACAAAACAATATTAAAAAGTAAATACAAATATGTTAATAATAAAAACATGATTTACTACAAATAATGTTATCTTCCTATGTTACATTTTAAGAAGCTACAGTAAGTAATCCTAAATCTGTACTTATCGCTATGGCATAATGATTGTGGATGCAGGAGATGTGCGGGCGGTCATCACCAATATTAAATGGAAGTGCATCCTCGGATTCACATGTACAGTACCGACCAAAAGTTTGGACACACCTTCTCATTTAAAGATTTTTCTGTATTTTCATGACTATGAAAATTGTAAATTCATACTGAAGGCATCAAAACTATGAATTAACACATGTGGAATTATATACCATACTTAACAAAAAAGTGTGAAACAACTGAAAATATGTCTTATATTCTAGGTTCTTCAAAGTAGCCACCTTTTGCTTTGATGACTGCTTTGCACACTCTTGGCATTCTCTTGATGAGCTTCAAGAGGTAGTCACCGGAAATGGTTTTCACTTCACAGGTGTGCCCTGTCAGGTTTGATAAGTGGGATTTCTGGCCTTATAAATGGGGTTGGGACCATCAGTTGTGTTGTGCAGAAGTCTGGTGGATACACAGCTGATAGTCCTACTGAATAGACTGTTAGAATTTGTATTATGGCAAGAAAAAAGCAGCTAAGTAAAGAAAAACGAGTGGCCATCATTACTTTAAGAAATGAAGGTCAGTCAGTCCGAAAAATTGGGAAAACTTTGAAAGTGTCCCAAAGTGCAGTTGCAAACACCATCAAGCGCTACAAAGAAACTGGCTCACATGAGGACCACCCCAGGAAAGGAAGTCCAAGAGTCACCTCTGCTTCTGAGGATAAGTTTATCCGAGTCACCAGCCTCAGAAATCACAGGTTTACAGCAGCTCAGATTAGAGACCAGTTTAATGCCACACAGAGTTATAGCAGCAGACCCATCTCTATAAAAAACTGTTAAGAGGAGACTTTGTGCAGCAGGCCTTCATGGTAAAATAGCTGCTAAGAAACCACTGCTAAGGACAGGCAACAAACTCGGGCTAAAGAACACAAGGAATGGACATTAGACCAGTGGAAATCTGTGCTTTGGTCTGATGAGTCCAAATTTGAGATCTTTGGTTCCAACCACCGAGTCTTTGTGCGACGCAGAAAAGGTGAACGGATGGACTCTACATGCCTGGTTCCCACCGTGAAGCATGGAGGAGGAGGTGTGATGGTGTGGGGGTGCTTTGCTGGTAACCCTGTTGGGGATTTATTCAAAATTGAAGGCATACTGAACCAGCATGGCTACCACAGCATCTTGCAGCAGCATGCTATTCCATCCGGTTTGCGTTTAGTTGGACCATCATTTATTTTTCAACAGGACAATGACCCCACACACACCTCCAGGCTGTGTAAGGACTATTTGACCAAGTAGGAGAGTGATGGGGTGCTACGCCAGATGACCTGGCCTCCACAGTCACCAGACCTGAACCAAATCGAGATGGTTTGGGGTGAGCTGGACCGCAGAGTGAAGGCAAAAGGGCCCACAAGTGCTAAGCATCTCTGGGAACTCCTTCAAGATTGTTGGAAGACCATTTCCGGTGACTACCTCTTGAAGCTCATCAAGAGAATGCCAAGAGTGTGCAAAGCAGTCATCAAAGCAAAAGGTGACTACTTTGAAGAACCTAGAATATAAGACATAATTTCAGTTGTTACACACTTTTTTGTTAAGTATATAATTCCACATGTGTCAATTCATAGTTTTGATGCCTTCAGTGTGAATTTACAATTTTCATAGTCATGAAAATGCAGAAAAATCTTTAAATGAGAAGGTGTGTCCAAACTTTTGGTCTGTGCTGTAGTTGAAAATGATTGTGGAGCAGAGAGCCTGGCGCTAACTGTGCAAGCCTCACAGGTCCACAGATGCCGAGAACATCTGCATCCCAATACAGATGGCACAATGATATCACTTCATTGTGCCACCTGCCCCAAAATAAGGAGGAAGAAGACAATGTGTGTTTGCTCTGTGCTTGGAGTTCTTGCATTCTGACCTTTGTTGCCTGACCTTGGTTTTGCCTTTGACCATCCATTTGCCTAGTCCAGTTGTCTTGACTCCAATTATGCCATTTTTAAAGTTGGTGTATATTCAATAATTCAAAAACTCCTCAATAACACATTGATTATGTTATGGTAATGTTAGCTTTCGTACAGATATACTTGTCTTTTTAATAGCAATGAAACATCATACTTCATTACTTTAATAGAGTTGAATATTATAATAGTATAAACGAAGAAAAAAAAGTTGCTGAAACCAAGTCCTTTGCCACTCACATGTATTACATTAGATGATTCAATATTGGCTTTGGGCCCAGAACATTACAAATTTGTGGAAAAATGGATACAAAAATAATTTGTCTTTATTTTGACAAATGTACTTTTCATAGAATATGTTGAGTTAAAAATCTTGTCTTTTACGAATGTTCTACATGTTGTAAGCATTTGTCTGCAAATCATTTTGCCATACCTAAATTTCATTTTATCTAATTATCTATTTATATTTTCCAATGTAAGAGAGAAAAGTATCAAGTTCTTGCCAAACATGCCAATAATAACATGATTCATTGCCTTTGTCCCGGTTTAGCTTTCTGCTGAAGAAAAAGTTATGTTAAGTTACACTTTCAGACAAGGCTCTGCCACTGTATCCATGGACTTCATGTGTAAAATAAATGAGGGAACTGGCAGATCTACAAATGGAATAGCTGGTAAAAAACAAAAAACTAGCAAACATGGATCTAGTTTCTTGCTGTGAAGCATTTCTCCCTATGCTGATAATGCCAAGAAAGCAAAATTACCCTTATTTGTTTTGACTCTTGGAACTTGCAAACCTGAAAGAAGAAACCATGTTCTACTAATATTATACAAGTTTTGCAATGGTCATGTGGGATATATGGGATATGACACCAGCAAACAGAAGATCAAGTGGAACATTGGGAAAACAGCAATGGGAAAGACTTAATGGGTGAGTTTATGTCTTAAGAACTTGTCAATTACGTATCTCTGGACCTGCATAAGCTAATTCCAAGACGGTCACGTCTAGACATAAAAGCCTAAGTATTTCATTTGGAAAGTTCACAAAACATTTCCCATATTATAAAAATGTCTGTAAGGCCTTGTTCTTAAAAATGTTGTCATATATTATTTTTTTCCTCTGGTATCTTAGCTCAAACACTGGAAGTAAACTCATGGCAGAAGTGATCCCATAGTTTTTTTATTTAACTATTCCTAGAATCCAGCACATCCGTTGTTGTGTCAGACTGTTTCTGGGGTTGACTTAAACAGAAAGTGCAAGCAGTGATTTTCGATCTGGCTATGGATGACTGACCAGTAAACCAAGTGAACAACTTTGTCAACACTTATGTTTGGCATAAAACTACTAGCTGTACATAAAATTTGTAAAATATTTCTCAGCCTAAGAAGGATGCCATGATATTAAATTGGTACCAGGTAATCCAGATGCTGGTGTTCAATATTCCTGTAGTACCACAGCTGGAACATGAAGAACTACACAGTTAATCTTCAAAAAGAAAATTTGGGAGATGTTCTTTGTATCCACTTCCTACTCCGTTCACTAGATAAGGGTATTCATAAGCCCCAACAAAATATGAAAAAGTGGCTTTTCTCATCTTCATAAAGGGGTTTTCTATGCAAAACCCTTAGTGAAGGTGAGGTATCATGTTAGACTGTGCATCCAAGTATTAACCCTCCGTCAAGCGCAACTGGTCTAACAGGCACAGCTCAATTAGTTTTGTTTCTCTCTCCTCTCAAAATTATTAGAAAATCTCCCCCCTCCAAGTTATTTCCTGCCTTTACATGCTCTTTGAAACCTGGTCTCACAGTGTTACAGTAGACCTTCTGGAGAGCAGATCTGACCTTTGTGGCTTCTCAGGCTCACTGCACCTGAACTCGTCTCACATTTGAAGGTTAGTATTTTCTCTTTTTATTCATCTCAACTCTCTATTTAGCTTGTTTCATGAATGAATAATGCAAAGTTTCTGGAAATAACTAGGGTTTTCTAAGAACAAATAGGGTGGCCTCTAAAGCACATTGTGCCGTAACAAGTACTCTCTCTCTCTCTCTCTCTTGCTTCATATTCTCTGCTGAAATGGCCAGTAAAATGTATGATTTATCTAACCATCTTCATTTTGAAGAAAATAAGAATCTGCTGTTTAATGATCATGAGAGAGACCCCACACTGAGTGAAGATTTAGGACAAGAGAGTGATATTTCATCTAAAGATGAGGGGAAGAATGTAAAAGTGATTCAGGAACAGAGCAGGATGGTGAGGAGACTGATACAGATGAACAAAATACAGATAACACCTATTATTTGGCAAAGATAAAAAGACCAAGTAGAGCAAGAAGCCACTTACAGTGCTAGTCGAAATACCAAGTGTTAAGGGTATGCCACACTAAACAAGGTTGCTAACGAGATCGCTAAAAAACGTCACTATTTAGCGATCTCGTTAGTGACGCTGTTGTGTGTGGCATGTAGCAACGACATGGCCCCTGCTGTGATCTCGCTGATCGTTCACTAGAGTTCTGGACCGTATTTAGATCGTTGGCGTCCCGCTGGTGACGCTATATCGCTGTGTCTGGCACCTTTTGTGAGCGATGTGCGCTGTTTTTTACATCGCAATGACCGTTAAAGTCGTTAATGAGATCGCTAACCGCTTGTGAGTCGATAACGAGATCGCTAAGTGTGGCAGCTACTAGCGACATTAAAACGATCACAAAAACGATCGCATTAGTATGCGTCGTTATTGTGATCGTTAGCGGGAGCGTTTAGTGTGGCAGTACCTTTAGACAATGGTCATATTCTTCACGATGTAGAAAGTGGATGGTATCAATTCACTAGGTAATCAACTGGAACAACTGCATAGAAGAATTTACCTGAAAAAATTAGCTAATGAACTGTTGAATGGAGAGCTACGTAGAAGAATTTTGAAGATGTGTGGAATCCCTTCTAGCCTGAAAATCTGGCTGAAAAAATTTAATCCCAAAGATGATCGAGAAAAATCACCACCTCTCCCACCTCCCAAAAGTTGTACATGCACCATCTGCACCACTGAAACTTGTTGCAGAAGCATTTTAAATTATGAATGCCAAAAATGTCATAAAGCGATCTGCCTGTCCCATGCAAATATGATCTGCTAGCTTTGCTTCTCTAAGTGTGACTGTGTTTCTTCTGCTGAACATGTAACCTCTGAATTAGTGAATAGTAATCAAGTAGCATTTAAGTGCATTACCATTAACTTTTTTTCCTAATTTTAATGTTTAGTAATAATTATGTCACGAAAACTAAAGGCTATTTGGTGGTAGTTGAGAAACTTGGTACTTCTTGTTTTAATGTGTTTATGGTTATTAATTTTTTTGGCATCTAATTTTGTGTACGCTCTTATAGTACATCCTTATGGAGGTCACTGATTATTTTTATAGTGGTTTTATAATCTTGGCCTGTCAGATGCATTCTTGGCTAATGAAAGTGGACCATGTGGAAGATAAGATGGGTCTGGGAAACATACTAGAAGCATTATCTGCCATCCAACAGACCACCTATTTGCACTCTTCTGGCTTCAAGAGTAATGTCTTGTGCCCCCATGGAATGTGGGATAGAAAGCTAGGTCTCGTGGATGAGCATGTTTATTGTGCTCCCACAACAGGAAAAGTTTCACCTGGCCCTTGGCCTCAGCCTCTGCATGCACCATCAGCAGCTCGTCCACTTTTTCTTTCATATCTTACTGGACGCCTTCTGCATTTTAAACTAGGTATTTAATTTACATCTTCAAACTTTCTGGTATTAATAGGAAAAAGAAAATATGTAGCCCTGAAAAGGACTTTTGTTTTTAGGTTGCAGCAGCAGTATACCTATAGGAGGACTGTAAGGCAATAAACCCTGCTTATATGTCTCTAATCCAAAACTATCCGTCCTCCACCAGCTATCCCTACACTGAATGCAGGTAACAGCTGTTTTACTTCAGAATGGACAGTATGTAGCCCTGAAAAGGACTTTTGTTTTAATGGTGCATCAGTGGTATAAAATACTACAATATGAATTAAACACTGCCTATATGCCTGTTCTTTTCTAAGCACTCCCTCCTAGATCAACTCTCCTTGAACAGCTTACAGAGGAGAGTGTGACACGTATCACGTCACCCAGCCTTATATAAGATCCGATGACGTGAATCTTCCGGCTAATCACAGTAATGCAAGTAGACAAGATGGATGCCGCATTACCGTGTATGGCAGGTATTCCCCTCAAGTTTATTGGCTGTCTAACAGGTGTGAAACATGCGGGGCAGGGACTCGAGCATGGCACTCGAGTACCAACAATTCTTGATCAAATAACGAGTGTATACGAGCACCTCGAATAGCAGTGTCAAGCACGCTCGCTCATCACTATTAAAGGGTACTAACTCCAGCTGGGGGCCGCCCTTTATATTTAAAAAGTTATTGTCTTTTTCTTTTTATATTTGATAAATCAATAACACACATAAAAATTAGAAACTTCGTAATGTATCTTATTAGCGAAATCTGCTTCTTTCTCCTGGAAAAGATCTTTCATTCTCAAAATTCTCAATTACCAAGTAAAATCTGCGTTTAGAGAAGACAGATTATTACATTACTGAGATAGGAGATGACAGTTGCTACTGATGAGATTCTATTGAGAGTGGAAGGGGGAGAATAAGGCGGGACGAGGTAGGAGCTAGGGGTAGAGCTCCTTCCTCCTCCTTCCCCTCTCCCATCTATATGTCCTGTAGCTGCCATCTCCTATCTCAGAAATGTAACAATCTGTCTACACTTAACACACATTTTACCTGTGAATTGTGAATTTTGTGAATGAATAATCAGTCCTGGCATAGAAAGATGCAAACTTCTCTGATAAGATATATTGCAAAGTTTATTATTTTCACATGTACGATTGATTTATGAAGAAAAATGAAAAAAATTGGTTACTCTGTCAGAAAAACTTGAGCAGACCCAATTTGGTTACTTTTCTAAATGTCACTCTTTAGCAAAAGTGGTCACAAGGGTTTTTAATAACCTCCTAAACTGTCGGATTTAATAGTAAAAATCAGATCTGAACTTCTTGGTTGTGGGATCCCTAAAAGCAGAGCAGAGTCCCATGACCCCCTGCACTCATCATTTCTGGTTTTTCACAATTTGCGAACGATCCGTCAATCCGTCAAAACAACGGATTGTGACTGACGGCAAAAAACTGATGTGTGAAAGAGGCCTTACTAGTACTGATCAGTAACTGGTTTAATGATGGTACCATTCAATAACAGCTGAGTTAGGCTAGTTTCACACTAGCGTTTCACCGACCTGCATCGGTCTGCGCACGGCCGCCGCTAAGCTTCGCCCCCGGCCGCGCCTCCTCCCAGCCACTCCGCCTAAGGGCGCATGACGCTGCATGTGACCTGCACACCCTATCTTTAGCATTGGGTACGCAGTGGTGAAAGAGCTTCACATGTCCCCACATCACTTCCACAGTGGTGAAACATCTTCTCATGTTCCCACACTACATCCACAGTGGTGAAAGGGCATCACATATCCCAACATCACATCCACAGTGGTGATAGAGCTTCTCATGTTCCCACATCACATCCACAGTAGTGATAGAGCTTCACATGTCCCCACATCACATCTATGGTGGTGATAGAGCTTCACATGTCTCCACATCACATCTATGGTGGTGATACAGCTTCACATGTCCCCACATCACATCCAGGGTGGCGATAGAGTTTCACATGTCCTCACATCACATCCACAGTGGTGATAGAGCTTTACATATCTCCACATCACATCCACAGTAGCGATAGAGCGTCACATGTTCCCATATCACATCCACAGTGATCACAGAGCTTCACATGTCCCCACATCACATCCACAGTGGTGATGATAGAGCTTTACATGTCCCCACATTACCCCTGACATATGAGTTCCTGTGATGTGAAGAGTCTATAATTATGTGTGTGTGTACAGCTACATATATTCCTCATAATACACCTCAGCTGCTGTAGAACCTCAATCTGTGTGTATGGATGTGTGTGTGGCTGGATGGATGAGGGAGGGAGGGATGGATGCACACAGAACATTACACTCACATATGTAAAAGCCTTTTCCTTCCTGATTCATCCAATCAGCTGAGTCATTCTCCTGCTGCCTTGCACTGTTTGCTGTAGGGGGATGCTGGAGCAGGAGGCTGGAGGGAAGGATCTGGCAACGACTGGGGGATGTTGCCACCAGTCTCTGACAGACAGAAAAACTTTAGTCAGGGAGTGAGCAACTTCTCCTGAATGAGAAGAGAGCTGCTCACCAGACTTAGTGTGATACCTAGAACACTATGCAGAATGCTGACAAGGAGTATATCACAAACTATCAGCATGCTGCATCCTAGGTACACTCAAATTATACAGAAAGCCCGGACAACCCCTTGTGGCAGTGCTGGGTTAGTGCAAAAACAGCAAAATATCACTCTTGCACAAAGAAGGCTCTGGAGGATTGCGGGATCCCACTCTGCATGCCAGGATCTAAAAACATAGAAGTTTGGACTCAACTTTTCCTAGAAAAGTTGGTTCCTTTGGGGGGTTATAAGGGACCTTTCTGACCACTTTAGCAAGTAGGTTAAAAAACTCAATAGCGAGGCTTCTTTTTTTTAAATAAAAACCACAGCCCCAGACTGATGATAAATAATGTTTAAGGATCATAGTTCTCAACTACATCAGCAGAGTACAACTTGCAAAAAGGTATGGCCAACGCAAGGATGTGAGAGAACCGTGCTGGATAGTAGCGCTGTTTCTGACATATTCTCATTAACTATATGTGCACATACTTGTTTCCAAGACATTTTCATAATTGTTACATTCTCGCACTAACAGTTTAGACAAAACAGCTTCGTTACAATGAAGAATGATGTAAAATTAAATATGTGCAGAATATAAATGTGAATATGCATTGAATGGCCTAATTAATAAGTAGTTCTATTGGTGAAACATACTTCATAGTGTGCCCATTAAAAACAAATTACAAAACCAAAATGGCTATTTTTGAGATATCAGTTATTTACGAAAATTTTCTGCTATTCTAGTAATACTCCGTAGGTGTGTGTTAATGGAAAGGTAACTAAAGGTTGATTCAAGTTTATAGTTAATCCTTATATTGTGATGCATGATCTTGTTTCTATACTATTGAAGTACAAGCTCATAAAATCCAAACCTTTGCAGTGGTTTATCTTTAGATCAAGCCCATGCTCCAGCAGTGTTAATGCTATCCATTCTAAATGCAAACAGGATATGGGAAATTATCACACTGATTTTGAGTCTACAATTAGCACTGACACTGTTTAACTCTACCTGATAAAAGCTAAATGTATGCTGATATAATGTTCGTTTTGTCAAACCATGCAACTTTGCTTCAATCCAAGGACACGTCAGTATTACTTGTCTGCTTCTTTTTCACCATTATTAGGCTTTATATAATACATCTTTCTACTGCATCTTGTTTGCTTATGGATAAATTGGATTAGTTTTTGTGTTATATCATAAGACATGAAATTTAAAGGTCCTCGAATGTGTTATCTGTTTATAATGAATCCTTTTGCATTTTTTTCTAAATCTTCAGAGCATGAAAGACGCTTTATTTGAACTAAAATAGCATTTTTTGAATTGTTATATCCCTTGATATAGTAAGGTAGGCTGTCGGTAACCCCAATCTCTGTAGTAATGTGACCACACTATTACATCCGCTATATGCAATAAGTGAAAAGTTGGTGCAATAAATAATCTAATTACAACACAAAGGCTGAAGTCTGTCTGAGCACTACTTTTGCAATAGAATTGGCAGGACAAGATATTGCTAGGATATCCCTGGAGGAGAAGCAAACCTGTAACTATTCTAAGGTTATTTCCATATATGAAGGATGACATTCTTCATTGCAAATCTAAGACATATTTCACTGCAGATTTACATTGAAATCAGAGACAAGTATCAAGACATAGAAGAACCAAAGCGCCAAATTATTTATTTTTTACTATGAGCCAAAACCTAACATGCAGGTAGTTGCTAACTAGTTAGCAACTACTTGCATGTTCTATCACTGACTGCTCCTGCCGGTGATTCAGCTGTTCCACGTCAACAGAGCAGCTCTAGCTCTCCTTCCAGACTACTCTGTCTATGGAGCGTGACTGCTGACGTCATGCTGCTTGACAGCCAGCTCCCAGCAGATGTGCAGTGAGAAGATGACTGTCAATCAGCATGACATCGGCAGTCAAATCCTGTCAACAGAGTAGAGCGGAAGAGACGCTGCTGCTCTATCAATGCAACATCAGGGAAGCCGCAGAATCGCGGTCAGTGATCGCTCTGTGCCGGCAGAGATCTGTGCTGGGAAGTTAGAAAATACCTGCCTGTTAGTTCTTAGGCCCACAGTAGAAAATTAATATAGTCTTGGATAACTCCTTTAAGAGATCCTAAGAAAAGCCTTTGTAAGCCATTCAAGAAAGTGAGTTTTGTAGAACCAGTTGCATGTCTATTATAAACATGTCTACTATAAGACTGAATGCTTAAAGGGTTATCCAAAACCTTAAAAATTACTTTAATGATTATCTATTTAATATAAATCCTAAGCACTTCTATTAAAAAATGCATGCCCTTCCCTTAATACTATAACTTCCTGCATTTTTTTCTTACATCCGATGATGTTTCTTTTGAGTCTTTCAGCATGCACTAGGAATTCCCAAACGAGACATCAGGAACCTGGTGCTGTGTTCACCACCACAGCTACTTTCCTCACCCTGAAATGGATTTCCATCATAAACAACCTTTTCAGGGGCTAAGGTATCTTGTGCTATACTGAGCATGCCCTGGTTTTCAATACTGACACATGCTAAGTATGTCACTCTTAAGAGAAGTGATAAGCTGGCAGTAAGGAACTTTCTTGATAAAGTCCATCAACCACCTACAATAGAAAAGCAGCTTTCTCATGTAATGTGTTTTACAATGTTTTCAAAGGTCATTGTGAATGGGGGGCATATTGAGCAATTTCCTATTTAAACTGGTTGTCCATCAGTAAAATCTATATTTTTTCAAGGATGTCTAGCTTTAAAATAGCAAACGGAGGCATGATAAAGTAAAAGCCTGTCCAACGTCTCCATTAGTTCCAAAAGCTGTGCCTGCTCTAGGTTACGGTAGCACTCGGACTGTTTAGCGCGAGCGTGGAGCATGGTCCCACTGTGCTGTGGACCGAAGAGTCTGGAAGGGCTTTATTAAGTGCTTCCCCAAGACTGACGCTGGATTCATGGCAGCTGACAGTTCATGATTGAGGTGAACCTGGGGAGGTGTGACCAGGTGCTACACCAGAACTGACCTCGGTCACACGGCAGCTGATCCTTCAATGGGATATGAGTGTGCTGGCGGACATGACTGATATTCAGGCAGACAGGAGTAGGACCAGTTCAGACTGGATGAGCAGGAACATCTTCAGGAAGAACTGGGTCACTGGCAAGTGCAACTGCAACACAGAAAATGGTAGGAAGCAGTTCAGAAAGGATGGACAGGAACAGCTTCAGGAAGAACTGGATCTCTGGCAATGGGGTACTAGAACGCAAGTGCAGACAGACAGAGAGTCGCAGATGCGAATAGACGGGGAACTGCAGGTTCCCACAGGACAGACAGGAGCAGGTTCACAAAGAACAGACTGAGCCAGCTAAGGACAAGTACACACAGGACAGACAGGACCAAGAGGCAGGCTCACAAAAGGTATTAACAATGAAGTAGCAAGAGTACAAGCAAACCACTAATGTTGCACAGAGGCAACAGAATACAGATAATTACTAGTACAAGCACTGCAGATTTTAGAAATAGGTACAGGTTCAGACACCGCAGGTTTTAAAGATAGGTACAAATTCCGACACTACAGGTTTTAGAGACAGGTACAGATTCAGACACCAGAAAATTAGGAAATATCCAGATTTAGACACAAATAGGATGAGGGATTGATTCTAATTCAGACAAGGACAGACACAGGTACAAATTCAGGGATCAGGCTTGGCTATTTAGCCCCCAGGGGGGCCGAATCAGGAAAGATCAGATAAAGGTACAGATTCAGGGTTCAGGTCTGGGTATTCAGCCCCAGGATGACAGGAACAGGAACAGACCTGGCAATGCAGCAGTTGCACTAACCCACTGAAAGAGAATATTGTTCAGGCACTGTCACGGGTGTGTCGCGGCGGAGATCGTCGCGATTGCACACCCTGACTTCGCACAGCTGAGTTTCTGGTGCTGGGTTTTTTCGGCACTGAGGGAGTTAATTCTTTCTCTCTCGGTGCTGGACTGACCAGCCTCGCCCAGCTGCGATTGATGTTTTGTTAATTAGCTTCCTTCATATACCTGCTGGTCTGCTGGGGAAGTTGCCGGTGAAAGCATTCATTCAGACCAGCAGAGCGGATCGTTTCTGAGAAGACTTAAGCTAAGAGTGCCTGTTGTGGTTTTTCCTCTCCTCGCTTATTGTTTATCTCCTTTACCTTTTGTGTTCCTCTGTAGTGGAAGTTTTGTATGCAAGACAGTGTTTTCTTTACCCCTTGTCTGTTTCGTTTGTCTTAGACTGTGTGTAAGCTGTGACCTGCCCATTCCCTGTGGTGGTAATCAGGGTCCTTCTCAGGACTAGATTACAGTGGTCAGGGATCTACAGGAGACAGGGTTACGCTGGCGGCCTGGACCTCTGTACCATTAACAGTACCTCCAGGTAGAGGGACTAGTCAGGACCCCAGTTCAGGGTCAGCATAGACCCCGGTCCACCTCTATCCTGAGACAGCTGACACGTACACAGTATAGACCCACAATTCATAGGATATTATGTCAGGTAAGACATTGCTGGCAGATACTATGTATACATGTTGATATTTTCTATTATTGTAATATAGAATGTTGTCACATTAGATATAGGTTACTATCATAGAATATATCTGTTATACGTCGTGACAGGCACCTCCCAGCAGGTGGAGGTACCTTAAGTACTAAGTGCCTCTCAGCAATAGACTGAGGACACATTTAGAATGCACGCACTGTTTCTTTAAGAATCAGGAAGTGGACCTGTGGGCACCTTAAGAAAGAATAGTGAGCAGAGGACCAGAATTTCACTGCACACAGCAAGAAAGGAAAAGGAGCTCACTTCACGGCCTGGTGTGGTGAGTATGTCTGTGTCCCTACTTGGTGGGGGATGGGAAGCCATGCAGAGACGCAGGCAGTGATGTTACATTCTACTTGGTAGTCAAAATATCACTGCAGCCTGTGATTCACTGCAGTGACCAGGTTACTAGAAAAGCGTCAGAAACATCTTTTGATGTGCTCTTCTTGTCACTTGACTGCTGTATCCAGTCACAGAATACAGTGGTTCTTTATTTCTGAATGAAGGAGAGTCTGCTTTCAGAGCTGGCACAATCATCCAAACTGGACTTACTTGATCAGCTGTGGTGTTGAAATGGAAAGTATGCCTCCATTTTATTTTATAACCTTCTATGCCGGAAAGAAAAAAATCGCTGTTGCGCAACCCCTTTAAGATTGATGCACCTTTTAGGGAAGAGCTAAGTTGCATAACTTGCTTAAGCACAATAAATAATGGCTTTTTTAGCTTAATGACCATTTTCAGTTTAAGGTACCCAAGTCTTTCACTGGAAGTGAACCAATTACTCCTAGATGACTGTACCACTCATGCCCTTTTATTCTAGTGAACTTGCGGATCAAGATGAACAGTGCGTCCCACTGATTACGTCTTCTGATTAGAGTTGAGCGATACTTTCCGATATCCAAAAGTATCGGAATCGGAATGGTATCGCCGATACCCCAAAAATATCGGCGATGCCCGATACCGATACCGGAAATCCAATGTAAGTCTATGGGAACAAAATATCGGAATTAAAAAAAGCCCATTCTTGCCTTGTTGGTTAATTGTACATGAAGGAAAACAACAAAGAGTAATGTAGAATGTATTGGGGGAGGTTGAGGAGACATTAAAGGCATAGATGTTTAACCCAATCAAATGGAATAGCATTAATATTTTTTTTTTTTAAAGATGTTCGGATTGACGAAGAAATTGACAATGTTGTTAACGTTTTTTCTATTTTGGCAAATATGTATGTTTCACAACTTCCATGCTCTTCACCTTTTTAACTTTTGACACACTTTCTCCTTCATAATCTTCAGCGCATCATCTTTTTCATCAAATTATTCTTCATCTTCACCTTCTTTATCTTCTTCTTAAACTTCTTGCTATTCATCTTTTTGTTAACATTACTCATATTGTTCTTATTCAACTATTATTCTTCTTCATATTCTACTTCATCTTCATCTTCTTCATCATATTCTTATTTTGGACAGAGATTCCTGTACTTGTAATCTGTAAAAGTATGAATTTTTAATCCTTGCGTTCTTGCTGTCACAAAAGTTTTAAATTACAACAGTATTTGTCAGTGTTGAGTTTAGCCTGCAGCAGCAGTCATTTTCCAGGGGCATGTCTGGTTGCGCAAGGCTTTATCCGGCAACACTACCTTCCTTGTGTCACGGGTAGGGTAGCGTGTGTCTATTATATGACTCTCTCTAAAATGTGACGTTACGCAGCCTTATTCTGCCCTAGGGACGCCAAAAATACGACAGCAGTAATCATTTACTGTATAAAACTCCACCTATGAGCAACAAAACAAGCACGTTCCCTCTTCTGTTTCCTGCGCTGACATGTGAGGAGGGAGTTTGGAGATGCTCCTGAATTCCTCCCAGGTATCCAAGCATATCGGGCCCATAGGAGAGCAGTAAAACCACCCCCGGGAACACTGACACCTTTTACATTCGTGGGGACATAATTTATGGAGCGCTACTTGCTACGGAGTTCACAACAGACCCCGAACGGTTTACCTATCCAACTGAAGCAGAAGGACAAGATGGCGCATGGAGGAGACAAAGAGGAAAGAGGCGCGATGCTGAGCGCTGCCATAGACATGCAGCAAGAGCTATTATCAGAAGCACCATGTGACCTGAGAGTTCCTCAGGAATTTGATTTGCAGAAAATGGCTGAAGAGAGGTCAAAGCCCTTCTCTTACCAGACATTCAGAAGCTGCTGGAGTCGGCATTGCAATCGTCATTGTCTTCCATACAAAAGTCTGTACACCTGAATACCATTGCAATTACCAAGCTGCAACAGGATGTGGCACTGCTACAACAGGAGAAGCAACTCGGCCAAGACAGAGAACAGAACATCATCTGCACTCGCCATCCGCGTTGACTCATCAAACGCACGCAAAACGTGGCAGATGTCCTTCATAGAGGCCCACTCAGTAGTGGTGAAGTGTGAACGGCGCAAATTGCGTGTTGATTGTGCCTGTTGCAGCTGATACTCCATTACTGCTGTCTGCTGCCCACACAACCGCTCCAAACATATGTAACGTGGAATTCCACCTGGTGGGTACGTCACATATGATGCGATGTTCAGGAAGGCGCAATCTGCGTTGCAGAGCTGCAATGCGCGATCTGGCGTGCAGCAGTGCATCAAGATCCGGATAGTCCCTCAAAAAACTCTGCACGACCAAGTTGAGCACATGTGCCAGACATGGTATGTGAGTGAGGTTGCCAAGGGCCAGAGCTGCCACCAGATTTCGGCCATTGTCACACACTACCAAGCCTGGCTGGAGATTCGCTGGCAAAAACCACACGTCGCTCTCCTGCTTGATGGCATTCCAGACCTCCTGCGCTGTGTGGCTTCGATTCCCCATGGAAATTAATTTCAGGACGGCCTGTTGACGTTTGGCCACGGCTGTGCTCATATCGGTCGCAACAGGTAAGCGTTCACGGGTCCATGTGGAGGTAGACCGTGACGGCTCCTGCAGCGATGATTCTGAGGAACTGGAGTAGGAGGAGGAGTCAATGTGTACAGACTGGATTCCAGCAATCCTTGGAGTTGGCAGAACACGTACAGCGCCACTCGCAACATCTGTACCCGGCTCCACAACATTGACCCAATGGGCAGTGAGGGAAAGATATCGTCCCTCGCCATGGGTACTGGTCCACACATCAGTGGTCAGGTGGACCTTGCTACTGACGGCGTTTAGTAGCGCATGTTTAATTTTTCCCTCAACATGCTTTTGCAGAGCAGGGACGGCTTGCCTGCTGAAATAAAATCGGCTTGGCACATTGTATTGTGGGACTGCCAATGCCATTAAGTTCTGGAAACTGTCAGTCTCCACCAGCCTGAATGACAGCATTTCAAGGGACAGGAGTTTTGCAATGCCAGCATTCAGAGCCTGTGCTCGTGGATGGTTTGCCGAGTATGGCCGTCTTTTATCCCATGCCTGTGCTACCGATGGCTGTTTTGTGGCCTGGGAGTGTGAGGATGACAGGGAACTTGCAGCTGTGGGTGGAATAACACTTTGTCTCTGGACAACAGTGACCGAGATTCTTCCATGGCGATCGTGTGAGGAAGCCGAACTAGCTGTATGTGAGCTGGAGGAAGAGGCTCCAACACGACCTGAAGATGTAGGTGCTGCTGTAGGTTGGCCTACATCTCCAGTGTGTCTTTGTAACTCAACTACGTGCTTTGTCCGCACATGTTTCCACATATTAGTGGTATTGAGGTTACTGACACTTTTACCTCTTTTTACTTTTTGCTTACACAGCTTGCATTTGACATAGAAAATATCATCTGCAAGTGTGTCAAAAAAGGACCACGCAGTGCAAGTCCTGGGAGCGCCCGTTTTGACTTTTGGAAGAGAACTGCTCCCAACAGGTGCCAAACTGGAGGCAACAGGCAACCGAGTCTGCAGCCTACCTCTCCCTCCTGTTTGTACCGTTGGGCCAATCTCTTCCTCAGAACTGCTCCCACCGCCTTCCTGTTCCTCACGCCATGTTGGGTCTTGGACCTCATCATCTCCACTACCCTCTTCCAACACCTGCTGCTGTTGGGTGGTCTGGACAGCACCATGCTCAACAGAAACTGGCAACTGAGTCTCATCATCAGATGTGTTCTGCGGTGTGCTGACCATCGGCACTGGCTCACCCGCCTCTTCAGATTCAGAGAGACACAGCTGTTGCGCATCACTGCATACTCCCTCTTCTTCAAATTCCAGAATGCTGCTTGGCTGGGCCCCTGTTTGCAAGCCAACAGATTCTGAGAACAGAAGCAGAGACTCAGCTGGCTCCAGTTCAGAACTCTCTGACTGCCTGGGCAATTTGACAGGCGGTGAACAGACAGATGGTTGATCAACAGTGTTGTGGTCCTGAGAGGAGGTGGAAGCAATTGAAGTCGATGCATTGGCTGCCATCCAACCAACAACGGCTTCAATTTGTTCTTCCCGCAGCAGGGGGGTACGCCGAGCTCCTACAAAACTGCACATAAAGGAACGCTCACGGGGAAAACTGGTGGATTCTGTGTCACTGGGGGCAGCAGCAGCCACAGAATCCCCACGTCCTCTCTCTGCTGAAACTCCACGGCCACGACCACGTGCCTTACTCCCTGCCTTCTTCATCTTGGTAGATTGATAAAGAAAGTCAGAAAAGTTATAAGGCCTAAGTGTGGTTATTACGCAGAGACTGCAGTGAACACTGCACACAACTGTTCACTATCTCTGAAAGGCTCCTTTCTGTAATTCTATAGTGTTTGCAACCAATGTATTGGATACGGATGGAAGCGCGTCACACTAATAGATTTGAGTTATTTGAAATGGTATGGAGCAGCACCAATTAGAGAAAAATGACAAGGATGAGGCAGTGACACACGTTCAGCAGACTACAACCAGCAGTGGTTGAAGAACTAACTGGAGCATGATCTGCACTCAAAAAAAAAAACCTCACAGACTAGAGTGAACACTGAACACAACTGTTCACTATCTCTGAAAGGCTCCTTTCTGTAATTCTATAGTGTTTGCAACCAATGTATTGGATACGGATGGAAGCGCGTCACACTATAATTTCAATTGAATGGAGCAGCAAGAATTACACTAAAGAAAAAAAAAAGAGTCTGTGAGTGACACGTGCAGATGCCTACAAACAGCGTTGGATGCAGAGCAAACTGCAGCGTCACCTGCACTCTCACACACACACCTTGCACAGAGCTGTTAAAACAACACTGGCAAAAGGAAGCTTTACACAGCGGTTGGTAAACTAGCCTGCCTAGAGCACAGTACACAAAATCGCAATCTCTAACTGTCCCTCAGAGTGAGCAGAGCAGCGTTCTGTCCCTTACTGAATTCACAGCACAGTGACGCTAAAATGGCGGCGGCGCCTTTTATAGTGCATTCTGACATCATTTCAGCATCCAATCACAGCCATGCCATTAGTTAACATGACCGCAGCAGTACAGGATGTGCCCACACTTCTTAGGATTCCTCATTGGCTGACTAAAATCACATTGCCTCTCAAAGAATTATGGGAACTTCCAATTCGGTATATGATATATGAAAAATATCGGAACTAAGTATCGGAATTCCGATACAGCGAATATCGGCCGATACCCGATACTTGCGGTATCGGAATGCTCAACTCTACTTCTGATACATCCCAGTTACATGCCAAAAAAATGTTTTAAGGTAAACCTTGCCTTAAAACATTAAAGACTGAGGAGGAAAAAGCATTTGAATCCATCCTGCTATTATCTCACAGTTTTAATGAGGGCTATATATTTGAAACATTGGCAAATTATTTAAAAAAAAGAAAAAAAAGAAAAAATTACTTCCTTTTAAATATGTTCAGAAAATAAATATGCAGTAATTATAAAATACGTCCATTACACAAAGTGTTTGTGTGATTTTTAAATACCTGTTATGGATGTGAAGATAATAGCATGTGTGATTATTATATCATTAGTGTTTATTGCTCACTTTATGGCTACGTTGTATTTATTCATTTAATATCTCCATGAAGGATATTTACACTACAGAGCAGAATGGCTTTACACTGCAGTCTTACTGTGATCGGTAAATTGAACCTGTGTTGCTACGGGCTTAATCCAGAATTATTGAAAGGAAAAGAATTCAACTTTTTTTTTTTGTTACCGTTAATTCGTTTGCCATCCAATCAAGAAAAGCAATGTCCATGGCAATAAAATGGCCTCCAGCCCTTGGATGTTTTTTTTTTTTTTTTTTTACTTACATCAGGGTTAAACATCTATGTGTAGATGTGACAGCGCACCTTATAAAAGATATTATTGAGTAGTATAGACTTTCTGTAATAACCAAACAGTAAAGAATATAGCTTTTTTAAAGGTCTTCCCATGGCGGATCTCATGACTCAAAGATGAGACTTGTGCTGCAAGCTAAGTAATAAAATGTAGTGGATACTCTAGGCTAGCTTGTGACAAATCATATCACACTATTATTAAAGAAGGAACTGGAGACCCAGGACTATTATTGATTCTTGACAGAATTTCTTATAAATAAAGAATTGCAATCAGTTCCAGGACTTTTGAAGGTCCAGGTAGAATTGTACTTACTATTGGGAAGACTTAAAAAAAATAGCAACATCGTATTATAGGTAAGGTGAAAAGTGAGATAAAGCTGCATATTCAGTGTCACGTAGGTCAATTTGAACAATCAACAAGTAAGATATAAAAAAATATAAGGGCCCCGGAAAGGTGCAGATACAGATTACTATTTAAAATGGGCAAAGCTGTTTCCTGGATTAAAGCTATTTGTGCCGTGAACATGTTAGGAGAATGAATCTGTGACCCTTCGAAGCTGTAAGGACACACCTCCATTAGTGTCCGTATTCCTGCATTGAAGAGGCTGGTACAGTCAACTAAAATGACAGCGTGATAAATATAAAACCACTATCATCACCAAGACTTGAATGTAAAAGCACTTAGTTTTATCCTAAGTAACTCACGGAAAGTTAGGTTTCAAGAACCGACGCATCATCCATCAGTACTTTACCTTCTGTTGACAAAGTAATTGTACGATATCTAAAATGGAGGTTCAATATGAACTGACATTTTTGAAAGGAGGAATTGTGCGCTGCACTTACTCATTAAGTGTATTTTTCACCCTGAATGTTTTGCTGTGATTTTTTTTTCTCTCTCTCTCTCTTTCCCTTTTTTTTATTTTTTATAGCACATATGAATAACTTTATCTCACGTTCCCTTGACATATTGACTCCGCACAGAATAGCACCTGTATTCATTAATATGGAAAATGTATCATTTTACACTTGAAAACCATTTTTGTACAATTATATGTTCCCAAGGAGAATTATGTTTAGCTCAAACAAGGGTAAAAGGTTTCGGCAAATAAAAGATTGTAATGATGGTAAGATATGGATAATTACCGTTATATTGTGTACTAAGAGTCGCGAAGTCGGTGGTTCAAAAATGTAACTTTAAAAAAATGCAAGAAAAGTTTTACATTTCTTATTCATGACCATGACGTATAGTATTTCTATAGTTTTAGGAATGGGATCACAAAAAGTAAATATGGAAGCCCTCTTATGAGAAAGAAAACATCTTATCAGTTAGGAAAGTAGTCGTCATCGAAAGCTTTGAACGCGAGTGATTGACAGTGTTATGTCTGTATTTTTTATTTTCATTTATTCTGCATCATTTTGATTTTCAGCTTCTCTCAGAACCACCCATGGCACACACAATTCCTATTTTCTTCAGCCTACCCAGCATACGAAAGCCTCCGGGGTGAGATAAATTAATTAAAGCCAAAATCCCGTTGTGAGTTTGGTTGGATGTTATGATTTTATTTGAGTTATCATGGCAAGTTTCCAAGTTCAGTCACCCCTGGGGAACGCAGTGTAGCAGAAAAAAAAATTGCATAAAATTATCTATACAGAAAAAAAAAACAAAAAAAAAAACAACAATCCCCCACCATATTTGTTTCAGCTGTAATATATTGGGTGCTTGAAGCTGTTGTATAGCGAAGCTGAAGAGGTGTTTTAAAAGATCCTTCCATTCCTCTTTTGGTCCTAACATTGCCACATTTTTAGAGACGTAAGTGGAGAACAAAATCAAAAGCTTTACTTCTGAAATTAGTTGAGAAAGACAATACTTTCCATTTACTCTACTGCTATCAGAAGGGGTGAACAGATGATAAACCCATTGGTGGGGTGATAGGTGAAGAATAATGTTGGCAATCAATGAATTTCTCCACCTTTGGAAGACTTCAGCCTCATTTACATTGAAGCACCTCTCCAGAATAAACACTGCAAAAAAGAGCAACAGTATTTACCTGTCCAGGTCACAGAACTAATGTACTACCATGATGCAGCAAACCCATGAAATAAAGGTGGAGGAAGCACAGGTGCAAAGTATCAATGCGACAATCACTCACAACCTACCAAATCATGGGAGGGGCAGTTGCTTAATATTAGAATTGTATAAAGGCTTGTAATAGTATAAACATCACTAATAGGCTGTAAGCCAATGTGCACGACATGTGTGTGACCAATGCCGTATACAAGCCTTTTTTTGTGTGCAATTTCAATATTAAGCAATTGGCCCCTCCATTAATTGGTAGTTTGTGAGAAGTCGTCTCATCAGTATTTTGCACCTGTGTTTCATCCATCTTTATTAAGTAGATTTGCTGCATCCTTATAGTGCATTAGTTTCTCAGACCAGGGCAGGTAAATACTGTTGCACTTCTTTTGCTGTGTCAATCCTTTAATTTTTTTGTTGAATTTGAATTCCTCTTTCTGTGGCCTTGCTTTTAATACTAAAGCACCACTACAGCATTTTATCTTTATTTCAGAGCTGGAGGGGTGTTAATAACGTAAGATCCCTGCACCTAATATTATATTCACCACCTGCCATCTTCGGCTCTTCCCAACAGCACGCCGGTCCCAATCAACTATCTTGTGACCACAACTTCTGACTGTAAGAGGTAATGGTAAAAGTTCTCAATGTAAGTCTATGATAGCCAGGACGGGGCTCTCATAGACTTGCATTGAAAAGTGACCTCTAGCTTGCTCCAGCACATACTAAATCAATCCGACAGGTCACAAACTGCTGGAGACTGACCGGAGCAGCACAATTGAAAAATGAAGATGGTGGATGGTAAATATGATATTACTTGTAGGAGCCTTATTGTCATGGATTTGGGTTCAAGCCCATGAGCTTGTGCTTTGTGGTAGGCTTCTCTGTCCACCGAGCCACAGCAGATAAACATTTTCTCTGGGTGTTTAGTTTCTGATATCGTTGCTTCAGTCTTTTTAGGGTAACGTGTTCATTTACTCATTTTTCTGTCCTATCACCTTTCAGGTGCGACTTCATATCTTCATATACTTTCACCTGGTGATAGTTTCATTTTGATATCCAGCCATACTGCTGTAGTTTAAGCCAGTCATTGAAAGACCAGCTAGAGTTTATCTCTCTGCTGTTTATATTTTTTACCCTGCACCTATCTTCTGTTTCTTTGTAGAAAGTAGGTGACATATTTTTTAACAGTATGTATTTAATTCTTTATTTTGTATTTCATGGTTTGTTTTACCCACTCTGGGATGTCTTTCTATTTCAGCACAATTTCCCTTCTGTAGGCAGTTTGCACTCTGCTCTGCCATCTGGTTCTTTAGAATGAATGTGAAGTGCTCGATGGCCTTTCAGGCAGCACAGCCATGTCTAGTCTGGGGTTAGGGTTACCTCAACTCATGCAGGAACCACTAGGGACTGCAGGGTCAGTATCTCTAGTCTGTACAGAAACCGGCAGGGTCAGTTGCAGTTTTTAGTGTGTTACCTATTTTACAGAGTCAGTTTCTACACTATCATAACACTGACATTAGTAGCAGCACTCTAGTGCTGCATAAAAATATGCTGGAGTGGTGCTTTAAGATTATTTTTTTTCTCATTGATAGAATGTCTATGTGTGGTCAGTAAGCTATGGGTGAGGCTAGATACACGCTGCATCGAGCAGTGTTTTGATAGCTTTTGTGCAAAGCTTCCATCTGAGTTCCTGGTAAACAGGATTCAGATGTGTCCTCGATTATTGAGCAAGTGTTATGTTTAGGTAGCTGAGGAGAAAAAGCAAAAACAGTAATACACCAGAGAGGCTGGAACCTATTGGATTGCAGTAACCTGAGCTAACCACACAACTAGAGGTAGCCGTGGAGCGTTCCTACGTTGATCCTAGAGCCTCGTCACAGCCTGAGAGATAACTACACCTAAAGGCAGAAAGAGGAAAGCTATCTGCCCGGAGCAGATCCCCAAAGAAAATAGGAAGCCCCCAAACATGTAATGGCGGTTAGACAAGAAGAAGCACGGACACAGACAGAAAATAGAATGAGCAAACGCTGGGGCCCAATCTGTCTAGACAGAAAAGTACAGGAAAGGATTCTTACTGCAATCCAAAAAAAACCCTAAAAAATACCAACTCTTCTGATTGCAAAACACCTGAGATCACACGATCTCTACCACCTAAATCAGATCTCTGGTGTAACAAAACTAAGCCGCAGCCACTGAAAAAACAGGAAAAAGCAAATGAACAAATAACAGTGGCTTCAGATAAACTGAGAGGAGCACAGGCCCCCAGGAGGGGACCCGGCTGACCTCCACAGAAGTGCATGGAACTATGCAAAAAGCAAGCACAAAAATAAAAGCAGAAAATATCTTATCTGAAAGCAGAAGATGCAGGCAAGACTCAGCAAACTTCCAAATGAACCAGGAACCACAATTGAGACAAGAACAATTGATCACCGGCGACCATCATGGGAGGGAACCTCCCTTATATCAGTCCAGTCCCTGATCCCAGATTGCCATTCCTCGCTGTGAGGTTCAGCACTGTCTGCAACCACCAGAGGGAGCCTCTGCTCAGAAACCATCTCCAGCACATTCATAACAGTACCCCCCCTTTAGGAGGGGTCACCGAACCCTCACTTGTGCAACCAGGCCGATCAGGATGAGCTCGGTGATAGGCACGGATCAGTCTCCTAGCATGGATGTCCGAAGCAAACACCCAAGAATTGTCCTCCTGACCATAACCTCTCCACTTAACCAAATACTGGAGTTTCTGTCTAGAAAAACGAGAATCCAATATTTTCTCAACCACATACTCCAGATTGCCCTCAACCAAAACAGGGTCAGGAGGCGCAGTCATAGGAACCACTGGCTCAACAAACCTCTTCAATAAGGACTTGTGGAACACGTTATGGATCTTTAATGTCCCTGGAAGAAGCAAACGGAAGGAAACAGGATTAAGAATCTCCATGATCTTATAAGGTCCAATGAACCTAGGCTTAAACTTTGGAGATGCAACCCTCATAGGGATATTCTTTGAGGACAACCAAACCAAGTCCCCCACTTTAAACCGAGGACCATCAGTCCTTTGCCGGTTGGCAAACCGCTGGGCCTTCTCTTGAGAGAGAGACAACCTCTCCACTACCTGGTCCCAAATCTGCTGCATACGCTCCACAACAGAGTCAACACCCGGACAGACAGAAACCTCCGCCTGTCCCGAAGAAAATCGAGGATGAAACCCAAAATTGCAGAAAAATGGAGACATTAAGGTGGCAGAGCTAGCCCTATTATTAAGAGCAAACTCAGCCAATTGTAAAAAAGACACCCAGTCATCTTGATCAGCAGACACAAAACATCTCAAATAAGTCTCCAAGGTCTGGTTTGTTCTCTCGGTTTGTCCATTGGTCTGAGGATGAAAAGCAGAGGAGAAAGATAATTGAACACCAAGTTTAGAACAAAATTTCCTCCAAAATCTAGAAACAAACTGGACTCCTCTGTCAGACACAATGTTCTCCCGAATGCCATGTAACCGAACCACGTGCTGAAGGAACAAAGGCACCAATTCGGAGGAGAAAGGTAACTTAGGTAATGGCACAAGATGTGTCATCTTGGAAAACCTATTACAGATTACCCAGATAACGGTCATTTTCTGAGAAACAGGGAGGTCGGAAATAAAATCCATAGAGATATGGTCCATGGCCTCTTGGGCACAGGTAATGGCATCAACAAACCACTAGAGCGAGAGCAAGGCTTGGAACGAGAGCAAGTTCCACAGGACTGCACAAAGTGGCTGACGTCACGAGACAAAGTAGGCCACCAAAAGGACCGACTCACCAAGTCTCGGGTACCAAAAATCCCGGGATGACCAGCCAACGCGGAACAATGAATCTCAGACATCACACTCTTCTTCCACTGGTCTGGGACAAACTATTTCCCAAAAGGGCAGCGCTCAGGTTTATCCTCCTGACACCCCTCCAGAGCCAGTCTCAAATTGGGCGAGATGGCGGAAAGTACTACACCCTCTTTCAAAATAACAGCAGGATCAGATAACTCAGGAGAATCCGCAAAGAAACTGCTTGAGAGGGCATCCACCTTAACATTCTTAGTGTCAGGAAGAAAAGAAACCACAAAATTAAAATGTGTGAAAAACAATGCCCACCTGGCCTGTCTAGGATTAAGTCGCTTGGCTGATTCGGATAAACCAGGTTCTTATGGTCCGTGAGGACCACCACCTGATGTTTGGCTCCTTCCAGCCAATGTCTCCACTCTTCAAAGGCCCACTTCATGGCCAATAACTCCCGATTACCCACGTCATAATTACGTTCAGTTGGAGAAAACTTTCGAGAGAAAAAGGCACAAGGGTTACTCTTAGAGGTCTCTGGATCCCTTTGGGACAAAACGGCACCTGCCCCAATCTCAGAGGCATCAACCTCCACCTGAAACGGCAGAGAAACATCAGGCTGCCGTAGAACAGGAGCAGAAATGAATCTCTGCTTAAGTTCCTGAAATGCAGAAACTGCCTCAGGAGGCCAATTCACCACATTGGAACCCTTTTTGGTCAAATCAGTCAATGGCTTAACAATACCAGAGAAATTACCAATAAATTTACAATAAAAATTGGCAAAACCCAAAAATCTCTGAAGAGCCTTCAATGAAGTAGCTTGAACCCAATCACAGATGGCCTGAACCTTGACCAGGTCCATTTCAATAACAGACGGAGACAAAAAGAATCCCAGAAATGAGACTTCTGTACGCCAAAAACACACTTTGATCCCTTCACATACAGAGCATTCTCTCTCAAAATCTGGAACACAGTCCGAACATGTTTCACATGAGAGTCCCAGTCATTGGAAAAAATCAAGATATCATCCAAATAAACAATCAGAAATTTATCCACAAAATCCCTGAAAATATCATTCATGAAGGATTGGAAGACGGAAGGGGCATTAGTAAGCCCAAAGGGCATCACTAGGTACTCAAAATGCCCCTCTGGGGTATTAAACGCCATCTTCCATTCATCCCCGTGCTTAATACAAATAAGGTTATACGCCCCCTGAGGTCAAGCTTGGTAAACCAACTAGCACTTTTCACTCTGGAAAACAGATCAGAAATCAAGGGTAACGGATATTGATATTTCACAGTGATCTTATTCAGGAGGCGATAATCAATACACGGCCTCAATGAACCATCCTTTTTGGCCACAAAGAAAAAACCGGTGCCCAAGGGTGAAGAGGATGGTCTGATATGACCCTTCTCCAATGACTCCTTGATATAAGATCGCATAGCATCGTGTTCAGGTACAGATAAATTAAAAAGGCGACCATTAGAAAATTTACCACCAGGCACTAATTCAATAGCGCAATTGTAGCTCCTGTGAGGGGGTAAGGATGCAGATTTACTTTCACTAAACACATCAGAAAAATCAGTCAAAAAGTCAGGAACATCCTGAGACTGGGAAGAGGCAGAAAAAACAGGAGTGCCAGCATTCACACATTGACAGCCCCAACTGGTCACAGACACAGATTTCCAATCCAAAACAGGATTATGAATCTGCAACCAAGGGAAACCCAGAACAATAATGTCATGCAGATTATGCAGCACCAGAAATTTGCAACTCTCCTGATGATCTGGTTCAACCCTCATTATCACCTGAATAGAAAATTGAGGTTTATTCTCCCCAAAGGGGTAGAGTCAATGCCCAATAGGGGAATAGACTTCCGCAGGGGTATCATGGGAAAGCCACAACGTTTGGCAAAGTCGAAATCCATCAGGTTAATAGCTGCTCCTGAATCAACAGAAGCCTGAGCCGAAAATGTGGACATGGAGCAAATCAGGATACCAGTCAACAGAAATTTAGTCTGAACACTACCCAAGACAACTGAGCACGCAAAACGTCTTCCCCGCTTAGGGCAGATGGAAATAGCATGAGAGGCGTCACAACAGTAGAAACATAACCCATTGCGCTTTCGAAATTCATGACGCTGTGCCCCAGAAGTCACTCCATCACACTGCATGGGCTCAGGATCTGGCCCACAAGGCAACACCATCTACGCATACCTCTGTGCTCACGCAAACGTCTGTCAATTTGAATAGCCAAAGACATAGAATTATTGAGACCAGAGTGTACAGGGATTCCCACCATAACATCTTTTACATTCTCTGACAGACCCTTCCGAAAAAGGGCTGCCAAAGCATCATCATTCCATTTGGTCAGGACTGCCCACTTTCAAAATTTCTGACAGTACAGTTCAGCGGCTTCACAGCCCTGACTTAATGCCAACAAGGTCTTCTCAGCATGATCAGTGACATTAGGTTCATCGTACAACAACCCCAGAGCCTGAAAAAATACATCAACATCATTCAAAACAGTATCCCCAGGTGTCCGGGAAAAAGCCCAATCCTGAGGGTCGCCGCGCAGGAGAGAGATGACAATTTGAACCTGCTGTGCTGCGTTTCCTGAGGAATTAGGCTTCAAGGCAAAAAACAACTTACAATTATTTTTGAAATTCAGAAATTTAGCCCGATCCCCAAAAGCAAATCTGGCATGGGAATCCTAGGTTCCACAACTGGCAACCCAGCAAGATAGGTAGCAATACTCCGAACCTCAGTGGCAAGCTGATCCACATGGCCAGACAACTGTGCAAACTCAATTGAGAGAAAAAAAATCCTCCTCAGCACCCAGAGAAAAAGAGGGAAAAAATGCAACAAACAGAAAAAAAAAATCTCTGACAACTCTGACAACTTTTTTTTCTTTTTCTTTCCACACTATTTTTCCCTTCTGTGAGTACCATACAATTTCAGCTTGGCCAGTGATACTGTTATGTTTAGGTAGCTGAGGAGAAAAAGCAAAAAACAGTAATACACCAGAGAGGCTGGAACCTATTGGATTGCAGTAACCTGAGCTAACCACACAACTAGAGGTAGCCGTGGAGCGTTCCTACGTTGATCCTAGACGCCTCGTCACAGCCTGAGAGATAACTACACCTAAAGGCAGAAAGAGGAAAGCTATCTACCCCGGAGCAGATCCCCAAAGAAAATAGGAAGCCCCAAACATGTAATGGCGGTTAGACAAGAAGAAGCACAGACACAGACAGAAAATAGAATGAGCAAACGCTGGGGCCCAATCTGTCTAGACAGAAAAGTACAGGAAAGGATTCTTACTGCAATCCAAAAAAAAAACCCTAAAAAATATCAACTCTTCTGATTGCAAAAACACCTGAGATCACACGATCTCTGCCACCTAAATCAGATCTCTGGTGTAACAAAACTAAGCCGCAGCCACTGAAAAAACAGGAAAAAGCAAATGAACAAATAACAGTGGCTTCAGATAAACTGAGAGGAGCACAGGCCCCCAGGAGGGGACCTGGCTGACCTCCACAGAAGTGCATGGAACTATGCAAAAAGCAAGCACAAAAATAAAAGCAGAAAATATCTTATCTGAAAGCAGAAGATGCAGGCAAGACTCAGCAAACTTCCAAATGAACCAGGAACCACAATTGAGACAAGAACAATTGATCACCGGCGACCATCATGGGAGGGAACCTCCCTTATATCAGTCCAGTCCGTGATCCCAGATTGTCATTCCTCGCTGTGAGGTTCAGTACTGTCTGCAACCACCAGAGGGAGCCTCTGCGCTCAGAAACCATCTCCAGCACATTCATAACAGCAAGTGATTATATTGAGAAAAATTGATTTTAAAAGGACTTAATTTGTGCTCCTTTGTAGCAGTGTCTATATTTCAGAGAGGTACATGGGCATAGCCTGAAATGCCCTTCTTGATAAACAGACACGCCAGAAAAGAGCGTAAGCAGAGTCTACTTCAACTTTGTCTGTCTCAGTGCAATCAATGGCTCTATTAGTTGGCTTATTTATAGAGATGAGTGGATCAGGCTAAATTTGAATTTGCCTGTGTGAATTTTCCTATGAAATTTGATTTCCAGAAAAAATTATTTTCCACACATGTTATGTCCCTTGTGATCCTCTGGGCTTCTGGCAACATAAGATGTAAAAAATAATGTAAAAAACCCTGATACTCACCTCACCTCACTGTTCACCTCTTTGGCTCCCCATCATCACATTTCTGGTCCTCGAAGCATGTGCAGAACCCTCTTAGGCTTTATCAGAGCTGAAATTCCTGGCCTAGTGTGAAAGCTGATTTGAGCGTGAGTGATGTAATAAGCAGATGCAACAAGGACCAAATGAGTGCCTGACGGACCATTTGGCGAATCTGGCAATTGCCAAATGAGCCGGGACCTGCACTGGACTGCTCTGTCATTTGGTGTCTTCTGATAACTTTTGCTGCACAGGGATCAGTGCCGCACCCCTTCTTCAATGAGTTTATTGTGATATACTTTTCTTCCCATTTACGTTAGGCACGTGAAAGATGAAAGAAGAGAAGACACGTCAGCCAGTCAGCATGATCATTACTTGTTGCCAGCCAGCCTAGCAGGAGCAAACTGAGTTATGCAACTTCCACATACTGAAAAGCAGAATTATATTGGTGCAGAAACCCTTCCCCGGTCCAGCTGGTGAGGACTTTTTCCTGGTGTTAGCTGAAATGCTTGTCCTCTGTTCAGTACAGCTTTTCCTGCCTCTGATTTCCATGTAAATTTTGCCATTTAGGCTTGTGGAGACAGAACCCCATAGTGGTGGCCATCCCTCAATTCTCTGTCCCTAGCCACCACTATTTCTCCCTGTGTGCCATCCCCATCACATACAAGCACGTGTCCCATAACATCAGCAGTGTTCTGACCAACGCTGTGATTGGGAAGGCCCACTTAACCACGGACACCTCAAGTAGAGATTGTGGCCAGGGATGCTATATTTCTCTGACTGCACACTGGGTGAAAATTGTGGAAGCCGGGATCCAGTCGGACCCTGGTATTGAACATGTACTACCAACAGCGAGTATTGTGGGCCCTGGTTCAATCAGGGCTGACCTCATCGTCTACAGCAGTTCCTGCACCTCCTCCTCACCCTGCATCTCACAAACATCAACATCAGTTGCTAGTTGGAAGTACTGGAGCACTGCCTCAGCCAAGTGGCAACAAGCTCTGCTGAGCTAATCTGCTTAGGTGACAAACCGCACACCACCGCAGAGTTGTTGAAAGGTCTAACTGACCTGACTGACCTGTGAACCTACAACCAGGCATGGTCGAGTGTGACAATGGTCATAACCTGGTGGCATCTTAGAAGCCTGGCAATCGCGCAAATGTACCATGCCTGGCCAATGTGCTCAACTTAGTGGTTCAGCGGTTTCTCAAAACCTACTCAGATCTGCCTGAGCTACTTGTGAAGGTACGCCGAGTATGTGCCCATTTCTCCAAGTCATGAGACACGTGGGATAGACAGTCTGTAGGAGCGCCAGCCAGGTGTAAGTGTTGTAAGCAATTAAGAGATCTAATGCTGCTCCAGCCGGGTACCCCGAGTGGGATGCTATTGAGAAAGATTCTTGAAAACCTGGTCAGCAGGGCGCAAAAGACAGGAATCTTCTTAGTAAATGACAATCTTCATTTATTAAAAATTATGGTAAAACAATGAATCCACAACGCGTTTCAGCGGAGTGAGTCCGTCTTCCTCAGGTGGCATAATCGATTATGCCACCTTAGGAAGACGGACTCACTCCGTTGAAACGCGTTGTGGATTCATTGTTTTACCATAATTTTTAATAAATGAAGATTGTCATTTACTAAGAAGATTCCTGTCTTTTGCGCCCTGCTGACCGGGTTTTCAAGAATCTTTCTCATTTCTCCAAGTCAGCCACAGCTGCCACAGCTTTTGCTACTTCCAGCTCACCCACTGTTGTGCTATGTTACCACACGTTGGAACGCAACATTACATATGTTGGCAAAGCTTTGTGAGCAGCAGAGGGCAGTAGTTGAATACTAGCTGCACCATGCACATCAGTATTCCCTTCAACCTGCACACAAAAGAGCTGATGAGCGGGCATGTATTTCTGACATCTATGCAGTTCTCTAAAATTTTGAGACTCGACCAAGATGCTGAGCGTCGATAACGCCATAATCAGCGTCACCATCTCGATCTCGATCGCTGCTCACAATTAAAGGAGGCTTTGCAAGTGAAGTAAGTTGAGATAGAACAAGGAACTATACTGGATAATGCTACACAGCCCAGCCTTATCTCATCTTCTCAACATGGATTGAGTGATAATGAGGAGAAGGAAAAGGAGGAAGAACAGGAACTGGTTGCCTGCGTTACAGACAGTCATACCAATACCACCTTCAGCCCGCCTGTTCAGCGTGGATGGCCCGAAGATGACGATGAGAAGGAGGATGAGGAGGAGGATAAGGAGGACAAAATGGACAGTCACCCTTCTAGACTCACGCTACAAGGAGAACTTTGCATCTCTCCTTCCCAAGGCAGAGAGCTCTAATAAAATGTTGCAGTATTAGAAGGCCCTAGTTGAAGAATAATTAAAACTTTTCCCATCTGACATCTCTGGTGGCAGAGGTCACAGTTCCTTGAACAACCATGTTGTGGAGACTAGGGAGACACACACCAGATGCAGCAGAGGCAGGAGAACACTGAAAGAAAAGAGAAGATGCTGAAAGTGAACCTTGTCAACTATACCAGCGTCCTCCGTTATTTCTCTGTGCCATACAACTATTGGGTATCCAAGCTAGACATGTGGCATGAACTGTTTCTCTACGCCTTGGAGGTCCTGGCCTGCTGCTAGTATTTTGTCAGAGCGGGTTTTCAGTGTTGCCAGGGGTATTATAATCGATAGGTGCATCTCCCTATCAACTGAAAATGCTGACAGGCTGACTCTTAACAAAATTCACAAGGACTCGTTTGGGCTAGAATTATATACACCACCAGATGACAGCAGCAGAGCATAAACTCACATAAAAAAAAATTTCTGGGCTATTCCTATGCACAAAGATGGGTGTACGCTTCAGGATTTCATCTTTTTTGTCTTGTCCTCCTCCTTCTTCTCCACCACCATATCAACAGGGTGTTCATGCTACCCTCGCTATATATTTTTAAGGGTGTTTATGATGCCCACATTGGCAATTTTTAGAGGCTTACTTCAAACATTATTTTATCATATATACCCCTCAGAGGTAATGTTTTTCTGCCCACGCACTTAGTGCATGAGCATTACCAGTCTAACTCCTTAATAATGGGAAAAAATATTTTATGGGGCCCTGCACTACGACTCTTCAAAGGGGTGTTGGAGTGCCTCCTTCTAATGTTTATAATAAATAGGTTTTAGCGTGCACTCGGCCGTATGAAAGGCAAGGTGCTGGTGTAATGGACCAGTGGTCCTCAATACATTATAAATAAATACACCGCACTCTATAGGGCAATATATGATGCAAAAGAAAGAATTGTGTTTATTATATACAATTAGGCAACATTTCAGGACTAGAGAAACAAAGCGGAATGCTTAACGTTTCGGCTCAACCAGAGCCTTTATCAAAAACATCGCTTTAGAGTCCAGTGCCAAATATAACTGTATATAGTAGGAACCAAGATGGCCAGTACGGTGCCACAGTATGGCCAGTATAGAGAGACATCCGTATGGGAGATAAGGAGTTCCCTGGTAATATAATAGCCTGAGGAATACCAGCGTAGGTAGGCAGTGCTCCCGCGCTATGCCTGGTGTATGTGCTAATGTTTGGCATCCCTTGCACTTAGAAGTAATGGCAAAGCATATGCACTAAGTAATGGGAAAAATTGCTTTTCTGTGGATCCACCTTCTCATTGAGGGAACATTTTTTGAAACCAAAAGAGCCTATTAGTATATGATACAGTGTCTTGTTGTGGGCTGTCAGGTGATCATTACATAGGGCGTTCTCACACTGCATACAAGATTTCACAACCGGGATAGGAGAGTTTGTACAGTAATTACATAAGATTCTGAGTAGATGCGAAACGCTCCACTATATTGCCAAGCAGAGTTGATGAAATAACAGTCCTTGATGCTGCTGCACTAAACAAATCGATTTTTCAGGGCAAATTCAAATAGAATCTATTCTGCTATAATACCGTTCTTATCTGCAATTCGTCTATGGTGAGGTGTTGCAGTAGGTATAGCGTATGACTGGCATCTAGTCCGGGATTATTGCCTTATAAATTCTAAGCCTTGCTGTTGATTTTTTCAATTCACTCATTGAATGATCCATTTTTTTATGGTAATCTGTAATCTTAAATTCTTCAAAGCTGCCAGGGTTACTTGCATTCCTACCAAATTCATTGCTGCTATGTTCAAGAAAAAATCTTTTCAAGGCTGGTTAAAATCCCTTTTATATTCTACAATAATACTGCTCTTATCTGCAGTTTGTGTAAGGTGAGGTGTATGACAGGTATCTAGTCATAGATTATTGCCTTATAAATTCTAAGCGTTTGTGCAGTTTTTTCCATACACTCATTGACCAATTCATGTTTTTTACAGTGTTCTGTACTCATAAATTCATCAAAAGAGGCTAAATTAACTGATTTAATGTCCACTCACAGTTTCTGTCTAACATCTGCATGTAAGAGGTAGTGATGGTAGACTTTACGCTGCTGGAGCTGGAATTACTTCTGAACTCTCCAGTGATTTATTTCCATCTATTTCTAGGTTATTCTTAAAGTATGTTTCAGGTCATTGTCCTGCTGGAAGACCCATGACCTACTGCGATGCAAACCCAGCTTTCTGATCCCGGGCACTACATTGAGACTAGTGTTGAGCGATACGATACCGCAAGTATCGGGTATCGGCCGATATTAGCTCTATCGGCCTTTCGATACTTTGTTTCGATATTTTCCATATATCGTATACCGGAATCGGAAGTTCCCATAATTCTTTGAGAGGCAATGTGATTTTAGTCAGCCAATGAGGAATCCTAAGAAGTGTGGGCACATCCTGTACTGCTGCGGTCATGTTAACTAATGGCATGGCTGTGATTGGATGCTGAAATGATGTCAGAATGCACTATAAAAGGCGCCGCCGCCATTTTAGCGTCACTGTGCTGTGAATTCAGTTAGGGACAGAACGCTGCTGTGCTGACTCTGAGGGACAGTTAGAGATTGCGATTTAGTGTAGTGTGCTTTAGGCAGGCTAGCACCAACCGCTGTGTAAAGCTTCCTTTTGCATGCAGTGTTGTTTTAACAGCTCTGCAAGGTGTGTGTGAGTGCAGGTGACGCTGCAGTTTGCTTTGCATGCAACGCTGTCTGTAGGCATCTGCACGTGTCACTCACAGACTCTTTTTTTTTTCTTCAGTGTAATTCTTGCTGCTCCATGCAATTTAAATTTTAGTGTGACGCGCTTCCATCCGTATCCAATACATTGGTTGCAAACACTATAGAAGTAGACAAAGGAGTAGCCTTTCACAGATTGTGAACAGTTGTGTTTCAGTGTTCACTTCAGTCTGTGTTTTTTATTTTTTGAGTGCACATCACGCTCCAGTTAGTTGTTCAAGCACTGCTGCTTGTACTCTGCTGAGCGTGTCTCAGTGCCTCATCCTTTTCATTTCTCTCCAATTGGTTCTGCTCCATTCCATTTAAAATAAATATAATCTATTAGTGTGACGCGCTTCCATCCGTATCCAATACATTGGTTGCAAACACTATAGAAGTAGACAAAGGAGTAGCCTTTCACAGATTGTGAACAGTTGTGTTTCAGTGTTCACTTCAGTCTCTGCGTAATAACCACACTTAGGCCTTATAACTTTTCTGACTTTCTTTATCAATCTACCAAGATGAAGAAGTCAGTGAGTAAGGCACGTGGTCGTGGCCGTGGAGTTTCAGCAGGGAGAGGACGTGGGGATTCTGTGGCTGCTGCCGCCCTCAGTGACACAGCATCCACCATTTATCCCCGTGAGCGTTCCTTTATGCGCACTTTGGTAGGAGCTCGGCGTGCCCCCCTGCTGCGGGAAGAACAAATTGAAGCCGTTGTTGGTTGGATGGCAGCCAATGCATCGACTTCAATTCCTTCCACCTCCTCTCAGGAACACAACACTGTTGAGCAACCATCTGTCTGTTCACCGCCTGTCAAATTGGCCAGGCAGTCAGAGAGTTCTGTACAGGAGCCAGCTGAGTCTCTGCTTCTGTTCTCAGAATCTGTTGGCTCGCAAACACGGGCACAGGCAAGCAGCATTCTGCAATTTGAAGAAGAGGGAGTATGCAGTGATGCGCAACAGCTGTGTCTCTCTCAATCTGAAGAGGCGGGTGAGCCAGTGCCGATGGACAGCACACCGCAGAACGCATCTCATGATGATGATGAGACTCAGGTGCCAGGTTTTGTGGAGCATGGTGCTGCCCAGACCATCCAACAGCAGCAGGTGTTGGAAGAGTGTAGTGGAGATGATGAAGTCCGAGACCCAACATGGAGTGAGCAACAGGAAGGTGGTGGGAGCAGCTCTGAGGAAGAGATTGGCCCAACGGTACAAAGAGGAGGGAGAGGTAGGCTGCAGACTCGCTTGCCTGTAGCCTCCAGTTTGGCACGTGTTGGGAGCAGTTCTCTTACAAATGTCAAAATTGGCGCTCCCATGACTTGCACTGCGTGGTCCTTTTTTGACAGACTTGTAGATGATATTTGCTATGTTCAATGCAAGCTGTGTAAGCAAAAAGTTAAAAGAGGTAAAAATATCAGTAACCTGAATACCACAAATATGTGGAAACATGTACGGACAAAGCACGTAGCTGAGTTACAAAGACACACTGGAGATGTAGGCCAACCTACAGCAGCACCTACATCTTCAGGTCGTGTTGGAGCCTCTACCTCCAGCTCACACAACCTGGTTCGGCTTCCTCACAGGATCTCCATGGAAGAACCTCGGTCACTGTTGTCCATAGACAAACTGTTATTCCACCCACAGCAGCAAGTTCACAGTCATCGTCACACTCCCAGACCACAAAACAGCATCGGTACCACAGGCATGGGATAAAAGACGGCCATACTCGGCAAACCATCCACGAGCACAGGCTCTGAATGCTGGCATTGCAAAACTCCTGTCCCTTGAAATGCTGTCATTCAGGCTGGTGGAGACTGACAGTTTCAGGAACTTTATGGCATTGGCAGTCCCACAATATAATGTGCCAAGCCGATTTTATTTCAGCAGGCAAGCCGTCCCTGCTCTGCAAAAACATGTCGAGGGAAACATTAAACATGCGCTACTAAACGCAGTCAGTAGCAGGGTCCACCTGACCACCGATGCGTGGACCAGTACCCATGGCCAGGGACGATACCTTTCCCTCACTGCCCATTGGGTCAATGTTGTGGAGCCGGGTACAGATCTTGCCAATGGCGCTGTACGTGTTCTGCCAACTCCAAGGATTGCAGGAATCCAGTCTGTACACATTGATTCCTCCTCCTACTCCAGTTCCTCAGAATCATCGCTGCACGAGCCGTCACGGTATACCTCCACATGGACCCGTGAACGCTTACCTGTTGCGACCGATATGAGCACAGCCGTGGCCAAACGTCAACAGGCCGTCCTGAAATTAATTCCATGGGGAATCGAAGCCACACAGCGCAGGAGGTCTGGGATGCCATCAAGCAGGAGAGCGACGTGTGGTTTTTGTCAGCTAATCTCCAGCCAGGCTTGGTAGTGTGTGACAATGGCCGAAATCTGGTGGCAGCTCTGGGCCTTGGCAACCTCACTCACATACCATGTCTGGCACATGTGCTCAACTTGGTCGTGCAGAGTTTTTTGAGGGACTATCCGGATCTTGATGCACTGCTGCACAAGGTCCGCCTAGAGTGCGCTCACTTGCGACGTTCCAGCATGGCCAGATCGCGCATTGCAGCTCTGCAAGTCAGATTTCGCCTTCCTGAACATCGCATCATATGTGACGTACCCACCAGGTGGAATTCCACGTTAGCATATGTTGGAGCGGTTGTGTGAGCAGCAGCCAGCAGTAATGGAGTATCAGCTGCAACAGGCGCAATCAACTCGCAATTTGCGCCGTTCACACTTCACCACTACTGAGTGGGCCTCTATGAAGGACATCTGCGACGTTTTGCGTGCGTTTGATGTCTCAACGCGGATGGCGAGTGCAGATGATGCACTAGTCAGCATGACTGTCCCCCTTATCTGCCTGCTTCAGAAATCACTGAAAGCACTAAAGGAAGAGGTTTTGGAAGAGGTGGAGGATGAGGAGTCACAAATTCAATTACCTTCAGGACAGTCAGCGCAACGTGGTTCCTCACAAAGGGCTGGGCAGGGCTCACTTTGTGAGGAGGATGAGGAGGAGGAGGAGTCAATGGAGGAGGAAGAAATCCCTACAGAGGGAGGTACACAACGCTCTAGTCAGTATGTAGAGCGAGGGTGGGGTGATGCAGAGGAGGCAGAGATGACGCCTCTTCCAGAGGACAGCCTTTGTTGGCCAGTTGGGAGTCTGCAGCACATGGTTGATTTCATGCTTCAGTGCCTGAGAAACGACCGCCGCATCGCCCACATTCTCACCACGTCAGATTATTGGGTGTACACCCTCCTAGACGCTCGCTACCGGGACAACTTACAAACCCTCATCACACCGGTGAACCTGGACCGTAAAATGCAGGAGTACCAAGACACACTGGTGCAATCCATACTGTTGTACATTCCAGCCGAGAGAGCTGCTGCTGCTACTGCTTTACAAAGCAGCTCTGTGCGTCGAGGCAGTGTAGACACCTCTACAACAAGAGGGAGCACAAGCAGCGCCTCTGCACAGGGCAAGAGCTGTATGTTACAAATGTGGCGAAGTTTTGTGACAGCGCCAGCAAGGTCTACACCATCCGAGACGGCTCCAGTCACCAGGAAGAAACGTTTCCGTAAGATGGTGACAGACTACTTGGCTTTCCCTCTAAGTGTACTCCCAGATGCCTCTTCCCCTTTCAAATTTTGGGTCTCTAAGTTGGATACATGGCCAGAGCTTAGCCAGTATGCATTGGAGGTGCTGGCTTGCCCTGCTGCCAGTGTATTATCTGAGCGTGTCTTTAGTGCTGCAGGTGGTGTAGTAACAGACCGTCGCATGCGACTATCCTCAGAGAATGTAGACCGGCTTACTTTTCTGAAAATGAACAAGGCATGGATCTCACCTGAATTTGCCTGTCCGTTTTCAGATTAAATAACTGTTTGGCAACGTTTTCCATGTCTCCTGTTATGTTCATCTTTCTACCACCTGAACTCTACTCCCTGGGCTACAACACCGCCATTTGTTGCTCGTAAGTAATTGGCAGGGGTACTGACTCCTGGCCAGCCTGGTTACAGCACGACAGCTGTTTCCTGGCAGTGTGAACGTCAATTATCCTCCAATAAGTTGTGCTGTCGTGTTGCATTCGGGTTAGCCGACTCTATGGTGCCTGCAGTGTAGGTGATTCCTATGTGTGCTGTGGGATATGTAAATAAAGGCTGTTTCCATTGTGACAATAGGACAAGCACCCACTGTAGGACTGTGTGATTCGGTAACTGCGGACGGCTTGCGTCCTGTCAACTTACATTTTCATGGGTGCGTTCTGCTACCCGTCCGGGGTCCAGTACCGTCAACTGGTTCTCCCCAGTGCCTTTGGCCTAGGTGCCTCCATCTCCGTATCCGAGTTCCACCAACGTCTGCTGGTCCTTGGTAGTGCTTTGGAGCACAGGTACCTCCTGCTTAGTAACCGTGTCACAGTAACGTCAGCTGGTACTCGGTTGTGACATTGCCTCTTTTCCTTCTGCTACCCGTCCGGGGTCCAGTACCGTCAACTGGTTCTCCCCAGTGCCTTTGGCCTAGGTGCCTCCATCTTGTATCCGAGTTCCACCAACGTCTGCTGGTCCTTGGTAGTGCTTTGGAGCACAGGTACCTCCTGCTTAGTAACCGTGTCACAGTAACGTCAGCTGGTACTCGGTTGTGACATTGCCTCTTTTCCTTCTGCTACCCGTCCGGGGTCCAGTACCGTCAACTGGTTCTCCCCAGTGCCTTTGGCCTAGGTGCCTCCATCTCCGTATCCGAGTTCCACCAACGTCTGCTGGTCCTTGGTAGTGCTTTGGAGCACAGGTACCTCCTGCTTAGTAACCGTGTCACAGTAACGTCAGCTGGTACTCGGTTGTGACATTGCCTCTTTTCCTTCTGCTACCCGTCCGGGGTCCAGTACCGTCAACTGGTTCTCCCCAGTGCCTTTGGCCTAGGTGCCTCCATCTCCGTATCCGAGTTCCACCAACGTCTGCTGGTCCTTGGTAGTGCTTTGGAGCACAGGTACCTCCTGCTTAGTAACCGTGTCACAGTAACGTCAGCTGGTACTCGGTTGTGACATTGCCTCTTTTCCTTCTGCTACCCGTCCGGGGTCCAGTACCGTCAACTGGTTCTCCCCAGTGCCTTTGGCCTAGGTGCCTCCATCTCCGTATCCGAGTTCCACCAACGTCTGCTGGTCCTTGGTAGTGCTTTGGAGCACAGGTACCTCCTGCTTAGTAACCGTGTCACAGTAACGTCAGCTGGTACTCGGTTGTGACATTGCCTCTTTTCCTTCTGCTGCCCCTCCGGGTTCCAGCACAGTCAGCTGGTCCTCGTTACTTCCATTGTCTCTTGCTCCATCTGATACCCATCCGGGTTCCTGTAACGTCAGCTGGTTCTCGGAAATTAGACGACCTTAAAGACCACCCAGAAGAAGATGACGACAACAAGGACGACGAGCATGAAGCCAACCAGCCTGAACACCATCACAAAGAAAAATAAAAGATTACCCAGAAGAAGATCACCAACAGGACAAAGAAGGTTAAGACAAACTACAAGATACAGAACAAGAGACAGAAGAACAATAAGCAGAAGATCAAAAAGCAGAAGAACATGAAGTATAAGTCCAAAATGAAGAGCAAAATATATGCTCTAAATTCTAAGCAGAAGAAAACTAAGCAGTGTATGGGGGTGAGTCCGTTCCTCCTCGTGGTGCCCTGGAAAATGCCTGCTGCTGCAGGCTAAACTGAACACGGACAAATACTGTTGTAATTTAAATCTTTTGTGACAGCAAGAACGGAAGAATGAAAAATTCATACTTTTACAGATTACAAGTACAGGAATCTCTGTCACAAATAAGAATATGATGAAGAAGATGAAGAGGAAGAAGATGAAGAATTTGAATATGAAGAAGATTAATAGTTTAATAATAAATATGAGTAATGTAAACAAAAACATGAATAGCAAGAAGTTTAAGAAGAAGATTAAGAAGGTGAAGATGAAGAATAATTTGATGAGAAAGATGATGCTGCTGAAGATTATGAAGGAGAAAGTGTGTCAAAAGTTAAAAAGGTGAAGAGCATGGAAGTTGTGAAACATACATATTTGCCAAAATAGAAAAAAGGTTAACAACATTGTCAATTTGTTCGTCAATCCAAACGTATTTCCAAAAAAAATATATTAATGCTATTCCAATGCATTGGGTTAAACATGTATGCCTTTATTGTCTCCTCAACCTCCCCCAATACATTCTACATTACTCTTTGTTGTTTTCCTACATGTACAATTAACCAACAAGGCAAGAATGGGTTTTTTTTAATGTCGATATTTGGTTCCCATAGACTTACATGGGACTTCCGGTATCGGTATCGGATATCGCCGATATTTTAGTGATATCGGCGATACCATTCCGATCCGATATTTTTAGATATCGAGCAGTATCGCTCAACACTAATTGAGACCCAAAATCTCTTTTGAATTTTCACATTTCAATGCACCAAGGGCCAGATGTAGCAAAACAACCCTAAAATATCTTTGAACCTCCACCATATTTGACTGTAACTATTGTGTTCTTTTATTTGTAGGCCTCTTTCCATTTACAGTAAACAGTAGAATTATGTGTTTTACCAAAAAACTATCTTGGCCTCATCTGTCCACAAGGAACTTGCTGGCCTTCTAAAAATAGAAAGGGCTGCCTGATGGCCCTGAAAAAAAATGGTGACTTTCAATGTGTCTGATCATGTCTCACACACCACATGGGCAGATAAGGTATTAAAATGATAAAATTACATTTCCTGTTGAGTGTTTCTTTCACTGTTGAAAGAAATGCAAACGTGCAAAAAACACTGAGTGTGAACATAGCACAAGGTGTGGAGGAGCATTTTTTTCTTCTATTTATACTGACTTATATACAAGTCATTATCCTGGAAAAAAATGTTTCTTAGCATTTTTCCCAGTCAAATCCATTTTATCTTTGGTTTTGTATGTTTTATTGTCAGTCTGTAAAAGTGGCATAATACTCTGACAACATTGTTCTTAGCATCAATCTGGGATTCAGAGATGCTTCCAGGGGTCTTCCCTATGCTGTTCTCATCCCATTTCAGCACTATTTACATCGTGTTCAGAAATTTTTAGACCCCCCTCCAGACCTCTGCTTGAGTTTCCCATTGACTTCCATTGTACTAGTTAGTTGGGTTCACCCCCTTGTCAAAGGCTGTTGAACCTAAACGCGTGTCGGGGTGGATGCCACCCACAGGAGAAATCTTGTTAAGTAAGTTTACTATTCACATACTAACACTTGTGGCGCTCCTAGTCCTTCTGGTGGCAATGTCCAAAAAAACAGTAACATGATTTTACTTCGGACTTGTATGCAGCATTAGGCATGCCCCTGTCCCCCTGTAGATGATTATGTGCTACATACTGATATCTAAATAGGGTAGGGGCCGGGACCAAAGGAGAAGACCCAGTGTACAGCCCTGGTGCAATGAAATCTCATTAGCAGAAAACTTCAAATGGTGATTAAAGAGGAACAATAAGGCAGATTGCTTCACCAAAGTTATCAATGTAATCAGTATTACAGCGTCATTACAGCCATGACTTTACTTGCAAAATTTTGCTGACCAGTTTTCTTTAAGGTGCATCTACCCTAGCTGACCACAGCCATTAAAGGGGTTTTTCCCACCAAAGCAAACTTTTAGCAAGCAGTCCAGCTTACAGAAGAACTGACAGTGTGCAGTATATACAGTGTTAGGATTCTTGCCGGTTGGAGTGGTTGTTACGCCATTGCAGGAAAGTGGTTTGTGCTAAATTGAGGTCATGTTCTGAATAGATTTTCATCTGCTTTACTCAGGAGAACTTTGAAAGAAGGTGATGAGAATCTATTCAGCAAGTAACGGTAACTGTGCAAATCACATACTTGTAGTTACATGACAAAGTCGTGGAAAGCCGTTTTAATGGCTGCAATCTGCCAGTGTAAATTCACCTTTCAAGTGCCAGGGCTGAATTTCAGTCCTAGTCTGGCCCTGACCAAATGTGTTATGTTGAGTGAAAAGGGGCAGGAGAGCTCAGAGACGAGGTGAGTATACTGATTCTTTTAGTTTTTAATCTTTTGATGGCCCTTCTCTCTGAAAAATGGCTGTCATTTTGCTGAATCTGCACATAAGCTAATTACAAAAATAATCAGCATTTTGATGAATGCAGGTTTTTGTATAGTTTGAGTACAATACATTTCCACTCTAACATGTTCACTCATCACTACATATTTTGCACCAGAAATGTACCACAAATAGGGCGTATTTTTTGGCAGAATTGATTCAGGTTAGACCATATCCCTTTCCAATAAGCCATGCCCTATTTTAGTGAGGCCATGCCCCTTTGTCAGAAAAGTCATAAAAAAGTGTCCAAAAAACTTCAGAAATATGATTCTGTCACACAAGTTAGTTTTTTGGCTGCAAATTACACAAGAATTTTGGAGCATTTAGCTTCAGAAATATGCCCCGCTGTAAATATAGCATTTTCAATAGTTTGATACAGATTTAAACTAACATCCGGCTACAGCATTTTTTTTATCTAAAAATAATACATTGAAAAAAAGTCTACAAAAATGCAACAAAATATTATGGCCCGATTCAACAAGACTGGCATTTTGTACATCAGTCATGATCCCTGGTGCGCTGGAGTAATATGAGTCAAATTAATTTAGAGATATGCACCAGTGTCAGAAATATAGCCAACTCAATGGACTTGAGCACATAACTATCTTGATTAATGCCACTTTTGTGGCATAAATTATGATGAATTTGTCAGGGCATACTCCTTCTGCTAAGCTCCGCTCATTTTTCACAAGTTGGCAGAGTTGGTGTAAAAATGCCAAAAGTTGCAACATTTTTTTGCAACTGTGAGTTGTATCAATTTCATGATGAGCGATGGCATTTGCTATGCTAGAAATCTTACTCCAGCAAGGACTGGAGTAGGATCTTTTCATCAAGACCGGCGTTAACAACTATATTGATAGTTTAAAGCTTTTCTGTGTTCTTGATATTGGTAAGCGGAGTTTCAACTATTTCAGGTTTAACTTTTTAACAATACAATTCTCTTTTTCAAAGTTTGTTTAAAAGATGCAAAATAAATTCTATTTTTTTCTATTACAGGTCCTTCTCAAAAAATTAGCATATAGTGCTAGATTTCATTATTTTCCATAATGTAATGATTACAATTAAACTTTCATATATTTTAGAATCATTACACACCAACTGAAATTTGTCAGGTCTTTTATTGTTTTAATACTGATGATTTTGGCATACAACTCCTGATAACCCAAAAAACCTGTCTCAAAAAATTAACATATTTCAACCGTCCAATAAAATAAAAGTGTTTTTTAAAAACAAACAAAAAAACCATCAAATAATAAAGTTCAGTTATGCACTCATACTTGGTCGGGAATCCTTTTGCAGAAATGACTGCTTCAATGCGGCGTGGCATGGAGGCAATCAGCCTGTGACACTGCTGAGGTGTTATGGAGGCCCAGGATGCTTCGATAGCGGCCTTAAGCTCATCCAGAGTGTTGGGTCTTGCGTCTCTCAACTTTCTCTTCACAATATCCCACAGATTCTCTATGGGGTTCAGGTCAGGAGTGTTGGCAGGCCAATTGAGCACAGTAATACCATGGTCAGTAAACCATTTACCAGTGGTTTTGGCACTGTGAGCAGGTGCCAGGTCGTGCTGAAAAATGAAATCTTCATCTCCATAAAGCATTTCAGCCGATGGAAGCATGAAGTGCTCCAAAATCTCCTGATAGCTAGCTGCATTGACCCTGCCCTTGATGAAACACAGTGGACCAACACCAGCAGCTGACATGGCACCCCACACCATCACTGACTGTGGGTACTTGACACTGGACTTCAGGCATTTTGGCATTTCCTTCTCCCCAGTCTTCCTCCAGACTCTGGCACCTTGATTTCCGAATGACATGCAAAATTTGCTTTCATCAGAAAAAAGTACTTGGGACCACTTAGCAACAGTCCAGTGCTGCTTCTCTGTAGCCCAGGTCAGGCGCTTCTGCCGCTGTTTATGATTCAAAAGTGGCTTTACCTGGGGAATGCGGCACCTGTAGCCCATTTCCTGCACACGCCTGTGCACGGTGGCTCTGGATGTTTCTACACCAGACTCAGTCCACTGCTTCCTCAGGTCCCCCAAGGTCTGGAATCGGTCCTTCTCCACAATCTTCCTCAGGGTCCGGTCACCTCTTCTCGTTGTTCAGCGTTTTCTGCCACATTGTTTCCTTCCAACAGACTTCCCATTGAGGTGCCTTGATACAGCACTCTGGGAACAGCCTATTTGTTGAGAAATTCTTTCTGGGTCTTACCCTCTTGCTTGAGGGTGTCAATGATGGCCTTCTTGACATCAGTAAGGTCGCTAGTCTTACCCATGATGGGGGTTTTGAGTAATGAACCAGGCAGGGAGTTTTTAAAAGCCTCAGGAATCTTTTGCATGTGTTTAGAGTTAATTAGTTGATTCAGAAGATTGGGGTAATAGGTCGTTTAGAGAACCTTTTCTTGATATGCTAATTTTTTGAGACAGGTTTTTTGGGTTATCAGGAGTTGTATGCCAAAATCATCAGTATTAAAACAATAAAAGACCTGACAAATTTCAGTTGGTGTGTAATGAATCTAAAATGTATGAAAGTTTAATTGTAATCATTACATTATGGAAAATAATGAAATTTAGCACTATATGCTAATTTTTTGAGAAGGACCTGTATAACCAATGAGTTCTGAAACCTGTGAAACTATATGACAAAAAAAATCTAAAAGGAAAAAAAGTAGGATTGAGACTAACAGGAGATTTGCATTTACACCTGGTGAGCTCTTTGTTGTCACTGTTTCACTTAAAAAAAAAATAAAATAGAGAGCTGCCCCAGAGACAACTGGCACACAACACAAAAAGGGGAGCGCATGAAATCAAATCCTCTTATTCCTCTGCCAAAATAATTGCCTGCATTTGTATTAAGGACTTTAAAAACCATTGAAGATGTGTAATTGTATACAGCAATATCAGAATGATGATAAGTTGCAATGACTGATATTTCCTGCCGAATATTTGCACAGTTGTCTTTCAGCTATTCCAGTTTTGCCATGAATCCTGTCTGAATGTCGGCTAAGAATGCACGCCTGTGGCTGTGATCTTATTAAATGTGTTATTTATTAGTACTCTTGGTTTAAGGAAGCGGACCTGGTACATATCTACAAGCTCATGGGGCTTTACATGCACAACACATGATAGACATATATTTTATCATCATTGTTTTTTTGCCTTCAGCTACATACTCAATAACATGATTACAGTAGGTGCTAGAGATTTTCTGGGAATACTGAAAATTTGGAAAAAAAATTGATCTTCCTTTTAATAGAGTAGTATGTGGAGAAATTGTAGTGAAATAGTCGCAATTCATTGGAATAAAACGAGTTAAATAAGAATTATATGAACACTGAACTTTTATGTATTTTGGGTAAACCAAATCATATAGGTTACCTGCAGTTTAAAGGTAACATGGCAGGTGATACATGCTGCCAAAACCGTTTCACCTGCTGCACATGTGGGCAGAGACTTGTCAGCCACTGTCAGCGGGCGGGAATAAGCCGAATGGGAGCTGCCTGTACGACTAGTGCACTGTGCCGCTTAGTCCTGGCAGCTATTAGAAGTATGTTTTTAACTGAAACAACACGGCATTTCAGAGTCAAACATACATGAGTGTGATCGTACAGCCAGTGGCTGATATATGCTGCCCATGGTATCGCCCTTCAGGTTTCCTTTAAGTAGAAAGGTTATGGCACTCTGGGTATATGGTAGTGCTCAGTGGTAGGATAGATAGCCAGACAAGAATTCACAAAAACCCACTGCACTTTTTGTTGCAGTGAAGAAAATACTATTGATTTGTTAGCATGTCATGTACCCCACTTTGGCCAAAGTTTGATCCTCCCGGACTTTGATTATGGCCTTAAATTGAAATAGAACAACTGTGAGAATTCACTGTCAAGAACAAGCTGTGTTATTACACAACCATTAAAAAATAATTGGTCAATTTTAAATTTAATTCTTTATTTACTGTTTATCAATTCTATGCCCTCCACACCAAAATGGACCATCCATCTGTGCCCTGTAAATAAATGGTAAATAGCCCACATTAATATTGCCCCCACTCCATGTAAAAGTGCTGTCTAGTATTGTTTCCCTCCATACTGTTAGGGTATGTTTCCACGGTCAGGATACGGCAGCGCTTTGGACGCAGCACATGTCCGCTCTGTCCAAAGTGCTGACGGCTTTTGAACGCCGGTGATTCCGCATGAGTTCATTGAACCGTGAGGAATCACCGCATCCAATACATTGTACGGGTGATTTTATCTTGCAGAGATTGAGCATCTCTGCAAGATAAATAGACATGCTGCGGTCTGGAAAGACGCACCGCATGTCCGTTTATGCAGGGAAGCCGCGGGTGTCCCTGCACGCATAGTGGAGATGGGATTTCATGAAATCCCATCCACTATGCTGTAATATCTGGCCACTGTGGGTTGGATGCTGCAGATGTACGCAGCATCCAACCCGCAGCGTTTACTCACCGGGAAACATACCCTTAATGTGCACCTCATTCAAGATTGGTTCAACCTCTGAATGACAGCCAGTGGGCAGCACTTCTTAAAGTGAACTTGATCCATGCTGCCCAATCCATGGGCAGCATGTATCAGGCACTAGCTATGCAATCTCAAGCATGTACAGTATGTGGCTCAACTTACGCATATAGGCATAGACCTATCAGTCACTGTCTGCAGTCAGGGAGAAGCCACAAGGAATTTGCCTGTCCAACAGCTGTAGTCATGTGGTCTTCGGTCCCCAACGACTATTAAAAGTATGTTTTTCTCTGAAATGCCACAGCATTTCAGAGTCAAACATGCCTGTCTGAGAACATACAGCCAGTTATTGGGTAGAATGAATTGGATATCAGGTTCTCTTTAGGCAGTGTGATCTACAAATCTGCACCATAGTCTGATTATGAATAGTTTTATTGGGATTTTATGTGGTATAGCAAAACAAAGTAGCAAGGATTTGTGAAGAGTAAAGTTATACATAGTTTTATAAATATTTTTTACAAAAGTCGAGTCGAACGAAGTAGGCTGACTAATGGAAACAGTCGAGTCGGCGTCGGAAACCCGACCCCAATGCAACTCAATGGGGAATAAAAGTCGCCAGTGAGTGGAGGACAGTAAGCACACCTACAGTGCCCATTTCAATGCCAACGACATCAATTCTTATTACTTAAGCTTGTCAACCTTCATTTACTTTATAATAATAGTAACGCATTGAAAACTGGGGGTAATTCGGCTAAAGTTGTGAGGGGGCAGGGCTGGCTCCTGGTTTTCGTGGGCCCCGGGCCAAAGAGTCTCAGTGGGCCCCTTTAACACATACCACAATTCATGATGCCCCGATATGGCAGAGAAATATAGGTATAGTACAATGCCAAATACTTCACTTCTTACATTACATGAGTGATATCTATTGTAAATTCTACAATAGCTCAAAAACCGGACAATATAGTCCTCCATACAGAATTATGGCCACCACATAGTGCGCCATACAGAATAATGAGCCCCATATATCGCTATATTCAGAATGGGCTCCATATAATGCTCCATACAGAATAGGCCCCATATGTGCTCCATATGATGCTCCATATATAAAGGGCCCTATATAATGCCCCATAAATAATGAACCCCATATGATGCTCTAGTATATGATGGGCCTCATATATGATTGCTCCAGTGTATGATGAACCCCATATAATGCTCCATATATAATGGGCTCCATGTGATGCTCCATATGTAATGTGCCCCATATGATGCGCCATATATTATGGGCCCCATATGATGCTCCAGTATATGATGGGTCCCATGGATGATGCTCCAGTGTATAATGGGCCCGTATATGATGCTCCAGGGTATGAAGGGCCCCATTTATAATGCTCCAGTGTATAATGCGCCCTTTCTATGATGCTCAAGTGTAAGATGGGCCCCATATATAATTCTCCAGTGTATAATGCTCCCCATATATTGCTCCAAACATTAAAAAAATGAAATACCTCTCCTCACTGGGCACTGCTCTACTCTGGACTCCTCAGCGTCGCCATCTTGCAGCTCTCTGCACTGTGACTGTTCAGGCAGAGGGCTCACAGAGTGAAGTCATCGCGCTCTCTGACCTGAATATCACTGTCAGGAAACGTGGAAGACATCACAGCGGTGGAGCAGGGAGAGGTAAGTATTGCAAGTGCTGGGGCCCTGAGCAAGCAGTGGGGGCCAACTCGTGGGCATCGGCACTGGCACAGGGCCCCTCATAGTGTCTCTGATGGCGAGTGGGCCTGCCCACCTGCTCAGGGCCAAGGCACTTGCCTGGGTGCGCCAGGTGCTGACGCCGGCCCTGGGGGGGTACAGCCCAGTTAGGGAGGTGGAAAAACTGGCATATGTTGAGGTGTAGGCTGGCAGCTGCAAATTCAGGAATTGGAGAAGTAGGAGGAAGAGGAGGACAAAGCGAGCCATTTTGCTGGCAACCTATGTGTCATCAGGGGAAGGTGGTACAAAATCCTTTAAAACCCAGGCATGGTTCATTTTATTGAAGGTGATATCAACTACATTTTGGGTCAACAGCCGAGTCCTTCTTTCTGTCAGGATTGATCCAGCAGCACTGAGGACTCTTTCTGATAGCACACTACCAGCAGGGCAAGCGAGCTCCTGTAAGGCATATTGTGCCAATTCAGGCCAGGTGTGCAGTTTACAGGCCCAATAGTCAAAGGGGAATGAACTGTGAGGGAGAACATCGATAGGGGAGGAGAGGCAATTTTGAAACATAGTTGACAACTGCTGTCTCCTGTCTGTTGCAATCGATTCAGTATTACCAGTCGTGTGAGCGGTACTCGAGAAATCAGTCCACAACATGGTCATGAAACCCCTGTCTCCAACGCCACTTCGGCTGTGTGCACCACGGACACCTCTTCCATGTTGCCCAGTACGGCTTGTGGTAGAACCTGCACCGCTGCTGTGTGCTGGGATTGCCTCTAACAAACGGTTTACCAGAGTTGCTTGTTTGTTCGCCAATATTAGCTCTAGGTTCTCCTGTGGCATGATGTTCTGTAATTTGCCTTTATAGCGTGGATCAGGATGCTGGCCAACCAGTAGTCGTCATCCTTCATAATTTTTGCAATTCGGGAGTCCCTTTTTAGGACCCGCAAGAGATAATCACACATGTGGGCCATTGTTCCAGGTGTCAATGATGCACTGCCAGTGGTGGGTGGAGGAGCTCTTTCTGCCAAATCCACATCCCTCCAGTCACGCACAAACCCTGTACCTGACATTGGCAAGCCAACATTTTCTCTTGCCCCCTGAGAAGCATCCTCCTCCCCAAAATAATCATCCCCCTCATCCTACTCCTCCTCCTCTTCTTCTTCTTCCTCCAGCTCGTCCAGGACAGTTCCCTGAGCAGACAATGGCTGACTGTCATCAAGGCTTCCCTCCTCCTCCTCCGCTGCAGACACCTGATCCTTAATGTGCGTCAAAGTTTGCATGAGCAGACGCATAAGTGGGATGCTCATGCTTATGATGGCGTCGTCTGCGCTTACCAGCCGTGTGCATTCCTCAAAACACTGAAGGACTTTACAGAGGTCTTCCAGCTTTGCCCACTGCACACCCGACAACTCAATGTCTGCCCTCAAATTGGCGGCCCGTATATCCTCCCACAAATGCATTACAGCCTGCCTCTGTTCGCACAGCGTCTCAACCATCTGCATGGTGTAGCTCCACCTTGTTGCAACGTCTATGATTAGGCGGTGCTTGGGGAGGTGGAGCGATCGCTGCAGCCTCTTCATACGACTGGAGTCTATGGGTGAGTGACAATGTGCGAGCACAGAATTCGCACCTTATGGAGCAGGGCTGGTAACTACGGATAATTATTTATTAAGCACTGCACCACCAGGTTCAAGGTGTGAGCCAGGCAAGGTATGTGTCTGAGTTTTGCCAGGGCTATGGCCGCCACAAAATTATGGCAGTTATCACTGACTACCTTGCCTGGCTCAAGATGTAGACTGCCCAGCCATGACTCAGTTTCTCGCTGCAAGTTGTCAGCCAGTACCTCCGCGGTGTGTCTCTTGTCGCCCAAAGACATCATCTTTAAAACAGCCTGCTGACGCTTACCACTGGCTGTTCGATAGTGGTACACCTCGTGTGCAAAACTGGCAGCTGCAAATGGAGTGCTCGTGTGACTGTGCTTTGTCGACGAGCTTTCGCTTCTGGAGGAGGAGGAGGAGGGTCGAACGCCTACAGCCAACTGTTGCCTATACCATGGGCTAGGCAGCACTGTCCCACCGCCGCAGTCCCCTGTGGACCCTGCATCCACCACATTAACCCAGTGTGCAGGTTAACGGCCCTGGTTATGCCTACTGGCCCATGCATCTGTTGTGAGGTGCACCTTTCCACTCACTGATTGTTTGAGTGCATGGACAATGCGGTCTTTCACATGCATTTGGAGGGCAGGGATGGCTTTTCTAGAAAAGAAGTGCCGAATGGGTAGGTCATATCGTAGGACAGCGTAGGCCATGAGCTCTCGGAACACTGCGCTTTCAACCAAACGGAAGGGCATCATCTCTAATGAGATCAGTTTGGCAATGTAGGCGTTCAAAGCCACTGAGGTTTTGTAGTCCGTCCATGCATGCAAGTGCATGATGTTTACATGTCTAAGCATGCAACTGGTATTCAAATGTCCGAGATTTTTCCCTAGGCTAAAGGTCCTTCCTCACTTCTAACAGATAACCTTTGCCTTATCAATAGGATTTTGGTCAAAAAAGTGCCACACTGCACTCTTCCTACTATGGGAAAACTTTTCAGGGCTTGCACGCTGTGCTAATTTGACCATCTGGCCAAGCTGTCTTGCAACTCTTTTTGTTTTTTTAACACGTTTTTGGACTGCTACGGGCCTGCCAGATAACCGCAGCTGCGATGTCGATGCCTGCTGCAGATCCTCCTCCTCTTCTGTGCTATTGCCAGCGGCACCCTCTTCCCCCAATGGATGCCAGTCCAGGACAACAACTAAGTCACCCATCACCTCCTCTTCAATTTCATCTGCACCTTCCTCTGTGTCAGCGTGTAAGGTGGTATAGTATGCGGTAAGGGGCACCTGGGTTTCATCAGGGTCAGAATATGGCTCAGTAGTCTGCGAGGGCAATGTAGTACTCTGGGTGAATGTACCAGCAGAATCATCTAGCAGTGGCTGTGCATCAGTGCACTCCATGTCATATTCATCTTGGACTGGGGAATTCAGGATTTCACTTGATAACCCAGGCATGGTATGTGAAAAGAGCTCCAGGGAGTATTCTGAAGTGTGGCCTGCCGCATCCTTCACTTTTGGTGGGGGTGAAAGACACAAAGAAAGGTGTTGTTCCTGACCAGGAGCCTGCACTGACGACTCAGTGCTTGCATTTTTTGAAAGTTCAGAAGAGGAGGCGATAGAGCGGGAGGCTGTTTCTGCAATGTAAGCCAAAACCTGTTCCTGATGCTCTGGCTTTAAAAGCGTTTACCTACTCCCAGAAAAGGGAGCCTTCCAGGCCTTCTGAAGCCAGACGATGATGCAGGCTCAACACGTCCTGCCTTAGGTGCTATTGTGCTTTTGGAACTACCAGCAGATGCACCACCACCACCATCAGTACCAGCTGCCCCCCCCGCCAACGTTCACGGCCTCTTCCACCATACTTTCTCATGTTTGGGAAAATGTACCAAAAATACCAGCAGATATATGGTACTGTATGAGGAGCATACAGCTGTATATGGTGTAGGGGAAAATTTAAATCTTCTTATATATTTCCGGAGTCACACACAGACGCTCACTCAGTATGGATTTGACCGTAATACAAAGAGCAGATATACTGTACTGTATCAGAAGAGGACAGGTGTATACGGTTTTGGGAAAATTTAAATCTCCGTATATATTTCCGGAGTAACACACAGACGCTCACTCAGTATGGATTTGACCGTAATACAAAGAGCAGATATATGGTACTGTATCAGAATCGGACAGCTGTATACAGTGTAAGGGAAAATTTAAATCTCTGTATATATTTCTGGAGTCACACACAGAGGCTCACTCAGTATGGTTTTGATCGTAATTACAAAGAGCAGATATACGGTACTATATCAGAAGCGGACAGCTGTATATAGTTTTGGGGAAAATTTAAATCTCCATATATATTTCCGGAGTCACACACAGATGCTAACTCAGTATGGATTTGACCGTAATGCAAAGAGCAGATATACGGTACTGTATCAGAAGCGGACAGCTGTATATACTTTTGGGTAAAATTTAAATCTCCGTATATATTTCCGGAGTCACACACAGAGGCTCACTCAGTATGGATTTGACCGTAATGCAAAGAGCAGATATACGGTACTGTATCAGAAGCGGAGCGCTGTATATGGTTTTGGGTAAAATTTAAATCTCTGTGTTTATTTCCGGAGTCACACACAGATGCTCACTCAGTATGGATTTGACCGTAATACTAGCAGATATACAATACTGTATGAGGAGCGTACAGCTGGATACGGTGTAGGGGAAAATTTAAATCTCTGTATTTATTTCCGGAGTCACACACAGACACTCTCTCAGTATGGATTTGACCGTAATGCAAACAGCAGATATATGGTACTGTATGAGGAGCGTACAGCTGTATACGGTGTAGGGGAAAATTTAAATCTCCCTATTTATTTCCGGAGTCACACACAGATAGTCAGCATGTATTTGTCCGTGATGCCAGCCGGTACACGGTAGTGTGTGAGGAGCGTACAGCTCTATACGGTGTGGGAAAAAATGACTGGTCAGTAACGGTGCAGAAAAAAAGAATAAAAGTATTAGTGCTGTGTAAAAAGCAGTCTGCACAGCAGTGTACACACAGCAATACAGCTATCAGGCAGCCTATAACAACCAGAGCTGCTGCACACAAGAAAATCCTCCCCGTCACTGCACACTAATTGTACAGCACAATTGCTATCAGCACAAGCACAGAAGAACTTCTCTTTCCAGCCCTATCTCTCTCCCTACTGATAAACAGCAAGCAACCTCTCCCTACTATTAAGATCGCCAGAAGTAAAATGGCGGTCGGCGGTCTTGGCTTTTATAGACACTATGACGCCCCCCAAAGCAAGTCAATCACTGCAATGCCCTTCTCTACGATGGTGGTGGACGCTGCACATGCACGAAAATCGTTATGTGTCCCACAGGATACCCATAGAGGCATACTGATCCCACTAGAGAGCATTGTACATACAGCCACGCTTGTGGTTACAATGCGAAATAAAAGAGAGAGTGGATTTGGTCAAGCTATTTGACCAAGTCAGGTTTAAGAAAACATGGGCTTTTATTTTTGGAGAAATCTGTAGGATTGGTAGTGGGAATAATCTCTCCCTGCACTCTGAGTCTTGAGAGTGGCCCATGTATACGAAACCGATTTAAACTTTCAGTTGAGGTTTGGGTGTGTGAGTGTTTTGTTTTGTTTGCAAGCAGCTGAACAGGAGGCTCTCCGCAGGACAGGTCTGTGTGAGTCTGAGTTTGAAAACAAAGATATCTCCTTTCTTGGGTCACTTCCTCAGTGCCGCACGGACACAAAGACCACTGCATTACAGTATATACTGTACATATTATACTGTACAGACAAAAAGTTTGGACACACCTTCTCATTCAAAGATTTTTCTGTATTTTCATGACTATGAAAATTGTACATTCACACTGAAGGCATCAAAACTATGAAATAACACATGTGGAATTACGATGTATACTTAACAAAAAAGTGTGAAACAGCTGTGTATCCACCAGACTTCTGCACAACACAACTGATGGTCCCAACCCCATTTATAAGGCAAGAAATCACACTTATTAAACCTGACAGGGCACACCTGTGAAGTGAAAACCATTTCCGATGACTACCTCTTGAAGCTCATCAAGAGAATGCCAAGAGTGTGCAAAGCAGTCATCAAAGCAAAAGGTGGCTACTTTGAAGAACCTAAAATATAAGACATATTTTCAGTTGTTTCACACTTTTTTGTTAAGTATATAATTCCACATGTGTTAATTCATAGTTTTGATGCCTTCAGTGTGATTCTACAATTTTCATAGTCATGAAAATACAGAAAAATCTTTGAATGAGAAGGTGTGTCCAAACTTTTGGTCTGTACTGTATATATATATATATATATATATATGTATTATTTATTACAGCCATAGGTACATATATAGGGTCTACTGTATTTTTTTTGTTTACCTACTTGAAAACATGAACATGAACTTGAGATCAGAATGCAATATTCTTGTCAGTGTAACAGGTGTAATATGTATAATGATTTTAAACCTTTTCTGAGTCACAGCATGTAAAACTCCTTAATTAGTTCTATTGTTCTCCAGAGTCAAGCAATCAGGTGACTGCACACAAGCAGCACACTACAGAATGAAAGAGCAGGAATGGAGAAAGGGGTGACATACAATAAGAGCCCGATTAACTGGATAGAAATCCTGTTCTAATCACACAATGAAAGGGCTCTGTAAAAAAACAAAAAGGAGACACTGTTACAGACATGACTAAATGCATCAGGATATAGTGTCAGGATTTATGACAAGCAGCAAGCCATGGACACCTAATAGCTTTACTCTTTACTCTTCATGAGGGAATCTTTTGGAATTTGAATTCGCCAACTTTGCTGAATCTTTCCAAAACATTTGATGTGCAGCAAATCAATTCTTTCTTAAATTGCAAGTGTTGTTATCTTTAAATAAAGTTTAATTTTTTAACCATTTAAACTCCACCTAGTGTACGTGCATGGACCCTGAACACAGACTTCTGGAAGACCGTGTTACTGTTCGGGTTTGGCATCCCGAATAGAGCTTGATGAGAAAGGCTGCAGCAGTCAATCAACAAGTTTTACTGTGTGGTGTCCCCACAGCGTTTTTTAAAATTATTTAAATATATAATTAAAAAAAAGGTGTGCTGTCCCCCACATTTTTTTACCAGTCAAGCTAAAGAGTCACCGCTGGTCTCACTGCAGTCGCGTTCTCACGCTCAGCTCAGTGTTTTCCGGCTGGCATGGTGAGAGGTCACATCACTGATGTCGCCAGGATCGTTGTGGGACATGGGCCTAATTGAATTATTGGTGGAAATGTGAGTATAACTTTGCTTTTTTTTAAATTTTGTTAAATAAATGAGTAAAAGAGGGTTGCAGAGTTTTTATTTCAAATAAAGGACTTTGTGCATTTATTTCAGTTAAAGGACTTTACTCTGTCTCTGTCTTTATTAAATTTGACTATGGGGTTAGGAATGGAGGTGTTTAATAGACACCTCTCCATTGCTAACCCCTGGGCTTGATGTCAGAGAACATGAAACAGCTGACATCAATCCCAAAACTATTACCCCTCTTGCCACCACACAAAGGTAAGTGGTAATAGCCGGGCAAAGTGCCAGAATTGGTGTATCTATTGGATGCACCTTTTCATGAATGGCTGTGGGCTGCTATTTTTAAGCTGGGGAGGGCCAATATCCATGGCCCCTTCCCAGTCTGAGAACACCAACCCTCAGCTGTCTGCTTTAGCTAGGCTGGTTATCAAAAATGGGGGGACCACAAGTTTTTTTAAATATAAATTTTAATAACTAAAGAAAAAATGGAGTGGAGACTAGTGTTGAGCGATACTGCTCGATATCTAAAAATATTGGATCGGAATGGCATCGCCGATATCACTAAATATCGGCGATATCCGATTCCGATACCGGAAGTCCCATGTAAGTCTATGGGAACAAAATATCGCAACTAAAAAAAACACTTTCTTTCCTTGTAAACACAAAATATACACACTTAGAATACATATATATATATATATATATATATATATATATACATGTCATTGTGACATATATATACATATATTTATAGTTTATTCACTTCTACATAGTAAAATAGCCTCTGATTCAATTGCCGGGTAAAGCCGGCATTTGTGAAAAGACAGAAGCACCCGAGGGTCCAGTCGCCACAGAGATGTTGCATCGCACCCAGCGGTGTGACAACTTACTCTCAGGTAAGGAGGAAACACCCCATTGACTCCAACCACTGCATTCAACAGTACACTATGCCAGCTGAGTGTAGGCGGACCCAATGGGATGGTCTAGCTCAGGCTGGTTAGAACAGGGTGTAGCTAGTTGGATGGGAGGGGTTGAGGCAGCCTTATGCTGCATGTCTTTGTAGTAAGAATTGTTTCCTTTCCTGCTTTCTTACTACGTCGCATACTCCACTCTGCTACATCACTCTGCACCATTGCTCTATCTCACATCTATCTGCCCTGGAAGGATAGCGTGTTACCTGTAGAAGACTTTTCACCTACCTGCACTACACCATCCCTTCCAGAGGACCTGCACAGCAGCGCTGGACACCCTGACCAGGTACTACAGGTGGCATCACGACAAACTACACGAACATTCTATCATCCCCTGGAAATATCCCACATTCCAGTGATCGCCCAGGTCACGGACCGAGCTGTGCTACTCGTGACATCCCCCATAGAAGTCGACGTGATCGGTGCCGAGTACCACCAAAACCCCTGTCTCTGTGCGACTCAACTTCCCTCACTGTGCTGGCACTTTACATTTACAATGCCTCTGGGTTTTTTTTTGGGGGGGTGGGGAACATTCAGACTTTTGCTATGGGGCCCCATGATTTATATGTACGCCCCTGCTGCTGAGGCATGGTATTTAAGGCTGTTAAGGAGCCAATATCCATGAACCTTGCCAGCAGCGTCGGACTGGAGTACCTTGGGCCCACCAGAGAAAAATTATTCTTGGGGCCCACCATCATACTTCCCAACCTTTGAAGAAGGGAAAGAGGGACAAAGGCTGTGGCACGCTGTGCCTGCTGCAGCAAATTTTAGGCCATGCCACGTTGCACCACAGACTGTCCAGGAGTTGGTGGATGATTTAGTCCAGGTGTGGGAGGAGATCCCTCACGAGACCATCCGTCGCGCTCATCAGGAGCATGGCTAGAAGTTGTACGGAGGTCATACAGCATACCTCCCAAATTTGGAAGACAGGAAAGAGGATTAAAGGCTGCGGCGCGTGTTGCGCGCCGCTGAAAATTTTAGGCCACGCCCCGACAACACCCATTTCACAGCTAATCACACCCATATCCTCGCCCCAAGCGTAACCATTTAGCACTGCTGATCACACTGACTGGTAATGAGGGCACAGTGGCTGGTACTGAGGAAAAGAAAGAAAGAGCAGCGAGAGAGAAAGAACAAACAGAGAAAGAAAGAGAGGAAAGAAAGAAAAGAGAGAAAGAAAGAACAGAGAGAAAAAAGAACAGAGAGCGAGAAGGAAAGAACAGAGAGCGAGAAAGAAAGACTAGAGAGAGAGCCATAGGCGTAGCTAGGGTTTTGGTTTAGTGGGGGCAAAACTTCTGAGTGGGCCCATCATCAGAGAACCTCAGCAAATGACCGCGCTGTTGGCCAAAATAATCTATATATAAAAAGACCAATATTGATATTACCGCCATATGGTCTGTGTTAAATAATACCAGTCCTACAGAACATATAATAGATTACAGCACAGGTACAGATAATGACTTACCGCTGATGTTCTTTCTAATGGAATTGTTCACTTTTCATGTCTTTTCCATCTGGCCCACACCGACATGACGACTTCTCCAGCCAGGACTCGACTGCACCCCCATTAAAAAAAAAAAAAAAAAAACCTCACCTCCCGGCTCCTGTGCTGCTCACTGTTCTCCCTCTCAGCGTCTGACAGCGGGCGCCGGCAGGTGATGTTATTGCGCCCGCTGTCATACGCTGAGAGGGGGATTATGGGAGAGAAGGAGCGCTCGCTCCTTCTCTCTCCATGCGGTCAGCTTTATCGGCTGGATGCTGATACAGCTGACCCTCCGATGACGGGTGGGGGGCCCACTGCTGGCACCGGGCCCCCCCCAACGCCTGTTCAGGCCCCAGAGCTTCCGGGCGGCAGAGCAGGGAGAGCGATTCTCCCTGCTCTGCCGCAGAATGTAACTGTATCGTAGCTCCGGGTGGGCCCCCTCAGAGCGCGGGCCCCGGGGCCACCGCCCCTCTGCCCCGCGACCTATCCTTTCAAATCAGGGCCCACCACGCAGGAGCTGGGGCCCACCGTAGGTTTCTCCGGTGTTCCGGTGCCTCAGTCCGACCCTGCTTGCCAGCCTGATAATACCAGGCCACAGCAGTCTGCATATCTTGGCTGGTTAACAAAAATAGGGGATCCCCTCGAAAAAAATTTGGCGTGGGGTCCCCCCTATTTTTGTTAACCAGCCAGATGAAGCAGACTGATGAGGCCTGGTTTTTCAGGCTGGTAAGGATCCAATATCCATGGACCTTGCCAGCCTGATAATACCAGGCCACAGCAGTCTGCATATCTTGGCTGGTTAACAAAAATAGGGGATCCCCTCGAAAAAAAAACGGCGTAGGGGTCCCCCTATTTTTGTTAACCAGCCAAGTAAAATGCAGACTGCTGCGGCCTGGTATTAAAAGACTGTCAAGGCCCATGGATTTTGACCCTCAACAGCCTGATAATACCAGGCTACAGCAGCCCCACATTTGGCGCATCAAAAGATGTGCCAATTGTGGCACTTTACCCGGCTCTTCCCACTGCCCTGTAGCGGTGGCAAGTGGGGTAATAAGGGGTTAATGTCACCGTTGATTGCACGGTGAGAATAAGCCCGGTTAATAATGGAGAGGTGTCAATAAGACACCGATCCATTATTAATCCCAAAGTTTTTAAATGTATCAAAAAAAAGACACAGCAAGAAACAAGTATTTTAATGAAATAAAAGAGACAACACAGTTTTCATTAGTTTTATTATACTCTCATTCCTGCGACGCCATCGATCTCCTGTAAAAAAAGAAAAAAAACAAAACAACAGTATACCACCTGTCCGACGCAGTCCATAGTAACGAGTGTCCCACGACGATCCAGCTCTGCTACATCGCAATGACAGGCAGAGCCTGTCATCGCGACGCAGCACAGCTGATTACCTGCTTCCCCGGCGGTGACATCATCGGACTGACTGCTTTACGGCCGGGATTACCCAGCAGTCACTGCAGTTATCGCGAGAAACTGCATGTGACCGCCGGGGAAAGATGATGGCGGCCATCAAGCAGTCCAGCCCGTGACCGCCGGAGATCTTCTGCCAGGTAAGTGCCGCTGACTCCTGACAGACCCGACCGACGGACACTGACAGTGACAAATCCGATTCCGGTATCCGATAAGACGAAAATATCGGAACTAAGTATCGAAAGTCCGATAGAGCTAATATCGGCCGATACCCGATACTTGCGGTATCGTATCGCTCAACACTAGTGGAGACCCCTCTATTTTTAATAATCAGCCAAGATAAAACTGACATCTGAGGGTTGCAGCCCGCATCTGTCGGTTTTTCCTGTGCTGGTTATCAAGAATAGAGGGGACCCCATGACATTTTTTTAATTTATATATGGACAGGTGCCGGCTGGTGAATACACTCATCATTGTCAGCAAAACTAGGATCAGATGATGAGAGTATTATTCTCATCAGCTGATGCCTGTGACCTGCGACAACCTTTTCCCTGCTGGTCACAGCTGCTGGCTCACACATTGTCATCAGAGGTCGTTTTCTCATGCTATCTTACAGCTGAAAGAGTGGAAAATGGTGGATGTTCTGGCCCCACCATTCATTTGAATGGGATTCGAGTTTGGGTACAGTTCTGGTATTCGAACCAAAATTTTTTTTAAAGTTTAGCTGATTCCAGGGCTATGAACATCCATGGTTCCACCCATCACTATCTGTTACATCTCCAGACAATCAGCTTCCTTCCATTTGCTGTGATGGGTGTGTCAGAGGCTGCAGACAGTCGCACAGCATCTGGCAACTGTCTGCAGCCTCTGACACACAGGTTTCAGATGCCCTCCTAGTCCTTCTGACTCTTGGACCCAGTGGCAAACTCCTCCTGGCTCTAATTGACACAACAGGACTGGGTATTTATAGACTTCCTGTCTGCTTTTGATATAGGAAAGATGTGTATCTTCGTACCGTGTTAGCCAGTAGATAGAAAAATATTTAGACTTGAGAGATGAAGAGACCGGAGTAGTCTCGAAAGCTTGCAATTTGTTACCATCTTTTCAGTTAGCCATTAAAAGGTATCAACCACTGAGGACTCTCAAGTCTAAATATTTTTCTGTCTGCTTTTGGGAATTGCCAGTGATACTTGCATTTTCCCCTGTTGAGGCTTGGAGCTATAGCAGTTGGCTATCTTCCTCTTTAGTGCTGCTGGAGGAAGTCAGTATTACCTCTCTGAGTTTACTCAAGATAAGTTTTCCTCTTGTTTGTCTATCCTAGCTGTCTTTAATAATAGTGGGGATTGAGTAGTGCACACCCAGAAATTCCCAAAGCAGGGCCAGGCAGGGTTTAGGTTCCTGCTCGGCGATAGGTGCAGAACCTATATAGGGATGTTTAGGGCAGACAGGGTGACTTTAGATCTGCCTAGGGGACCCAACTCCACGCTTCCCTATTGTTGGGTTTCCTTCCCCTCATCCCTTCATGTTGCACTTAATCTTTCACATACTGTGTGTGACACTTGTATAAGAGAAAGAGAAAGCTCCAGCTTCCTATTACTCGACTGCGGTTCTCCATTGCTGGAAGTGAAATTACAGGAATGCTCGCTGCCCTGCTGCTTATGACACCGATAATGGTGCAAAAAATATTATAATGAGGGCAGTAAGTCCATGGGCCCCATCAGATCCCTGGTCTTAACTTCATTATAATCCACCCCTGCATTTATAGTTATGGATATCTTTGTTTACAGGCTGTGAGCTGTGACATCCTCTCACTACCCAGATTTACTGCAAAGTGGCTGCTGCATTCCCTGCCTTTGCCTTTTAATAGGCTATGATAATCTCTTCTAATTGACTGTGCTATACCATGTGATGTGATAGTTGCAAAGTATTATTAGGAAGACTGTACAGCCATGCTTGAGGTCATGTGTGAAATGTCAAAGGGTAATTTTTTTGCAATTTACACTAATTAAATTGCAAATTGTTTGATATTATGATTAGATTTCATAATATTGTACACAAATGCAATTCACATCTAACCAATTTGCTTATCTCTACTATTTACATAAAATACACAGGCAACCTTTATTGAAGAAATGTTTTAACTTTTCCCCAATGTCTTCTTAAAAAAGAACATACAGTTGTGCTCAAAAGTTTACATACCCCAGCAGAATTTTTGCTTTCTTGGCCTTTTTTTAGAGAATATGAATGATAACACCAAAATTTTTTTCTCCACTCATTGTTAGTGGTTGGGTGAAGGCATTTATTGTCAAACTACTGTGTTTTCTCTTTTCAAATCATAATGACAACCCAAAACATGCAAATGACCCTGATTAAAAGTTTACATACCCCATTTTATAATACCGTGTATTGCTCCCTCTAGCATGAATGATAGCTTGAAGTCTTTTGTTGTAGTTTGTGGATGAGGTTCTTTATTTTCTCAGATGTTAAAGCTGCCCACTCTTCTTGGCAAAAAGCCTCCAGGTCCTGTAAATTTGTGGACTGTCTAGCACAAATTGTGTGCTTGAGATCTCCCCAGCGTGGCTCAATGATATTGAGGTTAGGAAACTGAGATGGCCATTCGAGGCATGGAGCGCATATTCATTACCTTAATGAGCGATACCATGTGACCACTGAACACAGGAGAGCTACAGGAAGCTGGGACAATGGAGACACAGGGACGTACAGCGATGGCGAGAGGACGGTGAGTATGACAGGGGAGGACAGGGGAGCACAGAGGAGGATGGGGGAGTACAGGGGAGCATGGGGGAGCACAGAGGAGGATGGGGAGCATGGGGAAGTATGAAGGAGGATGGGGAGCATAGAAGAGCACAGAGGAGGACGGGGAGCACGGAGGAGGATGGGGAGCACGGAGGAGGATGGAGGAGGATGGGGAGCATGGAGGAGGACGGAGGAGGATGGAGAGCCGAGCCATACATAGAAGCATGGGACTGGGGGAGCCGAGCAATGTATAGAAGGATGGGATGGGGGACCCGAGCAATGTATAGAAGGATGGGACAGGGGGAGCTGAGCCATACATAGAAGGGTGGGATGGGGAAGCCACACAGAGTAGGACAGGGATGAGGGGACAATGCATATACTCGAGTCAATAAGCTTACCCAGTTTTACGCGGCAAAATTAGGTGCCTTAGCTTATACTCAGGTCGGCTTATACTTGAGTATATATGGTACTTCATTTTCTGGAAAAATGTCAATGGTACCAATACTTTTGGCAATGCCTGTAGCTAGTCAACAGAACAATTACGTATCCTCTGTCCTTTGAGCTATCCAAATAATTTCAATAAAATGCTCTTATACTTACATTTTGTGATTATGCTAAAGTAGACTAGGCTTTAAACAAGTACTTAACCACTTAGTGATCAAACCAATTTTGACCTTAATCAACAAGTCAAATCGCACTCAGGAAGCAGGTCTCTGGCGTTATGCTTTCCCATAATGCCCTGCAGCTATTGTATTACATGGTGCAGGACAGCCAATCAGTAGTCTATCATATGTAGTATAAAACATAGGTTCTGACCAAGAAATGACATTTTATGCTTTTACTTTGTATGGATAGGAGATCTCACAACACACAGAGCAAGAATTGAAAATGGCCTAATGTGATTGTAATATAATACTTCACTGCTGCCAAAACCAGATTGAAAATAGGAGTGATAGTCTTAAGGGTATGCCACACTAAACAAGAACGCTAACGAGATCGCTAAAAAACGTCACTATTTAGCGATCTCGTTAGTGACGTTGTTGTGTGTGGCATGTAGCAACGACGTGGCCCCTGCTGTGATCTCGCTGATCGTTCACTAGAGTTCTGGACCGTATTTTGATCGTTGGCGTCCCGCTGGTGAGCCTGAATCGGTGTGTCTGGCACCTTTTGTGAACGATGTACGACCTCGTTGACGACGCATTAGTCAGCGGCGCAGGCGGGGCTTTGTTTTCTTTCGTTAACGCCCTTCAGCTCCGATTGGTGACCACAACATCACCTCAGCTATAATAACTGCGCCCCCATCCATTGTTTCCAGAGCGCTTTGTGGGTGACTCTTTGTGCGTTGTTGCGAGGATAGTATCGTGTGTTGGAGTTTTGCGATCCTGTTTGTGGCGCAGTGGTGGGTTTTGCGATCCCGCTAGAGCACTATCCATCCCCATTTTGATTTGGATCTTCTGAATATTTGGATTCAAGGTACATATTGTTTGTGATGTTGTTTGATAATGTTTTTTGACCTTTTTTTTTTTTCTGCTTTATTTATTTTACACCCCTGACCTTATTTTATTATTTTTTCGACTGCTTTATTTATTTTACACCCCTGACCTTATTTTATTTTTTTTTTCGTCTGCTTTATTTTTTTTTACACCCCTGACCTTATTTTATTATTTTTTCGTCTGCTTTATTTATTTTACACCCCTGACCTTATTTTTTTTTTTTCGTCTGCTTTATTTATTTTACACCCCTGACCTTATTTTTTTTTTTTTTCGTCTGCTTTATTTTTTTTACACCCCCCACCATTTTAGACGTTTGTAAACTGTATATTAAATGTTAACTGAAAAGTTTAATTTATTTTTTTTATATATTTTTTATTTTATTCTTTATTTTATTTTGTTTAAACACTTTATTAATAGTAATTATTTAGTAATTAACTTTTCTCTTCTTTACCGTACAGGTTACATAATGAACCTGTCCACCGCGGAGCGTATGATTGTGGCAGTTGCACTGTCAATGGAGGCAGATCGTCAGGAAGAGACGCGGGTGGAAGAGAGGCGCTCCAAGCGAAAGCGTCGCATGTGGACCAGAGAATGGCTGGAGCAGAGGTCCAAATTCTCCCACATGCATCTAGTGAGGGAATTGCAGGAGAAGAATCCGCAGGATTTCCGGAATTATCTACGGATGTCGGAGGATTCATTCAAGCTCCTACTGGAAGCTGTGAGGCCACTCATTGAACGGCAGGATACACGGATGCGTGCAGCTGTTTCAGCAGAGGAACGTTTGGCAGTAACGCTGCGATTTCTGGCAACCGGACGTTCAATGAAGGATTTGCAATATTCTGCTGCAATTTCTCGGTCGCTGCTTGGAGAACTAATTCCGGAGACATGCAACGCCATCGTCCGCAGTTTACGGAGCTACATGCCTTTTCCCAAATCAGTGGCGGAATGGCAAATAATTGCCTCTGATTTTGAACGGATTTGGCAGTTCCCAAACTGTGGTGGTGCCTTGGATGGCAAACATGTGCGGATCACGCAACCAGCCAAAAGCGGATCCTTTTTTCATAATTACAAGGGCTACTTCAGCGTGATCCTCATGGCCCTTGTTAATGCCAATTATGAGTTTATTGACGTTAATGTTGGCATTAATGGAAGGGTTTCTGACGGTGGCGTTTTGGAGCACACAAGTTTTGGTGAACGGTTGTTTAATAATAAACTTAACTTGCCAACCAACATGGACACCACCGCCAACCTAAACTTTGTGTTTGTGGGCGATGAAGCCTTCCCCTTCATGAGCATCTTGTTAAACCATATCCACAAAAGACTTTGACAGGGGAAAGGCGTATTTTTAACTACAGACTCTCTAGGGCACGGCGCGTTGTGGAGAATGCCTTCGGCATAATGGCCAAACCGCTTCAGGGTTTTCCACACTCCAATCAACATGAAGCTGGAATCCATAGACTGGGTGGTGTTGGCCTGTTGTGTGCTGCACAATTTTCTGAGAAAACGCGATGCTGGTACTTACAGTCCGCCAGGCTTCATGGACTCGGACAGCAATGGTGACGTGGTGCTTGGAGAATGGCGTGATAATGATCCCGCTATTACAGGCCTTCAACCTGTCAATCAAGGCAGGAGCAAGGACAATGCGAAGGCCAGCAGAGACAAGTACTGCCATTACTTTAATGGGCCTGGTGCAGTGAGTTGGCAGCATCAGGTCTAATTAGATTTTGAGAATGTTTAACTTTACCCTTTTTTTAACAATGTTTTTATAATAAATTATTTTTATTTTAAAAATGCATTCGTGTTTTTTTCAATTATTTTACCAATATGGGAGAAGGGCTAATGATGGGTGAGATGTGGGGAGGGAGTAATGGGGAGACATGTTACCAGCAGCTGCAGTTTTTAAAATCTTTTCAAAGGCTTTTTTGTTGTCTATTTTTGGTTTTACATTGTATCTACTTGTCACACACGGGGTCATGGGAGTACCATCAGTCATAGGAGTTAATTGTTAAAAAAATAAAGAAAAAATTTTCAAATATTTTCAATTATTTTAAGGGCCTATGGTCTCACTAGCGTTCAAACATTATAATTATATATAACAGATAATACACCACAGCTGCATATATAAAGTTTAAATATATAATATATATATTTTAGTCATATATGAAAGATTAAAAAATTGTTATACATATATTTGAAAATTCTTGGGAGGTAAAGGTCAACATTCACCAGGGAATCACAGCTATTCACAGATATGCGACGTCATTATGATCGCAATGTGACTACTCAGACACCAGCTACACAGATATGCAAACAGATATGCAAAAAGCTATTGTGATTTGCAAGGTGATTCGCGAGCCCCAGCCATAAAGAAATGCGACGTCATTATGATCGCAATGTGACTACTCACACACCAGCTACACAGATATGCAAACAGATATGCAAAAAGCTATTGTGATTTGCAAGGTGATTCGCGAGCCCCAGCCATAAAGAAATGCGACGTCATTGTGATCGCAATGTGACTACTCACATACCAGCTACACAGATATGCAAACAGATATGCAAAAAGCTATTGTGATTTGCAAGGTGATTCGCGAGCCCCAGCCATAAAGAAATGCGACGTCATTGTGATCGCAATGTGACTACTCACACACCAGCTACACAGATATGCAAACAGATATGCAAAAAGCTATTGTGATTTGCAAGGTGATTCGCGAGCCCCAGCCATAAAGAAATGCGACGTCATTGTGATCGCAATGTGACTACTCACACACCAGCTACACAGATATGCAAACAGATATGCAAAAAGCTATTGTGATTTGCAAGGTGATTCGCGAGCCCCAGCCATAAACAAATGCGACGTCATTGTGATTGCAATGTGACTACCCACACACTGCAGCTACACAGATATGCATACAGATATGCAAAAAGCTATTGTGACTTGCAAGGTGATTCGCGAGCCCCAGCCATAAACAAATGCGACGTCATTGTGATCGCAATGTGACTACCCACACACTGCTACACAGATATGCAAACAGATATGCAAAAAGCTATTGTGATTTGCAAGGTGATTCGCGAGCCCCAGCCATAAAGAAATGCGACGTCATTGTGATCGCAATGTGACTACTCACATACCAGCTACACAGATATGCAAACAGATATGCAAAAAGCTATTGTGATTTGCAAGGTGATTCGCAAGCCCCAGCCATAAAGAAATGCGACGTCATTGTGATCGCAATATGACTACTCACACACCAGCTACACAGATATGCAAACAGATATGCAAAAAGCTATTGTGATTTGCAAGGTGAAGATTGTCACGAGCCCCAGCCATAAAGACATGACACAGCCATTGTGATCGCCTAGCTTGGAACAGTGGTATTGCGATTGCAACAGCATCTCATATCTGTGCTTGGCTGGCGCATGGCTGCTGCGGTCAATTTTCAATCGCAAAACCGTTTTGCGTCGCGAGTGCGGCCGCACGTAACGTGCGCACGCTGTGACGTCATGGCGCTGGCGTCGCCCAATCCTCTGTTGTTTGTGATGGCGGCAATGGCGGCGACGAGACAGAGACAGCGCGGCCCAAAATGGACGGACAAGGAGGTCCGTTATCTCATAAAGAAGACGGACCTCTGGGACTACCACTGCAGGCTACCTGTGGCGCATCCAATGCGCCACAAAAGGGTATGCCTGCAGAGGATCCAGCGGGGCCTGCAGAGGAGATTTAATGTGCGGCGGACCGGAGCACAGATCAGGAAGAAGCTGGCGGACCTGCGATATCACTCACGCGATAGGGTCGCCAGCATCCGGGCCCAGCTCCGCAGGCCTCTGAGTGAGTATTGATGAGGGTATCTGGATAGGTTATGTTTTGTGGGGTAGGCTACTTTCACACTTGCGTTTTTTAGCGATGCGTTTCGAGCGCACAAGAAGCGCATTAAAAAAACGCCTGCAAACGCTTATAAACGCTGCGATATTTAGTCGCATCAGCATGCGCATTTCGACAAAAAAAACAGCGTTTGTCTGCGATTTCATGCGTTTTTGCATGCGTTTGGGTTGTTTTGGCGCATGCGTTGTCTATGTGTCACATTTCTATCATCTCTGTCTCCATCATCTCTGGCTCTATCATCTCTGTCTCCATCATCTCTGTCTCAATCATCTCTTTTTTTTTTTTTGACCGGAAAAAAAAAATGCAACATGTAGCATCTAGCGCGTATGCGTGCACACCGGGAAAATGCAAGTAGCCTTATCTACCTATATCAATGCACCCGCAGTGATGGGAGTACCAGCAGTGATAGGGCAGGCAGTGAAGGGAGTAGCAGTCGTGAGGGGGTTTACAGGCATAGATGGAAGTACTGGCAGTAACGGGGTTAGTAGAAGGATTATTTGACTGAATTGTATATTTTATTTACAGCACCACCTTCACCATCACCAGCACCAGCTGCTCCACCGTCCCCAGCTACCCCTCCACCTCCATCTCCGGCTACCCCTCCACCACCATCCTCACCACACCTCTCCATCCCTTCAGCTCCTTCCCTGGCAGCAACCCCCCTCCACAGTTGGGGTCATCAAGCACCTCACCTTCCATTGTCTTCTCTCCAGCATCATCCCGTCACACGGATGCAGGCTCCCCATCAGGTAATTAACGCACATTATATAAGCTTCAGACAAGTTTGAGAACTTTGTAAGGTCTTATGTGTAATGGCTGTTGTGATATAAATTTTTTTTTCTGTGTTTCCCTAGCCAGCGGAGCAACAGGTTCTGGGTGGGCGGTCAGCGGGTCGTCTGACGACAACCGTAAGTGTTAATTAACATAACATGTACATGTTGATGTTGCAACAGAATTCACTATTAACTGTTACCTTTTCCTCCACAGAAATCCCGACTGCCCAGGACCTGTTGGTGTCCCACCGCCGGGTGATTGCGAAAATGTGCAGCGCTGTGGCAGCGATGCAGACAGCAGTGGCAGAGCTGCAAAGTGCAATGGGAGCTCTGCATCAACACGGGATGATGCTGGAGAGGGCAGCGGCTGGACACCTGGGCCCTCATTAAGTTTTTTTTTTTGGAATTTTTTTTTTATTTTGTTAATAATTAGTTTATAATTTTTTATTTTGTTATGTTTTTTTTTGTTGTTTACATTTTATATCTTTATTTAAAAAAAAAAAAAAAGAAATATATATGACAATAAATATATATTTTATTTTACGTTAATCTACGCAGGTGTGGTGTATTATTTTTTAGTATAAGGTTTTAGCGCTAGTGTGACCAGTGCCTTAAAAAAAAATGTTAATTTTTGATATTTTTTTCATTTCATTTTTTCCCTATGATGGAACACCTATGATAGCTGGTACTCCCATGACCTCATGTGTGACAAGTAGATGTAATAAAAATACAACATTTTAATAGTTGACATCACATAAGAAAAGACCACAATTCATTAGATAAATAAGTTTTTTATTAAAAAAGGTATCAATGTAAAAATATAAAAACAACCAAAAAAAACTTTAGTAAAACATTTTAAAAACTACAACTGCTGGTAAGATGGATCATTGCCATTACCACGCTGCCTCTGGGGTGAATAAAAATAAGGGGGAGCACCAGCGTTTGGGTTTATCCCAACTGGGTTTGGCACAGGATTGTGCGGCCATGAGTAGTCCGGGTACTGCGGTCTTGGCATGACGACATATCTGTTGTCAAGGTTTCCAAAAGACGCTTGATTCAGTACCTCAAACATCAGTCTCTCAGCATGAAGCCGCTGAACAGGATCCAGAGTAGGCAGCTTCTCATTAGCAAAATATGCAAAGCCAGTTATTTTAGTTTCTTTTTCTGCCGTAAGAAGTTTTTTCGCAATTTCCACCAATTCAGGAGTGGCCGAGGTGGGAGCCGAGGTGGGAGCCTTCCTTTTCGTTCCTGAAAGTGAAAGCCGCCTCCGCACAGATGATGGTGGCTCGACTACTTCGTCTATCAACGGCATGCTGTCTTGTTCAGTTGGAGGTGTGGAGACCGCCTCTTCTGTGTCCTGCATGAACAAAAAACAAATGGTAAATCACAAAGACAAAGAAATTAATCTTCACTGGTGTTGAGCGATAGTGCTCGATATCTAAAAATATCGTATCGAAATTGTATCGCCGATAGCACTAAATATCGTCGATATCCGATTTCGATACCGGAAGTCCAATGTAAGTCTATGGGAACAAAATATCGCAACTAAAAAAAACCTTTATTTCCTTGTAAACACTAAATATACACACATAGAATACATATATATATATATATATATAATATATATATATATACATGTCATTGTGACATATATATATATACATATATGTATAGTTTATACACTTCTACATAGTAAAATATCCTCTGATTCAATTGCCGGGTAAAGCCGGCTTCTGTGAAAAGACAGAAGCACCCGACATGAAATGACACTTGGTGTACATAGGGTTAACCATGTCTTTTCATGTCGTTTGCAATCTGATTTGCACAAACAATTACATCAGTCTATGTGTGCAAAATTTCACACCTGTAGGGGTTAATTAAAGGTGTAAATTCGTTGTAAAAAAAACGGACTTTTTTGCTACGAATTTACACCTTTAATTAACCCCTACAGGTGTGAAATTTTGCACACTTACACTCATGTAATTGTTTGTGCAAATCAGATATCAAACTACATGAAAAGACATGGTTAACTCTATGTAAACCAAGTGTCATTTCATGTCGGGTTCTGCATTTTCACAAAAGCCGGCAATTGAATTAGCGGCTATTATACTATGTAGAAGTGTATGAACTATAAATATAAATATATATATATGTGTCACAAATTCAATGACATGTATATATATATATGAGGTGTAAAATTGCTGAAAAAAAATGCGTGGGCTCCCGCCCTATTTTCGCAACCAGACAGACAAAGCCAGTGAGTGGGGGCAGATAATAATAGCCCAGAGAGGGACCATTATTTTTGCCCCCCCCGGCTACTAACAGCTGCCCCAGACACCCCAGAAAGGGCAAATCTCTAATTAGATTTGCCCTTTCTGGCACTTTGCCCGTCTATTCCCATTGCCCTGTAGCGGTGGCGAGTGGGTTAATAAGGGGTTAAAATGACCTTGCAATTGAAAGGTCACTTTAAGCCAGGTTAATAATTGAGAGCTGTCAATCAGACAACTATCAATTATTAATCCTATTGTATGAAAGAAAAATCAAACACACACACACTTTAATAAAAAAGAAGTTTAATGAAATAATCACACAGTTTTTGACCATATTTTATTTACCTGCTAAAACCATTTCCTGTAATAAAAATAAAATAATAAAGCAAAATTATTCTTACCAATCCGATGTACAGTCAGGTCCCACGGTGTAATCCATCAGAAAGGGTTAATTTTTACTGCAGGGACCGCAGCTAATGCTGCAGCCTCACAGTAAACCCCCAAATGAATGAGTTCCTCTCCTGGCTGACAGGAGAGGAAGTGGAAAGCTTAATTGATTGCTTTCCACTTTCACTTCAGGTCAGCCAGGGACACAATCAGTGACGTCAGAGGGAACTGGTTAACAAAAATAGGGGATCCCCTCGAAAAAAAATGGCGTGGGGTCCCCCCTATTTTTGTTAACCAGCCAGATGAAGCAGACCGCTGAGGCCTGGATTTTCAGGCTGTTAAGGAGCCAAGATCCATGGACCTTGCCAGCCTGATAATACCAGGCCACAGCAGTCTGATATCTTGGCTGATTAACAAAAATAGGGGATCCCCTCGAAATAAATTGGCGTGGGGTCCCCCCTATTTTTGTTAACCAGCCAGATGAAGCAGACCGCTGAGGCCTGGTTTTTCAGGCTGGTAAGGATCCAATATCCATGGACCTTGCAAGCCTGATAATACCAGGCCACAGCAGTCTGCTTAGCTTGGCTGGTTAACAAAAATAGGGGATCCCCTCGAAAAAAAAAACGGCGTAGGGATCCCCCTATTTTTGTTAACCAGCCAAGTAAAATGCAGACTGCTGCGGCCTGGTATTAAAAGACTGTCAAGGCCCATGGATTTTGGCCCTCAACAGCCTGATAATACCAGGCTACAGCAGCCCCACATTTGGCACATCAAAAGATGTGCCAATTGTGGCACTTTACCCGGCTCTTCCCACTTGCCCTGTAGCGGTGGCAAGTGGGGTAATAAGGGGTTAATGTCACCGTTGATTGCACGGTGACAATAAGCCCGGTTAATAATGGAGAGGCGTCAATAAGACACCGATCCATTATTAATCCCAAAGTTATTAAATGTTTAAAAAAAAGACACAGCAAGAAAAAAGTCTTTTAATGAAATAAAAGAGACAACACAGTTTTCATTTCTTTTATTGTACTCTCATTCCTGCGACGCCATCGATCTCCTGTAAAAAAAGAAAAAAACAAACCAACAGTATACCACCTGTCCGACGCAGTCCATAGTAACGACAGTCCCACGACGATCCAGCTCTGCTACATCGCAATGACAGGCAGAGCCTGTCATCGCGACGCAGCACAGCTGATTACCTGCTTCCCCGGCGGTGACGTCATCGGACTGACTGCTTTACGGCCGGGATTACCCAGCAGTCACTGCAGTTATCGCGAGAAACTGCATGTGACCGCCGGGGAGAAGAGGATGGCGGCCATGAAGCAGTCCAGGACGTGACCGCCGGAGATCTTCTGCCAGGTAAGTGCCGCTGACTCCTGACAGACCCGACCGACGGACACTGACAGTGACAGACCCGACCGACGGACACAGACAGTGACAGTGACAAATCCGATTCCGGTATTCGATAAGACGAAAATATCGAAACGAATTATCGAAAGGCCGATAGAGCTAATATCGGCCGATAGCTGATATTTGCATTATCGTATCGCTCAACACTAATCTTCACACTATAACACCCATATACAGCAAAAATGTGAAAATGACACTTGTATAGACAAAGAAATGTATCTTCACACTATACCCAAAAACAGCAAAATTGTGAAAACGACACTTTTAAATGGAAAGGCCTCAACCGTTGAGCTACATAAATTATCAGTACATGAAGGGATATATTCTGCCATTTTATCTACATTTCACAGTAATATTTTTTAAATTTAAGTCCACTTTGGCATGTACATTAAAATGTGTTGTAATACAAAGGTACTTACATGTACGACAGGGGTGTCCGGCTGGATCACTGGGTCTAGATCCGAAATGGATGTCCCTTGTCTGGGTACTTCTTGGTCCCTTGTAAAAGCGAACAGATCAAAGTACCACAGTTGGGGGACATAAACTTCTTCGGCCCCCACTCCAGATTTGGTTGAATTGATAACTTTATTGAGCTCTTTTTTGTAAACCGTGCGGAGGGCCTGAATCCGTTTTTTCACCGTTGACTCATCCGCCGGTTCATCAGGGTAATGGCTCTTGCAGAGCTCCACCAGTTTTTGGTAGGCGTCCTTCTTTTTCAACCGGTTACAGTAATCTGCAGACTTAATTTTCCAGAGGCACGGCATTGTGCGGTACAGCTCGATAAAATCACGCAAAAAACTCCTGCTTATCAGCCATCTGTAATAAAAAAATGATTATGTGAGAACAGCAGAATGGTTAAATAAAATGCTTACATAGTCTACAACATAGAACACAGCAGGGATCACAAAATGGTGGTGGTGGGCGCAGCATGAGTAAACATAGATAGAGCTGGGATCATAAAATGGTGGCCGTGGGCGGGGGCCAAACAAAACAATGGGATAAAAAACCTAGATAAACAATTACGCAAAAAAACAGCAGGGATCACAAAATGGTGGTTGTGGGCGACGCAGGAGTAAACATAGATAGAGCTGGGATCATAAAATGGTGGTTGTGGGCGACGCAGGAGTAAACATAGATAGAGCTGGGATCATAAAATGGTGGCCGTGGCGGGGGCCGAACAAAACAATGGGATAAAAAACCTAGATAAACAATTACGCAAAAAACAGCAGGGATCACAAAATGGTGGTTGTGGGCGACGCAGGAGTAAACATAGATAGAGCTGGGATCATAAAATGGTGGTTGTGGGCGACGCAGGAGTAAACATAGATAGAGCTGGGATCATAAAATGGTGGTTGTGGGCGACGCAGGAGTAAACATAGATAGAGCTGGGATCATAAAATGGTGGCCGTGGGCGGGGGCCGAACAAAACAATGGGATAAAAAACCTAGATAAACAATTACGCAAAAAACAGCAGGGATCACAAAATGGTGGTTGTGGGCGACGCAGGAGTAAACATAGACAGAGCTGGGATCATAAAATGGTGGGCATGCCTGAACAAAACAATGAAAAAACATGATGGATGACAATGGTTAACAACAGCAGAGATCTAAAATGGATCGGTACAATTAAAGACAAAAGAAAATTAAATGTGACAAAAAAATACCTACCTTACAAAACTTGTGTGATTCTGAAAAAAAAAATAGGGAAACTAGCATCACAAACTGGATCGCAGAGGATACGCCACAGACTGGATCGCAAAAAACTCCAACGTAGAACGTAGCAACCGAAATAGTGGCGTAAACTGGATCGCAGTAGCTACCAAGACTAGCAGGACACACTGGGTGATTTGAAAGAACCGCTTCTGCTCGAGAGCAATGGAGAGGAGTGCTGATACGTCGTCTTTTATGACGCGGTCATCCAATCACAAAGCGGGAGAGCTGTGATAAATATCTATGACATACATAGTGACCACCAATCTGTGATGAGGGGCGTGCAAAAGGTCGCGTCAGTCACGCCTATCGAGGTCGTGATCTTTCACAGTACATGCAGTGTGGCACATCCCAACGACCGCCAAAGTCGTTAAAAAGATCGCTAACCGCTGATGCGACGTTAATGAGATCGTCAAGTATGGCAGCTACTAGCGACCTTAAAACGATCACACCAACGATAGCGTCGTTATCGTGATCGTTAGCGGGAACGTTTAGTGTGGCAGTACCTTTAGTCTTTGAATAAACCTCCAGCAAGATAAACAAAGCTCAAGATGTTCTTCTCATCATGATCCTCTTCTGGTAACTAGACTGCACCCGCTATAAGTACCTTGTTGTTGTGATCAGCCCTTTTATCATCCTCCTCATCTACTGCTTTTAATACACTTCTTACTCTGCCTCCATTGCATCATCAGTTCTCCTTTTGCATGCCCAAGAAGATAAATTTGATCATCCAGTTAAACTGATCTTGTACTCACATATGTTAAAGTTCACCACAATTGATGCCAAACAACCTGTATTGTATTGCGTTTTTTGAAATAATTGCTTGAATTCTGGCTCAATGGAAGATAACTATCGACCAATATTATTGTACCTAGAAGCGGTCCCTGACAGACTTCAGCACAAGATGCTAAATTTTTTCATATTAACTTTTTTTTTTTAATATGTCATAGTTATCAATTTTTTGGAGACAGCAAACTCCACTTCACTCCACTGCATAAGTATTGGTTGAATTTTCCCGGTTACCACTCTTATCAAAATTGTGAGAAATGGTGAAAATTCTTGAAAATATTCCGACCAAAATTCTTTGACCTTCATAAGTGAATTTTTTTTTAATTATTAATATTTTTAAGATTATTCAAAATTTTGGTGGCTGTGTAATTGGCATATTAGAAATAAAATCTATGTTCACTAATTGGCGAAGATTTTGCAGAACGAACAGGTGGAGACCGTATGTCTGACCAGAACCCTTTCCCCTCCATGCAAAGTCAATACATCCCCATGTGTGCAGCCCTTGAACAGGACAAATCAAATGAAAGCAACTGTCAAAAAAGGCGAAAGTGTTGCAAATTATCAAATCAAACTTCCTTGACTGCTATCTTCTTTACCAAAATTATAATTTTTTTTCAAAAATTGTTCAGAAAATGAATGCCCCCAAAACCAGTTGCAGTTCCCAAAAAACTGAAATTCTCTTGCTTCTGCAATGCAACTGTTTTGTCTACAGAATGACTTGATAAAAAGCCTTTTGTAATTCCCCAATTACATTTTTGTCTCTTCTATTTGTAAAGCCTATACTTTTTCACATTCAAAAACAGTACAGTACACCTCTTTTGTCTTCCCAATTAAAGGGATGATGTTCGAACAAAGATGTTTACACTCCCCAAATAAAGATAATTGTTGCACCCAAATAGGAAAATACAGTATATATTCATGTATAAGCCGACCTGTGTATAAGCCTACGCCCCTAATTTTGCTACAAAAAATCGGGAATACTTATTGACTCGTGTATAAGCCTAGGGTGAAAAATGATTATGCCCCCATATGATGCTCCACAGATTATGCCCCATATGCTGCACAGATTATGCCCCATATGCTGCACAGATTATGCCCCCATATGCTGCAAAGATTATGCCCCCATATGCTCCACAGATTATGCCCCATATGCTCCACAGATTATGCCCCCATATGCTCCACAGATTATGCCCCTATATGCTGCACAGATTATGCCCCCATTTGCTCCACAGATTATGCCCCATATGCTCCACATATTATGCCCAATATTCTCCACAGATTATACCCCATATGTTCCACAGATTATGCCCCCATATGCTCCACAGATTATGCCCCATAGTATAGGTAACTTATGCTGCCGCAGCTGCTGCTGCTACAAAAAAAAAATTACATACTCACCTCTCGTCGCTGGGGCAAGGTACCGGTGTCCTGAGCATGCGGGGACACCGGCGCGCTATGGGGGACAGGTGCCGGTGTCATCGCTCGCTCAGGACCCCGGCACCTGAGATATTTACCTGTCACCGGACCGCTCCACCACTGCGCTGCTCCTTCTTCTGGGTCCTTGGTAGTGAATGATTAGGCAGGGAGTGCGGCGTGCACTAACGAAGTCATCACACCCTCTGCCTGAACATTCACAGCCAGAGGAGTCAGACGAGGGAGCAGCGCAGAGGTGGTCCGGGGACAGGAAAATATCGCTATACTCACCCCTCCGCCGGCGCGTCACTCTCTGCAGCTTCTCCTCTTCTCCCGGCGGTCTCCGCAGCTCTTCCTTCCTACAGCGGTCACGTGGTACCGCTCATTAAAGTCATGAATATGTACATATTCATGACTTTAATGAGTGGTACCATCTGACCGCTTCAGGAAGGAGCTGGGGATCGTGGAAGAAGCAGGGGGGCTGCAGAGATGCGCCGGCGGAGGGGTGAGTATGATCCGACCCCCCGCTCCCCCTCCCCCGCCGACCCCCGTATATGACTCGCGTATAAGCCAAGAGGGGGACTTTTTAGCCCTAAAAAATGGGCTAAAAATCTCGGCTTATACACAAGTATATACGGTACTAGGACTTCTGTTATACACCACATGTCTATAAATAACAGCAATGAATGCTTCTGCCCCATGAAATGGATCATTTTTAGACCATTTAAACAAGTTAAGTAGTCCAAAAAGTCTGATAGTGCAGTATGAGGATTTTTTATCAAATTTTTCTTGTTGAGCTAAACATATCATTTAATAATGGCAGCAAAATAATTTTTTCTTAACTTCTGCCTCTGTGTTACGTAGATAAGTGCAAATAGGTGTTATTATTACATAATTTTCATTTAAGGCATGTTCTGCCTCTTGTATGATGCCAACCAATCATACGCAGGTAGCAAAATAGAAGGACCTGTCATAATGTCATCGGTTTAACATGAGTCCACAGGTTCTGCCAGTCAAAGAGTGAAGCCTAAATAAGCACTGAAGATACATTACATAAAACTTAAGTGTGAAGCTATTAACCCCAATTCATATTTCTATATTTCTGATGACATCATTATAGGTCCTCTTGCACTGCTATGTTTCTTCCTGCTTATGATTGGTCAGCATCATACAAACAGAGTTGCCAACCTGACTTCTTATTTTTTCTGGACAGCGTATAAAAAACTAATAGTCAGTTTTTTACAGACTCACTGGTAAACCATAATAAATCATGATGATTATAAGTGATACATGTCTACAGCCCATAATTCTGATATGAAGACTTCAGCTGCAGTCACTGTAAACTGTAAAATAATGATTATAATTACAGTTAAAATAATCTGTATAAGCTTCTTAAGCTTCAAAAAAATCATGAATATCTTACATTTTTTATGAACAGTGCAAAAAATTGCCAAATGTTTACAGACTGTCCTGGAATTTCTTGACAGTTGGCAATAGGGTTGAGCATTCCGATACTGCAAATATCGGGTATCGGCCGATATTAGCTGTATCGGACTTCCGATTCCGAGTACCGATATTTTCGTCATATCGGATACCGGAATCGGAATGTCACTGTCACTGTCAGTGTCCGTCGGTCGGGTCTGTCAGGAGTCAGCGGCACTTACCTGGCAGAAGATCTCCGGCGGTCACGTCCTGGACTGCTTTGATGGCCGCCATCCTCTTCTCCCTGGCGGTCACATGCAGTTTCTCGCGATAACTGCAGTGACTGCTGGGTAATCGCGGCCGTAAAGCAGTCCGATGACGTCACCGCCGGGGAAGCAGGTAATCAGCTGTGCTGCATCGGGATGTCAGGCCCTGCCTGGCATTGCGATGTAGCAGAGCTGGATCGTCGTGGGACACTCGTTACTATGGACTGCGTCGGACAGGTGGTATACTGTTGGTTTGTTTTTTTTCTTTTTTTACAGGAGATCGATGGCGTCGCAGGAATGAGAGAGTAATAAAATTAATGAAAACTGTGTTGTCTCTTTTATTTCATTAAAATACTTTTTTCTGGCTGTGTCTTTTTTTTAAACATTTAAAAACTTTGGGATTAATAAAGGATCGGTGTCTTATTGACGCCTCTCCATTATTAACCGGGCTTATTGTCACCGTTCAATCAACGGTGACATTAACCCCTTATTACCCCGCTTGCCACCGCTACAGGGCAAGTGGGAAGAGCCGGGTAAAGTGCCACAATTGGCACATCTTTTGATGCGCCAAATGTGGGGCTGCTGTAGCCTGGTATTATCAGGCTGTTGAGGGCCAAAATCCATGGGCCTTGACAGTCTTTTAATACCAGGCCGCAGCAGTCTGCATTTTACTTGGCTGGTTAACAAAAATAGGGGGACCCCTACGCCGTTTTTTTTTTTTCGAGGGATCCCCTATTTTTGTTAACCAGCCAAGCTAAACAGACTGCTGTGGCCTGGTATTATCAGGCTGGCAAGGTCCATGGATATTGGATCCTTACCAGCCTGAAAAACCAGGCCTCAGCAGTCTGCTTCATCTGGCTGGTTAACAAAAATAGGGGGGACCCCACGCCAATTTTTTTTCGAGGGGATCCCCTATTTTTGTTAACCAGCCAAGATATGCAGACTGCTGTGGCCTGGTATTATCAGGCTGGCAAGGTCCATGGATTTTGGCTCCTTAACAGCCTGAAAAACCAGGCCTCAGCAGTCTGCTTCATCTGGCTGGTTAACAAAAATAGGGGGACCCCACGCCAATTTTTTTTGAGGGGATCCCCTATTTTTGTTAACCAGCCAAGATATGCAGACTGCTGTGGCCTGGTATTATCAGGCTGGCAAGGTCCATGGATCTTGGCTCCTTAACAGCCTGAAAAACCAGGCCTCAGCAGTCTGCTTCATCTGGCTGGTTAACAAAAATAGGGGGGACCCCACGCCAATTTTTTTCGACGGGATCCCCTATTTTTGTTAACCCCTCTCTGACATTAGACGTACTATCCCGTCCATAAAACCCGTGCCATTCTGACCATGGACGGGATAGTACGTCATAGGCGATTAGCTGCACTCTCCCGAGGGAGCGCAGCTAATCGCCGCCGGGTGTCAGCTGATTATCACAGCTGACACACGTGACTGTGTGTCAGGAGCGGTCACGGACCGCTCCCGGCACATTAACCCCTTGCACACCGCGATCAAACATGATCGCGGTGTACTGGGGGCACAGGGGAGGATCGCGCAGTGTGGGGGCTCCCTGCGCGCCCCCCTGAGACCCTCAGACCAGCGCGATGTGATCGCGCTGCTCTGAGGGCTTCCTCCCTCCCAGGACCCGGATCCAAGATGGCGCTGGGGTCCTGGAGGGAGGCGGCTTCCTCAGTGCCTGCCGAGAGCAGGCACTGAGAAGCCTGCATCTATGCCTGAGCGATCGCTGGTGTGACAGAGTGCTGTGCACACTGTCACACCAGCGATCTGATGAAATACAGTGATGTCCCACCCTGGGACAAAGTAAAAAAGTAAAAAAAGTAAAAATAAACATGTGTAAAAAAAAATCCAAAAAAAAAAAAAAAAAATATTCCCCAATAAATTCATTACTTATTGTAAATAAAAAAAATAAAACAATAAAAGTACACATATATGGTATCGCCGCGTCCGTAACGACCCCCCCTATAAAAATGTCCCACTAGTTAACCCCTTTTGTGAACCCCTTAAAAAATAAAAAAAAAAACGAAGCAAAAAATCAGTGCTTTATCATCATACCGCTGAACAAAAAGTGGAATAACACGCGATCAAAAAGACGGATATAAATAAACATGGTACCGCTGAAAACGTCATCTTGTCCCGCAAAAAACGAGCCGCCATACAGCATCATCAGCAAAAAAATAAAAAAGTTATAGCTCGCAGAATAAAGCGATGCAAAAATAATTATTTTTTATATAAAATTGTTTTTATTCTATAAAAGCGCGAAAACATAAAAAAATGATATAAATGAGGTATCGCCATAATCGTACTGACCCGAAGAATAAAACTGCTTTATCAATTTTACCACACGCGGAACAATAAAAACGCCTCACCCAAAAGAAATTCATGAATTGCTGATTTTTGTTCATTCTAACCTCCCAAAAATCGAAATAAAAAGCGATCAAAAAATGTCACGTGCTCAAAAATGGTACCAATAAAAGCGTCACCTCGTCCCGCAAAAATTAAGACCTCACATGACTCTGTGGGCCAAAATATGCAAAAATTATAGCTCTCAAAATGTGGCGATGCAAAAAACTACTTTTTGCAATAAAAAGCGTCTTTTAGCGTGACAGCTGCCAATCATAAAAACCGCTATAAATAGTAAATCAAACCCCCCTTTATCACCCCCTTAGTTAGGGAAAAATAATAAAATAAAAAAAATGTATTTATTTCCATTTTCCCATTAGGGTTAGGGTTAGGGTTTCGGCTAAAGTTAGGGTTAGGGTTGGCGCTAAAGTTAGGATTAGGGTTAGAGTTTGGATTAGGGTTAGGGTTTGGATTAGGGTTGGGACTAGGGTTAGGGGTGTGTTGGGGTTAGGGTTGGAGTTAGAATTGGGGGGTTTCCGCTGTTTAGGCACATCAGGGCTCTCCAAATGTGACATGGCGTCTGATCTCCATTCCAGCCAATTCTGCTTTGAAAAAGTCAAACGGTGTTCCTTCACTTCTGAGCTCTGCCATGCGTCCAAACAGTAGTTTATCCCCACATATGGGGTATCAGCGTACTCTGGACCCCAAGAGTTATTGTGAAATTTGCCCTATTTCTTCTGTTACCCTTGGGAAAATAAAAAACTGGGGGCGAAAATATTATTTTTGTAAAAAAAATAAGATTTTTTTGTTTTTACGGCTGTACATTATAAACTTCTGTGAAGCACTTGGGGCTTCATAGCGCTCACCACACATCTAAATAAGTTCCTTGTGGGGTCTATTTTCCAAAATGGGGTCACTTGTTGGGGATTTCCACTGTTTAGGCGCATCAGGGGCTCTCCAAATGCGACATGACGCCCCCAGACCATTCCATCAAAGTCTGCAATCCAAAACGTCACTACTTCCCTTTCCGAGCCCTGACATGCGCCCATACAGTAGTTTTCTCCCACATATTGGGTATCAGCGTACTCAGGACAAATTGGACAACACCTTTTGGGGTCCAATTTCTCCTGTTACCCTTGTGAAAATAAAATATTGGGGGCGAAAAAATCATTTTTGTAAAAAAAAAAAGGATTTTTTATTTTTACGGCTGTGCGTTATAAACTTCTGTGAAGCACTTCGGGGTTCAAAGTGCTCACCACACATCTAGGTAAGTTCCTAGTGGGGTCTATTTTCCAAAATGGGGTCACTTGTGGGGGGTTTCCACTGTTTAGGCGCATCAGGGGCTCTCCAAATGCGACATGACGCCCCCAGACCATTCCATCAAAGTCTGCAATCCAAAACGTCACTACTTCCCTTTCCGAGCCCTGACATGCGCCCATACAGTAGTTTTCTCCCACATATTGGGTATCAGCGTACTCAGGACAAATTGGACAACAACTTTTGGGGTCCAATTTCTCCTGTTACCCTTGTGAAAATAAAATATTGGGGGCGAAAAAATCATTTTTGTAAAAAAAAAAAGGATTTTTTATTTTTACGGCTGTGCGTTATAAACTTCTGTGAAGCACTTCGGGGTTCAAAGTGCTCACCACACATCTAGATAAGTTCCTAGTGGGGTCTATTTTCCAAAATGGGGTCACTTGTGGGGGGTTTCCACTGTTTAGGCGTATCAGGGGCTCTCCAAATGCGACATGACGCCCCCAGACCATTCCATCAAAGTCTGCAATCCAAAACGTCACTACTTCCCTTCCGAGCCCTGACGTGCACCCATACAGTAGTTTTCTCCTACATATTGGGTATCAGCGTACTCAGGACAAATTGGACAACAACTTTTGGGTTCCAATTTCTTCTGTTACCCTTGTGAAAATAAAATATTGGGGGCGAAAAAATCATTTTTGTAAAAAAAAAAAAGGATTTTTTATTTTAAGGCTGTACGTTATAAACTTTAGTGAAACACCTGGGGGTTCAAAGTTCTCACCACACATCTAGATAAGTTCCTTGAGGGGTCTAGTTTCCAAAATGGTGTCATTTGTGGGGGGTTTCCACTGTTTAGGCAGATCAGGAGCTCTCCAAACACGACATGGCGTCCAGCCAATTCTGCGTTGAAAAAGTGAGACGGCGCTCCTTCCCTTCCAAACTCTGCCATGCACCCAAACAGTGGTATACCCCCACATATGGGGTATCAGTGTACTCAGGACAAATTGCACAATAACTTTTGGAGTATTGTTACCCTTGGAAAAATAAAAATTCGGGTGAAAAGATCATTTTTGTGGAAAAAATATGATTTTTAAATTTTACGGCTCTACGTTATAAACTTGTGTGAAGCACTTGAGGGTTCAAATTGCTCACCAAAGATCTAGATAAGTTCCTTAGGGGGTCTAGTTTCCCAAATGGGGTCATTTGTGGGGGGTTTCCACTGTTTAGGCACATCAGGGGCTCTCCAAATGCAACATGGCATCCAATCTCAATTCCAGCCAATTTTGGTTGGAAAAAGTCAAATGGTGCTCCTTCCCTTCCGAGCTCTGCCGTGCGCCCAAACAGTGGTTCCCCCCCACATATGGGGCATCAGCGTACTCAGGACAAATTGGACAACAACTTATGTGGTCCAATTTCTCCTGATACCCTTGGGAAAATAAAAAATTAGTGACTAAAAGATAATTTTTGTGGGAAAAAAATAGGATTTTTTATTTTCATGCCCGGGCATTATAAACTTGTGTGAAGCACTTGGGGGTTCAAAGTGCTCACCAAAGATCTAGATAAGTTCCTTAGGGGGTCTAGTTTCCAAAATGGGGTCACTTGTGGGGGATTTCCACTGTTTAGGCTCATCTGGGGCACTGCAAACGGAACATGACCCCCATCAACGTCTGCATTCCAAAACGTTACTACTTCCTTTCCAAGCCCTGCCGTGCGCCCAAACAGTTTTCCACCCCCACATATGGGGTATCAGCGTACTCAGGACAAATTGGACAACAACTTTTGGGGTCCAATTTCCTTGGGAAAATTCAAAAATTTAGGACTAAAAAATCATTTTTGTGGAAATTTTTTTTTTTTTTTTTCACACCCAGGCATTATAAACTTTTGTGAAACACTTGGGGGTTCAAAGTGCTCACAACAGATCTAGATAAGTACCTTAGGGGGTCTAGTTTCCAAAATGGTGTCACTTGTGGGGGGTTTCCACTGTTTAGGCGCATCAGAGGTTCTCCAAGCGCGACATGGCATCCAATCTCAACTCCAGCCAATTTTAGTTTGAAAAAGTCAAACGGTGCTCCTTCCCTTACGAGCTCTGCCGTGTGCCCAAACAGTGGTTTTCCCCCACATATGGGGTATTGGCGTACTCAGGAGAATTGCATAACAACCTTATCTGTCCATTTTCTCCTTTTACCCTTGTGAAAATAAAAAAAAAGTTTGTAAAAGATCATTTTTGTGGCTAAAAAGTTAAATATTCATTTTTTCCTTCCACGTTGCTTTAGTTCCTGTGAAGCACCTGAAGGGTTAATAAACTTCTTGAATGTGGTTTTGAGTACCTTGAGGGGTGCAGTTTTTAGAATGGTGTCACTTTTGGGTATTTTCTGCCATATAGACCCCTCAAAGTGACTTCAAATGTGAGGTGGTCCCTAAAAAAAATGGCTTTGTAAATTTTGTTGTAAAAATGAGAAATCGCTGGTCAACTTTTAACCCTTATAACTTCCTAACAAAAAAAAATTTTGATTCCAAAATTGTGCTGATGTAAAGTAGACATGTGGGAAATGTTATTTCTTAACTATTTTGTGTGACATATTTCTCTGTTTTAAGGGAATAAAAATTCAAAGTTTGAAAATTGCTAAATTTTCAAAATTTTCGCCATATTTGCGTTTTTTTCAAAAATAAACGCAAGTTATATGGAAGAAATTTTACCACTAACATGAAGTACAATATGTCACGAGAAAACAATCTCAGAATCGCGAAGATCCGTTGAAGCGTTCCGGAGTTATAACCTCATAAAGAGACAGTGGTCAGAATTGTAAAAATTGGCCCGGTCATTAACGTGCAAACCACCCTTGGGGGTGAAGGGGTTAACCAGCAAAGATAAGCAGACTGCTGTGGCCTGGTATTATCAGGCTGGCAAACAGGGTCGGACTGAGCCACCGGGACACCGGAGAAACCTCCGGTGGGCCCCAGCTCCTGCGTGGTGGGCCCTGATTTGAAAGGATAGGTCGCACAGCACGCCGATACAGTTACATTCTGCGGCAGAGCAGGGAGAATCGCTCTCCCTGCTCTGCCGCCCGGAAGCTATGGGGCCTGAACAGGCGGTGGGGGGGCCCGGTGCCAGCAGTGGGCCCCCCACCCGTCATCGGAGGGTCAGCTGTATCGGCATCCAGCCGATACAGCTGACCGCATAGAGAGAGAAGGAGCGAGTGCTCCTTCTCTCCCATAATCCCCCTCTCAGCGTCTGACAGCGGGCGCGATGACACCACCTGCCGGCGCCCGCTGTCAGACGCTGAGAGGGAGAACAGTGAGCAGCACAGGAGCCGGGAGGTGAGTATTGTTTTTTTTTTTTATTTAATGGGGCTGCATTATACTACAGAGGCTGTATATGGGGGTGCATTATACTACAGAGGCTGTATATGGGGGCTGCATTATACTACAGAGGCTCCATATTGGGGTGCATCATACTACAGAGACTCCCTATGGGGATGCATTATACTACAGAGGCTGCCTATGGGGGTGCATTATAATATAGCGGCTGCCTATGGTGGTGCATTATATTATAGACTCTGCCTATGGGGGTTTATTATAATATAGAGGCTGCCTATGGGGGTGCATTATACTATATTGAGGACTATCTGGTGTATTATGCTGTATGGATGCTATCTAGGGGCCATCATACAGTGTTGGACCCATTAAATAGTTTGGGGACATTAAGGGGTCAGTATATATCCAGTGAGGGGGAATTATTCTGTGTATAGGGGAGATGTACAGGGGGAGACTTGGGACATTATTAAATGTAAAGTGGACACTTATTGTTATAGGGGAACTCGGGTTACTGTGACTGTCAAAGGGGCACACAGGGCATTATTACAGTCTAGGGGACAAAATGTGGGCACTGTTTTCTAGGGCACTTGCACCCGGCATTACTATATTCTAGAGGGGTGCTTTAAAATTTAGAGGTCACACAGAACCACACAGCAGGTGCAGTAATAGGGACACATACGGCAGCAGCAGCTCAGTATTGGGGTATCAGGTGCAGTAATAGGGACACATACGGCCGCAGCGGCTCAGTGTTGGGGTATCAGGTGCAGAAATAGGGACACATATGGCAGCAGCGGCTCAGTATTGGGGTATCAGCAGGATGAGGAGTTTGTGCAGGTTGAGAATAGTCCAATTGGTGACCGTGACAGTGCTAAAAATATGAGAAGTGAAATGTGTCTTTGTTGTAATCTCTGCAGTCGAGTCCTGGCTGGAGAAGTCGTCATGTCGGTCTGGGCCAGATGGAAAAGACATGAAAAGTGAACAATTCCATTAGAAAGAACATCAGCGGTAAGTCATTATCTGTACCTGTGCTGTAATCTATTATATGTTCTGTAGGACTGGTATTATTTACCACAGACCATATGGCGGTAATATCAATATTGGTCTTTTTATATATAGATTATTTTTGGCAGCAGCGCGGTCATTTGCTGAGGTTCTCTGGTTAGGGGCCCACTCAGAAGTTTCGCCCCCACTAAACCAAAACCCTAGCTACGCCTCTGGCTCTCTCTCTAGTCTTTCTTTCTCTCTCTAGTCTTTCTCGCTCTCTGTTCTTTCTTTCTCGCTCTCTGTTCTTTTTTCTCTCTGTTCTTTCTTTCTCTCTCTCTTTTCCTTCTTTCCTCTCTTTCTTTCTCTGTTTGTTCTTTCTCTCTCGCTGCTCTTTCTTTCTTTTCCTCAGTACCAGCCACTGTGCCCTCATTACCAGTCAGTGTGATCAGCAGTGCTAAATGGGTACGCTTGGGGCGAGGATATGGGTGTGATTAGCTGTGAAATGGGTGTGGTCGGGGCGTGGCCTAAAATTTGCTATGCGCGCCGCAGCCTTTAACCCTCTTTCCTGTCTTCAAAATTGGGAGGTATGCTGTATGACCTCCCTACAACTTCTGAGCATGCTCCTGATGAGCGCGACGGATGGTCTCCTGAGGGATCTCCTCCCACACCTGGACTAAAGCATCCACCAACTCCTGGACAGTCTGTGGTGTAACGTGGCATGGCCTAAAATTTGCTGCAGCAGGCACAGCGTGCCACAGCCTTTGTCCCTCTTTCCCTTCTTCAAAGGTTGGGAAGTATGATGGTGGGCCCCAAGAATAATTTTTCTCTGGTGGGCCCAAGGTACTCCAGTCCGACGCTGCTGGCAAGGTCCATGGATATTGGCTCCTTAACAGCCTTAAATACCATGCCTCAGCAGCAGCAGGGGCGTACATAGAAATCATGGGGCCCCATAGCAAAAGTCTGAATGGGCCCCCCCAAAAAAAAAAACCCAGAGCCATTGTAAATGTAAAGTGCCAGCACAGTGAGGGGACACATTAAACAAAAAAATGTATTATGCCCCCATAGATTGTGCCCCCATAGATGCTCCATAGATCATGCCCCCATAGATTGTGCCCCCATAGATTGTGCCCCCATAGATGCTCCATAGTATAGGCCCTCATGCTGCCGCAGCTGCTGCAGCCAAAAAAAAAAAAAGACATACTCACCTCTCGTCGCTGGGGGCCAGGTGCCGGTGTCCTGAGCAGGGGGTGACACCAGGTGCCGATGTCACCGCTCGCTCAGGGCCCCGGCACCTGAGATATTTACCTGTCCTCTCTCCACTGCTGAGTGCCGCTGTCTTCGGGGTCCTCCAGCAGTGAATGATCAGGCAGAGGCGCGGCGCGCACTAACGACGTCATCGCGCCCTCTGACCTGAACATTGCAGCAAGAAGACGCAAGCAACGGTGGAACGGGACAGGTAAATATCCCTTATACTCACCCTTCCGCCGGCGCGGTCTCTGCAGCCCCTGCTCTTCTCCCGGGTCTCCGCCGCCAGTGTTCAGCGGTCACGCGGGACAGCTCATTAAAGTCATGAATATGTGCATATTCATGACTGTAATGAGCGGTACCACCTGACCGCTGAACACAGGCGTCGGAGACCGTGGGAAAAGAGCAGGGGCTGCAGAGACCGCGCTGGCGGAAGGGTGAGTATATAGAAGAGCTGCGCTCCCCCTCCCCCGCCGACCCCCTGGTAGTACTGTGTCAGCACAGCTACCCGACCGTCGCGGGCCCCCTCACCTGTCCGGGCCCCATAGCAGCTGCATGGTCTGCTTCATTCACGGTACGCCACTGCTCAGCAGTCTGCTTCATCAGGCTGGTTAACAAAATAGGGGGGACCCCACGCCATTTTTTTTTCGAAGGGAACCCCTATTTTTGTTAATCAGTTCCCTCTGACGTCACTGATTGTGTCCCTGGCTGACCTGAAGTGAAAGTGGAAAGCAATCAATTAAGCTTCCCACTTCCTCTCCTGTCAGCCAGGAGAGGAACTCATTCATTTGGGGGTTTACTGTGAGGCTGCAGCATTAGCTGCGGTCCCTGCAGTAAACATTAACCCTTTCTGAAGGATTACACCGTGGGACCTGACTGTGCATGGGATAGGTAAGAATAATTTTGCTTTTTATTTTATTTTTATTACAGGAAATGGTTTTTGCAGTAAAATAAAAGATGGTCAAAAACATGTGTCTTTATTTCATTAACCCCTTCACCCCAAGGGTGGTTTGCACGTTAATGACCGGGACAATTTTTACAATTCTGACCACTGTCTCTTTATGAGGTTATAACTCCGGAACGCTTCAACGGATCTTCGCGATTCTGAGATTGTTTTCTCGTGACATATTGTACTTCATGTTAGTGGTAAAATTTCTTCCATATAACTTGCGTTTATTTTTGAAAAATACGCAAATATGGCGAAAATTTTGAAAATTTAGCAATTTTCAAACTTTGAATTTTTATTCCCTTAAAACAGAGAAATATGTAACACAAAATAGTTAAGAAATAACATTTCCCACATGTCTACTTTACATCAGCACAATTTTGGAATCAAAATTTTTTTTTGTTAGGAAGTTATAAGGGTTAAAAGTTGACCAGCGATTTCTCATTTTTACAACAAAATTTACAAAGCCATTTTTTTTAGGGACCACCTCACATTTGAAGTCACTTTGAGGGGTCTACATGACAGAAAATACCCAAAAGTGACACCATTCTAAAAACTGCACCCCTCAAGGTACTCAAAACCACATTCAAGAAGTTTATTAACCCTTCAGGTGCTTCACAGGAACTAAAGCAACGTGGAAGGAAAAAATGAATATTTAACTTTTTAGCCACAAAAATGATCTTTTACAAACTTTTTTTTATTTTCACAAGGGTAAAAGGAGAAAATGGACAGATAAGGTTGTTATGCAATTTCTCCTGAGTACGCCAATACCCCATATGTGTGGGAAAACCACTGTTTGGGCACACGGCAGAGCTCGTAAGGGAAGGAGCGCCGTTTGACTTTTTCAAACTAAAATTGGCTGGAGTTGAGATTGGACGCCATGTCGCGCTTGGAGAACCTCTGATGCGCCTAAACAGTGGAAACCCCCACAAGTGACACCATTTTGGAAACTAGACCCCCTAAGGTACTTATCTAGATCTGTTGTGAGCACTTTGAACCCCAAGTGTTTCACAAAAGTTTATAATGCCTGGGTGTGAAAAAAAAAAAAAAAAAATTCCACAAAAATGATTTTTTAGTCCTAAATTTTTGAATTTTCCAAGGAAATTGGACCCCAAAAGTTGTTGTCCAATTTGTCCTGAGTACGCTGATACCCCATATGTGGGGGTGGAAAACTGTTTGGGCGCACGGCAGGGCTTGGAAAGGAAGTAGTAACGTTTTGGAATGCAGACGTTGATGGGGGTCATGTTCCGTTTGCAGTGCCCCAGATGAGCCTAAACAGTGGAAATCCCCCACAAGTGACCCCATTTTGGAAACTAGACCCCCTAAGGAACTTATCTAGATCTTTGGTGAGCACTTTGAACCCCCAAGTGCTTCACACAAGTTTATAATGCCCGGGCATGAAAATAAAAAATCCTATTTTTTTCCCACAAAAATTATCTTTTAGTCACTAATTTTTTATTTTCCCAAGGGTATCAGGAGAAATTGGACCACATAAGTTGTTGTCCAATTTGTCCTGAGTACGCTGATGCCCCATATGTGGGGGGGAACCACTGTTTGGGCGCACGGCAGAGCTCGGAAGGGAAGGAGCACCATTTGACTTTTTCCAACCAAAATTGGCTGGAATTGAGATTGGATGCCATGTTGCATTTGGAGAGCCCCTGATGTGCCTAAACAGTGGAAACCCCCCACAAATGACCCCATTTGGGAAACTAGACCCCCTAAGGAACTTATCTAGATCTTTGGTGAGCAATTTGAACCCTCAAGTGCTTCACACAAGTTTATAACGTAGAGTCGTAAAATTTAAAAATCATATTTTTTCCACAAAAATGATCTTTTCACCCCAATTTTTATTTTTCCAAGGGTAACAAGACTCCAAAAGTTATTGTGCAATTTGTCCTGAGTACACTGATACCCCATATGTGGGGGTATACCACTGTTTGGGTGCATGGCAGAGTTTGGAAGGGAAGGAGCGCCATCTCACTTTTTCAACGCAGAATTGGCTGGACGCCATGTCGTGTTTGGAGAGCTCCTGATCTGCCTAAACAGTGGAAACCCCCCACAAATGACACCATTTTGGAAACTAGACCCCTCAAGGAACTTATCTAGATGTGTGGTGAGAACTTTGAACCCCCAGGTGTTTCACTAAAGTTTATAACGTACAGCCTTAAAATAAAAAATCCTTTTTTTTTTTTACAAAAATGATTTTTTCGCCCCCAATATTTTATTTTCACAAGGGTAACAGAAGAAATTGGAACCCAAAAGTTGTTGTCCAATTTGTCCTGAGTACGCTGATACCCAATATGTAGGAGAAAACTACTGTATGGGTGCACGTCAGGGCTCGGAAGGGAAGTAGTGACGTTTTGGATTGCAGACTTTGATGGAATGGTCTGGGGGCGTCATGTCGCATTTGGAGAGCCCCTGATGCGCCTAAACAGTGGAAACCCCCCACAAGTGACCCCATTTTGGAAAATAGACCCCACAAGGAACTTATCTAGATGTGTGGTGAGCACTTTGAACCCCGAAGTGCTTCACAGAAGTTTATAACGCACAGCCGTAAAAATAAAAAATCCTTTTTTTTTTACAAAAATGATTTTTTCGCCCCCAATATTTTATTTTCACAAGGGTAACAGGAGAAATTGGACCCCAAAAGTTGTTGTCCAATTTGTCCTGAGTACGCTGATACCCAATATGTGGGAGAAAACTACTGTATGGGCACATGTCAGGGCTCGGAAAGGGAAGTAGTGACGTTTTGGATTGCAGACTTTGATGGAATGGTCTGGGGGCATCATGTCGCATTTGGAGAGCCCCTGATGCGCCTAAACAGTGGAAACCCCCCACAAGTGACCCCATTTTGGAAAATAGACCTCACAAGGAACTTACCTAGATGTGTGGTGAGCACTTTGAACCCCGAAGTGCTTCACAGAAGTTTATAATGTACAGCCGTAAAAACAAAAAAATCTTATTTTTTTTACAAAAATAATATTTTCGCCCCCAGTTTTTTATTTTCCCAAGGGTAACAGAAGAAATAGGACAAATTTCACAATAACTCTTGGGGTCCAGAGTACGCTGATACCCCATATGTGGGGATAAACTACTGTTTGGACGCATGGCAGAGCTCAGAAGTGAAGGAACAACCGTTTGACTTTTTCAACGCAGAATTGGCTGGAATGGAGATCAGACGCCATGTCACATTTGGAGAGCCCCTGATGTGCCTAAACAGCGGAAACCCCCCAATTCTAACTCCAACCCTAACCCCAACACACCCCTAACCCTAGTCCCAACCCTAATCCCAACCCTAACCCTAATCCTAACTCTAACCCTAATCCTAACTTTAGCGCCAACCCTAACCCTAACTTTAGCCGAAACCCTAACCCTAACCCTAATGGGAAAATGGAAATAAATACATTTTTTTTATTTTATTATTTTTCCCTAACTAAGGGGGTGATAAAGGGGGTTTGATTTACTATTTATAGCGGTTTTTATGATTGGCAGCTGTCACGCTAAAAGACGCTTTTTATTGCAAAAAGTAGTTTTTTGCATCGCCACATTTTGAGAGCTATAATTTTTGCATATTTTGGCCCACAATGTCATGTGAGGTCTTAATTTTTGCGGGACGAGGTGACGCTTTTATTGGTACCATTTTTGAGCACGTGACATTTTTTGATCGCTTTTTATTTCGATTTTTGGGAGGTTAGAATGAACAAAAATCAGCAATTCATGAATTTCTTTTGGGTGAGGCGTTTTTATTGTTCCGCGTGTGGTAAAATCGATAAAGCAGTTTTATTCTTCGGGTCAGTACGATTATGGCGATACCTCATTTATATAATTTTTTTATGTTTTGGCGCTTTTATAGAATAAAAACAATTTTATATAAAAAATAATTATTTTTGCATCGCTTTATTCTGCGAGCTATAACTTTTTTATTTTTTTGCTGATGATGCTGTGTGACGGCTCGTTTTTTGCGGGACAAGATGACGTTTTCAGCGGTACCATGTTTATTTATATCCCTCTTTTTGATCGCGTGTTATTCCACTTTTTGTTCGGCGGTATGATGATAAAGCACTGATTTTTTGCTTCGTTTTTATTTTTTATTTTTTAAGGGGTTCACAAAAGGGGTTAACTAGTGGGACAGTTTTATAGGGGGGGTCGTTACGGACGCGGCGATACCATATATGTGTACTTTTATTGTTTTATTTTTTTTATTTACAATAAGTAATGAATTTATTGGGGAATATTTTTTTTTTTTTTTTTTTTTTTTGGATTTTTTTTACACATGTTTATTTTTACTTTTTTTTACTTTTTTACTTTGTCCCAGGGTGGGACATCACTGTATTTCATCAGATCGCTGGTGTGACAGTGTGCACAGCACTCTGTCACACCAGCGATGTGACAGGCAGTGCAGGACGCTTCCTCATGCCTGCTCTCGGCAGGCACTGAGGAAGCCGCCTCCCTCCAGGACCCCAGCGCCATCTTGGATCCGGGTCCTGGGAGGGAGGAAGCCCTCAGAGCAGCGCGATCACATCGCGCTGGTCTGAGGGTCTCAGGGGGGCGCGCAGGGAGCCCCCTGCCTGCGCGATCCTCCCCTGTGCCCCCAGTACACCGCGATCATGTTTGATCGCGGTGTGCAAGGGGTTAATGTGCCGGGAGCGGTCCGTGACCGCTCCTGACACACAGTCACGGGTGTCAGCTGTGATAATCAGCTGACACCCGGCGGCGATTAGCTGCGCTCCCTCCGGGAGCGCAGCTAATCGCCTATGACGTACTATCCCGTCCATGGTCAGAATGGCACGGGTTTTATGGACGGGATAGTACGTCTAATGTCAGAGAGGGGTTAAAATGATTTTTCATTAAAGTGTGTGTGTTTTATTTTTATTTCATGCAATAGGATTAATAATTGATAGTTGTCTAATTGACAGCTCTCAATTATTAACCTGGCTTAAGGTCACCTTTCAATAGCAAGGTGACATTAACCCCTTATTAACCCATTCGCCACCGCTACAGGGCAATGGGAATAGACGGGCAAAGTGCCATAAAGGGCGAATCTAATTATAGATTTGTCTTTTCTGGGGTGTCTGGGGGCAGATGTTAGTAGCCAGGGGGGGCAAAAATAATGGTCCCTCTCTGGGCTATTATTATCTGCCCCCACTCGCTGGCTTTGTCTGTCTGGTTGCGAAAATAGAGCGGGAGCCCACGCATTTTTTTTCAACAATTTTACACCTCATATATATATATACATGTCATTGAATTTGTGACACATATATATTTATATTTATAGTTCATACACTTCTACATAGTATAATAGCCGCTAATTCAATTGCCGGCTTTTGTGAAAATGCAGAACCCGACATGAAATGACACATGGTTTACATTGAGTTAACCATGTCATTTCAAGTTGTTTGATCTATTGTTTTCACTAACAATTACATGAGTGGCTGTGTGCAACATTTCACACCTGTAGGGGTTAATTAAAGGTGTAAATTCGTAGCAAAAAAGTCCGTTTTTTTTACAACGAATTTACACCTTTAATTAACCCCTACAGGTGTGAAATTTTGCACACATAGACTGATGTAATTGTTAGTGCAAATCAGATATCAAACTACATGAAAAGACATGGTTAACTCTATGTAAACCAAGTGTCATTTCATGTCGGGTGCTTCTGTCTTTTCACAAAAGCCGGCTTTACCCGGCAATTGAATCAGAGGCTATTTTACTATGTAGAAGTGTATAAACTATTAATATATGTATATATATGTCACAATGACATGTGTATATATATATATATGTATTCTATGTGTGTATATTTAGTGTTTACAAGGAAAGAAAGAGGTTTTTTTAGTTACGATATTTCTGTCCCATAGACTTACATTGGATTTCCGGTATCGGTATCGGGTATCGCCGATATTTTTTGGATATCGGCGATACCATTCCGATACCGATACTTTTGGATATCGGAAAGTATCGCTCAACTCTAGTTGGCAACCCTGCATACAAGAGGCAAAAGTACATGCCCCAGTGAAAACTATCTTATAACTCCTACTTGGAATTAACAAAAGTTAACTCATTAGGTGTCAAATATTTGATTGCTAATATATCTGCAATGCAGAGGCAAAATAAAAAAAGCACATTCATTCCGCTCTGCAGCCACTGGTACAATTTGGTGAAAGGTTCTTTTTAAACATGCTGTTGATTACCTCTGGTTGCCATTTATTTTCCCCTAGCCAAATAGGTTAAAATGATTTGCATAATAAAATTAATATGTTTGCATTAAATAGCTCAAAATGTGTTAAATTGACTTCAATGAGAATTCACTGTGTTCTATACATATTTTACAGGCATCAGCGGCATTTTAATTATATGATTTGTGCAAATTTATTTGCCACATGTCAATTTTTTGGGGGGAAAATTTGGCAAAGTCAGTGAAAATTAATTTCAAAACATCCACTTATCTCTAAAGGAAACAAATTGCTGAAGTTTTGAAAGAGGAATATTGGTTCACTTTTAAAGACACAACAAGTTTTCTTGTGGTGAAAGATCTGGCTAGCAGGCAAGCCATACTGTTGTGATGAATTCATTATGTGATTTAGCATTGTCTTTTTCTGAAATATACAAGACCTTCCCTGAGATAGACGTTGTCTGGATGAGAGAATATAGCAAGTGAAAAAAGTTTTGAACACGTCACCAATTTTCTAAGTAAATATACAGTACTTCTAAAGGTACTATTGACATGAAATTCTCACCAGATGTCAGTAACAACCCATCCAATCCACACAGCAAAGAAATCAAACCATAGATGTCCATAAATTACGTTTTTTGCATTATAGAGCATTAACTTGCATTTCTAACTGTAATTGTGATCACAATGATTTCTTTAGGTAATACTGAGCCCATGCAGTGATTTACATGACAGACTTATGTTTGTTGTTAATATAGTTCCGCCTGAGGGCCCATAGATCATGAGCATAAAATATTGACCTTCAGCCCTTCTATTTCTCCCTTATACACCTGAATATGTCCAGAATCTCTGAATCATTTCATATTATTTACTGTAGATGGTGCGATATTCAAAGTCTTTGCAATTTTACATTGAGTATAAAATTGTTCCACAATTTTTTGATGCAGTTGTTCACAGAATAATAGACCTCTGACCATCTTTGCTTTTGAGAGACTCTGCCTCTCTAACATGTTTTTTATACAGTCATGTGACCTAGTGGAAAATTGATCCTCCTGCTATTTTTATTAGTAGTACCAATTACTACTTCCAGACTTTTGTTAACCATTTGTTAACTTTTTGACATGTGTTGCTGACAAAAATTTCTAAATGAATTATGTTTTTCAAATAATAATAATATAAATAATAATCTTTATTTATATAGCGCCAACATATTCCGCAGCGCTTTACAGTTTAACAGTTTCAAAATACACAGTGACTGGAGCCTAGACAGTAGGAGACGGTGGTCAACCGTGTCGAAAGCTGCAGAAAGGTCGAGAAGAATGAGCAGAGAGTGGTCACCGTTACATTTTGCTGTCAGAAGGTCATTGGTGACTTTGATGAGTGCAGTTTCAGTCGAATGTAGGGGGCGGAAGCCGTAATGTGAAGGGTCTAGAAGGGAGTGAGTGGAGAGGTAACGGGCAAGGCGGGAGTAGACTAGGCACTCCAAAAGTTTAGAGATGAAGGGGAGATTGGAGACTGGTCTGTAGTTGTTTGTGCAGGAAGGGTCGAGAGCGGGTTTCTTTAGTAATGGAGTAACGATGGAGTGTTTGAAGGAGGATGGGAAAATGCCACAGGAGAGTGAGAGATTAAAGATTGTAGTTAGGTGAGTTGTGACAACTGGAGGGAGAGACTGGAGGAGATGTGAGGGAATGGGGTCGGTAGTGCATGTAGTCGGACGAGAGGAAGAGAGGAGTCTGGAGACTTCTTCTGTGATGGGATCAAATGTGGAAAGTCAGCCAGGGGAAATGCAGGGAGGGATGGGAGTCACAGCACTTGGTGGTTGAGAGCAAATTTCCTGACGGATAGTATCTATTTTTTCTATAAAGTGGGAGGCCAGGTTATCAGTACATTTCTCCAGAATATCCCCTTTCCACTGGAATTCCACACCTCAACATGTACGATTATCACCCACCCTTGGATCCTTCAGACGGAATCTGAAAACCCATCTCTTCAGGAAAGCCTACAGCCTGCATTAACCATTCCGCCTCGCCGCCACCACCCTAGCTTCTGCCTCGCCGCCACCACCTGAGCTGCCACCTCGCCGCCATCACCCGAGCTGCTACCTCGTAGCCACCACCCTAGTTGCCGCCACGCCGCCACCACCAGAGCTGCCGCCTCCACCACCAGAGCTGCCACACCCCGACCTTCTGTTTCTTCCCCATTATCCCGTAGAATGTAAGTCTGCAAGGACAGGGTCCTCTCCCCTCTGTACCAGTCTGTCATTGTAAATTTGTTTACTGTAAACGATATCTATAACTTTGTATGTAACCCCTTCTCATGTACAGCACCATGGAATTAATGGCGCTATATAAATAAATAATAATAATAGGGGCTTGAGCTTTTGGCCTGAGGAGGGAGTGAAAAGTGTCAAAAAGTTTCTTGGGGTTGTTGGCTAGTGAGATCAGGGTGGTGAAGTAGGTCTTTTTGGTGAGGTGATGGGCAGCGTTATAAGTTCTTAACATAAATTTAAAGTGGATGAAGTCTTCTGGTGTGCGGGTTTTTCTCCAATGGCTTTCAGCACTCCTAGAGCATCGCTGGAGAAGTTGAGTTTGGAATGTGAGCCAGGGCTGTTTTACTGTGTGTTTGGAAGTTCTGAGGGTGAGCAGCCAGATCAGGACAGGAAAAAGAGGAGATTGGGGACAGCGATGAGTGTAGGGAGTCTGAAAGTGTCTGAGGGTTAATGGCTTGTAGATTTCTGAATGTGTGGTACAGTAGGTAGGAGTACGCTGGGGTGGTCGAGGATTTGTGAGCGTTAAGGAGAGAATGTTGTGTTCAAAGAGTGGAAGCGGTGAGTTATTTAGGTGGGAGATTGAACAGAGCTGGACAAAGACCAGGTCAAGGGTGTTACCGTCCTTGTGTGTCTCAGAGGTTGAAAGCCGTGAGAGGCCTAGAGAAGTGGTTAGTGATAGAAGCTGAGATGCAGATGTGGAAGTAGGGCTGTTAATGGGGATGTTGAAGTCTCCAAGGATAAGGGTTGGTAGTTCTGAGGACATGAAGTGCGGCAGCCAGGCTGAGAACTGGTCAAGGAACTGGGTGGGCGAGCCTGGGGGCCGATATATGACCGCTTCTCTGAGGGAGAGGGGACGGAAGAGCCTGGTGGTGTGGACCTCAAAAGAAGGGAATGAGAGTGATGGAATTGGGGGGATGACCTGGAAAGTGCATTGTGGGGACAGGAGTATGCCGACTTCATCCCCATGTCTGTTTGCGGGTCTCGGGGAATGGGAGAACTGTAAGCCACCATAGGAAATGGCAGCAGGGGAGACAGTGCCAGAATCCTGAATCCAGGTTTCAGTGAGGGCCAACAGATGAAGAGAGTTGTTCAGAAAGAAGTTGTGCAGGAAGGGAAGCTTGTTGCATACAGACCACGCATTCCAGAGGGCACAATTAAAAGAAGGAGATGAGGGAGTTCAAGTAATATTAATAAGATTATTATGGTTTCGATATGAGGAAGGGTAGGGGTTTGAAGTTGGGAGATGGTGGACCAGATTTGGGGGAGATGTCCCCTGAAATCAGTAGGAGTAAGAAGATAAAGAGCAAGTAGTTGTTGGAATTGTAAGTCGTTTTTTTCTGCGATGTGTTTGGGCAAGATGGGCTGAGGTTTTTCAAGAAGGTGAGGAGTGTATGGGAGCTTTACATGGGAGAGGGAAGTATAGAGGGGCTGATGTGTATGAGTCGTGATGGAGGGGGGATGGGGCAGTGAATGTGGATGGCAAGGGAACACAGGAGGAGAGAAATAAAGCACATGGTGAAAAGGGAAAGCAAAGTGTGGGTTACCTGATTCCTGCCCTGATTAACTGCCATGGATAACTGCCGTTCACATGATGCTTAGCTCCTGTGATGCTTTGCTTTATGGATGCGTGCGCCCCACACTGCGTGCGCCCCTTAGAATGCTGCTAAATATATAGCCCACACTACAGGGACAGGAGAGAGGGATTGTGGGAGTTGTTTGGGATAATTTGGCAGCTGGGGCCAGCACACCAGGGGGTGGTTAGATCATCAAAGGCACTAGACCTGGCTAAATCTATATGTTATAGCACCAGTCACACGGATATAAGGCAGTAAGTATTAAATACAGTGCAATACATGAATTATACCAAAGCTTTAGCAGGCACATTAAAATATGTAGCAAGATGGTAAAGCAGTGGATGACAGCAAGCAGAAGTATGGAGTGCATACCATTAGGATATATTGCAGCAGACAAGACAGCAAGCAGAGGTGGGGATTGATACAGGGGTGATACAGGGGGACATTGTTCCATTTCAAATGAAATGGAACAATGTCTAACTTTCAACTTCCGATCTGTGTTCTATGTTCTGTGGATAGTAACATTTGTCTGTAAGAGATTTCCAAATCATTGCCAGCGTCCCAACTTTTTTTGGAATTGAAGTTGTTAAATGATTGTGCTAAGTATTCTGCAAAAACCATGCAGTTTAGTTAGTTCTCTAGACCTTTGCTATATGTTTATAAATGTAGGGATATCGCTTTTTCTAAATCAGACAACACCCTTCTTTGTGATCTTTGTATTCTGTATATCACTTCAGGGTTCAAACCTTTTGGTGGCTGACATTCTCAAGGTCTGTTTACCTACAGGGGATTTGCTGCAGAAATTTCAGCAACAAAAGTGGACTAAATCTTGTAGGTTTTTTTGTGTGTGTGATTTTACTGCTGAATTTCCGGAAACAAAAAGCTACTTGTAAAAGAAATAAAAAAGAAAACATTATACTCGGCTTCCCTAACACTTCTCTGGTTCACTTGTCTTGAGCCCCTCTAGTATCTGCACCACACATCCTCCAGCATTGACCTCTCATCCTTTGTGACTGTGTCATGGAAATATATATGTATTCCATATATTCAAAGTATATTCACATATATGTATTCACAGTTCACAGTTAGATAGATCTCACTTGCTAAAAAACCTTGTGCTCACATATTTCTAGGCCAGCTATAATCAGTCGTTTTAAAGAAATCTGGCCTCCATAAGGCCTTCATAAGGCCTTCGTAAAGGAACAAATGCATGAAGTACAAAAAGTCCTATTAGATATCTGTTGTTTACATTATAGTTATGCAAGACAACTGGGTCACAAGAATATAAACAATAATTCTGCAACTTCAGCTCTTTTAATCATGATTATCATAATTATCATATTTACACTAGAACAGCCAATAATCTAGCAGCTTTTAATTGTATGTTAATTGACTAACCAGCCCCTTTTTGTAAATGTATAAAAACCTTGAATGAATAATAAATGTATGTCTTTGACGAACTGTTATACTGACACTTTCGTGTGGACAGTCCTCATTTCGTTCTGAGCGCTCAAGAAGACATTAAATAGAGATTTGGACATGGCAAGCAGCAAACACTGAAGGATATTTTTATCCTAATTAAATTTCCATATCAGTTGGCGCCTGCACGGGGGCATTGGACGAAACGCACGAGGACCCGGCCGACCGGAGAGACGGGGGTGTTGGCCCTGGCCTTGGCACACGGGACGGAGACTGCAGCTCCATCAGTAAGGTAAGAAAACTTTGTCATCTTACCTGAATGTTCCCTGTGCCTAGTCCTAGCCTACACTTCCAGCCGGTCGGACGTGGTCATCACCGCATTCCCAGGTTGTGTAAAAAGTCCATACCCTTATCCAAAAGCCCTGGGATATAAGCCGAGTTGTTTGCTGCTGTGCTGTATATGTTTCATGTTTTATGTGAACCGGGAGAAAGTTGGAACGGTGACTGTGTTTTTGCTTGCTGATCTCTGGGGGCTGTATAGCAAAAGACAATTGCTGCATAAGTTCCCGCAGTAAACTTTCACGCACCGGGAGGCCATCCCAGTCAAATCAGACGTGGAGGGCGGGAGCTTTGTTTTGGATAAGTCCACGCAGATATTCTTCACACATTGGAGGGAAGTTATCCCAAAAAATCCAGTTGTGGAAGCGAGGGCTTTGTTCGGTTAAGTTTCTGCAGTAAACTTTCACGCACTGGGAGGCCATCCCAGTCAAATCAGACGTGAAGGGCAGGAGCTTTGTTTGGATAAGTTCTCACAATAATTGTCCATGCACCGGGAGGCCATCCCAGTCAAATCAGACGTGGATAGTGAGAATTTTGATGAAGGCTATTGCAGATTACTGTGACCAGCGCACCGGCCAGGGCGTACGGTACAGAGCGATAGAACCTTGAGCCTCACCGCGCTCAGTGCAATTGGTGAGTTATCAGTTACCAGAGCAGCTTGTATGTGTCACAGATCATCAAAAGAGGGATTCGTATTCTCCCGGGTGTCTGTCTCATTGTACCTGTAACTGTCTGTATCAGGTACTGTCGCTTTAAATCACATCTCCGTGCGGTCTGTCAGTAACTCATTCAGAGCAGTGTGCTGGCTGCAGCAGCAAGAAAACCCCTTTGACCCCCCCTCCTCTGCTAATCACGTTATCAGGCATTCTGTTTCTTGGCTTTGATTTTTATTTTTTTTTTAAGCTAGTTTTTTGGCTACAGGTTTTAGTGTGAGAATTATCAGGCATTCAGACTGAACTATATTCATTTTTTGCTATTCTGAGGAATAATAATTTTTTTTTTTTTTTTTTTTTTGATACGTGATTTAAGTGCCTATAGAGACAGCAAGCAGAGATATAAGGAAGGGAGGGGGGAAGCAGCCAGCTGACATTCCAGAGATTTTTAATTAGCTGTTTTAGTAACAAGGGTTGTTTTTCAGAGTTTTATGATTAATACGGTTTTTCTTTTCTCCCCTTTTTGGTGAATTTATTTATTTTTTTTTGTTTTGTTTTCTTTTTCTAGAGTTTTTTTACTAAATCTAACTTTTTGTTTTTTTAAATTTTTCTTTTAAGTACATTTTTAAATGATTTTGGAGAGATTTTTTCTCTAAGCAATTTATTTTAGAGCTTTATTTCTCCAGCCATTTTTTTTTTCTACAAGCTTGCTTTAGAACAAGGTCACATAGATAAGGAGAATTACAGGCTGAGGGAGAGAGCAGACACAAACTACGCAGTGGTCTGAGTAGCCCCTCCCGTCGGGCATTCGGCGAGAACAAACAGAACCAGAGTGCAGAAGTTTTCAGATTTTTAAATCACCTTTGTTGAATAGGTTTTTGGAATAGACACAGTACGTAAGAATCGAAGGGCTAGGCATGTGAATAGAATGTCAGAGTACGTGAGAAGCAAATAGACAGGCAGCCTTTACGCTGCATAATGAAATGTTTTTTCTTGTTTTTTGTTATTTGAAAGGTAACGGGAAAGTTTGTTAATAGATTACCATCTGCTATAAAAGAGCAGCGGTGCATCGTGTAAAAGATACAGCAAGTTAATTTGAACGGAACCAGGAAGTGATTTTTTTTTTTTATGTGAATAAGTTTGAAAAGGTGTTAAATCATCTGTGAGAAAAAGATCACTGACATGTCACAAGAGCAGAATTCAGAGTCACACACATCACATGTCCATCATGTGGAGACACGGGACAGGTGTAGGCTGCTCTCATTGAGTAAGGAGCCTTGTACAGGGAAAAACGCTCCCCGCCTCTCTCCACAGGGAGAAGGCATTTTTGTTTCAACCATCCCCTCTCAAGAGTCACAGGGGGGACACCCTCTCCTTTTTCTTCTCTCAGTCCCTTTCTCTTTCTTCTTCAGACTTTTCTCCTCTTTCCTCGCTGCCATCCCTCTCATTCCTTCTTTTCCCTCCATCACATCTCTGACACATCTATTTTCTTCATCTTCCTCTTCTTCTATCTCTTCCTCTCCAACTCTCAAATCTTCTTCTTCATCTTCTTCTACTTCTCCCCCTCCATCACTCTTCTTTCCCTCCCCTCCTCTTTCTCTCGCTCCTCCCTCACACCTCCCTTCTCTTCCTCTTTTTTCTACTTTGTCATCAACTGGGTCAACGCCCAATCCAAGCAATGAGGTGTCCCTGCATTCAGTGTCTCCAGCACAGGGCACCTTGTCTATCCCAAGCACAGTACAAACATTGCCAGTCATTATATCAGGAGAAGAAAGTGCAGATCTCCCTACACAAAACGCTACATGTAGCCCCCAGACACAACAGTCCACAGCTAGGGCTTCACAGGGGGGTGGTATAGCTACAGGGCTGCTAGCATGGAACCATGACACTGATCCACCGCAGCCTCAGCAAGGAAGTGGGAAATCCCCATGCAGCAAGACAACTTTAAAGCCCAAATCTCACCCAGTGTATGCACCAAGTACACCATGTCACTTCTTATCTGATGAAGATGAAGATGCAACGTCACACATGCTGCCCAATACTAGGGAAGAAAACACACAAGCACCAATAGAGCAGGGACAGGTAGAGGCACCATCCTATGAGCCCTTCATCCCAAGCCAGGTGATCAGTATGCTGCCAGACCCAGGGATACACCCCATGCCATTTTGCCAAAAAATGCAGCAGATCCAGCGAACGTATGCAGCAGCCTGGCCTGATCTCTGGACCGTAATGGAAATAAAAGCAGGTGATGCATTCTGGCCAATTATGAGAGAACACTTCAAGCTTCCAACAGAGTTAGATGCGTATGCCTGGGAGACAGGACCAAAGCTAATTGAGCAACTCAGAGAATGGGCCAAAAGCAGACTGACAGGACAAACTCTCAGCCTACATGTCACGAGTCAAGACAAGACAGAGTCTGTGGAGAAGTTCCATGACAGAGTAATGCAAGTGTTTCAAGATTTGGGCCTCATTACCCATGATCAGACACACAGACGGATGTTGGCACAGGCTTTTGTGCATGGACTGAGAGAACCAATCAGGAAACCACTGGTAGCAGCCAGGCCTGAGTACACGTCAATAGCAATGGATACCCTGCTCACAGTAGCAAAAAGGATTGAGTCCCGCCGGGACAGAAGGAATGTCAAGTGTTACAACTGTGGCGAGTTTGGTCATTTCCGGAACAAGTGCAGAACACTGACTTCACCCAGAAAAAGAAGAAACACAGAAAGCAGTGAAGAACCCCGTCCATAGGACAAGAGCACACCAAGTCCACAAGGAACCCCACCAGTGGGACCAATATCCTGAGAGTGGATGGCGTAGTCATATCTTTTCTTGTGGAACTCCGCAACCTCACCTACCTATCAGAATCTTCTGCTTCCTGCATGGGAATTGATGGTCAAGTCAGATATTTCCAGATTATGAAGCCCCTGAGCATGTGGACTCAGCCAGAACACTCCATCATGTCCCAGTTTGTTGTGTAAAAAACCTGCACCCTCAACCTATTGGGAGTGGACCTACTGCAGAAGCTGAAAGCGACCAGAGTGTTCCAGGAAGATGGGACCATGACACTTTCTTCACCCCTGACCCAAGAAGAAACAGGAACCTCAAACAACCACACTGCAGACCTATCACAGGAGGTGCTGGACATAGTACCAGAAAAGCCACTCCATCACCCAGAGTCAAGATGTCTCTGACCAACTGAAGGGCTAAGTGAACTCGCCTAAGAAGACGGCCTGAGAACTTTGACATTGGCCAGGATATTCAACTCAAGAAGGACTCTACTCGCTTCATGGAATGGCAACATCTCATCCAGCTCTAACGCCAGAGGTTCATCTTTTGCAAGCACCAGGAGGTGCCCCCTGCAATCAACCAGTTCACCCAGGCCCTAGACCGGCAAAAGGCCACTCAGCTCTTCAGACTTGTGCACAAATATTGACCTGAGACCGAGCTGGAGAAAAAGAAACTACTGATGGCCCGTGCTGAGAAAAAAGCAGCCGTTTAAGGAGACGTCCCAACAAGAAGACCCCCTGTGACCAGAGCAGGTGCTAAACACAGTGACGCATGAAGAGAACAAGAAAGCCAGCTGGTCGTCATCTCTCATGATGTGGATCCTAGTAGACGGTTTGTTTTCCCGCCAGCTCTGCACCAGCAGATGGGAGTCCCCTGCCGCATACTGAAGAACAAGGCCAAACTGGGCTGCCTCGCCTATCGGAATCAATCCCAGCTTTCCACAGTGAAGGAAAAGACTGTAAACCCCACTGAGTTCAGAATGGTACAAGGCCTGGAGGCCGCGAAAGAGGCTACGGTATTTGAAACCCCAACAGTGCTGAACCATCACACTCTGCTCTCAAGAGTCCCAGTCACTGCAACGGTATTCACGGTGATCAACCTGGCCAGTACCTTCTTCAGTGTTTCCCCTCCACCTGGAGGCCTGCTTTCACGCACCAGTGCAGTGCATATGGACAGTGTTGTCTCAAGGTACTCAAAACAAGCCCTTCAAGTTTCACCAAGACAATGTCCTCCATCCTCGTCAACTGGATTGCAGAATATGCAAGAGTCACTCTTCTACAACACGTGGATGACTTTCTCTTTTGTGTGGTTGACATCGACACCTGCACAGTCTATTCCTTATCTCTCCTACTCTACCTGGAAGAACAGCAATGCAAGGTCTGGAAGAACAAAGTCCAGTGATGCCAGAAGCAAGTTACATCCCTGGGACACTGTATTGCACACAAGATGAAACACATGTCAAAAGACTGGAAGACCACTGTGGAGAAGATGGCTCCCCCAACAACTCCAAGAATGCTGCAGGCCTTCCCTGGTCTAGTGTCGTATTGCAGAACCTGGATCCCTGATGCCTCAGTCCTAATGCAGCCTCTGTGCGCTTGCATCAACGCAACCCCACTCCTTCTATCAGACGCAGCCTTCAACCCATTCAGGAGATTGGAAGAACTCCACAGTCTCAGCGCCAATACCAGGCCTACCTGACTATGAAAAGTCTTTCCGTCTACCTGATGGAAGAAAGAAGGTCATGCTACTGGAGTCCTGGCACGGATTCACGGGGGAAAACAGAGACTTTTAGGCTACTTCTCAGCCCGCTTGGATCCAGTTGCAAGAAAAGCACCCTCCTGCCTGATGGCAGTATCTGCAGCACACACCCTCCTGGACAAGGTTGCTGACATCACTTTTGGACAGCCACTGGAAACTCTCACTCCACATGACATCTTGGCAATCTTCAATCAAGCTCAACCAACAGTAATCTCTCCACCGCCAGGCATCTTTGTGGTGCCTCTATTGCCTTTGTCTCATAATGTCACCGTCTCCAGACCTACAGTCCTCAGCCCGGCCACTCTACTCCCACTCCCAAGGGGGGATACTTGGATGGCTCCAGAAGAAGTTTCAACACAGAAAGTGCAGTGACCAGCAATCAAGAAATCCTGTGGTCCAGAAGTCTGTCACCTAGCCTGTCAGCCCAGGAAGCAGAATTGATAGCGCTGACGAAGGCCTGCCAGATGGCAGAAGGCAAGACTGCAAACATCTACACGGACTACAGGTACTTGCATGGCATAGCACACGACTTTAGACCCATCTGGGCTACAAGGGACTTCATCACAGCAAACGGGACAACCGTGAAGCATCATGGAGCCTTCAGGGACCTACTGGGTATACTCCAACTTCCAAAATGGTGGCAATTTGAAAAATCAAAGTGCATGGAAAACTGAGAACAGAAGAGGCGTGAGGCAATAACATGGCGGACATGGCAGCCAAAGAAGCAGCCAAAGGAAGACAACATGGAGAAGTGGGAGAGGTCGTAGAGCCGGACGGCTACTACATGACGACTGAAGACAAGAAACCTGACAAAGAGACGTCCTGGAATCTGCTCAAGAAGTTACAAGACCAAGCTCCAAAAGGAAAAGAGCTGAATGGGAAAAAAGCAACACGTGAAGAAGGAAGGCTATCAATAATAGACTTCAAACTCTGCCTACCACAAAGTATGCACCCTATGGTGGTCCAATGGGTACATGGACCCACATCCACATATCAAAGACACAGATGAATGATCTGATTGGTGCTTACTGTTTCGCTTCAGGGATCTCCACCCTAACAGCCAAACTCACCAGCAGCTGTCTGACCTGCGGCAAATTCAAGCCTGGACGTATGGAAGAAAGTCCCTCTCACCTTATCTGGAAAGACCACTCTACCAGCTTCAAAGGATCCAGATAGACCACATCCAGATATCGCCAAGTGAAGGATTCAAATACGCCATTGTGGTCAAAAGAAGTATTTTCAAGATGAACAGAAGCCTTCCAAGTCAGCAAAGACTACTGCAAAGCAGCTACTTTCAGAAAATAGTGTGCAGATACGGGGTTCCAAAAAGTGATAGAAAGTGATCAGGGACCCGCATTCACAGCAAATCTGACACACAAGACCCGATTAGCAGTAGGGTCAGATTTAGGCCTACACACTCCTTACCACCCCCAGAGCAGCAGGAAGGTAGAAAAACTGAACGAAACACTTAAGAATAGAATGCTGAAAAATTGCCCAAGAGACACGCAAACCATGGCATGACACACTCCCTATTGCACTGTTTAGCATAAGGCACACTCCCAGAGACCCAGAAAAGCTGTTTCGTGCCTGCATCTTCTGCTAACAGATAAGACATTTTCTTCTTTTAGTTTTTTGGTGCCTGCATTTTGTCCTGCACTTCTGTGGGGGTCTGCCGGGTCCCCTTCGGGGGCTTATGCTCCTCTCAGTTTAGTTCAGCCACTGTTTGTTCATTTGCCTTTTCCAGTTTTTTCAGTGGTTGCTGTTTAGTTTTTGTTACACCAGAGAACTAATTTAGGTGGTAGAGGTCATGTGATCTCAGGTGTTTTTGTAATTAGTAGAGTTGGTACTTTTCAGGGTTTTTTGGGGTTGCAGTAAGTGCCTTTCCTATCCTTTTCTATTTAGGAAGTTTGGGCCCCAACGTTTGCTCATACTATTTTCTGTCTGTGTCTGTATTTCCTCTTGTCTAACCGCCATTACATGTTTGGGGGCTTCCTATGTTCTTTGGGGATCTGCTCCGGGGCAGATAGCTTTCCTTTTTCTATCTTTAGGTGTAGTTAGCTTCTCAGGCTGTGACAAGGCGTCTAGGACCAACGTAGGAACGCTCCACGGCTGCCTTTAGTTGTGGTGGTTAGTCAGGGTACTGCAATCCCATAGATTCCAACCTCTCTGGTGTATTGCCTTTTTTTGCCTGCTCTCCTCAGCTACCAAATCATAACACTTATGTAATTGAATTGGTCAAAAACTAATGTCCATTCTCGAGTTTTTCTCTTCACTGCCAGATTTCATGATCCTGTCCAAGAGCCCCAGATGACATCAACCTCTGTGTAACTAGAGGGAAAGCCTGTTTGAATCCACGTATCACATTGCAAGGAAGCTCCCATGCCAGGAGAGACACCTAAGCCATGAAGGATGTCGTGGATGCTCTGACTGACCAGACAGATGACCAGATGACCTACCTGATGAGTTCAAGGCCAGAGACCAAGTTAAAGCAGGATTTGAGTCACTATAAACAAAAATGTTGATTGGATAAAATACATCTATTATAACCAGCAGAGATTTGTTAACTTCACCATAGATGCTGTAAAAGGTTTGGCAGCACAGTTAGGCCCCACTTCCATTATGGCATTCCAGAATAGAATGGCTTTGGATATGATTCTAGCTGAGAAAGGAGGTGTTTGCAAAATGATCAAAGACACCTGTTGCACCTACATCCCAGACAACACTGGCCCAAATGGTAAAGTCACAATGGCAATACAGAAACTTACTGAGTTATCAGAGGAACTGAAACAGAACTCAGGTGTCACTGACCCATGGGATCGATACTTTGGGTGGATGAGTGGGTGGCAGAAAATGTTGGCACAGGTTGGGACAGCCATTATGGGGGTTCTCATTTTTGCATTAATTACTGGTTGCTGTGTTATTCCTTGTATCCGCAGGATAATGGAAAAAACTGTTCAGGAGACAACCAATTTGATGCCACTCACCATCTTGGACCTCGCACCAGTCCGGATGGAACTGCCTGGCTTGACCAGATCTCCGAACTACCTCCAGACTGAGAATACACATCCTTGATGAAACATCATATCAACTATGAGATTATGATTGCAAACACATAAACCCCCGACAGGGACAGTCCTCCTGACCGCCCATTTGCGAAAAGTCTGTATTCGGTGGGGGAGACATGCGCTAGGCATATTCTCAACCCGCCGGCAGCACAAAAGAGTTGCAGCGCTTTGGGCCAGGAGCAGGTTTTTAGGGCAAGTGGTATCTAAGGGGGGACTGTCATGGAAATATATATGTATTCCATATATTCAAAGTATATTCACATATATGTATTCACAGTTCACAGTTAGATAGATCTCACTTGCTAAAAAACCTTGTGCTCACATATTTCTAGGCCAGCTATAATCAGTCGTTTTAAAGAAATCTGGCCTCCATAAGGCCTTCATAAGGCCTTCGTAAAGGAACAAATGCATGAAGTACAAAAAGTCCTATTAGATATCTGTTGTTTACATTATAGTTATGCAAGACAACTAGGTCACAAGAATATAAACAATAATTCTGCAACTTCAGCTCTTTTAATCATGATTATCATAATTATCATATTTACACTAGAACAGCCAATAATCTAGCAGCTTTTAATTGTATGTTAATTGACTAACCAGCCCCTTTTTGTAAATGTATAAAAACCTTGAATGAATAATAAATGTATGTCTTTGACGAACTGTTATACTGACACTTTCGTGTGGACAGTCCTCATTTCGTTCTGAGCGCTCAAGAAGACATTAAATAGAGATTTGGACATGGCAAGCAGCAAACACTGAAGGATATTTTTATCCTAATTAAATTTCCATATCAACTGGGTTGTACAGAAATACATGTGGGACCAAGGTAGGGAGCCATTGTTGCAGCAACGAACATGAGTATAGTGTTTTTTTTTCTTTATTTCAATAAAAGCCGATTTTGAACTTAATATGGGAAAATTTGCAACCAAATCAGCAACATGTCTTCAACATAAAATGTCATGTTGCAAATTTAAAATACCCAATGCAGGTCAGTTTCCACATAGAAAGCTTTTTTTTAAAAAAAACAATGATGAGATTTCTTTAAATTTTCTCAACTTTGCTGCTAAAGTAATTTGCTGCAAATCCACATTTCCCCTATGCTTAATTGTAGCCTTCCGAGCCCCAGTTGTTGCTATCTTCAGTATTTTACCTGCCATAAAAGCAAATGATACCCCTGTTATGATGTAAGCCCATTCTCTAATGCTGGTTTATAATGTTATGTCAAATGTTGATTGAAATTTTAATATGGGGCATTTTTCCCTTAAAACTTTCTCCTAAAGAAAATAATATGCTAAATGATGCAAGATGTAAAAAATTAAAGTAACAATAAGCGCAATAGGGTTTTATCCGAGTAGCAATGGGGAGACCAAGGGCAATGGTACTCACCTCATGTGCTTGTGTAACCACAACCACTCATAAACTTATGGCTGCTGCAGACCCACGATTGATATACACTGAAATGGTATGAAAGGGTTCAGTTTGTGCCACCAGTTTATTTGTCAACGCATTTTGAAGTTCAAAACTTCTTAATTAGGACGTTGTTGTTTGTCCTGATGAAGTTCTGAACTTCGAAATGTGTTGACAAATAAATCGCATTTACTGGTTCTATTTCATCCTCCCTGCTTCATCTATGAATAAACCCTTTCATTTCAGTTTAAGCAAAGCAAGATACACTACTTGGTGCAGCAGAGTGCTAGCTGGTGTCCTCGCTGTCACCCAGGACCTGTTGCACGTAACCTGGAATTCATCCCCTCCAACTGCAGCTTAATCTTATCTATAATTATATCTTGGATTCAATCTATTATAAACTTTATTATTTTAAGCTAGAATAGGTTTTGTTTCAGTAGAAAACATTAAACCGTTTTTTTCCACACTGCAAAATACTCTTGAGACAAAGAAGTAGAAAATTACAAAGCAATTTAGAAGTATCGACCATGACAATTTTGCAGATGAGGAAATCACAAGTTTTAGGTAGCTTGCCGTCGAGCTATAGAAAAGCATGTTCTCAAAGAAAAAATTTTTTTTCTAACAGATTGTCATTCCAAAAGGAGAAAAACTTTTCTTGATTTATTTTAATAAAGGTTCTCAAAAATATAATCTCAAGTAACAACCAATCTCCAGGATCTTAGAATGTGTGCAGCTTAAGACCTTTTGTTCTGAAGAATGACAAGACCAAGAAGGAACAAATATGACCTTGGCAAATAAGATAACTGTCAGGCTGAAATCATTTTATATTAAGTTATTCAAAATTGTTCTGCAACTGCCAAAAGATTAACTATACAGTACTTGCATTTAATTTGTGCTTTGACACGATGCTTTGGTACATGTTATCTTCCTTAGGGTGTGACTTTGGCTAGAGGCAGCTTGTTGGACTTGGCAGCTACTCAGGTGAGCACAAGTTAAAGTCCGTGGTGCTATTTTTCCATCTGCTAGAGACATGGCTAATATTTTTGGATGGATTCTGGTACTATTCATTATCTGATTTCATACGCTATATATTCAGTTTGTTTATACAAACCAAGTTGGTTATAACCAATTATCTTTTGTTGAGTATAACTTAAGAATTGATTCTCAAAAACCTCTCCATGAATCAGTAGTACGAGCAAATATTAGAAACTTCATAATATATATTATCAGAGAAATAGACTTGTTACTCTTCATATGAGACATTTCTTCTTAACTTACTGCCTCATAAACTGACTGTTCACTCAGAAATACAGTAAAAATCAATCTTGTTCAAGACAAGATCGCTTGCTTGCTCCCTAAGAGATTGAGTTGCATGCCGCATACTAAAGTCTATTGAGAGTTTGGGCGAGGAGGAAGGAGAAGCATAGTGAGAGAGAAAAGCAAAGAGACACACACAGACCCATGCTGCTGCATGTTAGTAAACATTTAGCATCAGTGCTGGATTTACAGCTACACTACTTAGTACTTCTGTATATTGTCCTTCATGCTGCTGGTGTTTCTGAGCATGATCTACCTAGAGGTAGGAAAGCAGAAATCCATCATGTCTATGTTAGGGTCTGCGGAACGCACCAAATATATGAGGTAGAGAGGTGCGTTCGCAGCCCGGGGTCCACCGTGCAGGCGGAACCTGCTGCTAGTAAAATGGCGAAAGTAGCGAACTCTGTTATCCCGCAGAGTCGCTAAAATAAACGCCGTAGCGCGTTGTGGCAGTAAGTGCGAACTCTGTTAATACCCAGAGCCGCTAACGGAAATGCCACAGCGCTATATGGCGATAGGTGCGAACTCACTTAGCTTCAGTGAGCCGCAAAGTAAAACGCTAGGGCGCTGTCTAGCGTCGAAAGCAAACCCTGTTACGTCACAGGGCCACTGAGGAAAAGTGCTGTGTCCTGTCAGACTCTCAGGTACTGTAAGGTTCTTTGTCTCTTTTGACATGTTCCTTGAAACTCAGTTTTCCGTCGGCCATTTTGCTTTCTGTCTTTCTGCAGCTCTTGCCCTCAGTCAATATGGAGTTTCCAGTTTTCATGTTCCTGCCCTGATTCTCTCCCTCTTGCTTCTTAAGCAGCCTCAGCTGAACAATCAGTGCTCCTGAATCAAGCCTCAGTCAGCCTGTGACCTGACTCCTGGAAACCTAGAATTTTGGACTCCAGCTATTTCCTACTGAGGAACTTTGGAACACTTTTGGACTTTGGAAACCTGCTGTCTGGTGAATCCATGTTTGCAGAGGAATTACGGTACAGAGAAGAGATCCTGAACCTGCTTGGAGAGTTATTGTAGAGCTTGAAGTTACTCTGGCCTGCTGTGTTCTCCTGCCTCTGTTCCTGCAAACTGTGTGACCTTTTCTGCATGCTTGTATGAAGTAATACAAGTCATTTCATATCAACCTATGTCTCATGTGTTTTCCTCGCACCCAAGCACAAGACGCTATAGGAACTGTACACTATACATGACAAGATTCAGGAGCCAATGTTTAGTGTCTGCTGGGTCTGGGAAAGCCGTGTCTGCTGTGACTGTGGATATCAGATGTCCGTTTAATACCTTCTGTGATGACAGTGGTTGTGACTTCTCACAACCATTCCAGGTGAGCGCATTCCCTTAAATGTTACTCTGGAGTGTTACCACAGGTAAACACTATTGTTTTTTTTTTTTTTTTTTCCTTTCCTCTTCTCCTTCCAGCACTTCTGCCTTAAAAGATCTGGAAGATGGAGGCCCGCATAAAGGTGCTTTGCGGAGTGACTGATACAATCCTTGCAGATATACAGACTATAAAGACCCGTTTTGCAAGCCTACAGGAACTCATTAATCATAATTTGCAAGTGTTTGGACAAACTACTCAGGAATTACGAGCCAGGATTGAGGCTCTAGAGGAACGAGTCCAGGCTCCTGCCATAACCCCGAGTTCTGGGATCCCCAAGTTACCTCCTTTTCGTTTTGGCGGTGAACGTGAGAAATTCAGGGGATTTATTAACCAATGCAATCTATTTTTCTCTGCACATGCTTCACAATTTTACCACTGAACGATCCAAAGTGCTTACTATAATCATGTTGCTTACCAATAAGGCTTTGATGTGGGCAAACCCTCTGATTGAGACTGAGGATGATTGTTTGAATCACCTTGATGCTTTTATTTCAGCCATGGGGCAGGTGTTTGATGACCCCAATCAAGGTGCAACAGCTGAAGCAGCCATGTTAACTTTGCGCCAAGGTAAGCGTTCAGTAGCCGTATATGCCTTGGATTTCAGGAGATGGGCTCTTGATACCACTTGGGACACTTCCGCCAAAAAATCTATTTTTTGGAAAGGGTTGTCTCCACTGATTAAGGATGAACTTGCTCGTGCCGACCCTCCCACTTCGTTAGGTGACTTTATTAACTATTGTATCCGTATTGATGCTCGTCTGACTGAACGTAGACAAGAGAGATGGTTCGAAAATAATCACACTAACCTTTTCCTACCTCCCTCCTCAGCTAAGGAACCTTTGAGTAGGATCACAAGGGAACCAGAACCTGAACCCATGCAGGTGGACTCTTTACAAAGACGGGTTAGTGATGCACGCAAAGAACATCGTATAAAGGAAAATCTATGTTTTTACTGTGGTAAGTCAGGGCACTTCATTATAAACTGCCCCAGCCGTTCTCGTAAGACTACTGCAGCAGTCATTCACTGTGAGTGTTGCGAGAGGAGCTCTGTCATGTCCGAGCCTCAGACTCCAGAGAGATCTGCTGCAACAGATCTTGATTTTTCGGACTTAAACTCTGTTAGTTCTGGGGACAATGACGGTATAAACGCTGCAATTTTTCAAGTTTCCTCAGCGGTGTCCCAGCTGAGTTGTAAAATAAATAATTCTCATTGCTTCCTTTCCATCAAACTCTGGGTGGACTCAGTCTGGGTGTCTAGCTCTGCTATGATCGACTCAGGAGCAAGTGAAAATTTTATGGATATCTCCTTTGCTCTGAAACAGGGGATACGTTCAGTGAAGAAGGCTACTCCAGTACAGATGGAGACTGTGGATGGCTCCCTGCTGACCTCTGGACCAGTGGATCAGGAAACAGAGCCTTTGAGGGTCCTTATGGGTAAAGATCATCAGGAGAAAATGTCTTTTATGCTTATCTCTTCTCCCCACTTTCCCATTATTCTAGGGCTACCATGGCTGCAGGCGCAGAATCCTACGATTAACTGGGAGACCAAGGAATTACACTTTCCGGAGAAACAGATGAGTCAAGGAGTTTCAGCTTGCTCTGTTCCTAAAGGAACCATGTCAGTCCCTGAACTACCAGCTGTATACCAGGACTATGTGGATTTATGTGACAAGAAGAACGCTGATCAGCTTCCTCCTCACCGTCCATATGATTGTCCAATCGAATTATTGCCTGGAGCCGAGATACCTTTTGGTAAGATCTACCCCCTAGCGGGCCCGAGCTAAATGCTTTGAAGGACTACATAGATGAAAATCTAGCCAAAGGCTTCATACGCCCCTCTTCATCTCCCGCAGGTGCACCCATCTTCTTTGTGAAGAAGAAAGATGTATCTCTGAGACCCTGCATAGACTATAGGGAACTCAATAAGGTTACTATTAGAAACCGTTATCCATTGCCTTTAATCCCTGAGTTGTTGGAGAGAGTGCGGCACGCCAAAATTTTCTCTAAACTAGATCTCCGTGGGGCCTATAACTTGGTCCGTATTAGACCTGGGGATGAATGGAAGACTGCATTCAGGTCACGCTATGGACACTTCGAATATCTAGTTATGCCTTTTGGTCTGAGTACCGCCCCAGCCACTTTCCAACACTTGGTGAATGACATCTTCAGGGATCTCCTAGATACATTTGTGGTGATTTATCTGGATGATATTCTAATTTTTTCTAACTCCACAGAGGAACATCATGGACATGTGAAAATGGTCTTAGAACGCCTAAGACAAAACCATCTCTACATCAAACTTGAAAAGTGTGAATTCCATAGGACCGAAATTCAATTTCTGGGGTATGTACTATCTACGCAAGGGATTAGTATGGATGGAAGCAAGACCCAAGCCATCAAGGATTGGCCAATTCCTAGAAATATGAAGGAGGTGCAGCGCTTCATCGGGTTTGCCAACTTCTATAGACGTTTCATTAGGAATTTCTCTGAGGTAGTGTCACCTATCACCCAACTTACCCGGAAACAGTCTAGGTTCTCCTGGACCCCGCAAGCTCAGGAAGCATTTTCCTGTTTAAAGGATAAATTTACCACCGCACCTATCTTAGTACATCCCAACCCCGAGCTTGCCTTCATAATAGAGGTGGATGCTTCAGACTGTGCCGTTGGAGCTATACTCTCTCAGAGAACAGGTGAGAAGAATGTCTTGCATCCCTGTGCCTTCTTTTCCCAGCAGTTGTCTTCGGCTGAGAGGAACTACGATGTGGGCAATAGAGAATTGTTGGCCATTATTGCCGCCTTCAAGGAATGGAGACACCTTCTTCAGGGTGCTGCACAGCAAATAGTCGTCCTGACAGACCATCGTAACCTTGAATTTATCAGGTCGGCTAAGTGCCTGACTCCTCGCCAGGCTCGCTGGAATCTTTTCCTAAACCAATTTAATTTTGTAATTTCTTATAGACCAGGATCGCGCAATGGAAAGGCTGATGCACTCTCTAGGATTCATTCAGCAGAGACACGTCCACTTACTCCTCCTAAGACTATTCTTCCTGACTCTAGATTCCTGGGAGTGATTCATAATCAAGACCTACTTAAGGACATCAAGGAAGCATACCATGCGGATTCTTTGTTGGCTCAACCCCCAAGGGACGTAAGTCTTGTCTTTAAGAATGGTGTGTGGATTCAGGGACAACGTCTGTATATACCTGAAACAGTCAGATTGAGAGTATTGCAACTCATCCACGATTCCAAGATAGCCGGGCATAGGGAATTCTAAAGACACAAGAATTTCTTTCTCGTTTCTTTTGGTGGCCCACTTACAGGAAAGATGTTTTAAACTATGTCACTTCATGTGAAGTCTGTGCAAGATGCAAAACACCTCGCTCCTCACCAACTGGTCTGTTACAACCTCTTCCACCCCGTCCCGCCCATGGGGATCCATTTCTATGGACTTCATTGTGGATTTACCAACCTCTCAAGGGAAGAACACCATTCTAGTGGTGGTTGATCGTCTAACAAAGGCAGCTCATTTTATCCCTTGTGTCGGCTTACCCACTGCAAAACAGACATCAGACTTGATGATTAAGAATGTGTTTCGCTTACATGGAGTACCGGATGAGGTCATTTCGGATCGAGGGGTGCAATTCACTTCAAGGTTTTGGCAAAATTTCTGTGCCGCATTGGACATTAAAGTAAACCTTTCTTCTGCTTTTCATCCCCAGACTAATGGACAGACAGAACGAACCAATCAGACCCTGGAGCAGTATCTCCGCTGCTTTATCTGCCACCTACAAGATGATTGGGTGGATCTACTTCCACTGGCTGAGTTCTCTTATAATAACTCTCAGAGCGCCTCCACTAAGCAGTCTCCTTTTTACTCCAATCTAGGTTATCATCCTAACATTCTTCCTCGATTTCCCATAGATACGCCCTTGCCGGCAGTGGCTGAAAGAATCACTTCTTTACAAAAGAATATGGATCTTCTAAAGGAAAATCTAGAATTGGCTCAGGAAAGGTACAAGAAAGCAGCAGATAAATTTCGTAAACCTGCACCAGCTTTCAAGGTAGGAGATTTGGTCTGGCTGTCAACCAGAAATCTTAAAATAAAGATTCCATCGTCTAAATTGGGACATAAGTACATTGGACCTTATAAGATCAGTAAGATTATAAGTGCTGTTGCTTGTCGTCTTCAACTGCCCAGAACTATGAGAATCCACCCTGTCTTTCATGTATCCCTACTAAAGGCTGCAACACCCAATACGTTTCCTGGACGCTCTTCTCCTTGCCCTGACCCAGTGCTGGTCGATGGTCAGGAAGAATTTATGGTGGAAAGGATTATAGATTCCAGGTTGTACAGAAATCAGTTGCAATATTTGATTAAATGGCAGGGCTACCCAGTGGAGGACAACTCATGGGAACCAGTCAATAATGTAAATGCTCCTCGCCTGCTCCGCCAGTTTCATCAGAGGTACCCTGACAAGCCTGGTCTGAGGTCAACCGGAGGTTGTCCTTAAGGGGGGAGTAATGTAAGGTTCTTTGTCTCTTTTGACATGTTCCTTGAAACTCAGTTTTCCGTCGGCCATTTTGCTTTCTGTCTTTCTGCAGCTCTTGCCCTCAGTTAATATGGAGTTTCCAGTTTTCATGTTCCCGCCCTGATTCTCTCCCTCTTGCTTCTTAAGCAGCCTCAGCTGAACAATCAGTGCTCCTGAATCAAGCCTCAGTCAGCCTGTGACCTGACTCCTGGAAACCTAGGATTTTGGACTCCAGCTATTTCCTACTGAGGAACTTTGTAACACTTTTGGACTTTGGAAACCTGCTGTCTGGTGAATCCATGTTTGCAGAGGAATTACGGTACAGAGAAGAGATCCTGAACCTGCTTGGAGAGTTATTGTAGAGCTTGAAGTTACTCTGGCCTGCTGTGTTCTCCTGCCTCTGTTCCTGCAAACTGTGTGACCTTTTCTGCATGCTTGTATGAAGTAATACAAGTCATTTCATATCAACCTATGTCTCATGTGTTTTCCTCACACCCAAGCACAAGACGCTATAGGAACTGTACACTATACATGACAGGTACACAGTTAAGTGCTAAGCGTACATAACGCGTGATCATGTGCTAATGTCCTCGCGGGAGTCACCCGCAATCTATGGCGTCTGAACGCCAGACCCTGAATACGGCAATCAAAACTCCTCACCGGTTACGCCGGTAATCTAGGGCATCTAGGACACCGACCCTGGCCAGCTACCATACCAAACTCCTCACCGATTAAGTCGGTATTCTAGTGGCTTATTTCAGCCGGGTCCCTAACCACACATACGCATGATCACACTGGCGCATAGCATACAATGGTTGTTATTAGCGCATGGCAGCCCAGCCATGCTACCCTTTTATAGCAACAGCTACAGGACCTTCCAGGAACAAAGACCAATGAGAAGCTGTTACAAACACACGTAGCTACATGACCTTCCTGGCGGACCAATAGGAGCCGCTGCAGCACCTGAACATGTGACCCCTGATCTCCAATGAGAGATCTCACTCTGGGCATGCTCAGATGGGAAAACGCAGGACTTTGTCTCAAAGACGGCTGCTCCAGCACTGGCTATAATAGCAGATCCAGGAAAGGCAGCAGCAAGTCACTGCACAGTAGAGGAGTGGGCAAGATACCTGGACCGACGTCTCTGCTGAGCAGGCTCCACTGCGGCCGGAGATGAATGGGAAACCGCAGCGGGACGGGTTCGAGACTCCCCTTGTGCAGCAGCGGGAACTCGAACCCTAACATTACCCCCCCTCCTAGGGCCCCCCCTTCTCTGGGCCTTGCTGCGTTCAAAGGCAGCGATGAGCTGCGGAGCGTGAACATGCTCGGCAGGCTCCCAGGACCTATCCTCAGGCCCATAACCCCTCCAATCCACCAAATAAAATTTTTTGCCTCGTACCACCTTGCACCCAACAATGGCATTCACCTCGTAGTCGTCCGAAGACGAACCCGACGTCCCGGCAGATGACTCAGGCAACCGGGAGATGACCACGGGTTTTAGGAGGGATACATGGAAGGTGTCGGAGATACCAAGGCGAGGCGGAAGGGCCAAACGGTAAACCACAGGGTTCACCTGCTCGAGAACCTTGAAGGGACCCAAATAGCGGGGTGCCAATTTAGTGGATTCCACCCGTAGCCTGATGTTTCGGGCGGAGAGCCACACTAGGTCGCCAGGAGAAAATGTCGGAGCGGGACGCCGATGAGCATCGGCAGAAGACCTCATCCTTTCCTTGGAAGCCTGAATGGCATCCTGGGTGCGGTCCCATATGTCCCGTGCTTCCACAGCCCAGTCTGCCACCCTGGAGTCAGCGGAAGCAACGGGCATGGGCACCGGTACCCACGGATGCTGGCCGTATTTTAAGAGGAATGGGGTCTGTCCGGTGGAGTCAGCCACAGCATTGTTTAGCGCAAACTCCGCCCACGGGAGTAGAGATGCCCAGTCATCCTGCCTGGCAGAGACAAAATGTCGCAAGTAGGTGACCAAGGTCTGGTTGGCCCTCTCTACCAACCCATTCGTCTCGGGATGATATGCAGAGGAGAGGTTCAATTCAATGCAGAGTAGATGACACAACTCTCTCCAGAACCGAGACGCAAATTGGGGACCTCGATCGCTGACAATCTTGTCTGGCATACCGTGTAGACGGAAGATGTGTCTAATAAATAATGCTGCCAAGGCCCGTGCGGAAGGTAACCGTGGTAGCGGCACTAAGTGCACCATTTTGGAGAAGTGGTTGGTGATCACCCAAATGATAGTGCAACCCCGAGACTTGGGTAAGCCCACCACAAAGTCCATTCCGACCATCTCCCAGGGCCTGTCTGCCACCGGCAAAGGAAAAAGTAACCCAGCTGGCCGTTGTCAAGGGGACTTGTTCCTGGCGCAGGAGACACACGCCTGAACATACACCCTGACGTCAATGACCATATGTGGCCACCAGTATGTCCTCGCCAATAGCTCAGTTGTCCTCTTTGCCCCAAAGTGTCCACCCACCCTGGACGAGTGTGCCCAAGAGAGTACCTCCGGTCGCAAATTAGTGGGCGCAAAAGTCTTGCCCGGAGGCACAGACTCTAGCGAAACCGGGGCTACAGTTCTCAGGCTTTCTTCAGGGACAATAAGCCGAGGCTCCTCATCCTCCTCCTCTGATGACACTAAGGAGCGAGAGAGAGCGTCGGCCCGAACATTCTTCTCACCGGAGAGAAAATGGAGGGTGAAATGGAACCGAGAGAAGAATAGGGACCATCTGGCCTGGCGAGAATTTACCCGCTGAGCCGTTTGCAAATATACCAAGTTCTTGTGGTCGGTGAAGACTTGGAAGGGAAAACGAGCTCCCTCCAGAAGATGTCTCCACTCTGAGAAGGCCAATTTCATAGCCAGCAACTCCCTGTCCCCGATGGAATAATTCCTCTCTGCTGGTGTAAAGGTCTTAGAAAAGAAGAAGCAGGGATGCTTCCGACCTTGAGCATCCTTTTGATATAGGACTGCTCCAGCACCAACAGAAGAGGCGTCCACCTCTAAAACAAACGGTTTATCAACATCAGGGCGATGTAATATGGGAGCACTGGCAAAATGCGACTTGATGGAAGAGAACGCCTTGGAGACCTCCTCAGACCACAACTTGGGATTTGCTCCCTTCTTGGTGAGGGCTACCAAGGGAGCTACCAAAGTCGAGAAATGGGGAATGAACTGGCGATAATAATTAATGAACCCCATAAAGCGCTGCACCGCTTTAAGAGAATGGGGTTCTTGCCAGTCCATTACAGCCTGTAGTTTGGCAGGATCCATAGCCAATCCCTGGGCAGAGATGATATAGCCCAGAAAAGGTAAGGACTCCTGCTCAAACACACATTTCTCCAGCTTGGCATAGAGGGAGTTTGCCCGTAAGAGGTCGAAGACTTTGTTGACATCCCTCCGGTGAGAGTCTATATCTGGTGAAAAGATGAGAATATCATCCAGATAGACTACCACAGAGGTGGAGAGCATATCCCGGAAGATATCATTGACAAAGTCTTGGAAAACAGCGGGAGCATTACAGAGCCCGAAGGGCATCACCAGGTATTCGTAATGCCCATCCCTGGTATTAAAAGCTGTCTTCCACTCGTCCCCCTCACGGATGCGAATTAGGTTATAGGCACCACGTAGATCAAGCTTGGTAAATACTCTTGCTCCTCGGAGCCTATCAAAGAGCTCAGAGATTAGGGGCAACGGGTACTTATTCTTGACGGTGATGGCGTTAAGACCCCTGTAGTCAATGCATGGACGTAATTCTCCGTTCTTCTTTTGCACAAAGAAGAACCCTGCCCCTGCTGGTGACACCGACTTCCTAATGAACCCTCTTGCCAGATTCTCCTGAATGTACTGGGACATGGCCTCCGTCTCAGGGAGCGAGAGGGGGTATACTCTCCCCCGAGGAGGTTCTGCTCCAGGCAAGAGATCAATAGGACAGTCGTAGGGGCGATGAGGTGGAAGAGTCTCCGCCGCCTTCTTGGAGAAAACGTCTGCATATGCCCAATAACACTGAGGAAGAGAAGTGAGATCTACGGGTATCTCTGTGGTGGTGACCTGAACGCACTCCCTGATACACCTGTCTCTACATGAATCACCCCAACCCAGTATCCTCCCAGAGGACCACTCAATATGGGGAGAGTGGTAACGGAGCCAAGGTACTCCCAGCAACACCTCGTCTATTCCCTCGGGCAGGACAAGAAAAGAAATACTCTCCTGATGGGACGGGGACATAGATAAAGTGAGAGGGATCGTCTGGTGGGTGATTTGGGAGGGCAGAGTTGATCCATTCACTACTCGCACAGTCACCGGTTGGGCGAGCATCACCAGAGGTATAGTGTGGCGGAGAGCAAATGCAGTGGACATGAAATTCCCCTCGGTTCCGGAATCCACACAGAGCTCAGCGGAGAGCGTGGATGGACCTACTGTAATTGTCCCTTTAAAGGACAACTTGGTGGAAAATGCCGCAGTGTCTAGTGAACCTCCTCCCAAGGTCACTAGACGCGACCGTTTTCCCGACCGCTGTGGACATTTGTTGGCATAGTGTCCTAACTGCTGGCAGATGTTACAGACCATGGGTACTCGAGCGGCCCGGGACTTAGGTCCCACTCGAGAAACCTCCATGGCCTCATGGGAGTCGGGCGCCTGGCTGGAAGATTCCAGAGGTCTGGCGAAGGTGGGAGCCAGACGGAACCTCTGCCTACACTGGGACCGCTCAAACCTCCGCTCGTGAAAACGGAGGTCGATGCGGGTAGATATGGCGATAAGCTTCTCCAGTGTGGCGGGAATCTCCCTGGTAGCCAAAGCATCTTTAACATGATCAGCCAGTCCTCGCCAGTAGACTGGAATGAGTACTTTATCCGACCAGTCTAGCTCTGAGGCCAGAGTCCAAAACTGGACGGAAAACAGACTGACCAAAGACGAACCCTGTGCCAATGCCAGCAGTTGTAGCGCCGTATCGTGGGTGACCTGAGGTCCTAAAAAGACCTTTTTTAGAGCCTCCAGAAAACGAGGAGCACTCCGCACCACACGGTCGTCACGCTCCCACAGCGGGGTGGCCTACTCCAACGCTCTGCCTGACAGAAGCGAAATTATAAAGCCCACTTGTGCCCGATCCGTGGGGAAACGTGCAGCCAGAAGCTCGAGTTGTATAGAGCACTGACTCACGAATCCCCGACATTGCTTGCTGTCACCAGCAAACTTGTCTGGAAGCGGGAGGTGGGATATTGTGGGGGCAGAGGTGGCAGTGGACACACTGGCTGCAGCCACGCTAGCAGCCTGAACAGCGACTGCGGTAACATCCACAGCTGAGGTTGTGCACTCAAGAGCCGCCAACCTACCCTCCAGCTGCTGGATGTCCCGTAGTAGACGCTGGTCATCCGCCATTTTACCAGCCAGACCCTGGCGCTAATATTATGTTAGGGTCTGCGGAACGCACCAAATATATGAGGTAGAGAGGTGCGTTCGTAGCCCGGGGTCCACCGTGCAGGCGGAACCTGCTGCTAGTAAAATGGCGAAAGTAGCGAACTCTGTTATCCCGCAGAGTCGCTAAAATAAACGCCGTAGCGCGTTGTGGCAGTAAGTGCGAACTCTGTTAATACCCAGAGCCGCTAACGGAAATGCCACAGCGCTATATGGCGATAGGTGCGAACTCACTTAGCTTCAGTGAGCCGCAAAGTAAAACGCTAGGGCGCTGTCTAGCGTCGAAAGCAAACCCTGTTACGTCACAGGGCCACTGAGGAAAAGTGCTGTGTCCTGTCAGGCTCTCAGGTACACAGTTAAGTGCTAAGCGTACATAACGCGTGATCATGTGCTAATGTCCTCGCGGGAGTCACCCGCAATCTATGGCGTCTGAATGCCAGACCCTGAATACGGCAATCAAAACTCCTCACCGGTTACGCCGGTAATCTAGGGCATCTAGGACACCGACCCTGGCCAGCTACCATACCAAACTCCTCACCGATTAAGTCGGTATTCTAGTGGCTTATTTCAGCCGGGTCCCTAACCACACATACGCATGATCACACTGGCGCATAGCATACAATGGTTGATATTAGCGCATGGCAGCCCAGCCATGCTACCCTTTTATAGCAACAGCTACAGGACCTTCCAGGAACAAGGACCAATGAGAAGCTGTTACAAACACACGTAGCTACATGACCTTCCTGGCGGACCAATAGGAGCCGCTGCAGCACCTGAACATGTGACCCCTGATCTCCAATGAGAGATCTCACTCTGGGCATGCTCAGATGGGAAAACGCAGGACTTTGTCTCAAGGACGGCTGCTCCAGCACTGGCTATAATAGCAGATCCAGGAAAGGCAGCAGCAAGTCACTGCACAGTAGAGGAGTGGGCAAGACGCCTGGACCGACGTCTCTGCTGAGCAGGCGCCACTGTGGCCGGAGATGAATGGGAGACCGCAGCGGGACGGGTTTGAGACTTCCCTTGTGCAGCAGCGGGAACTCGAACCCTAACAGTCTATGTGCAGATTTTATGTGAGATACCATCAAAGGAACTGTAGCTGAAATCAGTGCAAAATAGGGTCTTATCCGATAGACACAATAAGCTTTTGCTCATATTAAACTAACCTGATTTATCCATTATGAAATATAAGACATCAGCTGCAGTAGATCCATGGGTCAACAAGTGACATCAAAGATACGGATTTAGTGGTAAACTTCCACGCTGTTGCAGAGTTATTTATTCCTCAGGAATGACCACATGTATCCACATAGGATACATGTGGTCATTGCTGAGGAAGAAGTAACGCTGTACTTCGAAACGCGTCAAATAAACCACCACCTTTTCAACCTTTACTGGGATATACAGTACAGACCAAAAGTTTGGACACACCTTCTCATTCAAAGATTTTTCTGTATTTTCATGACTATGAAAATTGTAGATGCAACAGAAGACACAGCGCTCCATCCAGCTGAAATCATTTTCAAATAGCTTTATTCCGCCATATAAATGCGACGTTTCGACCCATAACAGGTCTTTTTCAAGCATATTACAACTCAAACAAGGCTGGCCTTAAATAGTCCTGGTGTACACAATCTACCAATCATAAAAAGGTCTCAGCCCACTCACAAATTACATAGCACATCGTACAATCTATTACATGATATACAAAATTATCCACATAGTATCAATATAGATAATCATATCCAATAAATAATCGCTTGAAAACAGTATAATATTCAGATGGATTGTACGATGTGCTATGTAATTTGTGAGTGGGCTGAGACCTTTTTATGATTGGTGGATTGTGTACACCAGGACTATTTAAGGCCAGCCTTGTTTGAGTTGTAACATGCTTGAAAAAGACCTGTTATGGGTCGAAACGTCGCATTTATATGGCGGAATAAAGCTATTTGAAAATGATTTCACCTGGATGGAGTGCTGTGTCTTCTGTTGCGTTTGATTGACGTGTCCAAGAAGGTTCCTTGGCTTTGATACGAGCGCCCCAATACAGTGAGTGCTGTCAGTCTACCCTACTTCGTTTGATTGCTGTGAACCTGGATTGACGTGCACCTGTTGTGGAATATGGAGACCACTGGAAATCTGGAGGTGGGTGATCTAGATACCGCCATGACTTTCTCATATACTGATGATGACGCTGCTCGCATACTGTCGGGCCCAGATGGGGATAATGCTTTTTTAAGTAAACCGACATCTGATATGCTGAGAAGAAAATGGGAGAATGAAAGGAGGAGATTGATTTCTCTTGAATTACATGTTATGACTTTGACGGAGTATTATAAGGCACGGAGGATTCCACGGGGACTCCGTCCACATCTTAGACCGACGTTATTGCCAGAAAACACTCAATTTTGTGCAAAGTTTGAATTGATTACCAACAAATATGCCTTTGATATCATGTTACTAAATATTGAATTTTTGAAGAAAGAAATGGAAGTCGTTAAGAAGAATATTGATGAATTGGAGAGTTTATTAGTATCTCAACTGACAGCACAGGAATGGAGCACTCAGAAAACGAGGGTGGAGGAGAACCTGACTAAGTTCAGGGGTGAGATTGAATCCACTAAAAGAACGAAATGGTTCCGTGATGTAGAGGACTATAAAACAGGACATGTTTTCTCATGGCAGAAAGGGACTAATTTTTTTTCCTCCAGTAATCGTAGGGGGAGATCTACGCCACCTCGACGTCGAAGGAGACCCCAGGAAAAGAAATAACCGGCATTTGGCTTCACGACGGCTGAGTCAGAATCAACTGATGACTCGAGTAAAGGTAATGCCAGTGGATCAAGTTTTTAGGTGTGGAGAAATCTGGCAGGACACTATCAGGAGATGTGGCCGGAGAGGGGGCCGTAAACACAGGAGGCAGAGGCATGTCTCGAGATCAGAGACTGATACGCAACATGCGGCCATGTTACATGGGGGAGAAACGGAGGGACATTTGAATACCAATGAATTGGTGGTAAATATCTCTTCAATTACCTTATCTGATGATGAACTTAATGTGTTATCTAAGGGTCTATCATTTTGCCCATCTAACAAACCAGATTGGTTTGAAATTGAAGGTGATATTCAGACCTTCTTTAGGAGGCTCAAATTGTCTCTGTATTTCTCCAATAAGATTTCTAACCCTATTGGGACAGAGGGTAATTCCGGGTCTGGTTTTTCCTTACAAGGTGTTGGCCTGTATAATAAGAGCACTTTTCAGCCACCATTTAAAAATCACTTTTTGGAGTCATATATGGAGTTGGTCCGTAAGGATATTGAGTGTCTGAAAAAGGGTTTTAAATCACCCATTATACAAAATTTAACTCCAGGTGAAAGAAAGGCTGTTAATGATTTGTCTATCAACACCATGATCACGATCAAACAAGCCGACAAGGGTGGGGCGGTGGTGGTCATGGATAGTTGGAAATATAAGGCTGAAATAATGAGACAACTAGAAGATGGGAATGTTTATGAGAGAATGCGATCAGACCCTACCCCTATGTTTTTGAATGAATTGCGGCTTTTGGTGCAGGAAGCATTATTGGCTGGCCTGATAGATTCCAAACTATCTGAGTTTCTGATTGTGGATAATCCATCACTCCAATCCTGTATACCTTGCCTAAAATACACAAGGATTTGGAGAACCCTCCCGGACGACCGATTGTCTCCGGGAGGGGTTCTCTGTTTAATAAAGTGGCAATGTTTCTTGACCGGGTATTGCGCCCCTATGCGGTTTCTACAAATTCCTTTATAAGGGATACTAGTGATTTTCTGGATAAAATCAGTGAAGTGGAGGTGACAAATTCCATTATTTTAGCTTCGTTTGATGTAGTATCTTTGTACACATCAATTGAAAATGACAAGGGCTTGGATGCGGTTTCATGTGTGCTATCAGGCTCTGACATGGCCCCGGAGTGTGCACAGCTTGTTCTGACGCTGCTTGAATTCATCCTCAGGAGGAATTATTTCCTCTTTGGGGATGATTACTTCTTGCAGCGTCGGGGTACCGCCATGGGGTCCAATGTGGCCCCCACTTATGCCAACATCTTCATGGCGGTATTCGAGAACAGGTTTGTGTACAGGTCCAACCTCTGGCGCCATGTCAGAGCCTGGTGGCGTTATATTGATGATAGTTTTCTGGTGTGGGGAGGTACTGTGGAAGAATTGTCTGAATTTCATGTAGAGCTTAATCAGATTTATCCTGAGTTACAGTTTACTCTGACACATTCTGATGTTCAAATACAGTTTTTGGACACTTTGGTGTATAAGGATGGTTATAAACTTGGTACTGATATTTTTATAAAACCAACTGATAGAAATGGATTATTGCGCTTTGAGAGCAATCATCCAAAGAGGATGGTGAGCTCTTTACCATGGAGTCAATTGCTGAGGGTTCGGAGGATAGTGGCCAATGTTGATATTGTGGATACTAGGTTAGAGGAAATGTGTATGAAATTTATTGCCAGAGGATACCCTGAGAAGGAAGTTTATGAATATAAAGATAAGGCATTGAACCTTCCACGTGAGGATACACGGGGTGGACATACTTCTAAAAAAATATGTTAACGTACTCCCTTTGTTTCTACATATAACCCAGTGAGCAATCGTATTGGTTGGATTCTGAAGAAGCATTGGTCTTTGTTGCGTCAAGGACTGACATTGGTCCCGGAATTTGAATATCCTCCCTTATTATCATATAGAAGGGGTCGTAATTTGAAAGATAGATTGGTAAAATCGGATCTTGGCCCAGTTAAATTATCTGTACAAAGGACCCTTAGTGCACCTCGACATGGGAACTTCCCATGCCTAGGATGCTCTTGCTGTAATAATCTATTGAAAGGTGATTGTTTTTATCATCCTCTGACTAGGAAGAAATTTATGCTCAAAGATAGGTATACCTGCACTTCTGATTATGTAGTGTATATGATAGTGTGCCCATGTGGGCTAGTTTACGTGGGAGAAACGACTATGGAGGTAAAAGCCCGGATTAGTAAACATAAAAGCACCATCAGGACAGGATTAACGGAATTGCCAATACCAAAACACTTCATAGAAAGTAAACACTCAGTGAACCAATTGAGGTTCAGGGTCATAGATAGTGTGCCTGTTCTTAGGAGAGGGGGTGATAGACTGAAGATATTAAAAAAGAAGGAGATGAAATGGATCTACACTTTGGATTCTTTACAACCTAGGGGTTTGAACTTAGATTTCAACCTAACAGTCTTATAATAATGAGGGAGATAATCGTACCCCTCCCTAATTGAGGTCTCTCTGTATATGATAGATATATAGTACATATGATGATGATGATTGGTTTTATTTTTTCTTTTTCATTTTTTCTTTTTCTTTTTTTTCCTCTTTTTTCCTTTTTAGGTGTACTGATGTGATCGGTGGCCAGAAGGAGTGGATAATCGACTTCTTTAAATGACAATGGGTGTTTTTTCGATCATCTATCTGATGGAATTATTGTCTGTTTGTTTGCTCCTTCTGTCCCTCGATTACATAGTTGATTTTAGTTTGTTTTTTCTATTATTGTATAAAATAATGCGGTTGTATTGTATTCTATATGGACTGTGTCCAGGTAATCAATATATGCTGCCACGGTAACGGTCGCGTCATTGTGAGTAGCAGAACACTCACTGATTGGATGGTAAGCGCTATTGTCATCGGAGCTGCGGCTGCGGTCATGTGACACGGCCCTCCCTGATGACGCTGCGCTCCCATCTGTCTGTGTTTTGTTTTGGTTGGTCACATGATGTGGGTGGTACTTCCGGGATAGAAGACGCTGATGTCTGGGTTTGCAATTTACAATAGCGGCGCTGTGATTGGTATGTAAGCCTATTAATATATGAGAGATATAGTCGGATTGGCTAGAATATTTTTAGCGCCACGATAGGTGTTCGTGGTGATTGGGGAACAGCATGTTTCGTATGGATATGAAGGATGGACATAGAAGATCATTGGAGAATCGTTACCATGACGATGAGGACGCAATAACAAAGGGTTATTTCGAATGTGTCTGATATGCGATCCATCTGAATATTATACTGTTTTCAAGCGATTATTTATTGGATATGATTATCTATATTGATACTATGTGGATAATTTTGTATATCATGTAATGGATTGTACGATGTGCTATGTAATTTGTGAGTGGGCTGAGACCTTTTTATGATTGGTGGATTGTGTACACCAGGACTATTTAAGGCCAGCCTTGTTTGAGTTGTAACATGCTTGAAAAAGACCTGTTATGGGTCGAAACGTCGCATTTATATGGCGGAATAAAGCTATTTGAAAATGATTTCACCTGGATGGAGCGCTGTTTTCTTCTGTTGCATTTGATTGACGTGTCCAAGAAGGTTCCTTGGCTTTGATACGAGCGCCCCAATACAGTGAGTGCTGTCAGTCTACCCTACTTCGTATGAAAATTGTAGAATCACACGGAAGGCATCAAAACTATGAATTAACACATGTGGAATTATACATTACACTTTACAAAAAAGTGTGAAACAACTGAAAATATGTCTTATATTCTAGGTTCTTCAAAGTAGCCACCTTTTGCTTTGATTACTGCTTTGCACGCAGAAAAGGTGAACGGCTGGACTCTACATGCCTGGTTCCCACCGTGAAGCATGGAGGAGGTGGTGTGATGGTGTGGGGGTGCTTTGCTGGTGACACTGTTGGGGATTTATTCAAAACTGAAGCGGTGAGCGGTCCAGCTCACCCCAAACCATCTCAATTGGGTTCAGGTCTGGTGACTGTGGAGGCCAGGTCATCTGGCGTAGCACCTCAACACTCTCCTTCTTGGTCAAATAGCCCTTACACAGTCTGGAGGTGTGTTTGGGGTCATTGTCCTGTTGAAAAATAAATGATGGTCCAACTAAACGCAAACCGGATGGAATAGCATGCTGCTGCAAGATGCTGTAGCAGCCATTCTGGTTCACTATGCCTTCAATTTTGAATAAATCCCCAACAGTGTCACCAGCAAAGCACCCCCACACCATCACACCACCTCCTCCATGCTTCACGGTGGGAACCAGGCATGTAGAGTCCAGCCATTCACCTTTTCTGCGTGCAAAGCAGTAATCAAAGCAAAAGGTGGCTACTTTGAAGAACCTAGAATATAAGACATATTTTCAGTTGTTTCACACTTTTTTGTAAAGTGTAATGTATAATTCCACATATGTTAATTCATAGTTTTGATGCCTTCAGTGTGATTCTACAATTTTCATAGCCATGAAAATACAGAAAAATATTTGAATGAGAAGGTGTGTCCAAACTTTTGGTCTGTACTGTACGTGTCAATACTTTCATCAGCGCGGAAACTTTCCACTAAATCCCTTTCTTTGATGTGAGATACCATTGCAGCCAATCTCAACCTACTAGCTTAGGAACACCTGGAAATTAGAGACCCAACATGCGAAAGAGAAAATTGGTAAAAATTGCAGAGAATACATAGGGCTTTGTTCTTCTGTCCTGGTAACTCTATATGGGTAAGGGTACAATATCAGGGATATGACAATTTGATTATAAAATGTAAAGAGTGGATGTGTGGCTCATATGTCCACAGCGATATTTATAGTGTATAAGACCATGCACCTATTATGCATTATCATCCTTATGTAACTTCCATTAGTTACCTTTTCTCATCTATACTATTTTTGTACTATGCTACATTCTATGAATGTGTCACCTAAGAATTAGTTTGTAGTTGTCATCCTCTTATGTATGTTTTATACTCATTGTCTAATACAATGTTGTCTATTTTTGTCAAAAACTCTTTTTTTTTGTCAAATTTCTTTATATTTTGGGACATAACTTGGTTTATGTGGATTTTTGCAAATATGTACCTAAGGAATCTATTGCTATTCAACATGGTTTTATTATATAGTAAAATACTAACTGCCCAGATAATTCTTCTATTTTCTCTGCTCTATGTAGAAACAGGAAGTCTCTTTTCCTTGCATGAATGATTCCCCTCTTTAACTCCTGGCCCAACTGCTCCTGCCCCTCCTGCCAGAAACTTTTGCAGTGACTCATAACTCATACACGGAAAATTGACCTCCTGTTTATATGTAGAGCTTAGAAGGATTCAGCTAGTCAGTTTTTAATCATGTGATGTCATAGACCTAATGGAAAAGAGAAGAATTAGCTGGGTAGAAAGGCAAAATGATCAATTGTAAGTACACAGTGCCATATAATATAATGATCGCAATATATTAAGAGGATAAAAAACTTGTTGGGAGTGCTTCTTTAATAATTTAACTTAGGGGAACTTGGTCTGGCATGCCTCTCCAGCCAGTTTGGTGGTGTGGA